>JAUIMM010000092.1:26667500-27397500 GCA_031769625.1 Taudactylus pleione | reverse complement strand
AAAAAGTCCAGTGCTGGTTCTGGAACATACAGGGGAACCCTACTCATTTTTTTCCCCTGTATTTCCAGAACCAGGACCGGATCAGAGCCCAGAGCTGGTTGCGCAGAATACGGGGGACCCCTACGTCGTTTGTCCCCCGTATTTTGGCAACCAGCTCTGGTTCTGACTAGCCCGGTGCTGGTTGTGTTTAAGTACAGGGGACCCCTATGTCGTTTGTCCCCTGTATTTAAGCACACCCAGCACTGGGTCACTAATGCCCGGGGCTGGTTGCTCTTTTTTGGGGGGGGGGCACGCCATTTTTTTCTCTTTTTACACAGGTTTTTTTTTTTTTTTTTTACCACAGCAGCACAGACGGGTCTCACGGACCCGTTAGTGCTCTGTGTCAATGACACAGATGCAAGTAGCACGGATCTCCTGGTCCGTGCGTGCATCTGTGTCATTGAAATACACAGCAGCACAGACGGGTCTCACTGACCCATCTGTGCTCTGTGTCACTGTCAATCACACAGATGCATGTAGCACGGATCTCACGAGTCCGTGCTACATGCAAATGAGCACCATAATGCTGATTGGCTGAGAGCCGTGACAGACGGCTCTGTCAGCCAATCAGCACTTTGCCCATTAAAGGCAAAGGCATTTTTTTTAAAATGGCCGCTCGAGGCAAAACCTCGAGATCCGACAGCAGATCTCGAGGTTTTGCCTCGGGAGAGGGATCCGGGGCAGACAGGGAGATCCGAGCTTGGGCTCGGATCGCCCCGGATCCCCGAAGTTCGGGTGGGTTCGGTTCTCAGGGAACCGAACCCGCTCATCCCTAATATATATATACACACATATGACATAGGACCCTTTTAATATACGTATAATATGATCACATCACATCCCACTAAGGCAGCATCACCTAAAACACTATATATATATATTCTAAGCATTAAACCTTAGTATAATGTATCTGGAGATGACCTACTGTAAAAGCAGCTGCATCATCAATATTCCAGGACACTCTAAAACAACAGGATGCAGTTTATAGACCGGTGGACTAAATGTAGCCGGTCTATATCACGACACGAGAAGCCCAACGGGGGACTTCAGATAGGCGTCAAAGTACCGACATCCATCTGAATCCCGACGCCTGGACGCCGACAGACATCAGCCTGAACGAGGTAAGTCTGCGGTGTCCTTAGCGTTAGCCTTGGGGGGGAGGGTTAGGTTTACGGAGTATAGTGGGGTTAGATTTTGGGGGGGAAGGTTAGGGTTAGGCATCCCCCCCAGGAGGGATAGGTTTAGGGTGCAGGAAGGGGGGATAAGTTTAGGCACCCCTGGGGGGGACTTAGGGTTAGGCACCACCCCAGGGGTTTTAGGGTTAGGGCCCCATAAGGGAGGGTTAGGGTACTTACCAGCCGGCGTCAGGATCTTCTGCTGTCGGGCTTCTCGTGTCGGGATTTGAACCGCCAGTATTACATACTGATTCCAAAACAACAAATATACTAGCAATGGTAAGTAAAAGGATGCATTATGCTAAGGTTGATGCTTAGAATAACAGCTATGGAATACATTGGGTCATGTATTTATAATAATTTTATATATTTGTAATAATTTATATATCTGCAATTTTTGAAGGATTTACACAGTTTTTATTTTGAGGTGCATAGGGTGGGATGTACTAGGCATTGCATTCGCGATGCGGTACATCTCGCCTGTCTACAGGTACATACCGCGGTTGATTACCACGGTATATACCTAGAAAATTGCAAAGGACAGCTCTCTAGATAAGAGCTGTCCTTTCCCATGGCTTTGGAGAGAGGGACTTCTGGGTTTAACACCCAGAAGTCCCTCCTGCATCCATATGTGCATGCGCAGAAGGCTGCGGGTCGCGGGTGGTTATGGCAGGGATCCGATTAGATCCCTTTCAGGAGAGGCATGCTGAAAAGAAGCCTATAGGCTTCAAGGCCTCAAGATAGCGTTACCCATTGTGATGAAGCTTAGTACATATGAGGTATGTGGTAAAACCCCCCAAAACTGCATTTTTAGTTCATCCCGCCTATAGTCACTTGTCCATTTCTGTTACAAAGGGTCAGCTGACGTGGTGTAGTGGGGTGGGTTGGGGTTCTGATAGAGCCGAAAGCACTCCAGTGCTTGCGGCCACGAGACCCTACCACAAGGGTCTCGTCGCAAGCCCGATGGTCGCGATGGTCTTGACCATCGCGACCATCTTTTTGGCCGCTCGCTATAACTGTGGGTGGTCACCCACAGCTATACGAGTGGCCTGGAGGCGGCTCTAAAAAAAGAGAAGGACGGCCCTGATTCAGAGCGAGCACTCTGTCAGAGCGTCCGGCTCTGAATCAGGGCCAGAGTCTCTGTACTTATATAGATGCACACATGAAGAAGTGAATTGTAAATGTGTTGGGCATTCCTGGCTAATCAGGCACAGATGTAACATAGTATAGGTGAGTTATTGGAGTGTCGCTGCAAATGGTTGCATACAGAGATGTGGAATCGCTCACATTGGAGGCCATTCTCAAATGGTCCTAGGATAGGACTGGTACAAGTTTCACTGAACCCATAAATATACTATATATTCCAGCAAAACAAACATTGGCATTTTCAGTTTTTAAAAAAACTTTTGATTCTGGGGAGGGAGTATCCCACCCTCCTCAACAGCCCCGCCTCTGCAACAGACCCCGCCTCTGCAACAGACCCCGCCCCCATTAGGGCTGCTTCCAAAAATTTCCCGGGCTGGTTTTCCATCCCAATCCGCCCCTGATGGATGATAATGGAATGATTAGTGTGAATAAAACTTAACGTTTAATATACACCTTTAAAAGGAAGTTCTCCCCAGAGAGTGATGTGTAGATATAACATAGAAATCTACTAAGGACAAAAAAGAACAATATAAACGTCCTTTGAAGTGTAAATGAGTATTATTTATTATTGATAAAAATTCAATGAGTAATCAGCTCGTTAAGGGTAATGAATATTCTAATTAACCCTAATTCAATCTACAGGGAGGCACATATGATTACTTCATACAGTACATATCTGGCGAACTATAGTAGATTTTAATTAGATCTCTGTTGTGCTCGACATATACATAAATGATAGTCTGTCAGAAACAATTGTATATTGTAAGAGACCACACTATGATAACTAAGAAAGATGATTTATTAGGATAATCCAGCAGTTTTGAAATCTGTGTCCCCTGTAGATGAGTGAGGGATATATATTGTAATTAAATATCAGCACACATATATAGACATTGCTGATAGTTATAAAGTCTGTGTCCCCATATAACTAAGAGGATTGTGTTTGGGAGGACTTTTATCCCAAGTATGTTAACTCATATTGGTTTTAGCAGATATGCTAGGTAAAGAATAGTACACCTTGGAGTAGTGATGAATGCATATATTAAATTGCCATATAATATCAGCAGTTTGCACTGTGAGAAACAAAGTGATATCCCAAAACAGAAAATATGTATGACAAAGACAAAAAGAAAAAAATCCAAACAATAATGGTAAGTACACAATGACAGTGTTACATGTACTGAATAATGACACTGTCTTCAGTGTAATAAAGAAAAATAATAACAGAAAAATTATACTTGTACTTCAGTGCAAATTAGGGGTGTGCACCGGCCACTTTTCGTGTTTTGTGTTTTGGTTTTGGATCTGGATCTTTCTTCGTGTTTTGGATCTGGATTGGTTTTGCCAAAACCACCCTTCCGTGTTTTGGGTTCTGGGTTTTGTGTTTTGGATCTGTATTTTTTTTTAAAAAAGCATAAAAACAGCTAAAATCACAGAATTTGTTGGTTTCTCTGCTCCTATGCTATTATTAACCTCAATAACCTTAATTTCCACTCATTTCCAGTCTATTCTGAACACCTCACACCTCACAATAGTGTTTTCATGTCCAAAAGGTTGCACCGAGGTAGCTGGATGACTATGCTAAGCGACACGAGTGGGCGGCACAAACACGTGACCCATCTAGGAGTGACACTGCAGTGGCAGACAGGATGGCAGTTAGAAAAACTAGGCCCCAAACTGTACATAATGCAAAGAAAAAAAAGAAGTGCAAGATGGAATTGTCCTTGGGCCCTCCCACCCACCCTTATGTTGTATAAACAGGACATGCACACTTTAACAAATCAATCATTTCAGCGCCAGGGTCTGCCACACAACTGTGGCTGAAATGATTGGTTTGTTTGGGCCCCCACAAAACAAGCTGGCAATTAATGTGTCCCTGCACAAACTGGCTCTACGGAGGCAAGATGTCATCCTCATCCTCCTCATCCACCGATTCCTCACCCTCTTCAGTGTGTACATCCTCATCCTCACAAAGTATTAACTCGTCCCCACTTGAATCCACCACCACAGGTCCCTCTGTACCTTCTGGAGGCTGGTCTCCCTGGAAGAGCTGATAATTCATTTTGATGAACATCATCTTCTCCACATTCTGTGGAAGCAACCTCCTACGCCTTTCGCTGACAAGGTTCCCGGCTGCACTAAACACTCTTTCGGAGTACACACTGGAGGGGGGGCAACTCAGGTAAAATAGAGCCAGTTTGTACAGGGGCCTCCAAATTGCCTCTTTTTCCTGCCAGTACAGGTATGGACTGTCTGACATGCCTACTTGGATGCTGTCACCGATGTAATCCTCCACCATTCTGTCAATGGTGACAGTATCATATGCAGTGACAGTAGACATGTCAGAAATTGTTGCCAGGTCCTTCAGTCCGGACCAGATGTCCAAACTTGGTCCTGCCTGCCCTGCATCACCGCCAGCGGGTTGCTTAGGATACCTAAGTTTTTTCCTGGCAGCCCCAGTTGCGGGAGAAAATGAAGAAGGAGCCGTTGACGTGTCACGTTCCGCTTCAGCTGACAGTGTGTTCACCAGCAGGTCTTTGCACCTCTGCAGGCTTGTGTCGGCCGGAAAGAGAGACACCACATAGGCTTTAAACCTAGGAACAAGCACGGTGGCCAAAATGTAGTGGTCTGATTTCAACAGATTGACCACCCTGGAATCCTGGCAAAGCGAATGAAGGGCTTCATCCACAAGTCCCACATGCCGAGCGGAATCGCTCCGTCTTAGCTCCTCCTTCACTTTCTCCAGCTGCTTCTGCAAAAGCCTGATGAGGGGAATGACCTGACTCAAGCTGGCTGTGTCTGAACTGACTTCACGTGTGGCAAGTTCGAAGGGCTGGAGAACCTTGCACAACACGGAAATCATTCTCCACTGCGCTTGAGTCAGGTGCATACCCCCTCCTTTGCCTATGTCATAGGTGGATGTATAGGCTTGTATGGCCTTTTGCTGCTCCTCCATCCTCTGAAGCATATAGAGGGTTGAGTTCCACCGCGTCACAACCTCTTGCTTCAGGTGATGGCGGGGCAGGTTCAAGAGTGTTTGCTGGCGCTCCAGTCTTCGGCACGCAGTCGCTGAATGGCGAAAGTGGCCAGAAATTTTTCGGGCCACCCAAAGCGTCTCCTGCATGCCCCTGTCGCTTTTCAGAAAATTCTGCACCACCAAGTTTATTGTGTGAGCAAAACATGGGACGTGCTGGAATTTGCCCAGATGTAATGCCCGCACAATATTGGTGGCGTCATCAGATATCACAAATCCCCAGGAGAGTCTAAGTGGGGTAAGCCACTGGGCGATGATTTCCCTCAGTTTCTCTAAGAGGTTGTCGGCGGTGTGCCTCTTACTGAAACCGGTGATACACAGCGTAGCCTGCCTTGTAACGAGCTGGCGTTTCTGAGATTCTGCTACTGGTGACGCTGCTGCTGTTGCTGCGTAAGGTGATACATCTACCCAGTGGGCTGTCACAGTCATATAGTCCTTAGTCTGCCCTGTTCCACTTGTCCACATGTCCGTGGTTAAGTGGACATTGTGTACAACGGCATTTTTCAGGACACTGAGGACACTTTTTCTGATGTTTCTGTACAGTCTCGGTATCGCCTGCCTAGTGAAGTGGAATCTAGACGGGATTTGGAACCGGGGACACACTACCTCCATCAATTGTCTAAATCCCACTGCACTAATGGCGGATACCGGACGCACGTCTAACACCAACATAGCAGTCAAGGCCTCAGTTATACGTTTTGCTTCAGGATGACTGCTGTCGTACTTCATCCTCCTCGCTAAGGACTGTTGGAGGGTCAATTGTTTAGTAAAAGTAGTGGTGTTCCTACTTCCTCTCTGGGATGATGAACGACTCCCAGCAGCAGCAACAGCAGCAGCGGCAGCAGTAGGCGTAGCAATGCAGGATCCTCCAGAGGAATCCCGGATAGGAGAGTCAGTCATGCCAGTGACATGGCCTGCAGGACTACTTCCGATCCTGACTAAGGAGGAAATTGACGAGGAGGGAGTTGACGGTGTGGTTTGCAGGCGCTTGGATACAACAGGACAACGGGATTTAGGTGTCCCTGGACTGCTTACGGTCTTAGCCAAAGTTTCTGAACTTGACAGTAACTTTTTATGAACGCGCTGCAGGTGCCGTATAAGGGAGGATGTTCCTAGGTGGTTGACGTCCCTACCCCTACTTATTTCACCTTTACATATGGTACATATGGCAAGACAGTTGTTGTCCGGATTTGGATAGAAATATTGCCAGACCAAAGAGGTGGAATGTTTGGTCTTCTGCCCAGGCATGACCGTGATGGGCTTTTTCATCCCACGGACAACAACTGTCTCCCCCGGAGCCTGATTTAAACAAACCACATCACCATCAGAATCCTCCTCGCCAACTTCCTCCTCAGCGCCAGCTACACCAGTATCCTCATCCTGTTGTACTTCAACAGTGACATTTTCAATTTGCATATCAGCAAGTGGACTGTGGGTGCTCCTTTCAGCACTTGCAGGGGGCGTGCAAATGGTGGAAAGAGCCACCTCTTCCCGTCCAGTGCTGGGAAGGTCAGGCATCGCAACCACCACCACACTTGGACTCTCCTTGGGGATTTGTGATATCTTCTTAGAAAGCACAGTTCTTCGCTGTGCTTTTGCCAGCTTAACTCTTTTGATTTTTTTAGTGGGAGGAGGGCTTCCATCGTCATGTGAAGCTGAACCACTAGTCATGAACATACTAGGGATCGACCTTAGCCGTTCCTTGCCACTCCGTGTCGTAAATGGCATATTGGCAAGTTTACGTTTCTCTTCAGCTGATTTAAATGTCTTTTTCAAGGTCATTTTCCTGAACTTTGCCATTTGGGATTGTATGTGCCCTCTACTATGACATTGGGCATCGGCCTTGGCAGACGACGTTGATGGCATGTTATCGTCTATGTCATGACTAGTGGCAGCAGCTTCAGCACTAGGAGGAAGTGGTTCTTGATCTTTCTCTATTTTATTTTTATCGGAGAAAGTTTGGTCCTCCATTTATGTTATATCGATTTGATATATACGTGCGGCTAAACACAGAAAATAATTTTTTTTTTGGTTTGGACTGGAGTGTACTTTGTGGGTTACAGCACCCTTTAACGGTCAAGCCAGCCGGCCCTTTACTTATGACACAGGCGCACTCTTGGCACTACTTTGTTGATGCACGTGCGGCTACTGCGCACACAATTCACAAACACAGAAAATAATTTTTTTTTTGGTTTGGACTGGAGTGTACTTTGGGGGTTACAACACCCTTTAACGGTCAAGCCAGCCGGCCCTTTACTTATGACACAGGCGCACGCTTGGCACTACTTTGTTGATGCACGTGCGGCTACTGCGCACACAATTCACAAACACAGAAAATAATTTTTTTTTGGTTTGGACTGGAGTGTACTTTCGGGGGTTACAGCACCCTTTAACGGTCAAGCCAGCCGGCCCTTTACTTATGACACAGGCGCACGCTTGGCACTACTTTGTTGATGCACGTGCGGCTACTGCGCACACAATTCACAAACACAGAAAATATTTTTTTTTTGGTTTGGACTGGAGTGTACTTTCGGGGGTTACAGCACCCTTTAACGGTCAAGCCAGCCGGCCCTTTACTTATGACACAGGCGCACGCTTGGCACTACTTTGTTGATGCACGTGCGGCTACTGCGCACACAATTCACAAACACAGAAAATAATTTTTTTGGGTTTGGACTGGAGTGTACTTTCGGGGGTTACAGCACCCTTTAACGGTCAAGCCAGCCGGCCCTTTACTTATGACACAGGCGCACTCTTGGCACTACTTTGTTGATGCACGTGCGGCTACTGCGCACACAATTCACAAACACAGAAAATAATTTTTTTTTTGGTTTGGACTGGAGTGTACTTTGGGGGTTACAGCACCCTTTAACGGTCAAGCCAGCCGGCCCTTTACTTATGACACAGGCGCACGCTTGGCACTACTTTGTTGATGCACGTGCAGCTACTGCGCACACAATTCACAAACACAGAAAATAATTTTTTTTTGGTTTGGACTGTAGTGTACTTTCGGGGGTTACAGCACCCTTTAACGGTCAAGCCAGCCGGCCCTTTACTTATGACACAGGCGCACGCTTGGCACTACTTTGTTGATGCACGTGCGGCTACTGCGCACACAATTCACAAACACAGAAAATAATTTTTTTATGGTTTGGACTGGAGTGTACTTTGGGGGTTACAGCACCCTTTAACGGTCAAGCCAGCCGGCCCTTTACTTATGACACAGGCGCACGCTTGGCACTACTTTGTTGATGCACGTGCGGCTACTGCGCACACAATTCACAAACACAGAAAATAATTTTTTTTTTGGTTTGGACTGGAGTGTACTTTCGGGGGTTACAGCACCCTTAACGGTCAAGCCAGCCGGCCCTTTACTTATGACACAGGCGCACGCTTGGCACTACTTTGTTGATGCACGTGCGGCTACTGCGCACACAATTCACAAACACAGAAAATAATTTTTTTTTTGGTTTGGACTGGAGTGTACTTTGGGGGTTACAGCACCCTTTAACGGTCAAGCCAGCCGGCCCTTTACTTATGAGACAGGCGCACGCTTGGCACTACTTTGTTGATGCACGTGCGGCTACTGCGCACACAATTCACAAACACAGAAAATAATTTTTTTTTTGGTTTGGACTGGAGTGTACTTTCGGGGGTTACAGCACCCTTAACGGTCAAGCCAGCCGGCCCTTTACTTATGACACAGGCGCACGCTTGGCACTACTTTGTTGATGCACGTGCGGCTACTGCGCACACAATTCACAAACACAGAAAATAATTTTTTTTTTGGTTTGGACTGGAGTGTACTTTGGGGGTTACAGCACCCTTTAACGGTCAAGCCAGCCGGCCCTTTACTTATGACACAGGCGCACGCTTGGCACTACTTTGTTGATGCACGTGCGGCTACTGCGCACACAATTCACAAACACAGAAAATAATTTTTTTTTGGTTTGGACTGGAGTGTACTTTCGGGGGTTACAGCACCCTTAACGGTCAAGCCAGCCGGCCCTTTACTTATGACACAGGCGCACGCTTGGCACTACTTTGTTGATGCACGTGCGGCTACTGCGCACACAATTCACAAACACAGAAAATAATTTTTTTTTTGGTTTGGACTGGAGTGTACTTTCGGGGGTTACAGCACCCTTAACGGTCAAGCCAGCCGGCCCTTTACTTATGACACAGGCGCACGCTTGGCACTACTTTGTTGATGCACGTGCGGCTACTGCGCACACAATTCACAAACACAGAAAATAATTTTTTTTTGGTTTGGACTGGAGTGTACTTTCGGGGGTTACAGCACCCTTTAACGGTCAAGCCAGCCGGCCCTTTACTTATGACACAGGCGCACGCTTGGCACTACTTTGTTGATGCACGTGCGGCTACTGCGCACACAATTCACAAACACAGAAAATATATTATTTTTTTAGCACTTGGGGGGAGCACCCCTGATGGACAGAGCACCCCCTGGACAACACTACAGCACCTCTTTAGGACTGGGCCACTGCACAGGACTTTGGAGTGGACACAGCCCCTATGGAGAACTGACTGCACAACACAGTCCAGCCAGCCCCTATGGACTTTGAAGTAGTGGACACAGCCCCTATTAACAACAGCAGCACAGCACAACACAGCCAGCCCCTATGGACTTTGAAGTAGTGGACAACAGCAGCACTACACTACACTACACTACACAGCCCTAACTCCCACCCTCCCTCTTCACTGTCCACAGCCGAGTGAGAAAATGGCGCCGACGTGGGTACCTTATATAGGATCCAAAACCCGCGAGACTCGGAAGGCGGGAAGATGACGTTTTGCCTCGATTTCAGAATCCGAGTCAGGCGGGAAAAGTCGAGCCTGACTCGGATCAGACTCGGATCGGGGGGGCTCGGATTTCAGAAATCCGAACCCGCTCACCCCTAGTGCAAATGCAACATGTTTGTGCACATATGTAATGAGGATGTGCCCTGAAAAAACAGGGTTATGTACCACAACACAAGGGTAAGTCCTGCACTATGAGAAGCAAAGTAATATCTCAAAACAGAAAATATATATGAAAAAGAAAAAAATCCAAACAATAATGGTAAGTACACAATGACAGTGTTACATGTACTGAATAATGACACTGTCTTCAGTGCAATAAAGAAAAATAATAACAGAAAAATTATACTTGTACTGAATAAGATCTCCATTGGCTTATTGCTAATCAAATACCTTAAACATCCTTACTTAACTTATCTATTAAATAATGAGACGGACACCGTAACAGCTTGGATAAAAGGTCACAGCTTTTATTTCTGAATTAATTAATTCACCTAACCAAGGTGGCCAGGAGACGCTGCATACTCAGTTCTAGCTTTCAAGTAGGAAACACACACGGGGAACGACTGAAACGCTCCCCCTAAAGACGCACTTACGTTGCGAAGGTCCCGCCTCCCTCCTGGGCCAGTCTACTCCGAGCGCTTCCGTACAAAAGCGTTCGAGTCCCCTCATACGAGAAGGACAGACTCGTCATGTTACATCGAGGTCCAGCGCCCTCACAACGCTCTCTTGCACCACAATAAAGCCACTGAGATGCAGCGTTCTCCCGCCAAAGCCAGACTCAAATTGAGACTGGCCCGCCACCTAGAGAAAAACCACTAATCCAAAGCAAGCAACTCCTTAATAACAAACCTAAAACACAAATTATGCAAATGAACACCGTCTGGACGAAAAATTCTGGCTAAATCCGAACCCTAAAAGCTATGCCTGACTACCAAGCCACCAAAGGACAGAACATGTGTATTCAAAACACCAGTCGCGGCACTATTTCAGACCAGACAATGCGCACATCCGGCGCATTGCATTCACCAACTCTCTCAGCCGAAAAGACAACTCTAACCTTTCATCTTACAAAGATCATTCCCACCAACATGCAGGACCAACCAATCAGGCATCCAACAAACTGGCACGTCAAACCAAACCATGACGTTCAGCCCAGAAAATATAGGAATGGCCGAACAGCCAAACCTGCTCTTCTCCAAAGTCTTTCCACTGTAAGGAAAGAACACAATAACTGTGAGCCACCGCACCAAAACCAAGCTGTACACAATAAAATTAACACACAGCAACTAAATTAGCAGGGATGCAATGGGGGAAACAGGTAACCCGAGTGAAGAAGAAAACCCAAAAAACCTTCCCCGTGAACCAAGTTGGGCCAGACAATGGTCCCCGGGAGGAAAAATTAAAAAATCCCTTCACACCCCCACCTCTCGAATGCTAACCATTCGATAACTGGCGGGTAAACAATGTTTTCGGGTTGGCGCAGGAGCGCACCTACAGCTTATCACAGCGAACATACGTTTTATATGCAGAGTACCTCCACCTCCCAATCTTTGGAACATCACTGCTGGATGCTCCCGCTATTGCTGCACCTGTAGCGGCACCAATCCAGAAGGAATGGGTCCCGCAACTAGCGCCATCTAAGCCTAACGCCAATAAGCTACTCCAAAGAACAGCAGCAAATTGAAAGTTGGAAAGAGAGGACAAATTTGAATGCACCAACCATTGGGCACCACTTGCCCGGCGACCAGCCATATACAATGCGGCAAATCGCACCGGGCAAACAGAGGCATCACCCCGCTATGCAAGGTAACACACCTGCCCCAGCCTGACTGATCCGTCCTGTAAAAACCATAGTTTGCACCAAATGGATGACTCTTGAAACACGATGTCTCCCATCATGAACCCTGTGGACACCGAAGACTTGCTGGAAGCTACAATCTCACTGACCCTCAAAGCCCCAAAAAACGCGACTGCAAAAGCCAAACGAAAAAGCAAGGCCTCGCAAGAATCCGAAGCCACACTGTCCATCACACCCAGCAAGCGAACAAGGAGATAGAGATCGATAGGCCTGCGGAGTCAGCCCTGGCAGGAAACCCCCTGGCCCATCCTTCAAGGGCTTTAGAAAGGAAGAATGATTTTGTTGGATCTGGTAAACTCCTTAATTTACTGAGAAAGGAAACCCCTGTCAGGGCCGAGGCCATGGAAGCCTTGGAGCGACCATGCTGGTAAAGCCCCCAAACAAACCTAGACAAACTCCGAGGAAGATTTACCCGACTGGGGGCTTTGCAAACAGAAAGCCTGCCAGTCTTGCCTTGCCGTATAATAAGCCCTCCGAGTTACTGGAGCCAGCGACCTCTGCGCCAGACCCTCTATTCCGGCCTGATAATCTGCCATACAAAAGGAAGGCAAGGTAACCCAACTGCAGAAGCTGCCGGTGCCAGCAAACAGAAACGGGAAAATTGGAATCGCCTTATGCACCCCAGGGACGTGACGCGCGCGAAACCGAATTTTGGCCTCTAAGAAACGCAAAACCAAATGCCTAAAGAGCCGCAAAGCTGAGGGGGAGGAAGAATGCTGATTGTTAATGTCCTGAACTACCCCTAGATTGTCGCACCAGAAAACTACCCACTGACTAGCCAAACATCCCTCCATAGCTCAACCGCCACTACAATGGGGAAGAGTTCCAACAAAAGCAAATTACTAGTAAGGCCTTCCGAATGCCACTCAGGAGGCTTGAGAGCTGTGCACCACTCCCTGTTAAAAAAGGCCCCAGAACCAGAGGAACAAGCTGCATCGGTGAAAAGCTGCAAAGTAGCACTCACCAAAGGAGCAGAGGGCCAAATGCGTTCACCATTAAATGAACCTGAAAACTGGACCAAGTTCAAAGATCCTCCTGAATCTCAGAAGATAAACGAACGAAGTGATGCGGCTGGCTCACCCCGGCTGTGGACCTCTCTAACTTTCTGCAAAAAAAACGTCCCATGGGAATAATGCGACAGGCAAAATTAAATGACCCCAGCAAAGACTGAACCACGCGCAATTCAATGCTATCTGTTCCTAAACAAACCCCTATCTGGTCGAGCAACTTATTTACTTTATCGTTTTGCAAGCGACAACAACCCGCCACCGTGTCCATCTCAATGCCAAGTAAGAAAAGCAAGACGAGGGGCTCTCAGTTTTGTCATACACAACAGGAACCCCCAAAACCCTAAACAAAGCTGTGGTGGAAAAAATAAGGAGATCCGTACAAACCTCGCTCCCTCCTGTATCTAAAAATAGAAAATCGTCAAGGTAATGCGCAACACCGACATGGCCAGTGCCCGCCACTAAGCACCAATGTAGAAATGAACTGAACTTCTCAAAATAGGCACAGGAGACCGCACAGCCCATGGGCAGACATTCATCTGCGAAGAAATCGCCCCCGATCCTAAAAGCCAGATACTGCATTGCGTGAGGATGTTAAGGTAATAAGCGAAATGCGGACTCAACATCTACTTCGCCAGCAAAGCGCCTGTACCAAAACTATGAACCAGACCCCATGCATCAACAAAGCACTGATATACAACACTGCAAGCCGAATCAGGTTACAAATGCGGCAGGAGTGACGAAAACTACAAGAGGCGCCACGAGAACACCTCGAGTCATTGAAGGCAAAACACCTCCCTCTCACCACTCCCGACGCACCAGGCCTAGGTAAAGAAACTTTGTGGGTGGCACCGCATCCACAGGAGGCCGCCGCTGCTCCGAAACCCTGAGCCATACCTCGACATCTTTAACACCAAAAGGGATTACGCAACTACCCTCATGTTTACGCCTGAACTGACAACCATAATCCTCCCAAGACGGGCCCTTTTTTTTGGGGGGTACAAAACCACCTTAAAACTCTATGTATCTATGTATCCAAGGCCCTGATTCAGAGCCGGACGCAAGTGGCTGCTCGTACGCTACGAGCGATGTTTGCCCAACTGCGCATGCGTACGGATCGTTATATGCATGCGCGAACCACTCAGTGCGGCCGAAATTCATGTGCTCGCAAAATAGCGAATGCCTGATAATTTGAGTGCCAGAAAGAGGCGTATGTGGGTGGTAACAGGGGAAGGTGCTTGAAAACGGGGAGTGGAGATCCGATCGCAGGCGTGCTTAAAGGTCAAAACGGGCGTTTTATGGGTGTGCTTAATTAAAACAGCAGCGTCATTGACCACGTCACTGGGTTCTTTTATAGCCAGAACTGCTCGCAAAATTGTGGTAGCAAAAACCAACCACAAAAATAGCGAGCAGTTCATACCCTGGTCGATGTACTCGATTAATCTAATAAATAGCGGACATGACGTAGGATGCGAGCGGCCAGGGGGCGTATTTTTAAAAAAAACAAACGCAAGTTTTGTTCGCTCGTTCAGACCTAGAGGCGTGAACAGACCGCAAACAGCGAACGGTTCATTTGAATAGCCACCCCTTGTTTTAGAACGAACGACCGCAAATAGCGAGTGGCTCTGAATGAGGGCCCAAGTACCTAAGTATCTCACTTGCGATTACACCATACATTACACCATACGGACAGCTAATAAAAAATAAAAATAAATTGTGTGACTAGCTTGACAAGCGCCATGGGACCATAAACCAACACCCATGCCATGCTGCTATGAAATGGACTCCTGGGGCAATAAACAGCAATAAATACGAATAAGGAACTAAATAGAATTAGTTAACAAGTTCGTAATAAAACCACATATATACCTATACAAATGTTCTCACGCACACTCTTGCGTAACCCCTAAAGGACCGCTGAAATTAAACAATATACAGAGTCCGCCCCCATCTCAGGCTTTGCAGTCTGAGAAGCCGTTGCTCCCGACCCTAGCACCTGACTTTCGGACCACCATTGCGCAAACTACCCAATAAGCTTGCGCAAAATGCTTTTCATGAGCTATACAAGCGAGAGCTGTAACAGAATCAGGTTGAGGAAAAACAAGCAATCCATACTCACCACCACCAGAAGGCACGGGAACTGCGTCATCTGCGACTTTACCTGGAGGAGCCATCGGATCGTAACCCAGGGTCATCTTGTCGCACACTGGAACAGCAGCTGCAAAACTACTGTAACATCTTGAAGAACCACAGCTGAGTCCGGCAGACCTGTAACTAAACGAGAAAGGTGAGCAACAGGAACAGAAGCAGGAGAGCTGGGAGGAGTGGGGGGGGGGAGAACCTAATAAAAGGGGGGGCTACAGAAAGGGGGGCCCTACCAGGCGGACTTGAGGAGGGGCGGATAAACTGACCTGGGAAAAGGGAGTTGCGAAGGGGGGGGATAAAAGGGGGGAAATGAGGGGAAAGAAAATAAATAAATGAAAACACCAGCACAGAAGGAATGACATGAAGGGGGGAGAACTCTAAGGGACCGGGGCAGGGGAAGGGCCAGGCCCCTGGGGCACTAAAAAAGGGGGGGGCGCCAGCCAAAGGGGAACTTAGGGGAAACAAACACCGGATCCCACTGGAAAAGTGGGATCCCAGATGGCCGCCGCAACTAAAATGGCCGCCACACCCGCCGTAAGGCAGGGTCCGGCGGGAGGTGTGGGAGTCCTAGCGATCCCTGCCTGGGGACCAGGGTGCGCAAAACCGCTGCGGGGGGGTGGCAGGCCACCTGCCGGGCATATGCAGCGGCTTGCAGAGTGACCAGTGGGAGTCGCGGCTGCGACTGCTCCCGCTGGTGCAGCGGGAGCACTCAGTGAAGCAGGACTCAGTGCCAGTGCCGAGTCCTGCGGAAGGAAGGAAAACTGGGAGGCCGGCAGGGGAGATTGCCCAGCGGGAGTCGCGGCCGCGACCGCTCCCACCGGTGCAGGGGAAAACAAGTTTAAGCAGGACTCGGCATCAGCGCCGAGTCCTGCAAAGGTAAATGCCACAGGGAGGACGGCAGGGGAGAGGGCAAAGCGCTCCTGCACCTCTGCAGCCTGAATAAGCAGGCAAGGATAAGCCTGGCTCCGGGGGGGGGGGGGGAAGGATAAAGAAAGAAGAAAAGAAAAGGATAAAGAAAGAAGCAAGGGGGAAAAGAAGGGAGGGACAGGAGAGAGAGATTAAGAACAGAGATAAAAGAAAATTTAGTAATAAAGCTGCAAACAGCTGGATACTCATCTGTCCTCCAGAATCAGCAAAGAGGCAGATCACATTCACACTACCTCTTTAGTGACCTTTAGTCACAGGCAAACTCAGAAATCACAGCATTGGTCAGCTAAACCACCTGACCACCAAACCAACTTAATCTGCCTAGTAACAAGGCTGTCAAGACAGCCGATCAGCAAAAACCCCAGGATTCTTATTTCACTCATGTTTAGGCAACCTTCGTTTTCTATATCAACCTAAACCATGGACAAATACAACATATTTGTGTACATATGTAATAAGGATGTGCCCTGAAAAACACAGGGTTATGTGTCACAACAAAAGGGTAAGTCAATGCATAAGGTGAATAACAATATATAAAGAAAAAATCATTGCTAATAATTAAAAAAATGTTCATGAACAAAGAGAAGCAATAGTATATATACTGAGTAGTGACACTCTCGTCAGTAAATAAAAATGTTTTTGCACATTGACTAAATGAAAACATAGAATTTGACATTTATATAGCATAAATAGATATATATGAAAGGGTTTAAGCTGAAGGAAGTAAGACCTGGAATACAGTAACGTGGAGTCACTTCTACTTTCCCCTGTCTACATCAAACAGGGGATGAGAGAGTGACTACAGCGTTTATTTCAGGGGAAACAACAGACAGCGCTTCTGCTGTCTGAGAATAGAACTAAGTCTCACCCCTGTTACTCTCAGGCATTGCAGGGGGAGTCACAGACTAGGACTCAGATGAGAGAGCGTAGGAGAGCAATAGAAAGATACATCACAGGAAAAGTCCGTGGGTCAGAGCTGCTGGTGTGGTTATTCAGAGATCAGCATGTTAAATGAGCATAGACAGAGACAGGACACATGTTTCGCCGGGAGGCTTGTTCACCTGATCACCAGACTTTGCTCTGGCTTCCTGCCTTTTACAGAAAGTATGCCCAATTATAGGGCTGTGTTGCCGAGTGGCTGTACATCCGACCAATGACCAGGGGATGTGAAACAGCCCACCATGTTACTGTTAGGAAAGGAAGGGGTGTATCCAAAGAACACAATTAGCATATGTAAACAAATTGAGAGATTAAGAGCGGTATTCAATATGAAACGTTAACTTCACTGTCGAAGTTAACGTTTCATATCGGAGTTTTTACCTGCGTTAAAGTATCGGGCGCGCTCCAGCTTATACCCGTATTCAATATAAAATTAACGAAAACGGGAAACTCCGAAGTTGGATTTGCGTAAAGTTACGAATTTTTCCTTAAAAAAATTGTAAGACCCCCCTAAAGTAGTAAAAACATGGGGGAACACTATGGGTACCCCCGTTTTAGCCTTTAATTGAAAGTCGGGGATTTAAATAGCCGCAGCAGGTGTTTTTTTCCGAAATTGAAGAAGTGATGCAGAAGAGCACTTAGGTTATTTTTTTCGTTTTTTTAAGTGGTCCCATCAAATTTGGGGTACATGAAAATGGGTACTAGCATATTTTTATGTCCCTAAAGTAAGTTTTTAAAAATTCTGCATTTGTGCACCTGCCGCTATAATTCTATTCTAGGAAACATCTGCCGCATACTTAAAGAATAGTCTTGAACCTACTTCCGTATTGTTAAACAATTTTTTCCCATTTTTTTTTGCACCCCAAATTTTAAATTAATTTTTTGGGGTGTCCCTATTTTTTTAAAAACTTTTTTGGACACAGTTCTTTTTTAAATGTCATTCCTAGGGGTGCAGGCTATATTTTTTAAGCCTACACCCCTAAACCCCAATTCTGCACTTTTTTTCGACACCTATTCAATGGTGAAAACTTATCCCCGTTTTTTATCAAAGACTTTTCAAAACTGCGATAAGTCTTTGAAATTGAATACGGTGTAAAAGTAAAACCTGCGATAATGACGTCATACCTCTGATATTAACGCAAAAACGATGTTATCGCATCCATATTGAATACCCCAGTATGCGTGTCTGACAGCACACAAACGCTGGATAATGCACAATAATAGTGCAAATGAGCAAATAACGATAATCTTATGAAATTCATGCATAAACTGTTCATAAAACATAAGTATCAAATAAAAGTATGTGAGAAAATATTTTTAAAGAGGATATATTAATTATAGTAAAAATATACACTTATAAACTTAATAAATGAAAATAATACGTACAGCACCTGGTATTCCCAGGTGGTCTCCTATCCAAGTACTAACCAGGCCCAACACTGTATAGCTTCCAAGATCAGACAAGATTGGGCATGTCCAGTGTGGTGTGGCTGTAGGTTATATTAATGATAATATATCAGTATAATAAAAGTGTGAAGTGATGTGAGTGACTATAATGTAAATATATAAAAGATGAAGTGATGGACAAATAAATATTAAAGAAGCAGACTGGAGCGGACTTGTAGCATATCGGCTCCGTCAAAGAAGCACCTTTGGGACCAGAGCCCTTAGCTCCCCTTACCGTGCGGGGACCCACCTGAGTGCCTGGTGACCTGCGGGACCAACCGGAGTGTGTACAGGCCCTCGGAGCTCTTCTTAAAGCTGATGTGCAATCGCGGCCTACTCCTCACCTGAAGCCGCGGCCTCACCTGTAGCCTTGCGATCGCTCAACGGGCGCAAGGCTACACAGTGCCTAGCTAAACAGGAGCATCTGGAC
This sequence comes from Taudactylus pleione, assembly GCA_031769625.1. Classification (NCBI taxonomy): domain Eukaryota; kingdom Metazoa; phylum Chordata; class Amphibia; order Anura; family Myobatrachidae; genus Taudactylus; species Taudactylus pleione. The sequence goes on along the minus strand of JAUIMM010000092.1, from coordinate 27,378,530 downwards.
TTGCAGTTTAGAGGGATCTGGACTGGAACCTCACCTGGATAGACAGGTATCCCTTAGGGATTTGCTTATATATAGCCTGCTTGTGGCTGCCATTTTCTGGAGCTACGGGCTGATGAGATAAACTTTGTGGCCACACAATACCTTTACATCCCCTGGAAGATACCTCTACTTCCTCACCCTACAGAGCCCTTTATCCTTGCAGTTTGGTGAAAGCCCAGCCTTATTACATACTATAACATCACTCTGTATCCCTCATTAGTAAGCTATATATGCTAATGCATCAGGTCCAGTTTTTCTGTAACAACTACTGCACCATCTGAATATCTGGAGCCGCTTGCCACACAGATAATACCAACTTCTGCACCCCCCTTACCTCTATATACCAGTGGCTTAAGGGAATGACAAGGAAGGAAGACCTTTCTTTGTTGCGGTGATTTCTCATCCCATTACGGCACTGGTGACACTGCTGGCCAGGTCACTATATCTCATCATGCTACTGTTGGTGTTAAATCTCTACAAGCTTCAATTCCCCTTACAGCCTGACATATATTGTCGAGGTTCTGGATTATTGGCTGAGACAAGATCAGTTTAAAATTGAATCGCAGCAACACCATCTTGCGACTGGCCGCAAGATGCCATTTTGCGAAATGGCCGCCTCAGCACCATTTTGATAAACTCACACTTTAGTACATGTGGCGATAATACTATTAGCATCATGCGAATGCATCCGTGATCATCGCCATAGGTTACGGCGATTCACCAAAAGCCCATTTCATTACTTTACGTATTATAAAGGATATATATTTCAGAAATGGCTTTACAGTATGCCTAAATTGGATTGCATTAGTTGAACAGAGCAAATGGCCAAGTGACAACTAGCTTGTGTAGATAAGCTTCCTGGATAACGTCTGCTCTCACTCCAGGTGGTCCGGCTAGAATAAACACCTTACATTAGCAAGCTTCCTGCAGTGAAATAACTTCAAAGCCTGGAGTGTTATCTTAGGTTTGACTCTTGTAGCTGGGTTAATTTGCATCCACACAAGAGTCTGGGAGAATAAAGAGCTTTTTCTTTTGAGCCTGGGAAAGGTGGGGGGGCTGCTGAGAGAGGGGGCATGTGGAACTATAATGCTCAGCAATCCACACTGCTAGGTGTTCAGTTAGTAAGTGAGATTTAAGTGCACCATTTCTCATACACACATTTATACGCACAATTGCGCTGGTAACTAATCGCATATTAGCGAATGCATAAGATCTTGTATGAAAACACTGTTTTATTAGCTTCATGCGCACGGATCTGCCCCAAGTTAACTAGCGTCTTTATATCAAACCCCGCATACTCACACATTACATATCCACATAAAAGGTTTAATAAGCTTTAAGGTATAAGATTTAAGTTGGTTCAGTTAGTATAACTGCTGTGAAATAAAGATATTTGATAACTAAGGTTTTATACATGCTAAGAAAGCCGTGTTTGGTTTCGTATTGATGCGTACTCTTTCAACAGAATTCCAGTATTATCGTGGGGAGATCGCATCATGCATTCTCAACTTATGGACCGCAGAGACTTCAAGCAACAAAATGTATATTATATGAACAACTGTTAGGATGATTGCATGGAGCGGGAGGGCAGAGACCCCCAGTTGTTGGAGGCTGGGTTGAGTCTATTTGAACCAGCCTGTTAAACGCTCTGTAACAGATGCTTCCCCCATGGGAACCAATAGCATCAGCAACAAACTTCTCTATTGTCCTGTCTATTCTTGGGGGGTATAAATATGTGTGCGCAAACACTGGGTCTTTAGTCTTCATCTGGACCAGAAAGCGCGGCGTATGTATACTGTACTTGGGGTCTGTATAATTCCTTTGCGTCTAATTGTGTCTGGATCAATATCGTGTAACTGACTGTACTTTTTACTTGAATAATACTTTGTGCTTCGGAACCACACGTCTGGAGTCTTCTATTTACTGTATGACTGCGTACGCAAATTGGCGTCATCCTTAGAGGTTTATAGGTAGGATTTTAGAAGGTACAGGCAGGGGAATATAGAGGTTCTGATCCAGTATCATCAGATGGGGGCTCATCGAGTGAAGTCACTTACCTACTCACACGGCACATAGGGCTATCGATATCTCGCTATCCGTTTTCGTGTGAGCTAAGGAAGCTGACTAGAATCCAGGGACAAGAAAGGAAAAATTTTGTTTTCCTTTGTTGATAGAACCTAATGTTTAAAAGGGTGCCGCAGTATTGAGTACGCGGCTTAGTCGCAGTTTTGCGCACAGTAAAGATGCACTTTTGCGTACGCAGCTAAAAAGTCATTATACGGTTGTGTGGTTGTCGCATTATTGTGTATGCGGCTGGTCGCACAATAGCGTATACGTACTTCCGGTTCTGCTGCCACGTGTTTAAACAAAGCCGTTGAGGTTTACATTTTTCAATTGTTATCAATATCTGGGTTAACGTGTATTTTTCTGCACAGGAAAAAGTGTGTAACAGTGAGTATGTGTTGGACAGTTAAGGGTATCGTATGATCCTTAAGGGCTAGGTGCAAGGTATAGTCTAGCCGCTCGGTAAGCAGCTTACCATTCAGTACACAGAGCAGGTGTATGGTTTGTTATTTTTGTTAGGGACCGGCTCTCAGTGTGACTGCAGTGTTCAATAATTAGGTTGGGTTATTTGAGCATTGTAGTTGAGCCGCACTAGGTGTAATTGTGAGCTGAGAGATAATAGGTGAGCGGGAGCATCTAGAATTTCTTCCGTAGGTGAGCGGGGGCATCTAGAATTTCTTCCGTAGGTGAGCGGGGGCATCTAGAAATTCTTCCGTAGGTGAGCGGGGGCATCTAGAAATTTCTTCCGTAGGTAAGTGAGAGTATCTAGATTGTCTTTCACCAGTTTAAATCTTTATTGAAAAGCGTAGGATTTTGTCTCAGAATGGGAGCCGCGCAAACAGTAGAGATGTTAGACAATGATGTGCTGCTAATGAAAGCTCCGATTGGATTGGCCCGTCGTATTATGCATACTAAGTATGGTACTTATGCAATAAGGTATTGTGATGTATGGTTTAAAATGACGATAAAGAGTGTTAGACCGTTTCCCAGAATTGGTAGTTTTGATAAGGATGTATTAGATAATGTCCGGGATCACATCAGTTTGATGCGCTCCCAAGAGAAAAAGGTCAAATATTGTGAATGTTTAAAATTGTGGCAGCATGAAGGGGATGCGTGGCTTAAAAATGTGCAAGCGACGCAAACTAGCGTCGCGCGCGCATTGCCAGAAAATACATCCGCAACGCTGAATTGCAATACGGGTGAGCCGCAAATTGGCGCGCACATGCGGCAAGGTAGCATTGTGGAAAGTATTGCCAGCAGTTCACGCTCACCTCCCTCACCTTATGTGGATGGAGGTGTAAGTACAGTTACCAAAAATACTCATAAAAATGTAACAAGCAATTTGTACCCTCTCTTAAGCAACCATAAAGAAAATGTTTATGATGTGGATGATGAGCCTATTGTAATGTCTGCCATTTGCCATGCTGTGCAAATGATAGATGCTGCATCACCACAATCACGGGTGGTGCCGCCATCTCCATCGGTAACAGCAAGGGAAGTGTTAACACCCTCTGCACCCGTAGAGGAAGTTGTTAATACCATATGTAGCAGCAGCAGATTAAACCCCCAGCCAGGTAACCAGGTCAGAGGTAGCAACGCTACCGGTCTGCATCCCATTCAGACGATAACTGTTCCGAATGGAAAGGCAGATGCGAACGTTGTAGTGCCCACGAGGGAAGTGGTAATGCATTGTCCTTGGACAAGAGCAGAACTAAATTCCATCATAAATGATTTCCCCGATCCAAAAAAGGAACTAGCCAAATGTCAAAGATTTTTGAGGAATTTGCGTAGTTCTCATGAGCCAACTAACAAAGATTGGCGTGTGGTGTTAAGGGCCTGTCTACCACGCAATACCGACGTGACAAAATTTATCACAGATTGTGTTTAGGATGGTGACGTTCCCTTAACAGACCAAGTAAACCAAGGTAACATTTCCCGCATTGTGACTCAATTGGGTATATATTTTCCAGTAGTAGTTAACTGGAACAATATTTTCACAATCAAGCAAAAGGAGAGTGAAACTGCAGAAGACTATTGCGACCGGGCTCTGCAGGCTATCACCCAGTACACTGGGTTAGAAGATATTAAAGATAGCACTCACCACAGGGGAATGATAGTCACGGTACTCATGGATGGTCTGAAAGAGAATTTAAAGACTCGGGTTCAGACCTCACAGCCTGGCTGGAGGGGACTCACAATAGATAACCTCATAGAGTCTGCCATAGAACATGATAAAAACATCTCCAAAAAGAGAGAGACCCAGAGCGAAAAACTAATGGCTGTCAGTATCCAAGCTCTGGAAGGAATGACAATAACATCACAGCCAACCGACACACCTGCACCCACACACTCACCTGCACCTGAACAATTACACGTCCTCACCAATCCCACACCACAGCAAACACATCCTTACCCCACATATCATACACAACCACAGGCCTCATACTACCCACAAACTTCATACCTCCCACAATACCCTTATCCTTCACATCCTTACCCATACCCACCACCTTTTCCTCTTGCTCAACTCCCACAACAATCTTTTCATCCACCCCACTCAAAAACATGTTTTAACTGCAACCAAGCGGGACACATAAGTAAGTACTGCAAAGTAAAGAACACCACACATGAACACGGGTTTCTCATGGTTTTATAGGCAACCCCAGTATCTTCTCCAAGGTCTTATATGACTGTTTACAATCTTTTCAATCTGCCAATGTATCTGTTCTAATGTAAAATGTGGACGATTTATTGTTGTATTTTAGGTCATGTTTAAATGATATTAAACTGTTGTGCTTTATATCCCACTCACAGGACACAAGGTTGATAAGGATAAATGGCAGCCATGCCAGACTAAGGTCGACTACTCGGAATACTATCCAACCCAGTGGCCCAGGCATTATTTAGAGCAGTAGCTATTAATAACAAGATTTAATTGCAGGAACCTGTATGCAGATACTATATCCCTAGAATTATTAAAAATGATAGGGGGACTTATTTTACAGGTGACATTTCCTAGAACATGTGTAAGGTGATGGGTAACAACACTAAGATTATCCCAGACTGTCTTTTCCTTTATTTGCCCCCCCTAGGAGATACTGTTCAAACAGGCAGCCTCATGTGAAAATATGATAATGAGGTTACTGTGCAGGGTCTCACGAAGATGAATGAGAATAACCGAAATTGAAAGTGTTATTAACTAACATGTCTAATGCAAACTGTCATGATGTCAAATCTGGAGAATTTGTTATGATCCAAATTTTTTTTAGCTCAGGTTGTTTGACTGATCGGTGGTTAGGTCCGTATCTGATGATACCACATCCTCAAAGGGTGGCCGAGGAAGATATGTGGGTCCATTCCACTCACTATAGGGAGGTTAACCAACTGGTGGAGATACAAGGCGGAGACAAGGCCGATAACGTGGACCTGTCGATTGCGAGCTTGTGCCGGAAGGATTAAAAAGGTGACGGTGAGATATCTGAGCTAAAGAAATGTGTAGATCAGTGCTTCCAGCAATGGAGTGGTCTGCTGTGGTCATCCTAGTTCTTTTTTTTCCAGAGTTTTTGTCATGATGATCTGTTTGGGGATACTCAGTGTCAGTATTGGAGGACCGATTGAGGAAATGGGAGCTGATGGCAGTGCTGATGGAGTGGAGTCAGGAGGAGTGCAATGCCAATCAGGGGAGTGTCTGACCAATCTTAGTATTGTAATTGTTATGTTGTTTGGGAAGAATACTTCCAGAAGTTATGACCCTCACACATGTTGAAATGCTTAGTATACATAAAAACATACCATCACCATATCTTCACAAGCAATATGAACATAGAGGCAAAAGAAATATGATACCTGGTGACGTGCATAAAGCCACTCAGTTAATTAGTGAGACAACTGGCTTTCAAGTTTTAGTCACACTGGATCCCACCAGAATTGCTCGGGGTACATTAAATTTTAGATATATTCAGGAACTTGCTAAATTGATAGATAATATCACCGAGATGTACGATGACACATTCTGGTATACAGGGAGAGAGTTGCAAGCGTACAAGAAAGAACTGGTGCAACACAGGCTAGTGTTGAATTATTTAACTGCTGTTACTGGAGGGTATTGCGTAACGTTAGCCACCCAATTTGGAGTAAAATGTTGCACCTATGTCATCAATGATACCAGCAACCCTAAGGAGGTGATAGACCGGAGGATGGATGAAATTCTGCAGCTAAAATGGGAGTTTCATAAGAACCATAATGCTTCAGTGGCTGAAGTAGGGGAAAAGATAGAAGGATGGGTTTCATGGTTGAACCCAGTGAAATGGTTCTCAGGTCTAGGGGAATGGGTCCAGGAAGTGATCGCCAGCATAGGCAAATTGTTAATCCTTATACTGATTGTCATCATAATAATTGGCATATGTGTCCCGTGTGTTCCTATTGTGTTGAAGTGTGGAAAATGTAAAAATAGAGTAAAACGAAAGAACGAAACTATGATGTTGGTCAGTAATGACAATATGAATACCGAGGTAAATATAGAACTGCATTACAACCCTGAACTAGGAAATACCATCATTTAATGTATTATATTTAGACATGCATAGAATGTATTATTGAAATGTTATTTTTAAAACTCCTCAGATAATGTAAAGTCTAAATTCCCCTTCAAGACTGCTTTTATAAGACTGGTGCATCCCCACAGCTTTCACACGATCTTCCAAGATCCGCGGTGTGCGTATAATAATAGTTTTATGTCCCTACCCAGAGACACATTATTGATGGATTAAGAACCACCTTGTGCCATCCCATAATAACACTAAATAATATGTAAATGTAAGCCTAAATTAAATTCTAATAGCAGATTGTGATAGCATGTTCTTCGCTATCAAAGGGTGGACTGTCGAAACTGGATTATTGGCTGAGACAAGATCAGTTTAAAATTGAATCGCAGCAACACCATCTTGCGACTGTCCGCAAGACGCCATTTTGCGAAATGGCCGCCTAAGCGCCATTTTGATAAACTCACACTTTAGTACATGTGGCGATAATACTATTAGCATCATGCAAATGCATCTGTGATCATCGCCATAGGTTACGGCGATTCACCAAAAGCCCATTTCATTACTTTACGTATTATAAAGGATATATATTTCAGAAATGGCTTTACAGTATGCCTAAATTGGATTGCATTAGTTGAACAGAGCAAATGGCCAAGTGACAACTAGCTTGTGTAGATAAGCTTCCTGGATAACGTCTGCTCTCACTCCAGGTGGTCCGGCTAGAATAAACACCTTACATTAGCAAGCTTCCTGCAATGAAATAACTTCAAAGCCTGGAGTGTTATCTTAGGTTTGACTCTTGTGGCTGGGTTAATTTGCATCCACACAAGAGTCTGGGAGAATAAAGAGCTTTTTCTTTTGAGCCTGGGAAAGGTGGGGGGGCTGCTGAGAGAGGGGGCATGTGGAACTATAATGCTCAGCAATCCACACTGCTAGGTGTTCACTTAGCAAGTGAGATTTAAGTGCACCATTTCTCATACACACATTTATACGCACAATTGCGCTGGTAACTAATCACATATTAGCGAATGCATAAGATCCTGTATGAAAACACTGTTTTATTAGCTTCATGCGCACGGATCTGCCCCAAGTTAACTAGCGTCTTTATATCAAACCCCGCATACTCACACATTACATATCCACATAAAAGGTTTAATAAGCTTTAAGGTATAAGATTTAAGTTGGTTCAGTTAGTATAACTTCTGTGAAATAAAGATATTTGATAACTAAGGTTTTATACATGCTAAGAAAGCCGTGTTTGGTTTCGTATTGATGCGTACTCTTTCAACAGAATTCCGGTATTATCGTGGGGAGATCGCATCATGCATTCTCAACTTATGGACCGCAGAGACTTCAAGCAACAAAATGTATATTATATGAACAACTGTTAGGATGATTGCATGGGGCGGGAGGGCAGAGACCCCCAGTTGTTGGAGGCTGGGTTGAGTCTATTTGAACCAGCCTGTTAAACGCTCTGTAACAGATGCTTCCCCCATGGGAACCAATAGCATCAGCAACAAACTTCTCTATTGTCCTGTCTATTCTGGGGGGATATAAATATGTGTGCTCAAACACTGGGTCTTTAGTCTTCTTGCTGAATGCTGAATGACGACGGGGTTTCTTGCTGATGCCTAACATCTGGACCAGAAAGCACGGCGTATATATACTGTACTTGGGGTCTGTATAATTCCTTTGCGTCTAATTGTGTCTGGATCAATAGCGTGTAACTGACTGTACTTTTTACTTGAATAATACTTTGTGCTTCGGAACCACACGTTCCAAGTCTGGAGTCTTTTATTTACTATATGACTGCGTACGCAAATTGGCGTCATCCTTAGAGGTTTATAGGTAGGATTTTAGAAGGTACAGGCAGGGGTATATAGGGGTTCTGATCCAGTATCATCAATATGGATGGTATTACCATTTGGATTTCATGTCATAGCAGTGTATATTAAAATTTAATCCGCACACACTTGGATTTTATATATTCACATCTATTTAATTGTTGTTTCAATATCTCTATGATGTAACTGCTGCATTCATCTGCAATTGTGGCCTTTCTACTATGATATTAATGAGCTACTGGTCAAAGTAACCGTGGAGTATCTAAACTCTTGACAAGTGTTATGGACAGATTTGTTACTCTTACTACCCCAAAGCCTCAAAGAATAAGAGGTGGTGACCGCCACACCGAGGCCTAGTTTCAGAAGAATCATATCTAGCGACAATCCCTCTCTCTTCAGATACTACAGCCATCACAGATCCTATGATGCCGCCGAAAACACCTTCGCCCTCTCTGACATATGCAGAAGTAGTGAGAGCTATAAAGGAAACGGTGGAACCCCTACTACAAAGCCAAGCTGAAAAATGTATGGAAGCTGTGACAGATTTAAAGTTCCAATTAAATTCAGTTTAACGCCAAATTTCTGGTAACGAAAACAGGATTGGCTCAAATTTCCAAGAAATTGAAGATCTCAAGCAACAAGTCTCCTCGCTTACATCCTCTCGACAGCATCTAATGTTCAAGGTGGATGACTTAGAAAACAGGTTGAGACACAACAATTTGAGACTCTTGGGGTTAAAAGAATCTATTAAAGGTTCCGATCTTTTCAAGTTCTTACTCTCAGACCTGCCAGAATTACTTGGCATACCCGAAGAATTATCCTCATTGGAAATAGAACGTGCACATAGGCTTGGTCCACCACGTGACTCAAACCAATCCCGACCTCGGTCTATAATATTTAAATGTTTGAATTTCCATCATAAAAAACTAATCTGGTCTACAGCAAGAAATAAGGGCCCTCTTCATTGGGAGGGACAATGCCTCTTTCTTTTCCAAGATTACTCTGCGGAGGTCTCCAGGGCACGTAGAGAAATGGCGCCTTTGTGTTCTCAACTAGTGCAATCTGGCAAGCGGTTTGCCCTTTTATATCCAGCGCGATTGCGCCTTTTCACCCCACAAGGCCAGAAAAACTTCACAACGCTGGCTGATGCCCAGGCATTTCTAAAAGAAGAAGAGGCTACACTACCACCTGAAATGGACCAAAATGATTGATTACATGATGGGAACGCCTCCGTCTGGGCAGCCACGCCCCCGGCACGCCCACCAAAGGGGGTGTGCTGTCAATCACCATCGACAGCACGCCCCCTTTGGTGCGAGACCCATAACGACGGCTTGGCTGTCGTTATTCGGGTCTCGCGCGTGTGCATGCGCTCTTGGGCAACATCGACCCGCTTGCGAGCACTCAGCGCTCGCGAGCGGGTCTGAATCAGGCCCATAGGCCACAGTTGCAGTATTTCTGCATATACTCTCCACATCATGCTTTTTTCTTTTTATTTTTTATTCTTCTTTTTATTTGTTTTTGCTTCCATATTTACTTTTTATAAATTATATGAGGTTCTTGTATATTTTATATATTCTCAGTTTTATTTTTGCCTTGCACTATATTTGGGTCATTTATATTGGCATCGTTTGTACTAAGAATGTTATTTATCCATGCATATTATGGTTGAATCTCTGGATTTGGAGACTTGAAAGCCTATTTTGCTACGAATCTGATGTCGTCACGACTTAAATTATACTCCTGGAATGTCAGGGGTATCAATTCCCCAATTAAGCGTAGACGCATTCTTACGTATATTAATAAAGTACATGCAGATGTTACTCTCTTACAGGAAACCCATTTAACTCCCGAAGAACACACTAAATTAAGTATGATGCGACAGCAAGGGGTGGCATCATCATCTTATAATTCAAAAGCCAGAGGTGTGGCTATTCTGATACGAAAGGGTATTACTTTTGACATCCACCGCCAGATTATAGACAAACTAGGTCGATTTGTTATACTTGATATTACTCTAGAGGGTTCCCGCTATACATTATGTAATGTCTATGCCCCCACAATTTACGAAAAATAATTTTTTCTAAATCTGACTAATCTATAACGCCCCTTCTCTGACACCCAAATTATTATGGGAGGAGACCTCAATCTGACAGCCTCTCCGGTACTGGATAGGAAGAGTCCTTCTGGCCCTCAGCTCCTTTAACCTAAAATTAATTTAAACTATATGGCAGATCAGCTTGGATTATTGGATATTTGGACTGAATTAGAATACACTTATTATTCGGCAACACACAATGTTTTATCTAGGCTTTACTATTTTTATTTATCATCCTCATTATCAGTCAGGGTTATAGATGCAGATATAGACCCAATCTTAATTTCAGATCATGCTCTTATATGGATTGAGTTACAGGGTAGATTCACACTGGGTAATCATTCCCATTTGTGTTTCCCAGCTAAAATGGCAACTTCCTTAAAGTTCAAATCTATGCTGGAAACCGCATGGAATAATTATACTACCAATAACGCATCTCACGCTGATAATCCTGCCCTATTCTGGCAATCTGCAAAAGCGGTTCTCAGGGGTGATATTATGGCATATATGTCTAACTATAAAAAGACTCAAGACACTGTATATAGGACAGCCCAGTCATCCCTCACTACAGCTTTTCAAACCTTTAAAATATCTCCTTCGCAAAGGAATAAAACTGTTTATCGTGAAGCTAAGTTACATTTTGACCAAGTTTTGACTCAAATGGATAATAGATTTCTGCAAACTGGTAAACATAATTTTTTTCAGCATGGTAATAAACCTAGCCACCTATTATCTAACCTCCTTAGAGCGGACAGAGGTGCCTCACATATTGCGGCTTTAAAAGATGAAAGTCTTATCACCCATTATGATGGTAAATCTATTGTATCTATACTCCATAACTATTATCAGAATCTTTACTCTCAAGACCCTATAAACCAGGAAATAAAAATATGTTCTGGCAACGGATAATTCTACCACAAATTACTCCCTTAGAAATTTAGAAATGGAAGCTCTAGTAGCCCCAATTTCACTTATGGAAGTCAATGGAGCCATCGGTGCCCTCAAACCAATGAATACCCCAGGCCCAGATGGCCTTAGTTGCAAATTTTTTAAATTACTTTGTCCTAAAATTGCAGAACCTCTCACAGCCTTTTTCAACTCTATCCTCATCTCTCACTCTCTCCCCCTACACTTTAATTCGGCCCTGGTTAAGGTGCTTTTAAAACCTGGAAAATACCTACTTCTTCCCTCCTCTTACAGACCTATCTCCTTACTAAATTTAGATTACAAGTTATTCACAAAAATATTAGCGGAAAGATTAAAAGTGATATTGCCATCAATCATTCACCCGGATCAAACCGGTTTTATCTGGGGCAGGAACTCTGTCACTAATATCAGAAAGGTGCTGGCAATTCTCCAGTCCATTGAGACTTCTCCATCGGGTGATTCCGGGTATTTATTATCTCTACATGCAGAAAAAGCATTTGATTTGGTGACCTGGGATCACCTGATGGAGACTTTCATCCGCTTTGGTTTCCCTGATGTGTTTGTTCTTCTTATAAAGGCATTACACTATAAGCCAACTACCCAAATTTTCACTAATAAATTTTTGTCCCCTCCCTTTATTATTCAAAGAGGCACACAACAAGGTTGTCCCTTATCCCCTTTGCTATTTGCTGCTGCACTGGAACCTTTGGCCATAGCTCTCCAACAAGCACAAGATTTCACTGGCATTAAGATTAGAGATGTAGAATCCAAACTAGGATTGTTTGCAGACGATATGCTTCTTTTTATTTCAAACCCTCACATATCAATCCCAACTATTTTCGAGAATATTCAGGAATTCAGTTCCTTTGCGGGTTATCGAGTTAATATTAATAAATCAGAACTACTCCCTCTCGCTCCTTCCACTCATTCCGTCCTACCAACCCATCTCTCTGCTATGTTTACAATCACCCCGCATAAATTAAAATATTTGGGGATTTATATTTCTGGCTCCCTATCTCACTTGTATTCTTTTAATTTTAACCCAGTACTAACCAAAATTAAAACGCAATTAGAATCTTGGATGGATTTGAAACTCTCTCTGTTAAGCAGAGTTACAGTGGTTAAATCCATTATTTTTCCCAAGCTATCCTACCTACTTCAAATGTTGCCAATAACAATACAGAAAGCAGATGCTCTCTGTTGCACACAATTGTTCTCCAAGTTTATATAGCATAAAGGTAAACCCCGAATGCCCCATTCTCGTACATATATTCCCAAAAAACAGGGTGGATTGGGAATGCCCCACATTCTAGCATTTGCCAGGACAGCGCTTTTTCGATATATCTCAGATTGGCTCCTCCATTTGAATAATTTTACCAATACGATGCTAGAAGAAGCTTTATTCCACCCATATTCCCCTGCAGCCTTACGTCATACTCCTAGTTCAAAAATCCCTGAAACATGTCGTAATAATATCCTTTTTCAAGATACATACAAAGCCTGGACGGCTATTAACAAATCATTCCAATGCAACCCTCTTATCACTCCTTATATACCTTTGTGGGGAAATCCAAATTTCACACCCTCTTTGGATAATCAGACCTATAAGTCTTGGTATTGTAAGGGAATCCTAGCAATTAAAAACATTTTTGACCCTGGTGGACATTTATTTTCATTTACACAACTCCAAGAACAATTTCATATACCCCGATCAAATTTCTTTATGTACCTTCAAGCCCAACATTATGTACAGTCACTCACTGATCCTCTAAAGTCTACTCATACTGACTCCAAATTAAGCGATATGCTTTCTTTTAACCAAACTAAAAAATGTAAGATTAATTTTCTATATCCAGATCTTATCCAATTAAGAGATCCCTCATTGTCAAAACTCTCAAACATCTGGCAGTCGGAAATACCAGATCTACCTGACCTTGAGGACATACTCTGCTATAACGCAAGGATATTACTGATGTTAAAGTTGGCACGCTTACAGGAAATTCATATCCGTGTATTAAATAGAACTTATATTTCACCTGCCCAAAGGAAACATTTTGTTTCTACCGAGATGGGTTCATGCCTCAAATGCAAAGCCTCTTGTTTCAAAATTTCCCATAATTTTTGGTTTTGTAGGAAGATTAGGAAATTCTGGTGTAAATTGTTAGACTATCTATCAACATCACTTCATGTCCGACTACCAAGAACAGCTAGCGCCTTACTTTTTGCAGATTTTTCTTCATGGGAGGAGACTCAGGATATTTCCCACCTATTACTTTTATTACCAGTTATAGTCACAGTGGCCAAATAAGTTATCTTACGACATTGGATTTATCAGTCCACTCCTACATTGGGGGAATGGAAAATAGCTTTACTAGAGGTTCTCTATCACGAACGACGTATGGCCACATTTTTCATTGAAAAGGGAGTGATTTTCTTTCACAAAAAATGGGGTGCTTACATTGATGGCCTCCCAGCACAAACACAGGAACAGGTCTGGAGAGTCTTTGAAAACACAAATTGGTTTTTGTTACAACAGATTTCATAACCGGCAAAATAGTAGTGTATGCCTCTGTTTGCTATACCCCTTTCATTTTTAAAGTAGCAAGGTCCCCAAATTTGGAAAAGAATCTCATTCTATATTTTCCTGGTGAATATTGATCTTCTTTTTGTTTTTCTTTTCTTTCCTTTTTTTATTTTATTTTATTAACTTATTTCTATTTTTGATACTGTAGAATATTTTTAGTTAATTTGTTTATGATTTTATGTAATTCACGTATTATTAGTTAATTTATATAAGGTTATGTATACAGGTGCTCACCTACCTTGTTCGTTGAAACAAACAAAAAAAAATTACAGCAGATTTGAATGTGTAAATTTTATAGCAGACTGAAAATGAAGATATGGTAATTACATGTATGTCTTTGTATATGTTATTCTTTTGTCTGTATATTTTTGTTATGTCTTTTTTCGCTGTACAATATATAGAATTTATTAAAAAATATATATATATTAAAGAAGTTAATACATTTAACATAATATACAGTGTAAAAGATAAATGATGAAAAAATAATAATGTGAGTGCTGGGGTAGTTGGAGAATAAATGATATAGAAAAGTGATATAGGAGTGCAGAAGAAGCTCTAAAAAAAATTAAATAGAGCTAATGAAATGGTGTAATTGTAAAAAAAGGGGGGTGCTTGGTTATGATAGGTGTATTATCCCAAATTATTGATGAATATGTGTAAAGGACAAAAGATATATTGGAAAAATAGAAGTGATTAATTGTATATTATCTGTAGAATCGGTTGGTAAGAATAGGAGTAGATAACATTGCTATATAGAAAATAAATAAATAAATATTAAGACGTAAAATTCAATGAAAGAAAGTGAAAAAAAAAAGATAATATATAAAGGAATAAAAAATATGACGATGAAGACTTATTGAAATATATATCAGTAGATATAAACCCTTTGATATATAAAGAAATTATACTAGTATGGACAGTGGGAAAATGTTTGTAGAGATATAACAAGTTAGAAATATTGAGAAAGTAGAGTGATTAGTCAGTCAGGAAGACACTATAGTTTATATTTTCATTGAGACCACCAGGTATCAATGTTCCTAAATGAAAGATCCATTTGCTTTCTTTTTCTGGAGGACTTTATTCAAATCTCCTCCTCTAAGACCTAGTTTGACTTTTTCTAAACAGAAAACCTTCAGATCTTGTGTCCTTCCAGAGTGTACATGATGAAAGTGCTTCGCCACTTTAGTAAGTTGTTTCATTATTCTAGTGTCTGCATCAGCGTTCCAGGATTCCTATATGTTCCAGGATTCTGATTTTAATCATTCTTGATGTCATACCGATATATTTCATATCACATGTACAGGTGATACAGTAAATAACATTCGTCATTCTACAATTGCAGAAATCTCTAATTTTTATTATTTGAACAAATTTATCTTTTATCATGTTGATATTTTGTATGTGTGGGCATACTTTACAGCCTCCACAGGGATAACTACCTATGGTGGAAGGGTTTTTTTTAGGGTTCAGAGTAAAATGACTTCTCACTAGTCGGTCTTTAAGATTTGATGCCCTCCTCCAACTCATATTAACTTTAGTATCCAAACTTTTGGCTAAATCGGCATCTGATAGTAAAATATACCAGTGCTTTTGTAGTGTGTTTTGGGCCTCTTTCCAACTATTACAGAAATCCCCTATAAACCTGATGATGTTGGTATTTTCTCTTTGAGATTTATAACTGAAGTTGAGGGATTCTATTTTAGTTTTTGATACTTCATTTTTAGCTCTCTTTATCAATCGTTTACTGTATCACCTTTCTTGCAATCTTGTGGTGAGGTCTTTGTTGGTATCAATTATGTAATAGCAATTTTCCATTCATTTCAATTGTATTACTAGTGCGTACTCACAACTTTGTCATATATAGTACTTTTTCTGAAGTCTTTTTCAGCTCCTGAGTTCTGCACAGTATTAATTTCACTTGGTTATAATACCTTCCCCCTTTCTTTCCCCTTTTTACTTGAATTCTTCCCACGATCCTGACATTGACTCTCGCCCTTTCTCTCCATATTCTTTCCCTGTCGAATTACAATTCATACATAACTATTTCCAACTATGACCAGTTTTAGCCTTAAAACTGAACTTAGTAACAGACGTCGCCCAGAAGACATAGAAGGTATTTTTCCCCAAGAAACAAGTAATTTAGACATTAATTTAGGCTGGGAAGAAGTCCTAATTAAGTTAAAATATATCCTACATAAGCAAACTAGGACCAACTGGGACTTAATCAGTCTAGAAAATTACTGTAAGCAAAAGATTACCCCGAGAGGCTTACATCCCAAATTACTGCTGACATTTGATTTCTGCGCTGACAACTTACGCAAAGAGTGGGAAAATAGTCTATTGAAATGTTCTCAGGAATTAATAGGAATAATAATTAAACACGATCACTTGGTTTTAGATTAATGTACTAAAGAAATTGAAAAATTAGGCCAAACATTGGAACAATGGGAACAAAACCCTACATTTCAAAATACCTTTATCAAAATTAAAAAGGACTTGGAGGAATATGATAAAACAATAATCGAACGCAAACGTAATAAGTTCAATAGAGATAAACACGATTTTTCCACAGGAAACATGTTTCGCTGAAACAAACCACAGAGAAGAAGACAAACGGACCCTTCAGATCACACACCTTCGTCATCAGAAACAGATATTTCTGATACGGATTAATTCAGTGAGTGTAATCCTCATTCCAGGAATTCACTAGCCCAGAGGAGCACCAATCCTTTACATCTTACGTCTTTTTTAGACGAAACCAGGGGTACCCGTGGACGCCCCACAAATCCAAAATGAGGCATGGGAGCAAGAAGAAAAGAAAGGTGGGAATCTCAATCACCAAGTCGGTACTCACCAAGGATCAACAAGAGATAGACATGCCAACCTCTAAACTTAAGATTATCAACCTATCCGAACACATCCTTACTGAAGCTCAATCACAAGTCCTGAATAAAGGTCTCTCCTTCTCACCAACCAATCATTTTAACAGATTCAAATGGGAAACTAATTTAAAACTTTTTGGGAGGAAACTTCTGCTGAACAAATTCCACAACTCCAGATTCAATCACCCTGAAGATACCAACAGTAACTCCAATATGGAAGATGTTTCCCAATTGGAAGCTGAAGCACTCCTAGCTTTGGAAGAACTAGCCCAAGATATTGAAATACAACCTGTTCATCAGAGACCTATATGCAAAAGACATTCAACTTTTTTCCCATCTGAGAATATATGCCCTGAGATTGGTGTTTTTCTCAAACTAGTGTCCAAGGATTTTGATAACATCTACAAACAACAAAGATACCGCAAACCAACTGAGAACTTCAGCTTACCACTTAGAGCTGCCATGGAAGAAATCAGAAACTGGGATGATGTGGTAATAAAACCATCAGGCAAAGGTGGAAATATTGTCATCTGGCTACTCACAATGTACCTAAAGGAAGCTAACAAACAACTACAGGATGCCTCATGTTATCAAACAACTTTGTTTGATCCTACTGAGAATTTTAAAACTCTGTATTCCAGAATCATAAAGCTTTCTATATAGGCACTATAACTAAAATGGAGTACGATTACCTATGGGTATCACACCAAAGAACCCCAACATTTTCCCTTCTACCAAAGGTCCATAAAAACCTGGTGGACCCACCAGGAAGACCAATAATGTCAGGAAATGGAGGACTCTTAGAGAGAGCCAGTTGCTTTTTAGATATCCATCTGAGACAACATGTCCTTAGTCTTCCATCTTACACTAAGGACACCACCGATGTCCTGCGAAAAATACACTACATCATTCTTGATGACAATCATCTTCTTGGTAGTCTTGATGTGGTATCCCTTTATACCTCTATTATTCACGATTTAGGGATTCAAGCAGTCAAATACTTTCTTACATTGGAAGGATTGGGAGACTTCCAGAAGTTCCTTTTAGAACTCCTGGATTTTGTCCTACATCATAATTATTTCACCTTTAATAATCGTTTTTATATCCAAACTAGAAGTACAGTGATGGGGGCAGCTTGTGCACCGACATACACCAACCTTTTTTTAGGCTGGTGGGAGAGGGAACATGTGTTCCAAGATCACAATGAGTCTCATATTCAACATATTATTATCTGGATGTGTTACATCGATGACATCCTGATGATCTGGGATGGATCAAAGATTGAACTGGACAATTTCATTGTCAATCTTAATGATAATGATATCAATTTAAAACTCACATGTGAAAGCAGTAATACCAGTATTGCATTCTTGGACCTTAGAATCTTTAGAGGAGAAAATAATAAAATCTATACAGAAATCTACAGGAAAGAGATCTCTACCAATAGTGTACTCCACAATGATAGTTCTTACTTCCCCCCCACTATCAAAAACATCCCTAAAGGAGAATTTTTGAGACTATGACGGAACTGTTCAAATGAAAGTGCATTTGAGACCCAGAGCAAAGACCTCACCACAAGATTGCAAGAAAGGGGATACAGTAAAAGATTGATAAAGAGAGCTAAAAATGAAGTATCAAAAACTAAAAGAGAATCCCTCATCTTCAGTGATAAATCTCAAAGAGAAAATACCAACATCATCAGGTTTATAGGGGATTTCTGTAATAGTTGGAAAGAGGCCCAAAACACACTACAAAAGCACTGGCATATTTTACTATCAGATGCCGATTTAGCCAAAAGTTTGGATACTAAAGTTAACATGAGTTGGAGGAGGACACCAACTCTTAAAGATCGACTAGTGAGAAGTAATTTTACTCTGAACCCTAAAAAAACCCCTTCCACCATAGGTAGTTATCCCTGTGGAGGCTGTATGCCCACACATACAAAATATCAATATGATAAAAGATAAATTTGTTCAAATAATAAAAATGAGAGATTTCTACAATTGTAGAACGATGAATGCTATTTACTGTATCACCTGTACATGTGATATGAAATATGTCGGTATGACGTCAAGAATGATTAAAATCAGAATCCTGGAACATATAGGTAATGTCTGGAATGCTGATGCAGACACTAGAATAATGAAACAACTTACTAAAGTGGCGAAGCACTTTCATCATGTACACTCTGGAAGGACACAAGATCTGAAGGTTTTCTGTTTAGAAAAAGTCAAACTAGGTCTTAGAGGAGGAGATTTGAATAAAGCCCTCCAGAAAAAAGAAAGCAAATGGATCTTTCATTTAGGAACACTGATACCTGGTGGTCTCAGTGAAAATATAAACTATAGTGTCTTCCTGACTGACTAATCACTCTACTTTCTCAATATTTCTAACTTGTTATATCTCTACAAACATTTTCCCACTGTCCACACTAGTATAATTTCTTTATATATCAAAGGGTTTATATCTACTGATATATATTTCAATAAGTCTTCATCATCATATTTTTTATTCCTTTATATATTGTCATTTTTTTTTTCACTTTCTTTCATTGAATTTTACGTCTTAATATTTATTTATTTATTTTCTGTATAGCAATGTTATCTACTCCTATTCTTACCAACTGATTCTACAGATAATATACAATTAATCACTTCTATTTTTCCAATATATCTTTTGTCCTTTACACATATTCATCAATAATTTGGGTTAATACACCCATCATAACCAAGCACCCCCTTTTTTACAATTACACCATTTAATTAGCTCTATTTAATTTTTTTAGAGCTTCTTCTGCACTCCTATATCACTTTTCTATATCATTTATTCTCCAACTACCCCAGCACTCACATTATTATTTTTTCATCGTTTATCTTTTACACTGTATATTATGTTAAGTTTATTAACTTCTTTAATATTTATCTGTCCATCACTTCATCCTTTCATATATTTACATTATAGTCACTCACATCACTTCACACTTTTATTATATTGATATATTATCATTAATATAATCTACAGCCACACCACACTGGACATGCCCAATCTCGTCTGATCTTGGAAGCTATGCAGTGTTGAGCCTGGTTAGTACTTTTCATTTATTAAGTTTATAAGTGTATATTTTTACAATAATTAATATATCCTCTTTAAAAATATTTTCTCACATACTTTTTTTTGATACTTATGTTTTATGAACAGTTTATGCATGAATTTCATAAGATTATCATTATTTGTTCATTTACACTATGATAGTGCATTATCCAGCGTTTGTGTGCTGTCAGACACACATAATCTCTCAGTTTGTTTACATATGCTAATTTTGTTCTTTGGATACACCCCTTCCTTTCCTAACAGTAACATGATAGGCTGTTTGACATCCCCTGGTAATTGGTCGGATGTACAGCCACTCGGCAACACAGCCCTATGATTGGGTAGACTTTCTGTATAAGGCAGGAAGCCAGAGCAAAGTCTGGTGATCAGGTGAATAAGCCTCCTGGCGAAACACGTGTCCTGTCTCTGTCTATGCTCATTTAGCATGCTGATCTCTGAATAACCACACCAGCAGCTCTGACCCACGGACTTTTCCTGTGAGGTATCTTTCTATTGCTCTCCTGCGCTCTCTCATCTGAGTCCTAGTCTGTGACTCCCCCTGCAATGCCTGAGAGTAACAGGGGTGAGACTTAATTTTATTCTCAGACAGCAGAAGCGCTGTCTGTTGTTTCCCCTGGAATAAACGCTTAGTCACTCTCTCATCCCCTGTTTGATGTAGACAGGGGAAAGTAGAAGTGACTCCACGTTACTTTATTCCAGGTCTTACTTCCTTCAGCTTAATCCCTTTCATATATATCTATTTATGCTATATAAATGTCAAATTCTATGTTTTCATTTAGTACATGTGCAAAACATTTTTTTTTTTTACTGACGAGAGTGTCACTACTCAGTATATATACTATTGCTTCTCTTTGTTCATGAACATTTTTTGAATTATTATCAATGATTTTTTCTTTATATATTGTAATTCACCTTATGCATTGACTTACCCTTGTGTTGTGACGCATAACCCTGTTTTTTTCAGGGCACATCCTTATTACATATGTACACAAATATGATGTATGTGTCCATGGTTTAGGTTGATATTCAGTACAAGTATAATTTTTCTATTATTATTTTTCTTTATTGCACTGAAAACAGTGTCATTATTCAGTACATGCAACACTGTCATTGTGTACTTAACATTATTGTTTGGATTTTTTCTTTTTCATATATATTTTCTGTTTGGAGATATTACTTTGCTTCTCATAGTGCAGGACTTACCCTTGTGTTGTGGTACATAACCCTGTTTTTTTCAGGGCACATCCTCATTACATATGTACATGTTGCATTTGTCCATGGTTTAGGTTGATATTCAGTACAAGTATAATTTTCTGTTATTATTTTTCTTTATTGCACTGAAGTACAAGTATAATTTTTCTGTTATTATTTTTTTTTATTGCACTGAAGACAGTCATTATTCAGTACATGTAACTGTCATTGTGTACTTACCATTATTGTTTGGATTTTTTTCTTTTTTTCTTTTTCATACATATTTTCTGTTTTGGGATATCACTTTGTTTCTCACAGTGCAAACTGCTGATATTATATGGCAATTTAATATATGCATTCATCACTACTACAAGGTGTACTATTCTTTACCTAGCATATCTGCTAAAACCAATATGAGTTAACATACTTGGGATAAAAGTCCTCCCAAACACAATCCTCTTAGTTATATGGGGACGCAGACTTTATCACTACCAGCAATGTCTATATATGTGTGTTGATATTTAATTACAATATATATCCCTCACTCATCTACAGGGGACACAGATTTCAAAACTGCTGGATTATCCTAATAAATCATCGTTCTTAGTTATCATAGTGTGGTTTCTTACAATATATAATTGTTTCTGACCAACTATCATTTATGTATATGTCGATCACAACAGAGATCTAATTAAAAATTACTATAGTTCGCCAGATATGTACTGTATGAAGTAATCATATGTGCCTCCCTGTAGATTGAATTAGGGTTAATTAGAATATTCATTACCCTTAACAGGAGCTAATTACTCATTGAATTTTTATCAATAATAAATAATACTCATTTACACTTCAAAGGACGTTTATATTGTTCTTTTTTTGTCCTTAGTAGATTTCTATGTTATATCTACACATCACTCTCTGGGGAGAACTTCCTTTTAAAGGTTTATTTTAAACGTTAAGTTTTATTCACACTAATCATTCCATCATCATCCATATATAAACAATTATCTGTCATAAGAGTGCCCCTACAAAGGCATATTTGTCCTTTTCCTCTGCTTCCTGCAGAAAGTACATTTATATCCACAACTCCGACCAACTCTGCCCTATATCCGGGGGGGGGCCCTGCCTATTTTGTTAGTACTGGGCCCCAGAATTTCTGATTGCAGCACGGGTCCCGATTGTCTGTTCACAGAGACACAGCACAGAATCAGACAAATGCTCTGAGAATTTTACTGGGCGTTCCTAAAAAGTAACAGGAGGGGTGGTTACGCTTACGTGGGTGCATCGCGAAAAGGTGTTGTTGAAGAGCTGCAACGGATCTTATTTAAGCCTGTATAGCAGGGGTGGCCAGCCAGCGGCTTTCGATTGTCATGCGCCTTTTTTGTGTCTCCATTGAGGCTCCTGGCTCGCGACTTGGCAGACCCCCAGTGGTACCGAGAACACTGGTCTCTGAAGCGATCAGAGACTAAAATAGCCTCTGATCACTTTAGAGGCCAGCGTTCCCAGTGATGCAGTGCGCGGGTGATGTCATGACGTCATCCGCGATGTAAGGAGCCTGCACGCCTGCTAGATCAAGTCAGATCCAGCAGGCAGTGGAAGCGGCAGCAGCAGCGATACTCGGGAGCCCTGATGGCGTGGAGCAGTGCCAGCAGGTAAGTTTATAAATAGAGGTGTGGGCGGGGAGGTGGAGCTGGTACCAGGGGCACTACTTTAGGGGGCATGCTACAGGGAGCATTGCAGAAGGGACACAACTACTGGGGGCATTGCTTAATGGGCACAACTACAGGGGGCATTGCATAAAAGCCACAACTACTGGGGGCATTGCTTAATGGGCACAACTACAGGGAGCATTGCAGAAGGGGCACAAGTACTGGGGGCATTGCATAATGGGCACAGCTACAGGGGGCATTGCATAAAAGCCACAACTACTGGGGGCATTGCTTAATGGGCACAACTACAGTGGGCATTGCAGAAGGGGCACAGCTACAGGGGGCATTGCATAAGGGCCACACCTACTGGGGCACTGCTTAATGGGCACAACTACAGGAGGCACTGCAGAAGGAGCACAGCTACAGGGGGCACTGCTTAATGGGCACAACTACAGAGGGCTTTGCAAAAGGGGCACAGCCACAGGGGGCATTGCTTAATGGGCACAACTACAGAGGGCTTTGCAAAAGGGGCACAGCCACAGGGGGAATTGCATAATGGCCACAACTACCAGGGGCATTGCTTAATGGGCACAACTATAGGGGGAATTACAGAAGGGGCACAACTACTTGGGCAATTGCATAAAGGGCACTGTTACAGGGGGAATTGCATAAGGGCCACAACTACAGGGTGCATTGCATAATGGGCACAACTACAGTGGGCATTGCAGAAGGGGCACAGCTACAGGGGGCATTGCATAATGGACACATCTACAGGGGGCATTGCATAAGGGCACAACTACTGGGGCATTGCTTAATGGGCACAACTACAGGGGGCACTGCATATGGGGCACAACTACAGGGGGCACAGCATTATGGGGATGATGCCTGCTTTCATGCTTATGGGGGCAGAGTGGGGCTGTTGAGATAACTCTTGTGGCTGGAATGACACGTGAGGGGCCGCTGCAGTGGCATGGGGGAGCTGCAATGACACATGAATGTGGCCTGGAATAGCAAGGGAGGGGGCTGGAGTGACACATGGAGGAGCTGAAGTGTGTATTATGTAAATCTTGCTTTTTCAATGTATTTTATGTGGTTCTGGATTTCAAAGTGTATTTTATGTGGATGTGGTTTTTTAAATGTATTTTATGTGGATCTGGCTTGTTTCTGTGTATTTTATGTGAACGTGGCTTTTTCAATGTTTTCTATATTGCTCTGGCGTTTTCTTTCACTTCAACAGTGGAAAAAAAATATTGGGAAGTTTATGTAAATTGTGTATTTTCAATGTGCTGGGATCGTCCCCAGTGTGACTAAAAACGGGGGCGTGACGCAAGGTCATGCTCCTTTGAATGTCATGCCAAAGGCGTGCGAAAGTGCCATCAGTGTTGGCAGTGTGGCGGTGTTGGCAGAGTGGGAGTCCTGGCAGTGTCCTGAGTGCATAGTGCCGGCAGTGTTGATAGAGCGGGGGGTTCCTGCGGTGTCCTCAGTGCAGGAGTGCTGATAGTGTCGCCTGTGCGGGGATGCACTTGGTGTGGGAGTAGTGGCAGGGAGGGTTAGTGGCAGGGAGGGTTAGTTTTAGGGTTAGGGTACTTACCACTAGCTGTCTGCATTTTATCCCAGTGGGGATACAGGCATCGGGATTTGAGCGCTGGGATTCTGAGTGCCATTATCTCGTACCCAACCCGTTCTTAAAAAATGTATTAACCTTGGTTTAAAATTGTGTAAGGAGGCTTAAGTGTAATTCAGGACATACAATGCATCAATATAAGCTTAACATTTTAAAAAGTTTTACTTAGAACAAATTTTCTATAGTAGTCACAAGCAGCACTTTCAGTGGTCATAACACCAATTACTTCTCAGCTACAGCACTATTAATCATTCACCAAATAATACAACAAGCAATGCCAAACCAGACATTTTTATTATTGCCATTCTGTAGGACGTCCATAATGCAGAATACGTGTGAATATACAATAATTAGTAGCACAGATATGTACTGTCAATATTTTAAAATAACTGTAACACGAACTGTTGGTTTTACAATACTATGTTTTATTTAAACCCGGCCTCCACCGCCCCTAAATATCCGGCCAGTTATTGATATTTTACCTTTGATATTTTTTACCTTTGATATTTTTATTATTATTGTAATTATTATTATTGGTTTAAATAACAAGTTAATATTCTGGAACTAACACATTTTAAACATATTTAATAATAAAATGTCTC
Source organism: Taudactylus pleione (assembly GCA_031769625.1). Lineage (NCBI taxonomy): Eukaryota > Metazoa > Chordata > Amphibia > Anura > Myobatrachidae > Taudactylus > Taudactylus pleione. The sequence goes on along the minus strand of JAUIMM010000092.1, from coordinate 27,353,377 downwards.
TGTCCATGACCTATTTATCTTCCTCCTCAATACCTGGCTTTTTCCCTATCTCTTTTTCACTCACTCAACCAGGTGATGGTGTGTTCCCCAAGGTCTTACTCTCCTTTAAGTCCTCCAACTACCAGTGTTTCATTGCCACTTTCTCTGCCCTCCCCTGCTCCTATATCTCCTTCTCTATCTGCCTTTGTCTCTGTCACATTTTCATCTTCAAAATAGAATCTATCAGACAGGGAATCTCTACCTGCCAGCATATGCGTCACAAGGGGGGTGTGGGCCGCACCCGGGTGTCACCCACTGAGGGGTGACACCAAGGTGCAGACTCCCCCTCAGTGACAAGAGCCGGGTGCTGCACTGTATAACTAAGTGCAGCATTTGGCTCCTGACACTATGAGGGAGCTGGCCAGCACTGCACAGTCCGCACTCTGGCACCCCCCCTCCTGCCTCCCAGTGATAAGTAAGGTGACTGTAGTCAGACCACGGGGGTTCAGTCACAAGGCCATGCCCCTGCCCAAGAGGCCACACCCATTTTTGGCACTGCGCAGCACTGCATCCCTCTCCGCACCGGGTGACACAGCGGGGAGGAACGCCTCTGCCTGCGAGACACCTTCTGCCCCTGTCTCCCTTCCTACTTCTTCTCCCTTTAGCTATTACTCTATTTGCTCCTTCAATCCAAGTTCTTCTCTCTTCTCCCCTGGTTAACTAATTTTACTAGTGTAGTGTTGTGCTTGTAAAAAGGCCAAATTGTTAGATTGAAGGAAATCGTATTGTGCATGTGCTTGTTCAAAAGTTAAGTGACGCTTAAGCGAAAGGTTAGTGAATTGCCTAATTGTGCGAATTCCTAATGAATCCCATCTTCTGAAGGGTTGTGTAGCTGACCCATTCTGGAAATCATTGTTTCCCAGCAGAGGGAGATGCAAGGAGTAAGAAACATGAAGTTTAAATTTATTACGTATTGAATGCCATGTTGACCAAGTTGACATCAGGAGTGGATTATCGAGTAAGGATAATGGTATATCATGTTTGGGTAAATGTAAAAAACATACCAGATCCAAACCGGATAGAAACTGTTTCTCTAGATCATAGTGAGCAAAATGGTTTCTATGTAAAACCCAGTCTTGTATGTATCTACAAATTGCAGCTTGGTTGTAAAGAGAGATATGAGGAAAATTAATTCCACCCTCTTCCCTAGTGCGTTGGAGAATTTTCAAACTGAGCTTTGGTTTTTTATTATGCCATATGAATTTCCGAAATTCGGCATCTATCTTTTTACTGTCATTTAGAGTAAGAAGTAAAGGGAGGACTTGCAAAGGGTACAGTAATTTAGGAAAAATTATCATTTTAATTAAATTGGCTCTTTCTAAGTATGAAAGTTGAAAATGTTGCCAGCTTTCCATTTCCGTAAATATTTTATTCAGTTTTGAAGTAATATTCAGAGAGTACAAATTATGAATATTTTTGGGTAGTTGTATACCCAAATAAGGTATATGAGATGACACCCATCTCAAGCCACCCAAATTATCCCTAGGTTTAAAGGGTTTATTACCCAAAGCTAATGCCGTAGTTAATTGTAAATCCAGAAATATTGCCGAATTGTTCCAATTTATTAAATAAGGGGGTCAAACTGATTTCCGGGTTTGATATAAAAAGAAGAAGGTCATCTGCAAAAGCCATAAGTTTTAATTCATAGTCTCCAATAAAAGCACCCTGTAGCAGGGGCCAATCTTGAATAGCACGAATCAATGGGTCAAGGGCTAAATTAAATAAGAGAGGCGAGAGTGGACAGCCATGTCTTGTACCTCTAAATATATGTATTGTGTTACCAAGAAGGCCATTGACAAGTAACCTAGTACACGGGTTCAAGTAAAGATATTTGATCATATTTATAAATGATGTCCCCCATTCTCTAGAATCTAAGACTAGGAACAAATATTCCCACAAGATTTTATCAAAGGCCTTCTCAGCGTCTAAACTCAACAAAATGTTGGAGGATCTTTGGTTTGTTGGGGAAGAGGTCAGTACTGCAATAGCTGAAAGAATAGCTAATACAGGATGACGGCCCTTTGTAAATCCATGTTGATGTGGGGTAAGAAGTGTCGGCATCATATTATGTAATCTGATTGACATAATTTTTGCCAAGATTTTGTAGTCCTGATTAAGCAAACTGATGGGTCTATACGAAGACATCAAGGAGGTATCTCTATCCGGCTTGGGTATTAAGATTGTAATTGCCTCGTTAAATGAGTGATAAGTAAGTTTATTTGAATAAATTTGTTTTAATAAATTTGTAAGAGTAGGTGCAATATCATCTTTTAATAATTTATAATAATTTTCTGTGAGGCCATCAGGGCCAGGTGCCTTGTTTAAGTTTTTAGAGGTGTATGTTGCGTCAAATCTAAAATAATAGGGGCATGGTCAGAAATGATAATATTGTCAATAGAAGTCTGCGTTATACGAGAGAATAGATTTTCTGCTATTAAAATATAATCAATTCTAGTGGAGTCATGTACTCTAGAATGGAAAGTAAATTCATGACTGGAAGCATTTTGGAGTCTCCAAGCGTCAATCAAGGCATGATGAGAACACAAAAGGGAAATACCTTCTCGCGGAGAGACAGAAAGTCTACTCGGTGGATTAGAATGATCCAAAATATTATCATGTAATGATAAAGTCTCCTCCAACTATTAGATTGGGTGTATCATGTTTCATAAGTATGTTAGAAATATTTTTGTAAAAAGAGAAATTAGGAAAGTTTGGAGCATATATATTGAGGAGTGTGAAACGCTCACCTTGGATTGTGATATGTATCAGAAGAAATCTGCCCTCAGGGTCCGCCAGTGTATTTGTAATAGAATATACTAGACTTTTATTAAATAGTATGGCAACTCCACGTTTTTTTTTTTACAGTAAGAGGCAGAAATACATCCCTGAAGCCAGGGGCTTTTTAAACTAGAATTAGCACTTTTTAACCAATGTGTTTCTTGAAGCATTATAATGTCAGGATGAAAACGTTTTAAATGGTTTAAGACCTAACGATATTAGAAATGAACCTCTATATACCCCTGCCTATACCTTCTGAAAACCTTCCTATAAACCTCTAAACACAATGCTAATTGCGTACGCAGTATGACCGCAAATAAAGACAGGAGTGGAATCTGTGGATCCAACGCACAAGTATTATTCAGGTAAAAGTACAGTCAGTTACATGCAATCTATACATACATAATTTAGGTGTAAAAAGGAAATAATACAGACCCAAGTACAGTATACATACGCTGTGCCTCCGGACCCAGAGATAGACCTCAGATTAGAGACCCCTAGTACATACAACCTTCAGCATGGACTCTCAAACCAGTATACGGGCACATGTATTTATTCCCCCCAGACTAAAGCAGGACAAAGGGGAAATTTCCTGCTGATATCATTGGTTCCCAGAGGAGAAGCATATGTTACGGCACATTTAACAGGTTGTTTCAAATAGACTTTCCCTGCCTCTAACAGCAGGAGTCTTTCTAGTAACGCCTCCTGTAACATTTCATCAGCTAAACATTTTGTTGCTTGTAAGTTCTGCGATCCGTAACTTGAGTTTGCATGATGCGATCTCTCCACCGATAACACCGGGATGCTGTAAAAAGCGTACGCATCAGAACGAGACCAAACACACCTTGCTTATCATGTATAATACCTTAGTTATCAAAAAACCTTTATTTGTTAGCATTTAAACTAACTTAACCAACTTGAATCATACATTTGATGCTTATTGAACCTTATGAGTGAATATGAAATGTGTGGGTGTTCAGGGTTTGGTATAAGGACGCTGGTTAACTTGGGACAGATGCGTGCGCATAAAGCTACTTTTTCAGCAGCTACATACAAAGTCCTATGCATTCGCTAATTGCGACTAGTTAATAGCGCTCTTGTGAGTATTATTGTGTGTATGAGAAATGATGAAAGAAGCGATCACATAGTGCTAATATAAATATCGCCACATGTACTATATTGTGAGTTCACCTAAAATGGCGCTTAGGCGGCCATTCGCAATATGGCGTCTTGCGATCGCATTTCTAAAATGGAGTCTTGCGGCCAGTCGCAAGATGGTGTCACTGCGATTGAATTTTTAAACTGAACTTGTCTCAGCCAATTATTCAGCTTCGACAGTCCACCCTTTGATAGCAAACAACATGCTATCACAATCTGTTATATAAATTTATTTTAGGCTTACATTTACATATTATTTAGTGTTATTCTGGGATGGCACAAGGTGTTCCTTAATCCATCAATAATGTGTCTCTGGGTGGGGACATAAAACTACTATTATACGCACACCGCGGATCTTGGGAGATCATGTGACAGGTGTGGGACTGCACCAGTCTTATAACAGCAATCTTGAAGGGGAATTTGAGACTTTACATTATCTGAGGTGTTCTATAAATAACATTTTAATAATATCTTCTATGCATGTCTAAATATTATACATTTAAATGATGGTACTTCCTAGCTCAGGGTTGTAATGCAGTTCTGTATCTACCTCGGTATACATATTATCATTTCTGACCACCATCATAGTTTCATTCTTTCGTTTCACTCTGTTTTTACATTTTCCACACTTCAACACAATAGGAAAACACCGGACGCATATGCCAATTATTATGATGACAATCAGTATAAGGATCAAAAATTTGCCTATGCTGGCGATCACTTCCTGGATCCATTCCCCTAGACCCGAGAACCATTTAACTGGGTTCAGCCATGACACCCAGCCTTCTATCTTTTCCCCTGCTTCAGCCACTGATGCATTATGGTTCTTACGAAATTCCCACTTTAGCTGCAGAATCTCATCCATCTTCTGGTCTATCACCTCCTTAGAAACAAAAAGGATGGGAAAACCCGCGCTAGGATTCTAAGGGGTTCGTATATGGTTCGTGCTTGCTGCGGACCTTATTGGGAATACCCTTATCCCACTATAGAACATTAAATACAGTATCAAATTAGGTCGGCGCTACACTGGTGCGATGGAAAGATTGTAATTAAATTAAATGAGGATGGATACACTGTATAATTAGATGTGAATCAGTGCTACACCTATTCAGTGCTGCACTCAATGTGATGGAGATGGAAATAAATATGCTGCACAGACTAATATAATCCAATGTGCTTGGTATGTATTTATTTATTGTAAAAATCAGGGTCACAAATGCCCTTATATATTGATTTGTGGAAGTGCACTGTTCTGAGTGAGTATAGATACCTATGAATAAACCAGGACTGTAAGTATCGATAGGGTATTGGTCTCAGAGTCAATGTCCTGGGTGTGTAATAGGTATTCTATAATTTTAAGAAAAATGTTGGCTGTTTATGGTCACCAATGGTCTTTCTGTTATATAGATGGTGATTGTCTGGTGGTGTACGCGGGGTGTTGAAAGAATGTGTCTGGCGGGGCGGCGTAAATAAATAAATACATACCAAGCACATTGGATTATATTAGTCTGTGCAGCATATTTATTTCCATCTCCATCACATTGAGTGCAGCACTGAATAGGTGTAGCACTGATTCACATCTAATTATACAGTGTATCCATCCTCATTTAATTTAATTACAATCTTTCCATCGCACCAGTGTAGCGCCGACCTAATTTGATACTGTATCACCTCCTTAGGGTCACTGGTATCATTGGTGACATAAGTGCAACATTTTACTCCAAATTGGGTGGCTAACGTTACGCAATACCCTCCAGTAACAGCAGTTAAATAATTCAACACTAGCCTGTGTTGCACTAGTTCTTTCTTGTACGCTTGCAATTCTCTCCCCGTGTACCTGAATGTGTCATCGTACATCTCGGTGATATTATCTATTAATTTAGCAAGTTCCTGGATATATCTAAAATTTAATGTACCCCTAGCAATCCTAGTGGGATCCAGGGTGACTAAGACTTGGAAGCCAGTTGTCTCACTGATTAACTGAGCGGCTTTATGCATATCACCAGGTATCATATTTCTCTTGCCTCTGTGTTCATATTGCGTGTGAAGATATGGTGACGGTGTGTTTTTATGTATTCCCAACATTTCAACATGTGTGAGGGGTCATAACTTCTGGGACTACTCTTCCCAGATAACACAAACCTTCGGAACTCGGGGAGAGCCATTTATACGCTTTTCTTCCACATATAAAATATACATTATCAGGGAGAACATAAGGAATGGTATGCATCATTATCATTAAACACATCTCTCTTGCAAACAATCCTATCTCAGGCTCTTCCATTTGGTATATGCAAGTTTCTGGTTGTATTATTTTAGCACAATAACCATCTGGTACTTTACCAATCATTTCTTTGGTGGAACTCAATGTATACCGGTACCTAAAATGTTTTCCACTTGATTTAATTGAGCGTAACAGATCATAGTTTATGGACTCATTATCAGCTCTTTGTGAGAAGGTCATCATCTGATTATTCCCCGTCACTTCCCAACCTCCGGGTTTATTGGGGTTGGTTATGTTTAAACACAAAAGTGATCTATCTACTTGGAATTGATAGAGTTTGAAATGAGGTGGTTTGGATGAGAGGAATTTTTCATCCAAAGTTTTCCCTTTTTGTAAATCTAAAATTTCCGTGATATTCAGCGGAAATGGCACCAACCCTACATTATGCTGTCCCTGTGGCACATGTGAACACACCCAGCAATCAGTTTGATTTAACACTTTGCCTACCATGCTGTGATAATCCTCTAAAGGGTACCCTCCCCAGTACGGGTTATATTTAGGTTGGCACCATTGGATACAGTTCTCATCAACTAGGGACCCACAAAACTCACAAATACAGGAATCTTCAGACGATAAACCTCGACACCTTCCCCGAGTATCCGGAATGACAGCTCTCTTAACAATAACAGTACTAAGATTGGTCAGACACTCCCCTGATTGGCATTGCACTCCTCCTTTCTCCACTCCATCAGCACTGCCATCAGCTCCTGTTTCCTCAATCGGTCCCCCATCACAGACACTGGATATTCCCGAACTGACCAGGATGGTGAATACTCTAAAAGAGAATATGAGAATGAACACAGCAGGCCTGTCCATTTTAACAACAAGTCCTGCAAAATTTATCTCGGTTCAGGTATCTCACTACGACCTTTTCAATCCTCCCGGAACAAGTTCGCGAGCGACAGGTCCACACTATCAGCCTTGTCTCCGCCTTGTTTCTCCACCGGTTGATTGACCTTTTTGCAGTGAGTGGAATGGACCCAGGTATCTCTCTCGGCCACCTTCAAAGATGTAGTACTCGTCAGCAGCACCTGGTATGGACCTTCCCACCGATCGGTCAAACAACCTGAATGCAAGAAATTTCTGATCATTACATATTCTCCTGGTTCAACATCATGACAGTTAGTTTCAGGCATATCATTAGACAACAATTTCAATTTCTGCTGCTGTTGCTTTAACTGCTTACTCATTGATATAAGATACTTTACAGTTACCTCGTTGTTACCCTTCAAGTCTTCCTGGGGACTTATAATCAAATGAGGTTGTCTGCCGAATAGTATTTCAAATGGGGACAGATTCAGAGGAAACCTAGGAGTGGTCCTTATGCTATGTAGGACCAAAGGTAACGCTTCTGGCCATCCTAGTCCAGTCTCTGCCATGATTTTACTTAGCTTATTTTTAATAGTTCCGTTCATCCTCTCTACCTTGGCACTGGCCTGCGGTCGGTAGGGGGTGTGTAGTCGGCTATTAATACACATCAGCTTACACATATTTTGAAAAACATCACCTGTGAAATGGGTACCCCTATCACTCATGATTCTAGGGATACCGTACCTGCATACAAATTCCTGAACTATTTTCTTGGCAGTAAACGCAGCAGTATTAGTGGCCGCTGGGTACGCCTCAACCCAGTTAGAAAATACGTATGTGCACACTAGTACATACTTAAGGTTCCTGCAGGGTGGTAATTGGATGAAATCAATTTGTATCACCTGGAAAGGTCCATCAGTCGGTGGAATGTGGGATGGTTCGGTAGGGATCGCTTTCCCTATGTTCTTTCTCAAGCAGGTCAGACAGGACATTGCTATCTTCTCTGCTTGTGAAGAAAAACCTGGTGCGCACCAGTATGCCCTCACCAACTTGCACATACCCTGTTTGCCCAGGTGAGTCAGACCGTGTGCTGCCTCAGCCAGGCTGGGGTAATATGCCTTGGGGGCTACTGGCTTACCATGTCTGTCCCTCCAGAGCCCAGAGGACTCTTGCCCACACCCCTTGGACTTCCAAATGGATTTTTCCTGAATTGAACACAAATTTTGCATCTCAATTAATTTCAGCATATCAATGGTTTGGAATGACATAATTGTTTCAATCGGGGAAGACATTTTTAACCCTGCTGCCCATTTCACAGCTTCATCAGCTCTGTTGTTGCCCAGTGACACCGGGTCATCCTCACATGCCTTGGGCAGTTGGATTGCTTCTAAGAGATGTTTTATGAGTCGGGAGTGTGCAACTGGTGTGCCTGCTGCTGTCATAAAATTTCTCAGACGCCATAGAGCCCCAAAATCGTGCACCACCCCGAACGCGTACCTCGAGTCAGTGTAAATGTTAGATTTGCCTGCTGCCAGTTCACATGCTCTAGTCAGTGCTACTAACTCTGCCACCTGGGCTGAGTGAGGAGGACCGAGAGGTTTAGCTTCCATGATGTCTGTGTCATTTACAACAGCATAACCTGTACATAATTCACCTGTATCTGTTTGTCTATGACAACTCCCATCCGTATAGAAAGTCACATCCACATTCTCTAAAGGTGTGTCATGTATGTCAGGTCTAGCAGTAAAGGTCTGATTCAGATATGTCATACAATCGTGAGTGTCATCATGTCTGCTGAACTCACCTTCCACCAGCAACTCCTCTCCTTCCACCCTTTGTACATCATGTTGTACATATGGTAGGTATGTTGCTGGATTCAGCGTACTGCAACGTTTAACAGTAATATTTGCAGGAGCGATTAGGGCTAGTTCCCATTTGGTGAACCTAGCTGAGGAGATGTGTCTGGTTTGAGCTGAGTTCAACAGAGCAGATACAGCATGGGGAGTGTAGAAAATCATATCATGGCCCAATACTACGTCCTCACTTTTACTCACCAATAAAGCGGTAGCTGCTACACTTCTCAAACAGGTGGGGAGTGATCTTGCTACCATGTCCAATTGGGCACTGTAGTATGCTACAGGCCTACTGGCATCACCATGTTTTTGTGTAAGGACACCTGTAGCACAACCATCGGCTTCCGTACAATATAAATCAAAAGGTTTTTCATAATCGGGTATTCCCAATGCAGGAGTTTTTGTCAGACTATCCTTAAGATTAAGAAAAGCCTGTTCTGATTCCTCAGTGTGTGTGACACGATCGGGCTTTGAGGAAGAGACTAGTTCCTGTAAAGGCAAGGCCAAAATAGAAAAACCTGGGATCCACATTCGGCAATATCCACACATTCCCAAGAAGGTACGAATTTGCTGTTGATTCTGCGGCAGTGTCATGTTTTGTATGGCCTGGATTCTATCATTTGTGAGATGTCGTAACCCCTGGGTTAGGCAGTGTCCCAAATATTTTACTCTGGGCTGGCACGGCTGTAACTTGTCCTTAGCCACTTTGTGTCCTGTATGCGAGAGATGAAGTAACAAAAGTTTAGTATCATTCACACATGACATAAAAGAGTCAGAACATAGCAATAAATCGTCCACATATTGAATTAGAACTGATCCATTGGCAGGTTGAAAAGCTTGTAAACAGTCATGCAATGCCTGGGATTAAATACTGGGGCTGTCTATGAAACCTTGGGGCAATCGTGTCCATGTATATTGCACACCTCTGTATGTGAATGCGAATAGGTACTGACAGTCAGGGTGGAGAGGCACAGAGAAGAAAGCAGAACAGAGGTCAATGACAGTGAAATGGGTTGCATTTGGTGGGATCTGCATCAGGATGACAGCTGGATTTGGCACTACAGGGAATTGACTCTCTACTACCTTATTAACACCTCTAAGGTCTTGCACCAGCCTATAACCCCTCCCACAACTCTTCTTTACTGGAAAGATGGGACTGTTTGCTACACTAGCTGTACGAACTAAAATTCCCTGTTGCAATACTCGCTCGATTATTGGAAACACCCCTAGTTCTACTTCCTGTTTTAGTGGGTACTGGGGAATTTTTGGAGCTTGCCTACCGCTTTTTAAGTTTACCATTACCGGGCTTGCGTTTGCCATTAATCCAGTGTCCTGTCCATCTTTTGTCCAAAGGGAATCTGGAATTTGGGACAACATTTCATCTACTTGTGATGGATTTTCTTTTAAAACGGTAGAGTGATACATTATCCTTTGAGGAGTGTCTAACATATCCCGCACCTCGTATACCATTCTCTCTGGGATATCTAAATATACACCATCAGGGGTGCAATATATGACACATCCCATTTTACATAACAAGTCTCTGCCCAGCAGGTTAGTAGGAGCCGCGGCAGCCAGGAGAAAAGAATGTCTAGTATGCAACGGCCCAATACTAACCTCTGCGGACTTTGTTAAAGGATAACGTTCCACTTTACCTGTCACACCCATTGTTGGTATTGTCTCGTTGGTCACCTGTAAATTAACGGGAGATTTCATCACTGACTTGGTCACCCCTGTGTCTACAAGAAAAGGATATTCAGTACCAGCTACATCAACCATCAAGACCGGTTCTTCCCTAGTACTTCCCGTTAACCTGACTATCTGTAGACTACAGGTATGACCTGACCCCTAGCGTTGGCTGCCATTCTCCAATAAAGCATTTACGGCTACAATTGGAGCTGGTGCTTGCTGAATATTTGCTGATCTCTGTGCATATCCCTTATGGGGATATCCAGGTTTCCCTTGGTGTGGGGTCCATACTCTTTTTACTGTGCAGTTTCTACTTAAGTGTCCTGTTTGTTTGCAATTAAAACATGTCCGTGATTCAGGTGAAAGCATGTGTTGTTGTGGAGTTTGAGCAGAGGGTAAAGGTGGTGGGTATGGGTAAGGATAGGGAGGGTAAGGGTATTGTGGGGGATAAGAAGTAGGTGGATATCCTGGGACCTGTGGTTGCATTGGGTTAGTGGGATAGAGTTGTGTTTGTTGTTGAGTGGGGTTAGTGAGAGCAACTTGACATGAGTGTGTGTGCAAGTGCAAGCGTGTCTGTTGGCTGTGGTGTTACCGTCATTCCCTCCAGAGCTTGTATACTGACAGCCATTAATTTTTCGCTCTGGGTCTCCCTCTTTTTTGAGATATTTTTGTCATGTTCTATGGCAGACTCTATGAGGTTATCTATTGTAAGTCCCCTCCAGCCAGGCTGTGAGGTCTGAACCCGAGTTTTTAAATTCTCTTTTAAACCGTCCATTAATATTGTGACTATCATTCCCCTGTGGTGAATGCTATCTTTAATATCTTCTATCCCAGTGTACTGGGTGATAGCCTGCAGAGCCCGATCGCAATAGTCTTCTGCAGTTTCACTCTCCTTTTGTTTGATTGTGAAGATTTTGTTCCAGTTAACTACTACCGGAAAATATATACCCAATTGAGTCACAATGCGGGAAATGTTACCTTGGTTTACTTGGTCTGTTAAGGGAACGTCGCCATCCAATACACAATCCGTGATAAATTTTGTCACGTAGGTATTGCGTAGTAGACAGGCCCTTAACACCACACGCCAATCTTTATTAGTGGGCTCATGAGAACTACCCAAATTTCTCAAAAATCTTTGAGATTTGGCTAATTCCTTTTTTGGATCAGGGAAATCATTAATGATGGAATTTAGTTCTGCCCTTGTCCATGGACAATGTATTACTACTTCCCTAGTGGGCACTACACCGTTTGCATCCGCATTTCCATTCGGAACAGTTATAGTCCGAATGGGATGCAGACCGGCAGCGTTGCTACCTCTGACCTGATTACCTGGCTGGGGGTTTAATCTGCTGCTGCTACGTATGGTATTAACAACTTCCTCAATGGGTGCAGAGTGTATTAACACTTCCCTTGCTGTTACCGATGGAGATGGTGGCACCACCCTTGATTGTGGTGATGCAGCATCTATCATTTGCACAGCATGGGAAATGGCAGACATTACAATAGGCTCATCATCTACGTCATAAACATTTTCTTTATGGTTACTTAAGAGGGGGTACAAATTACTTGTTACATTTTTGTTGGTATTTTTGGTAACTGTACTTGCACCTCCGTCCACATAAGGTGGGGGAGGTGAGCGTGAACTGCTGGCAATACTCTCCACGACGCTACCTTGACGCACGTGCGCGCCAATTTGCGGCTCACCCGTATTGCAATTTAGCGTCGTGGATGTATTTTCTGGCAATGCGTTCGCAATGCTAGTATGCGTCGTTTGCACATTTTTAAGCCAAGCATCCCCTTCATGCTGCCATAGTTTTAAACATTCAAAATACTTAATCTTTTTCTCTCGGGATCGCATCATACTGATGTGATCCTGGACATTATCTAACACATTTTTGTCAAAACTACCAATTCTGGGAAACGGTCTAACACTCTTCCTCATCATATTAAACCATATATCACAATACCTTATTGCATAAGTACCGTACTTGGTATGCATGATACGACGGGCTGATCCGATCGGCGCCTCCATTAGCAGCACATCATTGCTTAACATCTCTACTGTTTGCGTGGCTCCCATTCTGAGACAACTCCTACGCTTTTCAATAAAAATTTAAACCGGTGAAAGACAATCAAGACACTTTCACTTACCTGTGGACGATTTAAGTCGGCGGCGCCCACACACCTGGATAAGATTTAGTAAGGCAACTTCCACACCTGGATAAGATTTGAAGCAGGCAACTTCCACACCCGGATAAGCTTTAGTAAGGTAAGTTCCAGACCTATGAGAGTTTATATGTCGGCCACTCTCACGCACCTCTATACAACAAAGACAACATGTACACCTGCTACTGTGTAAGCAGCTTACCGAGTGACTAGGCTAACCCTTGCACCTAGCCCTTAAGGATCATACGATACCCTTAACTTTAGGGAATAAATTACCCCTACCAACAATACACTCACTGTTACACACTTTTTCCTGTGCAGAAAAATACACTTTTAACCCAGATATTGGTAATAGAAAAAAATGTAAACCTCAATGGCTTTGTTCAAACACGTGGCAGCAGAACCGGAAGTGCGTAAACGCTATTGTGCGACCAGCCGCATACACAATTATGCGACTACCACACACCGTATAATGTCTTTTTAACTGCGTACGCAAAAATGCATTTTAGCCGCGTACGCAATACTGCGGCACCCCTCTAAACACAAGGTTCTATCAACAGAGGAAAACAAACTTTTTCCTCTCTTGTCCCTGGATTCTAGTCAGCTTCCTTAATTCACACGGAGACGGATAGCGATCTTTCAGCACAAAGTGGTTGCAGGCAAACCCTGCATGTGGCCACTCCACCCTTTGCTGAAATATCGATGACCGTATGTACCATGTGAGCAGGTAAGTGACTTCTTCACGAGCCCCCAACTAACGATATTAGAAATTAACCTCTATATACCCCTGCCTATACCTTCTGAAAACCTTCATATAAACCTCTAAACACAACGCTAATTGCGTACGCAGTATGACCGCAAATAAAGACAGGAGTGGAATCTGTGGTTCCAATGCACAAGTATTATTCAGGTAAAAGTACAGTCAGTTACACGCAATCTATACATACATAATTTAGGCGTAAAAAGGAAATAATACAGACCCAAGTACAGTATACATACGCTGCGCCTCCGGACCCAGAGATAGACCTCAGACTAGAGACCCCTAGTACATACAACCTTCAGCATGGACTCTCAAACCAGTATACGGGCACATGTATTTATTCCCCCCAGACTAAAGCAGGACAAAGGGGAAATTTCCTGCTGATATCATTGGTTCCCAGAGGAGAAGCATATGTTACGGCACATTTAACAGGTTGTTTCAAATAGACTTTCCCTGCCTCTAACAGCAGGAGTCTTTCTAGTAACGCCTCCTGTAACATTTCATCAGCTAAACATTTTGTTGCTTGTAAGTTCTGCGATCCGTAACTTGAGTTTGCATGATGCGATCTCTCCACCGATAACACCGAGATGCTGTAAAAAGCGTACGCATCAGAACGAGACCAAACACACCTTGCTTATCATGTATAATACCTTAGTTATCAAAAAACCTTTATTTCTTAGTATTTAAACTAACTTAACCAACTTGAATCATACATTTGATGCTTATTGAACCTTATGAGTGAATATGAAATGTGTGGGTGTTCAGGGTTTGGTATAAGGACGCTGGTTAACTTGGGACAGATGCGTGCGCATAAAGCTACTTTTTCAGCGGCTACATACAAAGTCCTATGCATTCGCTAATTGCGACTAGTTAATAGCGCTCTTGTGAGTATTATTGTGTGTATGAGAAATGATGAGAGAAGCGATCGCATAGTGCTAATATAAATATCGCCACATGTACTATATTGTGAGTTCACCTAAAATGGTGCTTAGGCGGCCATTCGCAAAATGGCGTCTTGCTATCGCATTTCTAAAATGGAGTCTTGCGGCTAGTCGCAAGATGGCGTCGCTGTGATTGAATTTTTAAACTGAACTTGTCTCAGCCAATTATTCAGCTTCGACAGACCTTACGTCGTTTAATAACAGAATTTAAACCTGCTACATTCCATGACATACATCTAAAGGAAGTAGAGCTTAATTGTACAGTATTTGACAAAGGTGATTTTAGTAACATCAACCTACCCCAGTTTTATGATGAGAAAACCAATCGAAAATTTTCAATGGAGTGTCTTCCGTCTCATCCCAGCGAGTAAGACGAAAGTAGATTTTAGGAGTGTTAGACCACCAGCCTTCAGGAGTGCACAGCCCAAAAGGGAGGGGGAACAAAAAGGGAAGGGAAGAAGTAGAAGAGAAAAAATAAAAAGGGAGAGAAAAAGAAACAGAAAAAAGCAAAGACATATAACATATAAAGAACTGCAATATCGGTGATTGCTTCAACATATAGAAACAATTAAATATAGAATTTTCAATATCAAGTTATCAAATAGTAACCGCGCGTTAGTTACGCTTCAAAATTGTAATTTTACTGTGTATTAGTACTGAAACGAGAAAAAAAAGTAACAATCATCCATTGGGGGAGGATTGGTGGAAGATGTGTTTTGCGAAATTTGAAAGTGATTTCTGGCTAAGGAGGGATCTTCAAAAAAAATGGGTTTACCATTATCCATGACCCTGAGTTTTGCTGGATACAACAGAGCAAAACGGATATTATTTTCAAACAAGTGCTTACAGATAGGGGTGAATTCTCTACGTTTCTGGGTGACAGAGACCGAAAAGTCCTGAAATATTAAGACCTTGAAATCCCGAATCATAAGTGTACGTTGTTTCCTGTATGCTATCAGGATGTTTTCCTTATCTCGGTAGTTTAGAAATTTTGCAATCACTGGTCTTGGATTCGCGTTACGGGTTTCGCGTTCAGGACCAATGTGATGTGCTCTTTCTATGGTCACTGTCCCGGAAGTGGTAGAAACATTAAGCGTGCTAATAATATCTGTACTGAGAAGATCAAACAAGTCAGATCCTTTAATATACTCTGGAATACCAATGAACCTTAAGTTATTTCGTCTGTGACGATTTTCCAAATCGTCTAGCTTAGATTCCATAGTTGTTATGTATTGAGCCTGTTCCTCAACTGTGTTTTGAAGAGCCAATATGGCATCTTCATTATCACTGGTACGTTGTTCAACTTCCACAAGTCTTTTAGTATTAGATTTAAGGTGGGTTAGGATTGCTTTAATGGATGACTGTATAGCATCCATTTTTTTGTCAATTTGCAAAGCCTGTGTTGAAGTAAATATTTGAGAGGGTTCTAATACATCTTGTGAAGGAGGGCTTTCAGGGGGTGCACTCGATGGGGATGTGGGCCCTGAAGTTGATGGATTAGATACTAATGTAGTTTTATTAGGAATGGGTTTGGTCGGTTGTTTTTGTGGTTTCCCCATTTTAGATGGTTGGACTTTGTTGAAATATCTGTCCATACCATGAATAGAAATAAGCCAGAGAATTAATAACCCCCGTGGATGATACTTAATGATTACATATTAATAGCAAAACATTAGAATATGAAGTAAAACAAATTACCCTTTTCTGCTTAGTTGGTATCACACAGTTTCAGATAGAGTATTAGTGTATTATCTATAAGTCTCCACTAGATGGCAGATCTGATTAAGTTATCAGAGTGGTTATGGCAAATTATACATCAATTTACTACTATATTAGCATATTACATTTAAATAATATGGAAAGAGACAAAGAGATAAGAAATATTGATATGAGATATACTGTCACAGTACCAAAGGTGAAGGACCCCTGATTAACAATAGATTTCAGGGAGTACACAGTAACTCTTGCCTTGGGCAACAGATCCCAAGACTGCACCTCAGGACTGCAAGGCTGCCCAGTAGCCGAAGTCTCATTGGGGCGGTCAATAGATAAGGGTAGTAAGTTCTGCTACCTTTTGTAGATCCGGCAGTAGGGGTAGAACAGCTCCAGCGCAGCAGAGCCCACCGCTGCCGGAGGGATCACAGCACATATATTATTTTCGGCAAATCGGCAGGTCGTCAGATGTCCCGCAGCAGTCCCGCCGGACAGTAGTTATGACTTTTCAGGTAAGGGCATTCGGGAGGTTTAAAAGGTAAGGGGGGCGAGAAGGAGCGTCTAGGTCAGCAGCCCGACTTTATCAGGAGGTAGTCGCAGGTCTTCTCCTTGTAGTGATCCACCAGGATTCTCAAGGAAGGAGCCACCAAGACCCGCAGGCTTCAGTCGCCTCTCAAGCCAAGTCCCAGGAGCCGCAATCACAGCTATCAGGCTCTATGCAGAGAGCCAGCACAGTGGGACCGTGCAGTCAGCCCCTCCGGAACACCACTCGATCTGTGCACCTCGTGGAGCCGCCGGGTATCCTGCAGCTGCTCAGCTCAGCGTGGAATCCGACAGCGTCATCACTCCCTCCCCCTCCTGTGTTGTCTGTGAGGAATCCCAGGTAAGGGCTTATCAGAAACCACAAAAGTCGGCCAGCAAATAGATCAAATCCCAGGGGCCACGGTCACTGCATCTGAAGCAGGGTATAGGAGAACCAGCGAGTCGGGTCCGCACATTCAACCCCTCTGCATCATCGTCCAACCCTCGTTCCACGTGTAGACGCCGGCCACTCCGCAGCCACCCAGCCAGGCAGCAAGCGGTGAGTATTCAGTGCAGGGTAGTCGGAAGATTAGGATGAGGGGGAATCGGGAAGCGCGCCGTCCACAGGCTCAGAGCACACAGGAAAAAATCCTGTAAATCACGCCTGTATGGCGATCATAGACGCCTTTGTTTGCAAGGATAAGATCCGGGGAAAAAATAGTGCTCCACTCAACATTCAGGGCTCGATCAGCTCCTAGAGTCCTTATAAATGTATATAGTCGAAAATATTCAGGTTATGGTATATTTTAAAGGCTAGATGGATGCCGATTTGAGCCCTAGTGAAGGAGCTGTATAAAACGCGGCCATTCACGATGCTCCGCCCCCTTTATCATGTTGGTCATTTGTTAATAAAGTTTGTTGACGAAAAAAAAAACCATCTCTGCTTTCTGCTAGGGATGGGCAGATCGATTCACCTCTCTGAGTTGAGCCTCATGGCTCAACTCAGTGAAGTGTCTTGAGACAGTGTCTCGAGACACGGCTCTTTAGACAGAGCAGCGCTGGAGCCAGCAGGGGAGCCAGCGACTCAGAGTGAGTCGCTGACAGCTCCGCCCCCCATGCAGCCCAGCACTACAGCTCAGGGATCTCACTGACTCTCCTGAGTCAGTGAACTCCCTAAGCCCTGGCTGTAGCTGTGCGACTCAGTGAGTCGCTGACAGCTCTGCCCCCCGCAGCCCAGCTCAAGCCTGTGCACTGACTCAGGAGAGTCAGTGCACTGCCCTGAGCCCTGGCAGTAGCTGCACGACTCAGAGTGAGTTGCTGACAGCTCCGCCCCCTACACTGCTGATCTGACTCAGAGGAGAAGTATGATCAGGTCGGATCAGCAGTGTAGGGGGTGGAGCTGCCATTCACTAGCTCCCACTGACAGAGAGGCTAGGGGAGGTGACAGAGAGGCTAGGGGAGGTGGGTGTCTCAACTCACCAAACACTGAGTGACTCGAATCATTCACTCATCTGAATGATTCAAGTCAGTGTGTTGAGACACTCAATCACTAGCCATCTCTACTTTCTGCTGCACGGAGACCTGGTGATGGTGAGTCCAGTGTCTCTTACTGTGCTGCCTATACCACCGAGGGGGTGACTTAACATTTACCCTCCTCGGCTGGTCTATTGTTAGTAACACCTGCGGTAGCCAGCTCCTGCTTCACAGCACTAGCAGGCGAAGCAGGAGCGGCAATAACTCCATGTTAAGTGGACTGTTAGTAAATAGACCCCTATGTCTCATTGGTGCTAGCTCCTTGCTATTATCATCCCACCTCTTTCAGTAGGTAACACTTTGGGCAGAATTCTATTAGCTGAGTCTTTGCCGCAAATTACTTGAAGTGGCTGAAAAAGTCACAGCCGTAACTTCCACGGACAGAACTCGCAGTGACTCTGCCACTCAGGGACATCACTAGGGAAGTGTGAGCAGTGCCATTGTACAGGGCCCTTGGGGTGCCACTGTCACTGCCCCAGGGCTTCTGTACTTGGCTTGCAGGGTGCCTGGTCACTACAAACACACACCCTGTAGAGCTGCCTGGAGTGGCGTAACATCATGAAGTCACATGCTCAGGGGCGAGGCCAGCACAAGGTGTCACAGAGTCCTACCCCAGCACTGCTGTCACTTACACATGCTTGCTCCTGGTTAGGCAGGTCAGTGATGCTCTTATTCAGAGTACAATAAGGGTGTGATGACACAGCTATGAACAGATGGAGGCCAGAATTATTATTGGGTAGGCCAGGGACGTGTGCACATTCACTGATGAAGATCACCAGCACTAGTGAGATGATGGGGAATGCACCACTTATGCTGACAGGACATATAGGGTATGATTCTGAATTGGACGCAATGCCGGTGGTCACAGAATAGGGCAATGTTTTGCTACTGCACTTGCCCAAAAGTCCCTAAAAACTCGGTGCACATGTTACACAGTGTGTGTGCACAGAGGCACTGATGAGCTGCACACCATGAGAGATGTCTAGGAGAAGTGCTTGGCAATCCTGGGTGGTGATTGGGAGATGGCTAAACAGATGCACAGAGATGGTCCGTCTTATGGGCGTGTTATGGGCGTATTGTGGGCGTGTCACTAAAGTGTTTGTGTGCATGGATGCTCAATCGCTCACAGCGATGCCATACTTGTATAATCTGCACCTGCCATAGGGCTGGTGTAAATTTCTACGGTGCGACCGATGGTGCCGTCTACAGATGCACCAGGCGGTATTACAGCATCTACATATGCCATACATGCCTACCATCCCGGTTTTCTTGGGAGGCTCCTGATTTTTCGGAAAGCCCCCTGCACCCCCGGAAGGGTAGGCACTTCTCCCACATTCTGCTCACTTTCTAGTGAAGTGGGCAGAATGGGGAGAATTTCCGCGGTGATAGCGGGTCCCTGTGTAGGGGATGGGGCTTAATGATGCGATTCTCAACGAATCACGTCATTTAGTCCCACCCGTAATTAAATTTAAGCCAATCGTGGCAGTTTGCCATGAAGGGGGTGGGGCTCAATGGTGCTAGCCATTAGGCCCCGCCCCCTTTATAGCCCACCTGCTTCTCCTACCAAGGCTTCTCCCGGGGAAAAGAAGCCAAAAGGTAGGCAACTATGACATATGCTCATAGTGACGTCTCAGCCCTTGCACAGTCATACTCACAGATGTACACCAGGGAAGGGCTGTGTAGTGGCATTTACATAGTACCACATACTGGCTATCACCAAAGACACAGTCACATCAGCTTCCACCTCTGACTCAGGTACATAATGTTTTATTTGTGTGTGTTTTAACCTTTTTTTTATCCATATTGAGATTTTTTTTGTGTATTAGAAAAGACTTTTACATTTTATTGATGCCTAAAAGTAAATGCATATCTTGCAATCAAAACAAATGGTAAAAAATATTGGTTAATAATGTGTATATGAGATCTGCCAGGCGTAAGCCGGAGTATATGCTGCCGACAGTAATAATATATTATACCCCTCACATCTGGTGCCATATATCCAAGGGTTCCAGCATAGTCTGTGGCTGTCTGGTCACCAAAGATGTCATCGATTGCCAGGCCGAAATCAGCAATTTTCAGATGACCAGACTCTGCCATCAGGATGTTATCTGGCTTTAGGTCTCTAAAACGAAATATTTATTATAAATGAGAACTGTTTTGTCTAGTGAGAAATATTGGAATCAGTATGATTTAAATCCCGACAGCGGCAGCCCGACAGAGGAGGAAATCCCGATCGTCCTAAGGTAAGTACTAACTAACCTAATTCTACCCCCTAACCCTCCCTTAGGGGCGCCTAACCCTAACCTCCCTCCAAGTGCCTAACCTTAACCCCCCTCTAAGTGCCTAAACCTAACCCCCCCCCTTTCCCGAAGCCTAAATCTAAGTCCCCTGGGGGGGTGCCTAAATCTAAGTCCCCCGGGGGGGTGACTAACCCTAGCCCACCCTTCCCCTAGCCTAAATCTATCCTCCCGGGGGGGTGCCTAACCCAAAGTCCCCTCCGGGAACCCTAAACGTAACCCTCCCCCCCGCGCGGCTGTCCACACCCGGTGCCCGACTTACGGTAAGCCGGGTGTCGGACTCCTGGCAGGGGCGGATCTAGACTGTTGTATTAGGGGAGGCGAGTTAAAGATTAATTCTGCGACCCCCCCTCATGGCAACCCCACTCCCCCCTGCAACCCCCCCTTTACTTTCACTTACCTCCGCTGCTCTGGTGATGTTTTTCCTCCGGGCTTCGGTCAGCTGCTCTCCCATCCTGCACTGTGACACGGTCAGCTGTTTAATGCAGCAGCTGACCAGGGTCACAGTGCAGGAACCAGGAGACCAGCTGACTGGAGGGAGGACATCACCGAAGCCCCGATCTTCGCTCCCTGGACAGAGGTAAGTTGTTTATTTTATTTTTTTAGCAATGATCAGTATGTGGTCTGTTTAGACCACATAGCTGATCACAGGGTGTGAGGAGCCGGCTGTGATCGCTTCCTCCGAGACTCCCGGGTCAGGTGACAGCCTGTCACTGACACATCCCCCTAACTGGGAGACGGGAATTCCAATCACAGCACAGCCCAGCCATTATCATCTCTCTCCTCTGAACTTAATGATGCAGAGGAGAGAGATGATAAAGGTCGGACAAACTGTGCTAGGGGGGGCGATCGCACCAATCGCCCCCCCCCTGGATCTGCCACTGGCTCCCTGTTGAAGGTCTAATGACAGGCGTCGGGATTTCGACACCTGTCATTAGTGCCTTGCCGGGATTAGAGAGTCGGGAAGCCGGCGGTCGGGATTACGTCCATCGGCTTCCCGACTGCTTCCCGAAATATATACATGAATTACTAGTAGTATTACATGCAGGGCCGGATTAAGGTCTGTGGGGGGCCCCAGGGCAACAAACTTGTGGGGGCCCCTATATACCACCGTTTCTCGTCACCCTAGATTTTTTTCTTTCTATTCACCTTAATTCCCTTCTTGCAATGCCCACTGTAGAAGTGCCCCTTATGCAATGTCCCCAGTAATGGTCCCACCTATACAGTGCTCCTTATGCAGTGCCCCCTGTAGTAGTCCCCCCTATGCAGTGCCCCCTGTAGTAGTGCCCCTTATGCAGTGCCACTTATATAATGCCCACAGTAGTGGTCTCCCCTATACAGTTCCCCCTGTAGTTGTCCCCCCTATGCATTGCCCTCAGTAGTAGTTCCCCCCTATGCATTGCCCGCAGTAGTAGTCCACCCCTATACAGTGCCCCCAGTAGTAATCCCCCCTATGCAGTGTCCTTTATATAGTGCCCCCAGTAGTATTCCCCCAAAAGCATTGCCCCCAGTAGTCCTCCCCTATACAGTGCCCCCAGTAGTAGTCCCTCCATGCTCTGCCCCCAGTAGTAGTTGCCCCCTATACAGTGCACCCAGTAGTAGTCCTTCCATGCTCTGCCCCCAGTTGTAGTCCCCCCTATGCATTGCCCCCATGTAGCAAACCCCCTAAACAGTGCCCCCATGAAGTGGCACCCCATATACAGTGATCATTGTAGCTGCCCCCCTATACAGGGACACCTGTAGCGCTCCCCCCCTATCCAGTGACAGTGCCCCACACACACACAAAAAAATTAAAAGAAACTTACCTGAATCCCCGCTCCTGACACGAGTCCCGGCTCTTCTATTGCACAGTTGGGAGAGACAATAGCGTCATGACATCTCTCCCATCATCACCAGCTTTGGGGTGCCCTAATTACACGAGTCACATTTTGCAGACAGCTAAGCTGCTGGGACAGCGCCACCTAGTGATTACAGTGATTTCAGTTCTTACTTTGAATGTAATTAGAAAGTGCACATCATTGTAACCTGATTGTGTATGAAACAGGTATTATTAATATAATTACCGATGGATGATACCCTTAGAGTGCAGGTATTGTATACCACACGTGATCTCAGCTGCGCAGAACCTTAAAGAGAAGACATGAATGTAACATGTTGCCATTAGAAAAAGGTAGAAAACCTGATATCACTAATCTGCTGTTGGGGGATCCTGCTCTTTTTATTATCTAACTCTTAGGCTGGGTACACATTAGACTATATGTCATTTGAAACAGGCTGATCGGACCGACATATCGTCCGCATCGGCCGTGTGTACTCACTATGTCGCTGATGATGCGCGCTCCCGTGCATCATCCTCTGCCGGCCCTACATGCAGGGTCGATAGGGGATGTTGTTAGTGAGGGCCATGCTGCTGAATGCATCGTTGTTCTGTTGCTGCCTGCATCGGCAAGTGTGTGTGCACTTGCCAATGCAGGCTTCCCCGCTGAGTCCCGACGCTGCCGATGTCGGGCTGGGTACACATCATCTAGCGTGTGCCCAGCATTAGTCTGTGACTTTCTGCTTACCCGCACTTCATAACACTGCCCCTGTCACATGACAACGTGTTATTGACGAACTCTCATGTTCCTCCCTCATGATTTGCACATTGACATATTATAGTATACTAACAGGCCACATGCTAGCAGGGCTGTCAAGTCAAATGGTGGGCCCGGGTGATACAAAGGGCCAAGTGGTCTTTAAAAAAATAAGTGGAAAATACTATGTGCGCATGCAAAGGGGGATGTTTGCACCCCGCCAGGCCCTCAAACAAGCCTGGGCCCAGGTAATCACGGAGCTCACTGACGAAGTCGTAGGTGAAACGCGCGTCTGCTGTCTGCACGTGGGGACTCCCGCTATCTGAACTTTCCGCCGCCGCACACACACAGGTATCTCCCATTCAACGGACATCCGGACTGCACCACCTCATTTACTGTTCCCACTGCACTGTCATTTGATATCAGTGGGGTGAGGTGTGCTCATTGCAGAGACCGGCGCTGTTCCGTTCTTTTCTATACTTCCATGGTGCTTTTTTTTTCACATTGGTTATTTCTATCAGGTGGTAATACTTTTATGTTATAAGGATGGCTATGTAATTTGACTTTTACTCACTGTCCTTGTCTGGATATTCTCTCACCTTTCCAGTGGTCCACTAGTACAAGCCACATCTATACCTTTGGCTCCAGGTGGACACCAGGGTGACAGTATATACATACCATCTTTCTATTTTCATACCCTCATGGTACATGCGGTGGGTCCGCTCATATCCCATTCAATACTTATGTACATGGGATACAGAAGCCACCTATCCCCTTACCTTAAGTGAGTGGTATCTTGACTGTATGATTACAACTCATATATCATTCTGTCACTAACACTGGTTTAACTACTAATATAGCTAAGGATCATTACATGCAATAATTACTACTATAGCATAGGCACTGCTTACAGGTGATACCTGTTTATTATGCTTATGTATTGTTTATACATATGATACCTGGCTACTGATCTTCTTCATCTTTAGTGAGAAATACCAGACTGTTTGAACATTTTGATTGTATCCCATTATCTTGATACCTATTATAATTCTCCATGCTGATATGTATATATATGGTGACCTGCATATGCACATCTATACCTAGTGTATTATTGCGGACATTTATACAGTGCCTTGGTAATCATTGTACTTACCTGGCACCCTTATTTTGAATATTATGAATTGACACGGCGGATTACAGTTTCAGTTTATACTTCAGAGCTTATCTGTTTATTTGTTATATATTGTTTCTCATATGTTCACCTATTGTACGAATCACATTTCTCTGCTATAGCAGCAGAGATATCACATACTTTTAACCACTAGGCATAGCCTGATTACTGGTATTTATAGGCTGCTACGCTTTATATACCAGATTCTGAGATACGAGGGTCTTGGACACCCTCTCATATATATTGATGAGACAAGATGGTCACGGTTACCCTCTCATATATACTGCTCTAATATGAGATACCCTCTCATATATACTGCTAAAATATTCAGCTCTATCTCTGTTATTTGTTGTCTAGTCTTGTTAGTCCTTTTATATTTATACACTTATTAAAAGTTAAGTTTTATACTACAGAAGCAGATACTGTGCCCCAGCAAAAGAGAGTACTTTCCCTTTTTTTCTCCTATATTATATTTCACTCTCATGGGTGCACCTCCTTTTTGTCATTATTACTTTGGGATATAATCCCGTTACTGATTTCTTTAATTGTATTGGAGTCTTATCTGCCTCATCTTTCCATCGATACAGTGTTTTGGTACCAGTGCTTAGGGCTTCCCAGCACCCCTTTTCCCTATATACCCAGGTAATTAGTACCTGCTCCCCCCTCTCTCTGCACCCAATCATGTTATACCATCCCTACTCACTTTCACACTGTGGACATTCCACATAAAGACCAAATTAGGGTGATCAAACCCTATCTTAATAAAGAGATTACATTGAACGTTTGCCATTCCTTCAGTCATACTTACCAACTTCAGCAAGATTCTCTCTGGGAGGTCCCTGGAGAGGATAGCCCAGGTGTATGGGATGGGGGCATGTACATTACAATCTGAGTTTTATTTAAGTCTAAATCCAGTCAATGCTAATTTACTGCAGCTCAAAATTGAGTACAGGTTGAGTCTCCGATATCCAAAATGCTTGGGACCAGTGGTATTTTGGATAACGGAATAATCCGTATTTTGGAATAATTGCATATCATAATGAAATATCTTGGGAATGGGACCCCAATATATACACATAATGCATTTATTTGTTATATACACCTTATACACATAGCCTGCAGCTTATTTTATACAATATTTTCAATAATTTTGTGACTCAAGCAAAGTTTGTGTACATACATGAAATAAATTTATGTTTCATTTACACCCTATACACACAGCCTGAAGGTAATTTTATACCATATTTTTAATAATTTGTGCCTTAGACAAAGTTTGTGTACATTGAACCATCAAAAATCAAAGGTTTTGTTATCTCAGTCATGCCAAAATTATTCCGTAATTCGGAATATTCCGTATTTCGGAATATTTGGATATGGGAGACTCAACCTGATAATCTCAAACAAGCTCTACTGATAAGGACAAGGTACCCCTGTAATGTTAGCTGCTATGCCGTCTAGCATCGCAGCTGTTCTTAAAGGTGGGTTTCCAGTATTCACTGTATGTAGGGGCAGGAAATAGTAAGGGGAATTTAAAAAAGGTGTACAACCCTTAAACTGTCCCTATGTCTGCACACACTGCTACAGTTCATTTCAGTACACGTCTGCTGTATTTGAGGTCCTTACGTTGCGCTGGTGATGTCCAAGCAGCCTTTCCTCTGCAGGAACTGGTAGAAGTCCCCGCCGCTCACATATTCCAGACCCAGAAATAGATGGTTCTGTTTGATTGGACACACACAATAGTCATAGAATACATTTTATTAGGAGAACATGGCACAACTCCAAGTGAGCATACTGGCTCATAGCAGTAACATTATTAACTAAGAAGAGATAAAACCTGTATTTATGTTAGATGTATAGATATAAATAAAGAATCCTAACTAATGATCCTTGTCTAATAAGAAATACACTATACCATGGTCTGGAAGGCGAGATGTCCATGTATGAGGAAGGCGCTACCAGACTCAACCTCTAGCACCCTGCGGTCCACAAACAACAGCTCCGGGTAATCCAACAGCAGCTTTCTCTTCTTGATGACCTTCACTGCCAGTCGCTGACCAGTCAGAGAGTCCTCAGCCAGCATGACCTACAGGAGATAGAGGCATACACAATGATATATATACTTACATTTTATTACCTCCATATGCACCCAGATAGCTCCTTATCTTTAGAGGTAAGTGGATGTTATATTGTATTTCCAGTTTCATTAAAGTAAACATTTTTTTTAGATATTATTTGATTCTGTAACAGAGTAGACTGTAGTTGATGTTTTCTGTAAATAACAATAGTAATATGCAGTCAGCCAGCCAGGGTCGGTGCAAGGTTTCTAGGCGCCCTAAGCAAAACTTCAACCTCCCGCCCCTGTCACCCTCCAATACCGTATTTTCAGCCATATATATATATATAAAACCACAATTATATGCTTTTGACTAATATATGTGTCGGTACAGTGGACAGTGGGGCCCACCAGGGATTTAGACCACATAGCTGATCACAGGGTGTGAGGAGCCGGCTGTGATCGCTTCCTCCGAGACTCCCGGGTCAGGTGACAGCCTGTCACTGACACATCCCCCTAACTGGGAGACGGGAATTCCAATCACAGCACAGCCCAGCCATTATCATCTCTCTCCTCTGAACTTAATGATGCAGAGGAGAGAGATGATAAAGGTCGGACAAACTGTGCTAGGAGGGGCGATCGCACCAATCGCCCCCCCCCCCTGGATCTGCCACTGGCTCCCTGTTGAAGGTCTAATGACAGGCGTCGGGATTTCGACACCTGCATTAGTGCCTTGCCGGGATTAGACAGTCGGGAAGCCGGCGGTCGGGATTACGTCCATCGGCTTCCCGACTGCTTCCCGAAATATATACATGAATTACTAGTAGTATTACATGCAGGGCCGGATTAAGGTCTGTGGGGGCCCCAGGGCAACAAACTTGTGGGGGCCCCTATATACCACCGTTTCTCGTCACCCTAGATTTTTTTCTTTCTATTCACCTTAATTCCCTTCTTGCAATGCCCGCTGTAGAAGTGCCCCTTATGCAATGTCCCCAGTAATGGTCCCACCTATACAGTGCTCCTTATGCAGTGCCCCCTGTAGTAGTCCCCCCTATGCAGTGCCCCCTGTAGTAGTGCCCCTTATGCAGTGCCACTTATATAATGCCCACAGTAGTGGTCTCCCCTATACAGTTCCCCCTGTAGTTGTCCCCCCTATGCATTGCCCTCAGTAGTAGTTCCCCCCTATGCATTGCCCGCAGTAGTAGTCCACCCCTATACAGTGCCCCCAGTAGTAATCCCCCCTATGCAGTGTCCTTTATATAGTGCCCCCAGTAGTATTCCCCCAAAAGCATTGCCCCCAGTAGTCCTCCCCTATACAGTGCCCCCAGTAGTAGTCCCTCCATGCTCTGCCCCCAGTAGTAGTTGCCCCCTATACAGTGCACCCAGTAGTAGTCCTTCCATGCTCTGCCCCCAGTAGTAGTCCCCCCTATGCATTGCCCCCATGTAGCAAACCCCCTAAACAGTGCCCCCATGAAGTGGCACCCCTATACAGTGATCATTGTAGCTGCCCCCCTATACAGGGACACCTGTAGCGCTCCCCCCCTATCCAGTGACAGTGCCCCACACACACACAAAAAAATAAAAAGAAACTTACCTGAATCCCCGCTCCTGACACGAGTCCCGGCTCTTCTATTGCACAGTTGGGAGAGACAATAGCGTCATGACATCTCTCCCATCATCACCAGCTTTGGGGTGCCCTAATTACACGAGTCACATTTTGCAGACAGCTAAGCTGCTGGGACAGCGCCACCTAGTGATTACAGTGATTTCAGTTCTTACTTTGAATGTAATTAGAAAGTGCACATCATTGTAACCTGATTGTGTATGAAACAGGTATTATTAATATAAT
Source organism: Taudactylus pleione (assembly GCA_031769625.1). Taxonomy (NCBI): domain Eukaryota; kingdom Metazoa; phylum Chordata; class Amphibia; order Anura; family Myobatrachidae; genus Taudactylus; species Taudactylus pleione. The sequence continues at coordinate 27,325,188 of JAUIMM010000092.1, read as the reverse complement.
TACCGATGGATGATACCCTTAGAGTGCAGGTATTGTATACCACACGTGATCTCAGCTGCGCAGAACCTTAAAGAGAAGACATGAATGTAACATGTTGCCATTAGAAAAAGGTAGAAAACCTGATATCACTAATCTGCTGTTGGGGGATCCTGCTCTTTTTATTATCTAACTCTTAGGCTGGGTACACATTAGACTATATGTCATTTGAAACAGGCTGATCGGACCGACATATCGTCCGCATCGGCCGTGTGTACTCACTATGTCGCTGATGATGCGCGCTCCCGTGCATCATCCTCTGCCGGCCCTACATGCAGGGTCGATAGGGGATGTTGTTAGTGAGGGCCATGCTGCTGAATGCATCGTTGTTCTGTTGCTGCCTGCATCGGCAAGTGTGTGTGCACTTGCCAATGCAGGCTTCCCCGCTGAGTCCCGACGCTGCCGATGTCGGGCTGGGTACACATCATCTAGCGTGTGCCCAGCATTAGTCTGTGACTTTCTGCTTACCCGCACTTCATAACACTGCCCCTGTCACATGACAACGTGTTATTGACGAACTCTCATGTTCCTCCCTCATGATTTGCACATTGACATATTATAGTATACTAACAGGCCACATGCTAGCAGGGCTGTCAAGTCAAATGGTGGGCCCGGGTGATACAAAGGGCCAAGTGGTCTTTAAAAAAATAAGTGGAAAATACTATGTGCGCATGCAAAGGGGGATGTTTGCACCCCGCCAGGCCCTCAAACAAGCCTGGGCCCAGGTAATCACGGAGCTCACTGACGAAGTCGTAGGTGAAACGCGCGTCTGCTGTCTGCACGTGGGGACTCCCGCTATCTGAACTTTCCGCCGCCGCACACACACAGGTATCTCCCATTCAACGGACATCCGGACTGCACCACCTCATTTACTGTTCCCACTGCACTGTCATTTGATATCAGTGGGGTGAGGTGTGCTCATTGCAGAGACCGGCGCTGTTCCGTTCTTTTCTATACTTCCATGGTGCTTTTTTTTTCCCATTGGTTATTTCTATCAGGTGATAATACTTTTATGTTATAAGGATGGCTATGTCATTTGACTTTTACTCACTGTCCTTGTCTGGATATTCTCTCACCTTTCCAGTGGTCCACTAGTACAAGCCACATCTATACCTTTGGCTCCAGGTGGACACACACGGGTGACAGTATATACATACCATCTTTCTATTTTCATACCCTCATGGTACATGCGGTGGGTCCGCTCATATCCCATTCAATACTTATGTACATGGGATACAGAAGCCACCTATCCCCTTACCTTAAGTGAGTGGTATCTTGACTGTATGATTACAACTCATATATCATTCTGTCACTAACACTGGTTTAACTACTAATATAGCTAAGGATCATTACATGCAATAATTACTACTATAGCATAGGCACTGCTTACAGGTGATACCTGTTTATTATGCTTATGTATTGTTTATACATATGATACCTGGCTACTGATCTTCTTCATCTTTAGTGAGAAATACCAGACTGTTTGAACATTTTGATTGTATCCCATTATCTTGATACCTATTATAATTCTCCATGCTGATATGTATATATATGGTGACCTGCATATGCACATCTATACCTAGTGTATTATTGCGGACATTTATACAGTGCCTTGGTAATCATCGTACTTACCTGGCACCCTTATTTTGAATATTATGAATTGACACGGCGGATTACAGTTTCAGTTTATACTTCAGAGCTTATCTGTTTATTTGTTATATATTGTTTCTCATATGTTCACCTATTGTACGAATCACATTTCTCTGCTATAGCAGCAGAGATATCACATACTTTTAACCACTAGGCATAGCCTGATTACTGGTATTTATAGGCTGCTACGCTTTATATACCAGATTCTGAGATACGAGGGTCTTGGACACCCTCTCATATATATTGATGAGACAAGATGGTCACGGTTACCCTCTCATATATACTGCTCTAATATGAGATACCCTCTCATATATACTGCTAAAATATTCAGCTCTATCTCTGTTATTTGTTGTCTAGTCTTGTTAGTCCTTTTATATTTATACACTTATTAAAAGTTAAGTTTTATACTACAGAAGCAGATACTGTGCCCCAGCAAAAGAGAGTACTTTCCCTTTTTTTCTCCTATATTATATTTCACTCTCATGGGTGCACCTCCTTTTTGTCATTATTACTTTGGGATATAATCCCGTTACTGATTTCTTTAATTGTATTGGAGTCTTATCTGCCTCATCTTTCCATCGATACAGTGTTTTGGTACCAGTGCTTAGGGCTTCCCAGCACCCCTTTTCCCTATATACCCAGGTAATTAGTACCTGCTCCCCCCTCTCTCTGCACCCAATCATGTTATACCATCCCTACTCACTTTCACACTGTGGACATTCCACATAAAGACCAAATTAGGGTGATCAAACCCTATCTTAATAAAGAGATTACATTGAACGTTTGCCATTCCTTCAGTCATACTTACCAACTTCAGCAAGATTCTCTCTGGGAGGTCCCTGGAGAGGATAGCCCAGGTGTATGGGATGGGGGCATGTACATTACAATCTGAGTTTTATTTAAGTCTAAATCCAGTCAATGCTAATTTACTGCAGCTCAAAATTGAGTACAGGTTGAGTCTCCGATATCCAAAATGCTTGGGACCAGTGGTATTTTGGATAACGGAATAATCCGTATTTTGGAATAATTGCATATCATAATGAAATATCTTGGGAATGGGACCCCAATATACACACATAATGCATTTATTTGTTATATACACCTTATACACATAGCCTGCAGCTTATTTTATACAATATTTTCAATAATTTTGTGGCTCAAGCAAAGTTTGTGTACATACATGAAATAAATTTATGTTTCATTTACACCCTATACACACAGCCTGAAGGTAATTTTATACCATATTTTTAATAATTTGTGCCTTAGACAAAGTTTGTGTACATTGAACCATCAAAAATCAAAGGTTTTGTTATCTCAGTCATGCCAAAATTATTCCGTAATTCGGAATATTCCGTATTTCGGAATATTTGGATATGGGAGACTCAACCTGATAATCTCAAACAAGCTCTACTGATAAGGACAAGGTACCCCTGTAATGTTAGCTGCTATGCCGTCTAGCATCGCAGCTGTTCTTAAAGGTGGGTTTCCAGTATTCACTGTATGTAGGGGTAGGAAATAGTAAGGGGAATTTAAAAAAGGTGTACAACCCTTAAACTGTCCCTATGTCTGCACACACTGCTACAGTTCATTTCAGTACACGTCTGCTGTATTTGAGGTCCTTACGTTGCGCTGGTGATGTCCAAGCAGCCTTTCCTCTGCAGGAACTGGTAGAAGTCCCCGCCGCTCACATATTCCAGACCCAGAAATAGATGGTTCTGTTTGATTGGACACACACAATAGTCATAGAATACATTTTATTAGGAGAACATGGCACAACTTCAAGTGAGCATACTGGCTCATAGCAGTAACATTATTAACTAAGAAGAGATAAAACCTGTATTTATGTTAGATGTATAGATATAAATAAAGAATCCTAACTAATGATCCTTGTCTAATAAGAAATACACTATACCATGGTCTGGAAGGCGAGATGTCCATGTATGAGGAAGGCGCTACCAGACTCAACCTCTAGCACCCTGCGGTCCACAAACAACAGCTCCGGGTACTCCAACAGCAGCTTTCTCTTCTTGATGACCTTCACTGCCAGTCGCTGACCAGTCAGAGAGTCCTCAGCCAGCATGACCTACAGGAGATAGAGGCATACACAATGATATATATACTTACATTTTATTACCTCCATATGCACCCAGATAGCTCCTTATCTTTAGAGGTAAGTGGATGTTATATTGTATTTCCAGTTTCATTAAAGTAAACATTTTTTTTAGATATTATTTGATTCTGTAACAGAGTAGACTGTAGTTGATGTTTTCTGTAAATAACAATAGTAATATGCAGTCAGCCAGCCAGGGTCGGTGCAAGGTTTCTAGGCGCCCTAAGCAAAACTTCAACCTCCCGCCCCTGTCAGGGGTCAGATGAACATGTGCTGAGCAGCACCAATCAGGGCTCAGCACAACCTCCTCTGACCACGGAGTCTCACTAGAGCAGGAAGGCAGGACGCTGCTGCTGCGGACCTGGCAGGCTGTCAGCTACTTGACAGCTGCTCCGGAGTCCGACTTCAGGGCACCCTCTGGTAAGTTAGGCACCTGGAGCTTGCGTTCCAGTGGAACTGCCCTCCCTACGCCCCTGATAGAGAGATCACATAAACTCAGACATACAGAGGAGAGTGGGTCATCAGTTGCTAATGGAACAAAGATGGTTTTCCCATCAGAACAGTGAGAGTCGGGGATGGGCTGTGTAGGGGGTATTTGCACCCCAGGCTGGTGTCATATTACATCACCTTGTGCTGGTTAGTAAGCCACTTGCATAATAGACACCAGTGTTAAGCTGGCCACACACTAGACCAACTTATATCTAACCAGCCAACTTGTTGATTGGTTGGAATGAAAATCTGGTAAGGAATGGGAGTAAATGATGATCAAAAATTTTCTCCTAAATGCCAGAAAACAGATGAAAATGGCCGTTCAGACAAGTTTGTTAAATGCTTGATCTAAACTATTTGTTGAAACAACAGTTTTGGTCCATTTTCCAGCGTTTGGGAGCAAATTGCTGATTGTATACCTTATCAGATTTTCATTTCAACCAATCAACTAGTTGGCTGGTTGGACAGATAATCTTTAGATGTGTGGCCAGCTTAACAGTGAATGTTGCACTGCAGGTGGGGCATATTTATAACTAGCTGGGATACCTGGCGTTGCCCAGGTTGAAGACTTGACCCTGAAGTGCACCTGCAACCTTAATTTTATTACATTGTCCTCACCTATAACCTGGATAACTATGCAAATTAGGAGTAAATGACAGTACATGCAGACATAGAGGGGTATTCAATATGGGAGCGAAAAGTACGTGCTGGACTTTTCGCTCCACATCGGAGATTTTTCAGGGATAAAGTATCAGGCGCGCGCCCGCTTTATCCCCGTATTCAATATAAAATCTACGGAAACGGGACCTGGCGAAGTGGGATTTGCGATAAACTACGAAATTTTCCTGGAAAAAATTGTAGGACCCCCCTAAAGTTGTAAAAACATGGGGGATCACTATGGGTACCCCCGTTTTAGCCTGCAAATGAAAGTCAGGGATTTAAATAGCCGCAGCAGGTGTTTTTTTCCCGACATTGAAGAAGTGTTACAGAAGAGCACTTAGGTTATTTTTTTCATTTTTTTAAGTGGTCTCATCAAATTTGGGGTACATGAAAATGGGTACTAGCATATATTGATGTCCCTAAAGTAAGTTTTTAAAAATTCTGCAACTATGCACCTGCCGCTAATAGCCTATTCTAGAATACACCTGCCGCATACTTGCAGAATAGCCCTGAACCTATTTCCCTATTTTTAAATACTTTTTTCCCATTTTTTTTGCGCACCCCAATTTTTTAATTAATTTTTTGGGGTGTCCCTATTTCTTTTTTTTTTTACACAGTTATTTTTAAAATGTCATTCCCAGGGGTGCATGCTATTTTTTTTAAGCCTGTACCCCTAAACCCCAATTCTACACTTTTTTTCTCCACCTATTCAGTGGTGAAAAGTTATCCCCGTTTTTTTTCAAAGACTTTTCGAACCTGCAAAAAGTCTTTGAAATTGAATACAGTGTAAAACTAAAACTTGCGATAATGACGTCATAGGTGCGATATTAACGCAAAAACTGAGTTTTCGCTCCATATTGAATTCCCCTAATAGTCTCATACTGTATGGAATAGAGTATATAAGGAGCATGTCAGCAGCTTTGTAAGCAGTAATATGATAATGCAGCAGGAGGCATGCCTACTGCATGCATTACTGAACCAAGCTGCAGCCAGGGACGCAGCTTCGGATCATCTGCGATCCTTTCATTCAGCTGAGTGGGACATTATGATTTTATGCTATTTTGTTGTCCAGGGCTTCAGTTTACCTGTTCTTATACCCCAGAAGGTACACGGCAGCTAGTCAGTATAGCAGTCATTCCCACAGTGAGACTGCGGCTGCAGGCCAAACAGGCTGCTACATACGGGACGAATTTCCCACTGCCGCTGACTGTAGAGCAGACCTCGGATTCCCAGCTTGGATACATGATTGCGGCCACTATCTACACAGGCTGCTGTATACTATATACAGGACAAATGCTCTACCCCCGTTAACGGCAGAAAGAATCTTGGAGCAGCACTTCAACCTGGATAGTCGGTATTTATCAATTATTATATTTTTACCTGAACTCGGGGACGCCCGGTTCAATTTAGTACTAAGACTTTGTGCACCGGAGTTAACAGATTATCAACCTACAGTGCTGCTGCCATTATTCTTTTTAAATGTGCTCATCATAATAAGAGAATTTAATTGAGCCTATGCTATTTACTATTTGCCCACGAGGGTCCTAACCTACCGGGAAAATAATTCCCCAAGATCATCATCTGAACACCCACATTTTTCTCCAACTGCAATTTAATTTAACTTTTAATTTCATTTATTTACAAGCTTTGTCTGCTAGTTTTCATGTTCACTAAGATTGTTTTTTTATTTAATTTTATATGTATATTTGTCCATTTTGTGATCGACGGATACAGTCACTGTCAATGCTGAATCTGATGCCTAATAACATCTGCCTCAGTGACAGAGGCGTGCTTTGATGTGGGCTGAAAGCACGTCCCTGTGAGGCATTTCTATAGATGCCGCTTTTCCTGCTTTTTCTTAACGGGCCTTTACTGCCCACAGCTTGGCCCCGCCCCCTGCTTTATCTCTTTACTATTCACAGCAGGAGGCACCACTCTCGGTGCCTTCCAAACAAATTTTACACTGTAAAATGATTAGACTAATATAAAACAGATACTTTTGACACAGAATATGTATCTTCTTTGTATTATTTTATTAATTAATGACAGGACGTCCCTGTCGAGCTCAAATCTAAATTGCAGTGTAAAATTAAAGCTATCCAGCTTTATTTACCCCACATGCAAAAAAATTATTGTATTTGCATTGTAACATGTTTTGCCCAGGTACACTGGGCCTGATTCAGACCCGCTCGCGAGGCGGCTCCGTCATGCGCATGCGCGAGACCTGGATAGCGATTGGCAAGCCGTCGCTCCGGGTCTCGCTACAAAGGGGGCGTGCTGTCAATGTTGAGTGACAGCACGCCCCCTTTGGTGGGCATGCCGGGGGCGTGGCTGCCCAGACGGAGGCGTTCCAATGGGAACGCCTACCGTCTAGGGCCAGCCCCACTGACATCACAAGTGATGTCAGTGGGTGGACTTCTTGCTCTGTAAGAGCAAGAAGTCCACTGGGACTTGCGGAAACGAGCCCCTACCACAAGGGTCTCGTCGCAAGTCCGATGGTCGCGATGGTCTTGACCATCGCGACCATCATCCTGGCCACTCGCACTAGCTGTGGGTGGTCACCCACAGCTATGCGAGCGGCCAGGAGGCCGCTCTAAAAATACAATCGGCGGGCATGATTCAGAGCGAGCGCTCTGAAAGAGCGTCCGGCTCTGAATCAGGCCCACTGTTACATGCTCTATCTTACTCTATTCCTAAATCTGAATCAGGTCCCCAATCCATAAAGGTAATGTAGACAGGTAATAATTTTTTATGTATTTGTGATATTTGATATTTGTTAGTTGTGTGTATGAATGTCCAGGGAATGTCTCATAGGGCTCTATTTATTAACATTATTTTTACTAAAATATGAAAAAGGGTGTTTTCAACCCTTTTCATATTATTTTAGTATCAGCTATAGTTACTAAAGGGCAATTGGAGTAGAATTTGTAAAATTCTACTCCAACCCCTAAGTATCACTTATTTTTAGTAAGCAGATTGCATTTCCCATAATTGTAATGGGAAATGTGATCTGGCCAAAGTTACTAAAAATAAAATGTGAAAAAATACCGGGGAAAGCCCTGTGATAATAACGCCTGGAGGTGGCGTTCTCCAGGGTCTCCCACGGTTACCGGACTTCTGCTCCGCTCTAACATGCAGAGCAGAGCCTGGAGCCGGCCCCAGTAATCAGCTGTGTGGTTTAAACAGACCACACGCTGATTCACTAAAAAAATGTTTTTAAAAAACAAACTTGCCTGAGTCCAAGGACCGGAGTTCTGGGCTCCGGTGATGTCTGGTCAGCTGGTCTCCCATGCTGCATTGGGGCCTGGTCATCACCTGACAGGGTCCCAGTGCAGCTGACCCTAAATGACAGAGTCACCGGAGGCCTGATAACTGCAGGTAAGTGTAATTAAGGGAGGAAGGGGGTCGCGGGGAGTCCGCGATCGCAGGGTGCGGGGCTTAGTGATGGGGGCGGGGCTTGGTGACAGGGGGGGTTAGCAGCGGCAGCCGGTCGGCGCATGTGCGGGGCACTTGTCACGGTATTTTTTGTGAAAATACCATGATAAGGCTCTGGAGGGGATTCGCAGGGACAGAGCTTTCTCGCAAGCTCTGTCCCTGCAAGGGATTTGTAGCATACTTGCTGACATTCAGCTCCAGCCTTCCGGGAGGGAGCTGATTGTCGGCTAACAGTGGGGGGGCGGGGCCGGCCATTGGGGACAGAGCCAGGGGCGGGGCCGGCCATTTGGTGTCACATTGGGGTGGAGCTGGGGGCGGGACCGCATGATCGCATCATCGTGGCTCCGCCCCCTCTTCACAATGCCATTATTTTTGGCATTGTGAAGCAGGGGGCGGGGCCACGATGACGCGATTCAGCGCGAATCGCGTCACCGGCCCCCCCGCTGTGGGGATTTCTAGTTTTTCAGGCTTGCCTGCCTTTCCGGGGGGCCGGGAGCGGCACCCGAAAATCAGGAGGCTCCCGGCCAAATCGGGAGGGTAGGCAAGCCTGATTTGTAGTAAATCCCTGTGATATTGCCTGAATTCGCAATGCGAATTCAGTTGGTAATATCACACTACAATCTGCATTAAAAATGAGGATTGTTGTAAATAGAGCCCATAGTCAGGATCCAGGCGGTCAGAATCCCGGCGCCTGGTTCCCAACAGGGTTAACATACCGACAATTGGTGGTCGGTATGCTAACCCTCACCCTCTCCCTACCCTAACCCTCCACCCCTGGTGCCTGAACCTAACCTCCCCCATAGTGCCAAAACCTAACCTCCCCCTCCCCGCACCATAACCCTCCCCCCTTAGTGCCTAACCCTAACCCACCCCCTAGTGCCTCTCTAACCCCTAAACTTAAAACCCCGTAATTTATCTTCGGCATCCATGTCGGTTTTCTGGTGCCAGTAATGTAAGCGTCGGCATCCAGACTGTTGGGATGCTGAATGCATACCGTCCTGTTAGTATCTCTTCAAAACCTATCAGTATCTCCCTGTCTTGTCAGTGTAACCCCTTGTCCTGTTAGTATCTCTCCTCTACCTGTCAGTATCTCCCAATGTTGTCAGTGTAACCCCTTGTCCTGTTAGTATCTCTCCTCTACCTGTCAGTATCTCCCTATGTTGTCGGTGTAGCCCCTTGTCCTGTTAGTATCTCTCCTCTACCAGTCATTTTTTTACTGTCTTGTCAGTTTAAGCATATATAATGTCAGTATCAATCTTCTACCTGTCAGTGTCTCCTATTAATCAGTGTAACACCCTGTCCTGTATGTGTATCTTCTCCACCTGTCAGTATCACTCTATCCAGTCCAGGGTTGGACTAGCCAGGTAGGGGGCCTGGGATATCCCTGGTGGGCCCACGGTCCCACAGTCCTCCCCTCTATGTCCACCACATACAGGAGGAACAAGTAGGAGGATGGACTCGAACAAATGCCTTAAAGTCAGTTCCAAATTAATGTCCACATGGGCCTAGAGCTGAAATTTATGAATGGTTTATTGTGGGGCACTGCAGGGGATGTGACAAGTGCTGTGTTATTAGTGATGTGGGTGTGTGACCAGTGTGGTGTGGGTGTGGTCTACATAGGGTGTATGGCCTATGCCATGGGTGTGACTAACTTTTAATTTTTTTGTGAAAGGGTATAAACTGTATTGGCTGCTTTCCTTTACTGCTAGAATAGTTTAGATTATTAAAAACAATCCCAAATTGTTCACTAATTATTGACATATTTCTATACGTGTTTATACCATATGCCTAGTCACTGCTAGGTGGCTAGGGATATGGGTAACCAGACCTAATAATAATAAAATAAGCTCTAAAGTATTGCGCTATACCCCAAGTATTTCATTAATGTAGATGTAAGATTGCATGCTGTGCTCCATTTTGTTGTGGCTCAAGGGTATTGACATTAAAATACTCCCTGGAACTACAACAGAACATCTTACAAGGGAATTGTTTTCTCTGAGTAACAAGTGGACATAGTTTAATAGGAGCATGTCCATGTATTTTAGGGCCATACAAGGATTGCACATATGTGTAAATACGACTGTATATTCAGTAGGATCTCTTGCACCAGGGATAGAGCTTGTGCAAGTGAGCAATGAAAATAATGACAGCTATGAAGCCAAGCATACAGATTGTGGCAGTCCAGTCACAAGGATGCATACATCTCAGCGTGTGGGTGATATCTGTAGTTAGGGCCTGATTCAGAGTCGGACGCTCTTTGAGAGCGCTCGCTCTGAATCAGGTCGTCCCTTTTTTTTTTAAAGGCAGGCTCCTGGCCGCTCGCTAAGCTGTGGGTGACCACCCACAGCTTTAGCAGGCGGCCAGGTGATGGTCACGATGGTCACAACCATCGGGGCTTGCGACAAGACCCTTGTGGTAGGGTCTTGTTCCCGCAAGCCCCAGTGAACTTTCGGCTCTAATAAGGCCGGAAGCTCACCCACTGACATCACTCGTGATGTCAGTGGGGCCGCCCCCAAATGGCAAGCGTTCCTTTGGGAACGCCTCCGTTTGGCCAGCCACCCCCCCTGCCCGCCTCCAAAACAAGGCAAGCTGTCAATCACAATTGACAGCTGCCCCGCTTTGGTGCGAGACCCGTAGCGACAGATGCCCATCACTGGCCGGGTCTCACGCATGCGCACACCGGAGCCGGCTCCGGCGTGCGCAGTGGGGGACCATCGACCCACTTACGAGCGCTCACAAGCAGGTCTGAATCAGGCCCTTAGTTCCATATATGCAATGCTGGAGCTATTATGGCCAACTTGCATTGCACTCTGTGTTTAAAACCAGACACATGATCATTATCCAGCTGCATGCAGTCAGCTGTTATCATGCATGTAATAATCCAGTTTATTTATATAAGGTGTATGGTTTTACAGAAGCTGCAGAATTTGTTGCAGCAAACAGCGCACTATGACACATAATGTATTATGCAATTATTCCTATAACCCAGGCTATTTACAGCTTCATCTGTAAAGAACTGGACAAAACTACATACTCTTCAGCAATAAACAAAAAAATTACAATTGTTTATTGATGAATGTAGATTTCATCACTGTTGTTCTTTTTCATAGCTTATGTGAAACGAGCCTTATTTGGAAGGTGCTCTTTTTCTTCTTTTTTATATACTACACGTTGGCACCAAACATGTCCTCTGAGGAATTAACACAACCCCACTAATGGTAGGATATCATCTCACTAGTGGTTAGCCTTACCCCTAAGTGGGACCAATGATTACATTCCCCTTAGGGGCAGTAGAAGTAAAGTCTTGGACCATGCTAAATTGAGCAAAGGGTCAGAGGCCCTCATTCAGAGCCGTACGCTCTGAGCAGAGCGCACGCTCTGAATGAGGGCCGCCCTCCATAATTATGGAGCGTCCTCCTGGACGCTCGTATAGCTGTGGGTCACCACCCACAGCCTGTACGTGCGTGCAGTTTGATGGCCGCGATGGTCCATTGTGACCATCGCCACTGCGAGCCGGAGCCTGCGGTTGAGTTTTTCAACCGCAAGGCCCGGAGTGATTTTGGCTCTATCAGAGCCAAAATCACTCCCACTGACATCACTAGTGATGTCAGTGGGCCGGCTTCTGACGGTAGGCGTTCCCTTGGGAACGCCCCCGTCTGGGAGGCACGCCCCCGGCACGCCCACCAAAGGGGGCGTGCTGTCAATCAACATCGACAGCACGCCCCCTTTGATCAGACACAACGAGCGAAGGAAAGTCCTTCGCTCGTCGCATCTGGCGCATGCGCACGACGGAGCTCCCGCCGTCGTGCGCATGCGCAGTGCACAACATTGACCCACTTGCGAGCGGACAGCCGCTTGCGAGTGGGTCTGAATCAGGCCCAGAGACCCCAGAGATGGAAAATACAGATTTTGAGCCTCATTTATCAATGGGTTTTATCACTCACAATTAGTGATAAAACTTTTTGTGTATGATAAATGGTGCTCCAGCCAATCAGCTCCCAACAGTCATTTTTCAAACAGATGACAGTTAGGAGCTGATTGGCTGGAGCACCATTTATCATATGCAACGAGTTTTATTACTTGTTGTGAGTGATAAAACTAATTGAAAAATTAAACCCAGAGTAAAGAAAACCTTACAGCCCAGTTAAACAAATATTTGTAGTCATAGTTTCAGCTGCAAACCCTGATATTTCTTATACTGTATGTGAGGGCCATAAATGATTACATCATATAATATTGAATAATTATTTCATAAATGGACATGTAATAGAACATTATTACATATTATCATATTTACCACCAGTTTCACTTTCTATAGGGCAAAAGGTGCATAATTTATTGGATGTGTGTGTGATTCTCATAGGAAATGGGTGTGGTAAGTGTGGATAAGGGGAGTGGCCTACACTGTCCAGATTGTTTTTGTTGTGAGGTTTGTATTATTGATATGACCATACCTGCTCGTTCCTGTCTTCTTCTAGAGTCGCCAAATCGAATCTTTCTGCGAATGACCTCCCTAGATGTTTTCCTTCTCTTCCTGTCTGAAATCTTTCTACTGTCTATGCCAATTTCTTCTATCTGATCCTCTCTCTGCTTCCTCTTATCACACTTTTGGTTGGTATAATCCATAGGAAAACTTTTCTGGCTCCCATCAACAGAGCTGTCTTTCACACGCAGACTCTTCTTCCTTCCTTTCTTGCGAGACTCGGTGGATGTCCTCTTTCTGGCCTTCTTGATGGCTCCAGACTCCTCCAAACTGTCAGATATCCTTCTTTTCTTTAAAGCTTTCATCTTCTTTCTTCTCTTGCAGATGGAGAACTCCTCCTGCTGACCGTCCAACTGCCTCTGTCTCCCAACTGCCACTTAGAATTTTAAAAGGAAACAGCAGCAGGTGATCATGTGACTACAGCATAGCAGCTGCTGATGACACCAGCCATGCTTTACCAGACAGCCCACCAGCACTGAAGCCCATCTCATGCAGCTACCTTGTAGCTCACACTGTTACTTTTCCTATTACAATGAATTACTGTTGACAAATGCTTGAAGTTACAAATCAGAATACCATTGTTTTTCTTATGAAATTCTGCATGTTTGATATGTTACATGACTACCTTCCCAAATAAAAAAGTAGAGTTGCAACCAAGATGGCCGACTTCAAGATGCTGGTGACATACCCTAAAAAGTTTTCCCTCACTCCCATATCATATGTGTAGTCACTGGATTTTTATAAGGGTGTTGGGATACCCGGCATTACCAAGGTTAAAGACTGGACCCTGAAGTACACCTGCAGCCTTTATTTGTTTACATTGTCTTCGCCTATAACCCCATTCCATTGATCTTGGAAAGGATGTTAGTGGCACAAAACCTGAGGAGGTAGGCATGCCTCAGTAAGATGGGGTTTGCCTGCCCTGATTGTAATACAAAAGGAAAATAAAATCTTGATCCGCCCTTATCCAAATGATGAAAACCCTAATGAATCACAATATAAAAATGGCTCCTGCATGCTGTAGATGACCGAATGAAAATGTGAAAATGAATAAAGGTGGCAGTTAGAGGGACTCCATTTCACTGGCTGCTTCCCACACTGGTTGCTTGTGATTGGAGACAAGTAAGGGGAGCCCTGTGGAACATTGAATTTGATTATTTAGCATTGGTTTTCTTAGTATTTTGGTGGGTGAGATATTTATATGCACTGTTCAGGGGGAAGAGGCTCAACAATTGAGCAACAACAACATCAAGAAAGAAGAAATTAATCTTTTATTCCATTTGGTCTCAGTGGTGGGGCCCAGGTAGACACTGAACATACGTCTCCTAACATGGGGAGATTTCTGCACAGTTAGCGGCACTCTGTGAGTAAAGAAGGTAGATCAGGAGGAGCTGTGCTGACCCCACGAATGCCACTTCACACTTCCTGTGGCACATGTGCAAAGGCTTGCCAACTGAGGCGGTTCAGGAGAGAAGGGGGCTTGTGTGCACTCTCCATGCAAGTCCCCCTCTCTTGCCGGTGCATGTGTTGAGCAGGCTATGGCACTGTGCCAGAGTCTACATGCACTTGTGCAAATTGCTGGGAAAATCATGCTGGCACCATTTCCTAGGGATTTGCAGAGTGGTAAGTATAATCTATATTTGTAGGGAGTGTGGTGCGGGCACCCTAGTACCCGATGGCCCATGTGCAACGCACACTCTGCACGCATTATAGATATGCCCATGATTGCTGATGCCTGGCCTAGTTTATGGTACCCATGGTTAAGTAATGCACATTATCACCAACAGATACACTTCCAAACATCGCCGGTCAGGACTCACTGGCAATTGGTGTGGCTATTTGAATATTAGACTGCGCTGCAGCCCCACCTCTGGAGCCGCCACTGGTACCCATGGTAAGTAATGCACATTATCACCAACAGATACACTATAAAACAGACTGACTTGGTGTACACATTTTTCTTTTCCATGAAGTTAGGCTTATTTTATTGAAATAGACTTAATGACACCATATATGTAAATCCAGGCATAAGCTTACTTATGACAAATATAATATAAAATATAATAAGATCAGGTAGGATCTGAGATTTGTTGAAAACAAAATATTGAGGCATCTGACAATGATATAAAGTGAAGCTATCTGACATCATACCTTTCCTAGACTTATTGAAGAGTAAAGTCACATAGGGAGATGTAGCAAGCCTTGGAGAGAAATAAAGTAGAGAAGTTGTCCAAAGCATTTATGGGGGAATTAAACTAGCCACGGTAATTACCACGTGCTAATTGATCCCCCGGGGCTATTCAATCAGCCTCGAAGGCAGGCCGCAGACTCAGTGGTGTCACAAGATGGGTGCGGGGGGTGCGGGCCGCACCCGGGTGTCACCTGCCAAGGTGTGACACCAAGGTGCACACTGACACTCCCCCACAGTGACAGGACCCGGGTACTGCACTGTGGCAGTAAGTGCAGCACCCGGCTCCTTACACTGTGAGGGAGCTGGAACTGCAACACAAGACAGTCAGCACCCCCTGCACCCCCCCCCCCGGGTCACGAGGCCACTCCCCTTCTCACTAGACCATGCCCTGTTTTTGCAGCGCTCGCGGCTGCACCGACCTCAAAAAGTCCCTCCCTGCACCAGGTGACTCCACGGGGAGGGATGCCACTGCGCAGACTGCACATAATGGAGATTTTTTTGGGGTCAGATAGTACCCGAAAAGAAATCCACAATAAGTAGCTCGTTAACGGGCAAAGAGACCCTGGTAACGCATAGGTCAGCAAACTTTTCACGGATTCTATGTGTTAACGCTTGGTAACATATTAATGCCCATTAACATGTTAATTTAACAGGCATTAAAAAGGGTCTCGGGTGAAAAAGGGTCTGGAATTGAATATTCCCAGGCGTTAAATCTCGAGGCTACCATCCTTTTTCACCCGTTAAATTAATGGGCTAACTGAATTCGGCCCTTAATCAGCTTCTGTCAGCTGATAGCCTGTGCTAGAAGCTGACTGGTTGTGTTGGACGACTTCTCCCCTGTATATCTCTCCATAGTCAGTTTTCACATTTTTCATAATCCAGATTTCATGACAAAATTATACATTGATATCTCCTGTTAAAGAAGTTACCTCTGAATTTCCAATCACAAATGTACATACCCAACAATTAGGCCTACTGTAAAATGATATTGTTTACCTATGCAGCAAAAAGAACAATAAGACATAAAAATACATACTGTAATCCTGCCCCCTGTGTCAGTTTATCAGGATGGGCCCAATACAACCTGCTGCAATCGGATCCAGTCTGTTGACTCTATATTCTCTCATGCCTTGCACTGCCAGTATCAAGGGTAGTGCCACATGTGAGACCACCCATGGCGCAAGGTTGGGAGGAGGAACCAATTTTATTGTACACAATAGGATAATATACAACAGTATAAAGTTCAAATTTGAACATGTGAAAGTAGGGATCTACAGATTTTAAAATTTTTGCATTTGATAAAAATAAAATATATATTTCGATCGCTGAAAAGGTAAAAAAAAATCTATATATATAAAACTAAAGGAAAATTGCCAGAATAGAGGTAAGACAGAAACATATTTCATAGCAGCAACAATTAAGGAATTTCCGTGAGGTAAATCAAAGAAGTCGATGAGGTAAAAGCAAAAACAAGCTGTAAACTTGAGGGGGGAAATGTAGAAAGAAAAGCAACATATGATGGGCAATACATTCGTAAAAGTTACAACAATACATGTAGAGAAAACCAGGGAATACCTGGGGTGATAATAACAGCATTAAAAGGAAAATACATTGCTAAGAGGTCCATCAGATAATCTGCCTCAGCACAAACCATTCCATATGCTCAAAAAGTTTATAAATGTTACTTTGTGAATTAATTGGATGCATTCTATGTTTGCTCTCCATTTTTTATAATACAGTTTTATGAATATATAAATTACTAATTCTGGGTAATTGTTACCTTTTTTTGTCAGTGGCAGCACTCCTAATATAAATATTATTTTACAAACAAAAATACAGGGCCTTTACCTAACACTGATTGATGTGTGTAGATGTAGCTGTTCCTTTGTCTTTTCCAAAAAAAAAAAAACAGAGATGCAAGCTGGATCCCAAATGAGTGGAGAGTATCTTTCTTGGATACTGCCCAGAGAGTAAAAGATACAGACTATAGGACATTGTAAATAAAAAACTTAGAAAGTTTAGTCATGTAGTGTTCTATGAGACAGCACCATCTAACTTAAGGCTGGAACAAGAATCTTTTTTTTTTTGGAATGTCCGCATATTCTTTGCTTACAAGCACTCTGGGCTGATTGACATTTGGCTTGCTTCCAGACCATTCCTCCAGTGGTGTTTGGTCTTTTACAGCAACTGTGGGTGCACAATTCTTTAAGTATACAGCCATATACAACCAGAGCCGGCCCTAGGCAAAGCAAACTAAGAAAATGTCTAGGTCATTTGGAATGCCGAGGGGCATCCAATCCTGCCTAGGGCTGGTGGAAGTTTGGGGCTGGGCAGAGACTCTGGCAGCTGCTTCTGCCACTGTGCAGCATTCACGAACGGAGCTCAACTGACAGCTGATAGAACCCAGCAGCAGCAAACAGTGAGCAGGCAGTGGTGGAGCAGCCGACAGTGGTTTGCAGGGGCGGGGCACCTGGACAGCAGCTAGTGGTTAGCTCCAGGCCAGCTCTGGGATGGCACGCAATAGAACGGTGGTGGACGGTGGCTGCTACAGTGATCAGAATGAGCATCTACACATGGGAAAGAAGCTAAGTAAATGGCCATGGGACGGCTTCTGCACCCGCCTAAAGCAATCATCACACACAGCTGTGGTCTGCCAGCCTGAGCTGGGAAAAGCGGGTCTGACTCCCGCAGCTTGCTGTATCTCTAGTCAGGCAGCTCTACAGGCTGTGCTAAAGTAAAGCAAGTCTGGAACTGGGAGGGGGCTGGGGTGCTGTGGTGCTTACTGCTGGGAGAGGCATGCTCTGCTGGAATAGGGGTACTAGGTGAGGGTGGGTGCTGACACTGTGCTGTGCTAAAAGAGGGGGTGCTATGCTGGGTGAGGGGTGTGCTGTACTGGGTCAGGTGAGGGGTGCCACCATGTTGTGCTGGGAGAGGAGGGTGCTGTGCTGGGTCAAGGCCAGAGTGCTGTACTGGGAGAAGTGTGATGGTTACTGTGATCTGTGCTGGAAGAGGGGTACTAGGCTGTGTGAGGGCCAGGGTGTTGTGCTGGGTGAGGGGGTATGCTGTGCTGGGATAGGGGTGCTGGTTCAGGTAAGGGGTGCTGACACATGTTGTGCTGGGAGTGAAGGGTGCTGTGCTGGGTGAGGACCGGGATGGTGGGTGTTGTGCTTTGTTGAGTGATGAGTGCTATAATCTGTGCTATGCTGGGAGAGGGATGATGGGTGCTGTGCTGGGAGAGGGGTGAAGGGTGCTGTGCTGGGAGAGAGATGAAGGGTGCTGTGATCTGTGCTGTGTGTGGGGTGCAGTGGTCTGTGCTGTGATGGGAGAGGGGAGCTGGGTGAGAGGTGCTGGAATCTGTGCTGAGAGAGGGATGCTGTGATCTGAGGTGTGCTGGGAGAGGGGTGCTCTGCTGGAAGATGGGTGCTGTGATCTGTGCTGGGAGAGGGATGCTGTTGGTACAGCACAATGGAGGACAGGGCCACAGCTGTGAGGCCACATCCCTTTCAGAATCCCCTGGGGAGGCACCACCCAAAATCTTGCTTAGGGCACTAATTTGGCTAGGGATGGCTCTGGTATACACCGCTTCTGTTCAAAAACACTTTTTGGGGCCCGTATCACTCAGCATAGTGCACGCTCTCTCCACAATTATGTGCTTTGCATTATCGTTGACATCATTTTGTTCTGGTGTGTACGCAATGATTAGCTGGTGCTTGATGTCATATCTCTTCAGGAAGGCAGTTACATTCTTGTTTTTGTATTTACAGATGGTCCCTTGTATTCTGTACCTACCCATCCATCTATTAATTCACACCTGACACATAGAAGCTAGTCAAAAACATAATGGATTGGGGTAACATTGTCTCTGTAATGGTAACTTTTGTTTTAACTGTTAACTGTTGTTTATCTAATAAGTATAGCATGCAGTTTCTGAAATAGCTACTAGATGGCAATGTGCTAAAACAAAAATACATGAAGAAGACTGTGGTGTCATTTTATTATAGATAGATCAAAATGTACATATATAGCATGATAATATATTACAGGGTAAATATTGGAGGAAGATTATATAGTGAATAATGTTGTAAATTACCAAATGTAAACAAAAACAGTATACATAAGACAAGGATATGGACACACCAAAAACAATAAAAAAAATCCAAAACCAATTAATATAGAATTTCACTGTGCGATCCTGCATAGTAAGGAACATATGAATAGATTTTGTTCACTGTGCATGAACCTTGTTAAGTGACTTTTGTTTTGTTTTTTTAACCTTACTACTGATGTATTAATGTTGTGATTTATTATTTGTGCATGGTTTGCATTATTTTCCTGCAGTTATTATCACTGACCATCCGTACACCATAAAGATTTCCTAGAGGACTTTTTTCTTTGTTATTAATTTTATTTACAGTACTAGACTGTCCACATATGGAATGTTGCATTGTACCTGCTGTGTAATATGTAGTAAAAGTGATCTGTTAGCGCAAGACTGAGTAAAATGTCTACAGTATATGTGAATGTGCACCCACTGGTTAAACCAACATTGCCTTCATTAATTATATCAGCTTTTCCCCCATTAATTATGCCAGCATTGTTAGCACAAACCATTCCACCACCCTACTTTTTATTTTGCACAAATAGCAATGGTATGCATTAGGCACGCTTGTCAAGTTCCCAAGATATGTTCTTAACCAAAAAACAGTTGCCCATAGCAACCAATCATATTCTACTTATCATTTATCTAGCACCTTCTAAAAGATAATAGCTAGAATCTAATTGGTTGCTATGGGCAACATCTCCACTTCTAAAAACCAGCACTTTAGTAAATATACCCCTTACTCCAAAACTCCCAGACCATAAAACTAATATTAATGTGAGACTGGATCACATATCCCCTCAAACATTTTTTTCCATTGCTATGTGACTGGTCCAACATACAATACTGTATGTAGCACTTTGCTTTCTCTATGAGGCTAATTAGAGATTACTGTATATACTCGAGTATAAGCCGAGTTTTTCAGCACATTTTTTGTGCTGAAAAAGCACCCCCTCGGCTTATACTCGAGTCATGCCCGCATGGTACGCTGCTGAGTAGCGTACCATGCGGGCCGTGGTGCAGACTGTGTCACTGTGACACAGCCTGCACCGCGTGTGTAGCGCTGACCGGACGGAGTTCGGTCAGCACTACACACTGCTAAACACACAGCCGCCGGAGCCGGCAGCTATGTGTTTGGTGTAATCAGCAGCCGCTGAGAGTCTGTCAGACTCTCAGCGGCTGCTGCTGCTCCCACTGTGGGCGCCATCTTCCGGCTCCCGCAGTGGGTAATGGGAGAGACGTCGTCATGACGACGTCTCTCCCATTATGCAAAGCGGTGGAGGAGCCTGTAGCAGCGTCGGGACCAGGAGCGGGGTTACAGGTAAGTGTTTTTTTTTTTTTTACATTTCTTTCTACTGGGGGGGCTACAACCGGGGGGTACTAACAGGGGGGGATATCGCTACTGGGGGCACTACCAGAGGGGGGGGATTAATAATGGGGGAACTACCAGGGGGGGGATGTTGCTACTGGGGGCACTACCAGGGAGGGGGGGAATACTGGGGGCACTACCAGGGGGGATGTTGCTACTGGGGGCACTACCAGGGGGGGTTAATACTGGGGGCACTACCAGGGGGGATATTGCTACTGGGGGCACTACCAGGGGGGGGATTAATATTGGGGGCACTACCAGGGGGGATGTTGCTACTGGGGGCACTACCAGGGGGAGGATTAATACTGGGGGCACTACCAGGGGGGGATATTGCTACTAGGGGCACTACCAGAGGGGGGGGGATTAATAATGGGGGAACTACCAGGGGGGGGATGTTGCTACTGGGGGCACTACCAGGGAGGGGGGAATACTGGGGGCACTACCAGGGGGGATGTTGCTACTGGGGGCACTACCAGGGGGGGTTAATACTGGGGGCACTACCAGGGGGGGATATTGCTATTGGGGGCACTACCAGGGGGGGATTAATATTGGGGGCACTACCAGGGGGGATGTTGCTACTGGGGGCACTACCAGGGGGGGGATTAATACTGGGGGCACTACCAGGGGGGGATATTGCTACTGGGGGCACTACCAGGGGGGGTATTACTACTGGGGGCACTACCAGGAGGGGATATTACTACTGGGGGCACTACCAGGGGGGGATATTACTACTGGGGACACTACCAGGGGGGGATTACTACTGGGGACAGTACCAGAGGGGGGATTACTACCAGTAGCTGCTGCATTTCCCACCCTAGGCTTATACTCGAGTCAATAAGTTTTCCCAGTTTTTTGTGGTAAAATTAGGTACCTCGGCTTATATTCGGGTCGACTTATACTCGGGTATATACAGTAGCTATTTCATAGAGATTATCACCACACTTCAAAATGGAGCCCTGATGAAAGAAGGATGCTCTGGTGATATTAGCACCAGTGTTTCCTGCTTTAAATGATAAACGTTGCTTATTTTTGCTCACACTTAGGCCCGTATTCAATTAGCCGCGAAAAGCCGAGATTCGCTGCTCACGGCTTGTCGCGTGTCGGAATCTCCATATTCAATTCCAAATACTTTTGCGTTTGTGGAAAGTCAATGCAATGTAATAGGCGAAAAAGATTTGCCTCTGAATAGGAGGAGAACAGAAGTGCATTTTTTTTATTTTGGGGTGCAACAGTGGGAAACCACTCAGAACAGGACAGCCCCCCAAAGGACAACTGTGTAAAAAAATCCCTAAAAAAGTGAGGCACACCCCAAAAAAGTACTTTCATTCTGAGGGTGAAAAAGTACAAAGTAGGGGTACAAGCATAAAAAGTAGCGAAATAGACTTCTTAGGGGTCTGCAAGGATGGGTGAGGGGTTTTTAGGATTGCAGGTGCTTGCAACAGGTGCGTTGTTCACAATTTTTAAAACTTCCCTTTAGCGATTTTAAAATATGCTAGCACCCATTTTCATGTACCCCAAATTTGACTGGACTACTTATTTTCTCAAAAAAATACTGCTTAATGCCATTCTTCACCAGTTTTACAAGGATGCTAATAGCAAGCAATTGTCAAACTACCCAAAATAGCTTTATTATGGCTATTGTAACACTTCCATATTGATCCCCAATGTTAGTGCATCATTTTGGGGGTATCAGGCTGGTTTCCCCAATTTTGACAGCACTTTCCGCCTGTTTCACATTCGGCAGGTCCCGTTTTCCCGTGGTTTGGAATTGAATACGGCGAATAGCGGGGGCGCGCACGAAAACTTTTGTGTCCAAAACACACGATGTCGGCGAAAAGTACGGCATGCAAAACTTTGGCGATAAAGCAATGTTTTTGCCTAACGTAATACCCAGAAGTGTGCAAAGCCGCATTACATGGGGGCTGCAAGAGGGGATTGTGGATAACCAATTCTGCCCCTATAAGGGAGTGGCTATCACAATTGTCCAAAGCATAGCAAGATAGTACACAAACCCTGCTGCGGTGGTCTGGAGAGTGGCAGTCTCTTGGCGAGCAAGGTCTGTGTGGAAATGGCAATTGGCTCACAGATGTGGGTCACAGCAGAAGCCTGTATCCTGGTCCTGCACATCATCTAACGGCTCCCTATTTAGATCGCTCTGTACTATGCCTCAGTACTTAGTTATTCCATTGAGTACCTGGGGGTCTATTCATAGTGCGGTGAAAAGTCCTGTTTTGCGGTAAACAGGGCTTTTCTCTGCTTGGTGCAATTCACAAAGCGTGTTACAGTGGAGAAGTTCATTACATCTCCAGCGGCACCCCTTATCCGTGGATGAATCTCATCACCATACTTTAGTGTGGTGAGTGCGATTCATTAAAGGACGGAAAGCTCTGCTTTGTGCTTCTCCTGTGTATTCAGATTCGCCATCTCAGGATAGTGTAATCTGGACACCGTCATGAAGCGGTCAGGGAAGTTGCTTACCTCCCTGTCTTCTGCCCAGCACCTGGCTATGGCTCCGCCCCCTTGATATCCCAACAGCTACTGCAGCCTCCCCTGACCTCAGCCGCCAGCGTATGAGCAGGAAGGACCTGCCTTTGCCTCCCGGCTACTCACCCTGGAACGCAGCCGAAGACACGACCACCAGAGCCCTGGATACCAGATCGCATCGCCGGAAAGTTAAGTATACATGAATTGCTACTTCACAAAGCTATATATCGCATTGAACCGATGCGATAAATAGTGAAAAGTAACAATTCAGTTTTCATTTTCTTTATAATTAAGGAATCGGCATGTCATACCGCCGGACGTAAGCCCAACGGATGAAATACAGAAGGCGGCAGACCAGATGGACAAGGTAAGTTAACTACCTAACCCTCCCCTCTCCACCCCCTAACCCTCCTTTAGGGGTGCCTAACCCTAACCTCCCCCACTAGTGCCTAACTCTAACATCCCCCTTGGGGTGCCTAACCCTAACCTTTTCCCGGGGGTGCCTAACCCTGACCCCCCCCCTTCCCCTAGCCTAACCCTAACCCTCCCGGGGGGGTGCCTAACCCTAAATCACCCCGGGATGCCCTAAACCTTCCCCCGCGGCTATGAGGACACGTGGACCATACTTACCTCGTTCGGTCCCATGTCGTTCTGGATTCCGGCATTGGGATTATGGCGTTGGTATCTCGACACCTATCAATAATCCCTAGTCGGCATTCTGCCGTCGGGATTGTGACCGTCACATGACTGCATCCCATAATTAGACCTACATGTATCTCCAGGGACTCGTTTTTGTCCTGCGTCCAATTTACATTGTGCCTAATCCAGTTCTGCTCTGTACCGACTTCTGCCTGTGTCCTGATCTGCTTATTGGATTTCTCCTGAATTGTGCATTACTTGTCAGCCTCATCTTGCACTGTGTCATTCCATGTTTCAGAGTCACTATGTACCAACTTCTGCTTGTGTTCTGACCCACTTCTGGATTTCTCTTGCATCATGCCTGGCCTCATCTCAGCCTCACTGTGTCCTGACTTCTGCTTGTGTTCTGACCCACTTCTGGATTTCTCTAGCATCATGCCTTGCCTCATCTCACCCTCCCTGTTTCCTGACTTCTTCCTGTGTTCTGACCTGCTTATTGGATTTCTCCTGAATTGTGCATTACTTGTCAGCCTCATCTTGCACTGTGCCATTCCATGTTTCAGAGTCACTATGTGCCGACTTCTGCTTGTGTTCTGACCCACTTCTGGATTTCTCTTGCATCATGCCTGGCCTCATCTCACCCTCCCTGTGTCCTGACTTCTTCCTGTGTTCTGACCCACTTCTGGTTTTCCCTTGTATCATGCCTTGCCTCATCTCACCCTCCCTGTGTCCTGACTTCTGCCTGTTTTATAATATACCCCTAGTTTCACTTTTCTTTAGTCTGGGAACACATCCCTGTGAGTGTTTGTGGGGGTCATTCATCATATTTTATACCTTGATAAAATGAATTCATAGGGTCATATTCAATTAGCCGCAGGAGTTCACCCGCGGCTAATTGTCGGCCAAAAGTCCCACATTCAATTAGCTTTTCCCCCGCATTGTTAATTTGAGACTGACGCGCGTAAACACACTGATTCCGCAAAAACTGAGGAATCAGTGTGTTTTACACTTGCGCGCGAGGCCGAATAGGCCGTTTTCCATGAGGTGTGAGGTAAAGTCCGACTGTGGGGACTCGCGCGCGGGGTCTCGGGGACTCCCGTGCGAGGAATCTCCCCTAATTGAATCGGATCAGCGCAATAATTAGCTGCGGGGTGAACTCCCGCGGCTTATTGAATATGCCCCATAATATTTGCCCTTAGAACACACCATCTCTTGTTATATGAAAACACCAGGGGCCAAATATAATAGGGTGAGAGTTTACAAAATGGGAGCGTTTAGCAGTAACCTCTCACATTGGTGGAGTTTTATCTTCAAAATGGGAAAACATCTGGATGGGAGTTTATATCGTGAGACTTTTTGAGTATAAAAGCAGGCGAGTTTCCATGTTCTCGTACCCTATCACATTGGCCGAGTTTAGAAATTGTGAGAGTTTACTGCTAAACTCTTACATTTTCTAAACTCTCATCCTTTTACATTTGGCTCAAAGTCCCTGTTCAATATAAGAAATAGTTGGGGTACAAGTACTAAAAGTGCTATTTGACATGAGGAAATGAATAAAACATGTTTAAAGTGAAAAACTCCTTTAAGGTGCCTGCACAATGACGGGGTGACCTGGTCTATTTCCTGTGATGAGTCATACACACGATAGATAAGAATAGACTGTTGTTTTGGACCAACACACTAAAATAACCTCATGTCCTTCAGAATTCTTAAGGCCACCATACACCTACCGACCGGTCGCGCGATCCTGCAATACACCAATCTGCCAGTCGGAAATGCCGATCGGCGTGCATCGATGTTCCGCGATCCGTCGGAGGATCGATGAAACTCTCCGTGTTAAATTTCACTGATGTGAAAATCACAATAATATTTTGATCGTGATCGACAAATCAGTGAAATATAACATGTTGGACTGACATAAAAGACTTTAAATGTCTCATGGGGGAGAAGTTAAAATAGGAGCAGTAATTATACAATGCAAAAGTTATAACATGATGTCTTCTAAACCGTTAAAAATAAATCTCTCACATGGTTAAATAGACATGACTTGAATGTCAACACAAATGTATAATGAATTGAACGTTGCAAACGACTGTACATATTTGGTTTAGCTTCTATTTTTGTGATGTTCTAATGCTTTATCTGCTATGTATTGTATGAATTGGGTGCTATCAACATCAAAATTGGCAGGAACCCTAATAGTAAAATTTGGAGATGTAAATAATCTCACTTCAGTAACAATGTCATATATAGCAGGATTCTCTGCATTTGGACTAAGCGATACCTAAAGGAAAAAAAGAATAGAAAATATCAGCACAGTATCATCCTCAATATTCTCTAGTAACAAATAATACTGCATTGGAGATATTAAAGGTGTTATACAAAGAATGGGAGAGGTCCAGCAGATACAGTGTATGCATGCATTGTATTCATTCCTTGGAAGCAAATGAACCATGAAATGGTCAAATGGAAATGACAACTTTCTCCACAAGAATTCACCAGTTTTGAGGTTTCTGATGTTATTATCATCTTTCTAAGGGGTAGATTTACTAAAGCTTCTAAAAGAGACAAGTGGAGATGTTTCCTAGTGCAACCAATCAGATCATGTCTATTATTTTCTAGGTTGCGTTAGAGAAATTATAGAATCTTATTAGTTGCTATGGGCAACACCACAGTTTTAGAAACTTTAGTAAACCTACTCCTAAAGCTGCATACACACACACACACACAACGATTTTGTTACCAATGATTATCTGAACGATTTTCTGAACGATTATCTGTCGGCAAAATTCCGGGTCTGATCCGGATAGGAACTTTGGGCCTGATTTAGAGCCGCTCGTAAGCGGCCGCTCGTTCGCTCCGAGTGATGTTTGCCCAACTGCGCATGCGTACGGATCGTTATACGCATGCGCGAACCAGTCAGTGCGGCCGAAAATCGTTTGTTCGCTAAATAGCGAATGCCTGCTAATATGAGTGACAGGAGGAGGCGTATGTGGGTGGTAACAGGGGAAGGTGCTTGAAAACTGGGAGTGGAAATCAGAACGCAGGCGTGCTTAAAGGTCAAAACGGGCGTTTTAAGGGTGTGCATAATTACTACTGGAGTGTCATTCACCATGTCACTGGGTTATTTTATAGCCAGAACTGCTCGCAAATTTGTGGTAGCAAACACCAGCTCCAAGAATAGCGAGCAGTTCATACACTGTTCGATGTACTCGATTAATCTAATAAATAGCGGACATGACGTATGGTGCGAGCGGCCAGGGGGCGTCTTTTTCAAAATTACAACCGCAAGTTTTGTTCGCTCGTTCAGACATAGAGGCGTCAACAGACCGCAAAGAGCGAACGGTTCATTTGAATAGCCACCCCTTTTTGTTGAACGAACGACCGCAAATAGCGACTGGCTCTGAATCAGGCCCTTTGTTCCAACTATGGGTCAGACCCGGAATTTAGGTGGAAAAGGGGTATAAATGACCACAGGTGTGCTCCAGCTGATGGTGACAAAGGATTTTTGGATCATTATAATTAACATGTATTCTGCAGTCAGTGCATCATTTATTTGTGTATTTTTTAATGAAATTATATCAATCATTCAAAGGATCTTTAAGACTGCAAAATGAAAAAGTATTTTCTGTTAACCCTAATTGTTTTTGTAGATGTTTTTCTAATTGTTACAACATGTAATGCAGTCGCCTGTTTCAGTTTTACATGCCAATTGTAAAGTACTATGTGCTGCTGCTATCAACATTCCAATCTTATTGGCTAAAGGTGTTTTATCTCCCCAGATTTCATCCTTAAGCTGCCTACACACTTCCGGCAGTTCCCCGGCAGTTCCCCGGCAGTCGTGGGCTTGATTTGGAGTTAAAAAACTTTCCAAATTAACCCACGATCTATCGTGCATCAAACTATTTCCATTGCATCGTGTCTGAGATTTTCAGATCTGGCCTGCAGTAGGCAAGATCTGAAGATGCGATGTACGACCAGCGGGTACACGCATCAGCATCGTGATCATGAGTAGACACTCACGATTAGGACATATTTTACATGATCTCTTGTCCCGATGCGTCGAAATCGGGCAGATCGTGTAAAACATCGCCTAGTGTGTAGGCACCTTTACACATTTATGCCAGTTTGAAGAGTGAATGCAAGTACTCAAATTCTGTTTAAATTCACCTAATATTATATATTAGTTCTAAAGACCGTTGGCATATTGAAATTATATAGTTGGTGTTAATTCAAAGCAACATGTGGGTTTTTTAAAAACCTTATAAAATGTCTTAATTTACTCTATATCATGTTAGCATGTTGTGGCTGGTGATGCTTATGTTATGACTACTGGTCGCCAAGGGTAGGTGGTAAATTTACTAAGAATCATGTGTGACTTCTAAATCAAATCACTGAACATCGTCGGCAGTTTGCAGGGTCTAAATGCCGTATTTGCTAACCAATGTATTTGAGTGTCTATTGAAATTCGTTGGTGATACCAATTGTTTTTTTTTTCTAAAACCTGTCAGTTTGTCCCCTTTAGAATAGGCTCCGCTGTCAAATAGAAGTATGAATCCACCCTCAAAGCGATTGTAAAGCACTGCACAGATCAGTATGTACTAAAGGTGAAAAATTGTTAATTTATTACAAAAAAATTTGTGGGGTTCCCCCTCCAAATCCATAACTAGCCCTGGACCTCTCGGCCAGCGTTGATATTGGAAAATCACGGGGGAAACAAGGCATGGGGTTCTCCCTATTTTTCAATAACCAGCATCGGGCTGAACCAGCCAGGATGATAACGCTATAGCAGGGAGACACACAGGGCCTGTTGGTACCTGTGGTCCACCTGTAAAAAAAATATTACAATAAACATGTTACAGACACCGAATATTGTATTACTTTATTAAAAAAACAGTCCCCCACACCTACCCCCCAGGGGGACCCCATTTTTTTAAGCTAGCCTGTTTGGGGCTGGTTAATAGTTTGGGAGGCGGACCATATGCTGCGTGTCTTCCTGCTTTAGGGTTATCCCAATGGCTGTTTAAGCACAGTGCTGTTTAATAGAAAATAGGGGGGACCCCACACTGTCCCCCCCCTGATTTTGCACTACTAGCCCTGACTAAGAGGTCCGGGCTGGTTATGGATTTGAAGGGAACCACACACACTTTTTTTTTATATGAATTAGCCATTTCTCATATTTTATACATAACAAAGCCTTCAGAATATACTGATTTGTGTAGATCTTCAGCCAAACACGCCACTCACAGGCAGGTCTACAGTATATTTTTACTATTCAGCTGTGATGGATCTACAGCTTCTATCGGGTTTACTAACCCAATGGTTAGTAGATACAGGTTTTTTTATTGCTGTCTATTTACAATTATCAAATAATCAATGTTTGCTCTGATTTGTTGCTGTCTAAAGAACTGATATTTCTGCTGATCTGCTTTTAGTAAATCTACGGATTGCATATCTGACGGAAAATTACTAAAAACACTCCAAAATCAACATTTAATAAATGTACCCCCAGGTAGCTCTTTGGAGGCGGGATGCCCCATCAGTGGGACCCCGGCACTTTTCTCCCACTATAAACCCAGCTATGTTTTCCGGGGCAGACATCAGGATTTGTAGGGGCTAAGTGGACCATTCTGCGCTGGAATTCAAGGGTCATTTATCATCCCATTAATGTTCCTGTTCATGAAGGGACTGGCTGGACTTCAGTAATGCATTTCGGCAAGAGCTCTGAGTTATCTGCGCTGGTGTATGTTTATGTAATGTATGGACAGTTCCCGGTCAATGTGTGTGTAAAGGATGTAAGTATGATTTATGGAAAATCACAGATCAGTGTGTGTAAATGCTGTTACTGCCCCAGTTGCAGTCACCTCCTGTGCTAATGCAGACCTGGCTTCCAGGCAATTGAGCAGAACCAACCCAGCACTCATCACCAGACATCACCACAGCTGGACAAGGGATCAGCTGGGCACGTTAACACCTATGTGAACTTGCACACATGACCACTGAATTTTTTATCCCCACAGTAAAATATATAATAAATGGTTTATGAGTATTTTATGTAAATCTGATTAAAAAAATCACTACAATTTACTAGGGATGTGAGGGCTCGGATTAGTTCGGAATTTCCCGCCATGACAACATTTGCGATTATACAAATTAACATTATGTAAATTGTAGGGATGTGCAGGCTCGGATTAGTTAGGATTTTCCCGCCAAATTCAGTTTTTATTTTCCCGACAAATATCGAGTCTCAGAAAGAGGCAAAACATCATCTTTCATGGACAAGAATCATCTTTCATGGACTTTTGTCCAGGAATGATAATATTTGTCCATGAAAGATGACGTTTTGCCTCTTTCTGAGACCCGATTTTTGCCGGAAAAATTCGAACTAATCCGAGCCTGCACTTCCCTACAATTTACATAATGTTAATTTGTATAATCGCAAAGCTTGTCATTGAGCCCACCTTCCAATTTCCATTTTCAAAAATGCTGAAATCCCACCTCTCACCACCTCATTTGAGGATGGACACAGGGGAGTTGGTGATGTGTCCTCAAAGATATTATTCACCTGAGTGTGAGGAAGGCACGATGCTGCATTTTCATGCATAATATGTGGCTAATTAGGCAGGTAATATCAATCATTCTAAAACATTGTGTTGGTTTGGTGGAAGGACGGGCCTAAATGAGTAATTCTTCCAATGGTTGTAGTTTGAGGATATTTTAAACATAAATATATTTAGCATTGTTTACCTTTTCTATACTGAAGATGGTGTCTGTTGCAGACGTCATGTTGGAATGCTCGGCCACCCATCCAAATCTGTCCTTCAGTTGTCTCACTACGATCAACGTTTCATCAATGTGCTGCTGGACAAGTTGTACAACTTCCTCATATTGTTTTGTGGACAATTGTACTAACTTAAAGGCCTTTTCTAACTTCATGAGCAGCTCAATCACATCGGGACAGTCTTGTTGCATTTGTAGTGATGCACAGTGAGTAGTGATATAAAAGAAGAAAAGATCAATTATAGGTAAATATTACTTGTAAACCAGTTAGTCTCACATTTTGTATCTATACATAGTATAAAATAAAGTCCCTGGTAGGTGTCTGTCTGTTTGGGTTAATCTCGAGAACCACTGGATGGATTTTGATGCACTCTATAGAGCATTTGTCTAGGAAGGTTTAGGTGTATACAACTTTAATGTATTACAAAAGGGAGCCAAGCAGTGACTATGTGAAGCAAGTCAATGAAAACACGGCTATCCGAGCACTTTCTTAGCTTACTCTACCCAAACCGTTAAAGATATATCATATTGATGGACTTTATTTTATACCATGTAGAGATGGATATATATTATCTCGTTTCTCCAGAAAAATTTATATAAGCCCTGTTTACTGATACAAAATTTCAACGGAGAGAGTGTTTATCTCATGGACAATTTTCCATGGCCCTTTTGTGTGTCACATCAAAACTAAATCTTTTCATTTTGATGTCAGGAGGAAAAACGACTAATGTCATCTACAAGGGGTGGGTCACTAGTAAACTATAATAATAAAATAGTTCTCATAGACATAGATTACTACACCAGACCAACAAACATTATATTGGGAATGAGCTGCCAGCCAAGAAAAATAGGGGAGTACCAGAGATGCTAGGCTACGACTTTAATGGCAGAGGAATTGGTTTTACACATGTACAAAGTTGCAGATGAAGCACGCATTAGAGACCTATTTATACAGATTCAGACTCAGATGCTCACAGATGTCCCACATAAAATTGACTAGTGTAAGATAGCAATGCAGTTTGTTTGCTTCCAGTTGTTTTAGTTATGTAAATAAAATGCACATTTTGAGTGAGTAAGATGGTCTGCGAGTTGACAGGACCTGGCACACACCGAGAAGGGCTATTTGGCTCCACTGAAGCAACAGTAAGAAAAGACACATCTGTAGCAGTTGAAAAAAATCAATACCATAGTGTTTATTTAATAAGCGATGAAGAGCTAAAATGCCCATTGTTTGTTAATCAACAAAGGACTAGTGCTGGAGAAATGAGAGATTTATGCAATGCTGCACTTGTTTCAGCAACATACGAACAATTCCATAAACCTCTATGGAGACAACGACAGTAACATACAGTTTACGTAAAGCTTTTTCACATTAACTAACTCC
This sequence comes from Taudactylus pleione, assembly GCA_031769625.1. Classification (NCBI taxonomy): domain Eukaryota; kingdom Metazoa; phylum Chordata; class Amphibia; order Anura; family Myobatrachidae; genus Taudactylus; species Taudactylus pleione. The sequence goes on along the minus strand of JAUIMM010000092.1, from coordinate 27,293,379 downwards.
ATCTATTCTCAGTATGACATTAGCTTGCATGGTCAATGGGGGTTCAGCTAAGCTGAAGAGCATCTCTGGGTTCCCCTACAGGCTTAGATCAATTTACTAAGCGCATGCACAGACTTTCTTTCACTGACAGCATCAGGGTGTCATTGAAAGGCAAATCTCCTTTTGCATGTACAATTGCGAATAAAATCACAAAGGACAGCTATAACAACCAATAGGAATAATTGCAGACCAAAAAAATGAAGCAAAAAGTTGTGCAGGAGTGGCGCACAGATTGAAATACAATGTTTTATGTTTCATAATAAAAATCTATTGGATATCTCCCAGGGTAGATTGCGAAAAGAAGTCCATAGGCTTCTATTAGGCAACACCATCTATAGTGGGTACAATCCCCGGAAAGTCTTGCTTTCCGGAGTTTTGTATATATGGGGAACGTGGTCAAAACTTTGGCCGCATTTTAACTTTAGTACAACCCGCCCTATATACCTTTACTGGAAATCTCTACCTCTTGTGGCTTTAATTGTACCTCATAGTTGCAGAACATACTGATAGTATGATAATACATTGTCAGGTCCCGCGTTTGCAGTTTCTGTATACTTTCCCGGTGTCCGTGCACCAGGCATCTATGCTACATTATAATGCTATTATCATGTCTGTGTGTGCTTAAACTCACCTGTTCCTTTGTGGTGTTGAGACAATACAGATGCTTATGCACTTTGAAACTGGCTTTTACCTTTCTTCCCTTAAGCATTACATTGTCATCTTGGATTTTGATGGTAAGGGGTAAATTTGCTAAAGTGAGAGTTTTTAGAAGTGAGTTTTAGAAGTGATGTTGGCCATAGCAACCAATCAGATTCTACTTAACATTTAACTAGCACTTTCTAGAAGAAAATAGCTAGAATCTGATTGGTTGCTATGGGCAGCATTTCTTCTAAAACTCACGTCTAGAAACTCTCACCCCTAAGTCTTTTAGCCATCATGTGCTTACATTCAAATTTCTTATTTCAAGCTAGGAACATACAGCACATCCTTTACTGGAACCAGGGCCAGCAACAGAAATAATGGGACCCGATACACTCATTCTTTTAAGGGCCCCCAATTTCATGGGTCCCTGGCAGAAACAGGCCAGTCGCTTGAGAGTCTTCCTTACCTATATGTGGTTTTTCTGGGGAACCTCTGAGCCCCCACAGTTTCCCTCCACGCCTTCACAGTGTCACTCCATGCCCCACACTTACCTTATTCTATGTATGTCTGCTGCGGTGTCTCTGCTTGGGTGTCTTTTCCTCAGCTTGCCATGCGCCGGATCCTCTCTTGTCTCTCGGTGCTGGCTTAACTCTGCTGGCGTACTTGATTAGCAAAATACTTAACCTAAGCAGCATGGGGCTGGTATTAGCTCCTTTGCATAAGTTTAATTTATATAAGCATATTTTCATATTATAAATATATATATACATTTTGTTATGTAACAGCCTTATTCCAAAATGGAATACACACATTTTTGTCCTCAAAATTCTACACACATTACCCCATAATGACAACGTGTAAAAAGTTTTTTTGAGATTTTTGCAAATTTAATAAAAAAAAAAAAACACTAAGAAATCACATGAAGCTCAAAATTTAGCTCAGGTGCATCCTGTTTCCACTGATCATCCTTGAGATGTTCCTACAGCATATTGGAGTCCACCTGTAGTAAATGCAGTTGATTGATCATAATTTTGAAAGGCATACACCTGTCTATATAAGGTCCCACACTTGACAGTGCATGTCAGAGCACAAACTGAGCATGAAGTCCAAGGAATTGTCTGAGACCTCCGAGATAGGATTGTCTCGAGGCACAAATCTGGGGAAGGGTACAGAAAAATATCTGCTGCTTTGAAGGACCCAATGAGCACAGTGGTCTCCATCATCCATAAATGGAAGAAGTTCGGAACCACCAGGTCTCTTCCTAGAGTTTGCCGGCCGTCTAAACTGAGTGATCGGGGGAGAAGGGCCCTAGTCAGGCAGGTAACCAAGAACCCGATGATCACTCTGTCAGAGCTACAGCATTCCTCTATAGAGAGAGGAGAACCTTCCAGAAGGACAACCATCTCTGCAGCAATCCACCAATCAGCCTTGTATGGTAAAGTGGCCAGACGGAAGCCACTCCTTAGTAAAAAGCACATGGCAGACTGCCTGGAGTTTGCCAAAATGCACCTGAAGAGCTCTCAGACCATGAGAAACAAAATCTGTGGTCTGATGAGACAAAGATTGAACTCTTTGGCGTCAATGTCAGGCGTTATGTTTGGAGGAAACCAGGCACCGCTCATCACCAGGCCAATACCATCCTTACAGTGAAGCATGGTGGTGGCAGCATCATGCTGTGGGGATGTTTTTCAGCAGCAGGAACTGGTAGACCAGTCAGGATAGAGGGAAAGATGAATGCAGCAATGTACAGAGACATCCTGGATGAAAACCTGCTCCAGAGCGCTCTTAACCTCAGACTGAGGCGACGGTTCATCTTTCAGCAGGACAACGACCCTAAGCACACAGCCAAGATATCAAAGGAGTGGCTTCAGGACAACGACCCTAAGCACACAGCCAAGATATCAAAGGAGTGGCTTCAGGACAACTCTGTGAATGTCCTTGAGTGGCCCAGCCAGAGCCCAGACTTGAATCTGATTGAACATCTCTGGAGAGATCTGAAAATGACTGTGCTGCAAAGAGGAATGTGCAAAACTGCCCAAAGATAGGTGAGCCAAGCTTGTCGCATCATATTCAAAAAGACTTGAGGCTGTAATTGCTGCCATAGGTGCATCAACAAAGTATTGAGCAAAGGCTGTGAATGTGATTTCTTAGTTGTTTTTTTTTTATTAAATTTGCAAAAATCTCAAAAAAAAACTTTTTGCGCGTTTTCATTTTAGGGTATTGTGTGTAGAATTTTGAGGACAAAAATGAATTTATTCCATTTTGGAATAAGGCTGTAACATAACAAAATGTGGAAAACGTGAAGCGTTGTGAATACTTTCCACATGCACTGTATTTATAGAAGCAGAATCATAAGCTCCCCATCCCACACAGTGCTTCCATATCCCACTGTGCTCCCCCATCTGACACTATACTCGCTCATACCTCATCCCACAATGTGCTCTCCTATTTCCTATTGTGACCCCCATCCCACACTGTGTACTCTTCCAACCCCCACTGTGCCCTCCCATCCCTCATCTCACCTGTGTGCTATCCCACCCCCATTGTACTATCCTATCCCCCTCACACTGTTCTATCCCATCCCCCCTCTCACACTGTGCTATCCCATCCCCCCTCTCACACTGTGCTATCCCATCCCCCCTCTCACACTGTGCTATCCAATCCCCATCTCCCAGTATGCTATCCAATCCCCTATCCCACACTGTGCCCTCCCATTCCCATACCTCCCAACTGTCCTGCTTCTGGCGGGACAGTCCCGCTATTCAGATACTGTCTCGCCATCCCACCTGCAGGCCGCAGTGTCCCATGGTGGGGGGGGGGGGAAGTATGGGAGAAATCAGTTTCATCACTGCTTGCATAGCACGGTATCTCTTCACTGTGCAGGGAGGGCCTGGGAGCAGCCCAGAATCTCCGGGGATGCTGGGCTCAACCCCAGACTGATATAATGGGGTCGTGTTGTAAGACTGATAGGCCACATCCCTTTTTTGGGCGTGCGCGTCGAAGGTGTGCGGATGTCCCGACCACTGGACTGCCAATGTTAGGAGATATGGGAATGGGAGGGCACAGTGTGGGATGGGGGATTGGATAGCACACTCGGAGATGGGGATTGGATAGCACAGTGTGAGGGGGGATGGGATAGAACAGTGTGCTCTCTCATCCCCCACTGTGCTATCCCATCCCCCATCCCACACTGTGCTTTCCCATCCCCCCTTTCACACTGTGCTATCCCATCCAAAACCAACACTGTGCTATCCCATCCCCCATCCCACACTGTGCTCTCCCATCCCCCCTCTCACACTGTGCTCTCCCATCCCACACTGTGCTCTCCCATCCCCCACTGTGCTATCCCATCCTCCATCCCATATCTTGTATTCCCCTCCTCCTAGGTTGCACTTACCTGCTCGAGCTTTCACGGCAACTTCTGCTGAGTCCTTCTCCATCCTGACTGCTGCTGCTGCTGCTGCTGGGAGGGACTGAAGAGAGGCAGAGCACTGTGGTGAGGGCGGGGCTGCCTAATGACTGCTTCTATCTCCCAGTCAGTAATCTGAGGAGACAGTTCCACTTACATCAGACTTCTTGGATCACTGGAGGAAAGATCTGAGGAGTCATCAGGCACAGACCCCGCCCCCACCACAGAGCTGAGCTTCACCAAGCCCCTGCAGCAGCCAGTAGTGACACAGACCAGGCCAGCCTTGCTAGTATAAGTAATATAATGTATATGCAGTGTGCGGTTTCAGTTAATTTTTGCCGGCCAAGTGGCAGATGACACTCTGCCTTCCCTCCGCCACTGGACTTGCTGCTGCAGTGATCAGCAGGGGCCCCGTGCATGCCTGCACCCTGATGATCATTGCAGCAGCAGTGCAGGCAGCAGTACACTCCGGGGCCCCCTAGGACCACAGGCCCGGTACAGTTGTACTCCTGGGCCCCCCTGTCGCCGGGCCTGCAGATGGGGGACACCAAATATTCTCATCTGTATATGTACAGTATAATAATTTACAATTAAATTGTCACAACTGAGGCTGGGGTATTGGAAGCTGTGGGTCTCGGTTGCGGAAGGAAACGGAGACGAGGGGCCTGGATATATGTTCTCTTCATCCACAGATCGTGAGTGTTGACGAGACCTGGGCAATGGTGCGGAGTGACCCCTCTAAGCGGGATATGGGCTTAGCTGCACCCTGCAGGCAGGTCGCGGTCCTTTGACCAGGTACCCAAGCCCCGCAGGAATGGAGACACAAATAACAAGGGCCCTGTGAGGAATGCCTAATACTAGGCACTCTAGTATTGAAGGTTTCCCCGAGAGATAGCACCCCTGAGAACGTATACAGATGCTCCTTAGCGATGAGGACTGGCACTTGTAGTACTTTTCCAACAGTAGCGTGACAACGCTCTGTAGCACAAGAAGCACGATGGTAGTTGTGCACTCAGGCTGAGGTGTGACACACACTGTTGCACGGGAGATCACTAGAGACGTGGGCACACAGGCAGAGATTTTTAAACACACTGTTGCACGGGAGATCACTTAGAGACGCTGGCACACAGGCAGAGATGGTAAGCACGCTGCTGCACAGGAGATCACTGGAGACCTGGGCACACAGGCAGAGGTGGTAAACACATTGTTGCACGGGAGATCGCATAGATGCGCTGGCACACAGGCAGAGATGTTAAGCACACTGTTGCACGGGAGATCACATAGAGACGCTAGCACACAGGCGGAGATGTTAAGCACGCTGTTGCACAGGAGATCACTGGAGACGTGGACACACAGGCAGAGATGGCAAACACACTGTAGCAGACACAAGGAGCAAGGAACCTGGACCGGGAACTCAACTAATCTGCACTAGGAGACAACCGTTGTTCAGGCAGTTCCCTGAAGAATGAGAGCCGGATATATACCCCACAGGACCCATTGATAGGTGCACAGCGTCAGCTGACACACACCTATCCCAGAACTGAATTAATGTTACATGGGCGAACTGTCATGGCAGCGCCCATGACGGGAACTCCGATCCCCGGCACCGGACCACCCGCAGTCTCCTACGCTCGGGGAGAATACTCAGCTCCTCCTCTGCCACCGCACCAGCCGCCCGACTGCCCAGGAAGTCAAAGGAAGCCGGCGCGATGGTAAGGCAGTGCCGATCCCCGGCTGAGGCTTGACAGTACCCCCAGTACTTTCAGGGTGGGCACCGAACACCCATCAGGCTTATCTGGGAATTTCCTATGGAAGTTTCGGATCAATTGTGGAGCGTGCACATCGGAAGCTTTAATCCAAGCTCTTTCTTCAGTACCATAGCCCTTCCAGTCAATGAGGTATTGAAGAGCATTGAACCTATGGCGTGAATCCAGGATCTTTTCCACCTCGAACTCAGTACCCTGCAGCGTTTGCACTTGAGGCAACTTGGGAGGAGACACTTGAAAATCGTTAAGCACCAAGGGACGTAGAAGAGAGATGTGGAATGTATTAGAAATCTTTATTTGTGGAGGAAGTTCCAACTTGTATACTACTGGGTTGATCACTTTGAGAACACGATAAGGGCCAATAAAGCGGGGAGCAAACTTCATGGTCGGCACTCTCAGAGGAATGTTTCTGGAAAACAACCAAACCCTGTCCCCAACTCTCAGCAGTGGAACAGCCAGATGTTTCCTATCAGAAATTTTTTATAATTTCTTGAAGACCGTTTCAAGGAATGATGAATTTTACCCCATAGGGCAGAGAAGGACTCTATCTCCTTGGTTACCGCTGACGGGAGATCCTGAAAGTCCGGGATTCGAGGATGTCTTCCAAAGACAGTAAAGAAAGGAGTGGACTTGGATGAAGAGTGGTATTTGTAATTATGAGAGAATTCTGCCCACGGAAGAAGATCCACCCAATCATCCTGGGAAGACGACATGAAGAGCCTAATAAAGGTCTCCAGCTCCAGGTTAACCCTTTCGGTCTGATCATTCATCTGTGGGTGGTGAGCCGAGGAAAACTTTAATTTGATCCCACACGTATTGCACAGGGCTCTCCAAAATTTGGCTACAAATTGAACGCCTCGGTCAGAAACGATTTCTTTTGGAAGGCCGTGTAATCTGAAGATATCCTGGATGAAAATCTTGGCCAATTGGGGAGCTGATGGAAGACCAACCAGTGGAACAAAGTGTGCCATTTTCGAAAAGCGGTCCACGACCACCCATAACGTATTATTTCCTTTGCACCGAGGTAACTCAGAAATAAAGTCCATAGAAATATGGATCCATGGAGCAACTAGAACTGGTAAGGGGCGTAATGGACCAATCATTTTCCTGCGAGGTATCTTATGTTGAGCGCACTTAATACAGGATAAGACAAACTCCCTGACGTCCTTCTTCATGGTGGGCCACCAGTACGACCTTTGTAGAAATTGATAGGTTTTAGTGATTCCGGTATGGCCAGTAAATAAGGAAGCATGAGCCCATGTTAATAATTTCTTACGTAAACTGGAGGCCACAAAAATTTTCCCCGGAGGTGGAGCTAATACCTGAGTATGAGCAAAGACAATAAGATCAAACATGGGGCGAATCTGGAGATGATCCTCTTCCTCCATCTTGGTCATAAACGAACGTTAGAGAGCGTCAGCTTTCTTGTTTAAGATGCCAGGACGGAACTGAAGTTTTAAATTAAATCTAGAAAAAAGAGTGACCAGCGAGCCTGCCTGGCGTTCAGCCGATGAGCAGTTTGAAGATAGATCACATTTTTGTAGTCCGTGATGACTGTAATCGGAAATTTAGCTCCTTCCAGAAGATACCACCATTCCTCCAGTGCCAAAAGCATGGCCAACAATTCCTGGTCGCCAATAACATAATTCTTCTCAGCGGGAGAGTACTTATGGGAGAAAAATCCGCAGGGATGAGTTTTCCCATCCTCGGCAATTTGAGACAATACTGCCCCTACTCCAACAGAAGAAGCGTCAACCTCCACCGTAAACGGTGTATCCAGTTGGAGTTGGCGGAGAATTGGAGTCGTAGAAAATGCAATCTTCAATCTTTGAAAAGCCTGTACCGCTGTATCTGGCCAACTGGATGGATAAGCTCCTTTTCTCGTTAGAGAGGTAATGGGTGATACCAACGTAGAGAAATGCAGAATGAACCTCCTGTAATAGTTCGCAAATCCCAAAAACCGCTGGGTGGCTTTTAATGAAGTAGGTTGAGGCCACTCAGAAATGGCTTTCAATTGTTAGGATCCATTTGAAGGACTTTCCTGGAGATTATATGTCCAGGAAGGGTACAGATGTTTGATCGAAGAGACATTTAGACAATTTCCCGAAAAGAAAATGGTCACGGAGGCGAGACAATACCTCCCGCACATGACAATGATGGCTTTGAAAATCATTTGAAAAAATTTAAATATCATCGAGATAAATCACAACAAATCTATAGAGAATGTCCCTGAAGATTTTATTGACATAGCCCTAAAATATAGCGGGTGCGTTGCAGAGACCAAAAGGCAACACAAGGTACTCAAAGTGACCATCTCTAGTATTGAAAGCGGTCTTCCATTCATCGCCAGCTTTTATCCGAATCAAATTGTAAGCATCGTGTAAATCCAGTTTAGTGAAGAAATGAGCCTCTCGGACCTTGTCGAAAAGTTCAGAGATCAGAGGTAAGGGGTACCAGTTATTGATGGTAATTTGATTTAGGCCTCGATAGTCTATGCAGGGACGGAGGCCTCCATCCTTTTTCTCTACAACAGAAAAATCCATCTCCGGCAGGAGAGGAAGACGGCCAGATGAACCCCTTGGCGAGGTTTTCTTTAATGTATTCTGCCATGGCGGTGGTTTCAGGAACAGACAAAGGATACACATGGCCACGAGAACATGTCTTCCCAGGAAGCAAATCAATCCCACGGCCGATGCGAAGGAAGCTTATCTGCCGCCTGTTCACAGAACACATCTGAAAAATCTTGGTAGGTCTCGGGTAAATAGGACTGAGAGGGATTTTTTAAAATCTTGGAACAAGAGGACATCACAGCTGGACTGGTAACCATTGTTTGGTTATGTAGTGGGACCACTTTGGTCAAACACCCCTGAAAACAATTTGGTCCCCAAGACAGGATTTGCATCTTATCCCAATTGAATACAGGATTGTGTTTTTTTAGCCAGGGCAATCCCAACACTAACTCGTAGGAGGATTTGGGTAGCACAAAAAACTCTTAACATTTCCTGGTGTAGGCACCCAATCTTAAATCGATACAGGATGGGAGAGAAAATAAATAGATTTAATTTATAATTTATTAGGCAATGAGACGACTGGAATATCCAGAGTCTGTACTAGGGTTTCTGAAATGAAATTTCCTGAAGCTCCGGAATCTAGTAAGGCTTTGATCCTTCTTGTCCTGGACTCATGGGAAAGCGATACTTGTAAGAGACTATCTGTTATTTGGGATGACTTGAGAATTACCCCCAACTGAATACTCCCTACTTCAGTTAGGGTCTCATGTTTCCTTCAAGCAGAGGACAATTCTTCAGTATGTGGTCGGATGCAGCGCAATAAATACACAACTTAATCTGAAAGCATCGATTGTGTTCCGTGGAAGTGAGCTTGGATCTATTGACTTAGGTTCCTAGTCGCCAACCGATGAGGGCAAAAGCTGGCTTACTGAGAGTGGCCGGACTTGAAAGCATTCCCCTCTACCTCTACTAGCCCAACGCTCCCTGTGGCGAAAGGTCAATCTTGATGCAGAGAGAGATGACATCAGCAAAGGATTCTGGCAAATCTCTGGAAGTCAGCTCGTCCTTCATCCTTTCTGAAAGTCCGTGAAGGAAAGACGCCTTGAGGGCCTCCTCGTTCCATTTTAATTCCAATGCCAGGGTCGGAAACTGGACTACGTACTGTCCTATGGATTAAGTCCCCTGACGTACATGAAGCAGGTCTGACAAGGCCGAAGCAGAGCGACCTGGTTCGTCAAAAATCCTTTTAAATGCCAAAACACATTCCTCGTAAGTAGACACAATGGGGTCAGCCCGTTCCTACAAAGGGGAGACCCAATCCAGTGCAGCTCCGGTTTACAGAGAGATCACATACGCCACCTTAGCCCTAGAGGTGGGGAAATTCTGAGGGAGGCATTCAAATTGGATCTCACACTGGTTTATAAATCCACGGCATCGTCGAGGATTGCCATCAAACCTTTCTGGGGTAGCTAGCTGAAGGCGGGATTTGGGTAATGAGGCCCCCTGGGGCTGAGCCGGGGGAGGGGGTAACGGAACTGCCGCTGGTGGGACCGGTTGGATAGAAGTCAACGTGGTTTGAATAGAAACCAGCTGTCTCGAGAGCTCCTGCAAATACTGAGCCACTTGCTGTTGAGCCGCCTCTTGGTTGTCCATCCGAGAGGTTAGGTCTTGAAAGGACCCAGTACCCTGGGGCCCTGCAGCCTCCATAGGGCCTGAACAAACTGTCACGACTGAGGCTGGGGTATTGGAAGCTGTGGGTCTGGGTTGTGTGAGGAAACGGAGACGAGGGGCCTGGATATATGTTTTCCTCATCCACAGATCTTGGGTGTTGACGAGACCTGGGCAATGGTGCGGAGTCTAACCTACAGGGTGGTGTTCGCCAGTGACCCCTCCAAGCGGGATATGGGCTTAGCTGCACCCTGCAGGCAGGTCGCGGTCCTTTGACCAGGTACACAAGCCCCGCGGGAATGGAGACATAAATAACAGGGGCCCTGGGCAGAATGCCTAATACTAGGCACTCTAGTATTGAAGGTTTCCCTGAGAGATAGCACCCCTGAAAACGTATACAGATGCGCCTTAGCGCTGAGGACTGGCACTTGTAGTACTTTTCCAACAGTAGCGTGACGATGCTCTGTAGCACAAGAAGCACGATGGTAGTTGTGCACTCAGGCTGAGGTGTGACACACACTGTTGCACGGGAGATCACTAGAGACATGGGCACACAGGCAGAGATGTTTAAACACACTGTTGCACGGGAGATCACTTAGATACGCTGGCACACAGGCGGAGATGGTAAGCACGCTGTTGCACAGGAGATCACTGGAGACGTGGGCACACAGGCAGAGATGGTAAACACACTGTTGCACGGGAGATCACTTAGAGACGCTGGCACACAGGCGGAGATGTTAAGCACGCTGTTGCACAGGAGATCACTGGAGACGTGAGCACACAGGCAAAGATGGCAAACACACTGTAGCAGACACAAGGAGCAAGGAACCTGGACCGGGAACTCAACTAATCTGCACTAGGAGACAACCGTTGTTCAGGCAGTTACCTGAAGAATGAGAGCCAGATTTATACCCCACAGTAGCGTTCCCGCAAGGCTGTTTAAGCGAGGCGCGGCGCCCTGCCCTCCTTCTGGATGGCAAAAAGCACCCTGCCCTCCAGGAGGAGGGCAAAAAGCGCCCTGCCTGCCGCCGGAGCTAGAGTGAACACTACCACAGGACCCATACCCATTGATAGGTGCACAGCGTCAGCTGACACACACCTATCCCGGAACGGAAGTACTGTCACATGGGCGAACTGTCATGGCGGCGCCCATGACGGGAACTCTGATGCCCGGCACTGGACCACCTGCAGTCTCCTACGCTCGGGGAGAATACTCAGCTCCTCCTCCGCTGCCGCACCAGCCGTCCGACTGCCCGGGAAGTCAAAGGAAGCCGGCGCGATGGTAAGGCAGTGCCGATCCCCGGCTGGGCCCTGATAAAAATAATCTAACCCTACTTAATAGGTTCTGTATATAATTCACATTAACAGGAAGCCCAGATATTGAACCATTTCACACAGTGCCAGGCAAAAAAAACCCCTATGATTTAATTGTGAAGAAGTTCAACACTTTACATCAGCTAAGCCAAACAGAATCCAATCTAAGGGGTAACTGCAGATTTTTAGAAGTGGAAATGTTGCTCATAGCAATCTAGCTATTATCTTCTAGAAGGTGCTAGATACAGTGATGTACGGTGAGGGTCAATGGCTGGGGAGGCACACGGAGATGGTCCGAGAGCTGAGAGCCTCTCTCAACTCTTACTCACTGTAACTCTCCCTACACTAAAGCTGCATACACACGTAAAGATTTTCTGTCCAACCATCCAACTAGTTGATTGGTTGGAATGAAAGTCTGGTGAGGTATGAAAGCAAATGACAATCAGCAATCTGCTCTCAAACACCGGAAAATGGCCAAAAACTGTTGTTTGAACAAATTGTTTAGATCAAACATTTAACAAACTTGTCTGAACGACCATTTTCATCTGTTTTCTGGCATTTAGGAGCAAATTGCTGATCATCAGTTACTCCCATACGTTACCAGATTTTCATTTCAACCAATCAACTAGTTGGATGGTTGGACAGAAAATCTTTACGTGTGTATGCACCATAAGCTTCAGTGTCCATTGATTCTCCTCCTACCTGCATTACTGTGTCTTCTCTTGCTGCTGCTGAGTTCCAATCTCTAAGCACTGCCGTGCAAATCCTGGTTACATGACACATCCAAGGTATCCATCAGTGCTCATGGCACACCCCCCATACTCAGAGGCATGCCTCTATTACCTCTCTTTTTGTGCAGCATACTCCTTGTAGTGTGGTTCCCCCTCCAGCTATTCAAGCAGTGACTGACTATACAGAAGCGAGGCTGAGCTGTTGCTGCCTCATCTCTCGTATCCCTACAATCCCAGGAAGCTCCACAAAGCTGGTGAGTGCTAACTATAAAACTTATTACAACAAACAAAGTAGATGTTTATAAATCATAAATATCTTCTTTGTATTATTCTAATATTTTTTATATAAAATCTCAGGAGTATGACAGGGGAGGCTCTGCTGCCAACCCTGACCACATGTCCCTGGCTAGATAAATGTTAAGTAGAATCTGATTGGTTGCTATAGACAACATCTCCACTTTTAAAAAACACGCACTTTAGTAAATATACTCCTAACTGTTAGGACAGTAGTATGGACATTCACATACATAATATGCAAAATATATATTTTGTCAGCTACTATACATTGTTGCTATACTATATGCTGTTATTGGTACTAAATTTTAACAACAGGCAAAATACAGTGAGATAATTAGTGAACATGTTAAAAACAAAAAAAAAGATTATGGCAGAGGCAAGAATTGAAGAAAGTCTTAATTTACTTTAATTAATTCTCATACTACAGTCATGGTTCTCAGTGTTAGTATATAATGTAACTGCTATTAAATACTATACCCTACATATAAACACTATTAACTGAATGTACCTTTCATCACAGGTTCATAGCATAGCTGGCATCTCTCTTGAAATATTAAGCACTCTGACGCATTCTGAAGGTCACTGCACATCATGCTGCTTGCTTCTGATGTGAGATGAGCTGAAGACGCTGTAACACACATTTACATAGTCAGCCAATCAGTATTCAATGACTATTTGTATGTTCTTTGTACCTTACGGCCTGGTTCATTATGGATTGCAATAGCGATTACGTACGCAGTCTCACTGCGAAGATAAGCTAATCCATTGTGATTGCCATGCCGTTGCAGCACTACATATGGACTCCAACTTGCCCTTACACACATCCATTATGTTTAGCAAGACTGCAAAACCATCAATACTATCGAGTACCATTGCAGCCTCACACACACTTGCACAAGCTCTGACCTTACTCAGGAATTGCTAACTTCGTTGCACGCTATGAGTGCTCAGGCTGCGTATGGCATCGCAGTGGATAATTTATGCACGCCCATGCAACGTCGTTCAAACACACTGGCACGCCTGCGCTTCGCCAACCACTCCTCCGTCACCTCCCGCAAACAGCACTTCCTGTCAAACACTATGTGATGGGTCTGCGTATTCACTGCAATCTCAGTCCCGATCGCAGTGGCCGGTTCGCGCACATGCACTGCGATGCATAGGCATGCGCAGAATGCAACAATTGGCCGTTTGCATGCGTTATCGCAGTTGCGAATGGTAATGAATCAGACCCTTAGGGGGAAATTTACTAAGAATCGTGTTGGTGCAGTTTGGTGTTTTTCAGTGAAAAACCCGTGAGTTTGCAAATCGGGAATTTACTAAATGGCAACTTGCATGGATTTTGCATATCAAACATGACTTCACACTCAATTTCATGGCATATCACCATCGGACTAAACATCGTATGAATAATATTGACATCAATACAAATTACGAATTTACTAAGATTCGTGTTTGCCAAAATGAGCAAACTCACACCCAAATCACAAAGCAATGCACTAAATAGACAACCAAATCAGTGGCGTGTTTAGCAGAAGCATACACAGATCAGTGAGATTTGTGCATCCTTCTGAGAGTAAAAATGCCTTTAAAAAGTGTGAATTCTTTAAAAAAAAAATTATGTGCCCACCCCCACTCTCCCCAAGCATAACCACCCCCAGGCTCTATGAGCCAGATCTGGTTCAAAATTTACAGTGAAAAAATGTGTAGGGATCCCCAATATTTAATGAACCAGAACCGAGCTCTTGGATCTGGCCCTGGTAAAAATATGGAAAACAATTTGCGTAGGGGTTTCCTGTATTTTTAGAACCAGCACCGGGCTCCACTAATGGGATAATGACATAGCCAGGGGACACACTTGATGGGTTCCTCCGGCCAAAGCATTCACCATGCCCAACTACTCAGCCCAGGCCGGGGATTCCAGGGGAAGTGGGGACTCCCCCAATAAAGGGGTCCCCTCTTTCCAGTGTACCATAGTCCGGGGCTGTAGCCTGGGGCTATCCTCCACATCTCTGAGCGGTGGGTGTGGGGTTGATAGGCGTAAAGAATAGACTTATCCTAATATTGTCTTTTACATTAGGACTACAGGTCCCAGCAAGCCTCCCACGCAAGCCGGTTCTTTGAGAACCACAAATACTAGCATGTGGGGCATTAAGGGCCCGCTGGTGCCTATACTGCTCCTGTCAGAGAAATATTAAAATAATGACAGTACACTCACATTGAATGTTTTATTCTTTTATTACACATGCACTCATTCATTCACTCACACTACATACTTACCTTGTCCCTGGCATCAGTTGGTCCCTTGTCCAGTAGGCATCCCAGACGAAGATCTGTTCTCTTCTCCAGTAGGCATCCTTGGGTAAGAAAATATCAAACCGCAACCCGAACCAACCAGCTGAATAAAGGCATCAGGACTTGAAGGGGCGGCCCGCTGAGGCTGCCTGTTGGAAAAATGAAGGCTGTCACTGACATCCTTCATAATGTATACTGCTGGTGACAGCCACTGCCACAGCTGAACCAGCTATTATTTATTTATACCTGATGAAGCCTGCTCCTCTGGCCATCCGTGTATTCAGCCAGCTGCAGTAGGCAGGCAGCAGCGTGGACACCCGTCCTGTCCCCTCTCCTCTCACACAGCCAAGTGTGCAAGCTCCACCCCCCAGGCTGCACAGGAGAAAGAACGAGGAGCTGCAGGAGCCAGGCAGGTAAGGGAACTTAATAATAGTGTGTGATTGAGATTAATGGGTGCTGTAGGGAGGGTTGAGCTGTTTAATGGGTGCTGAGGAGGAATGTATTAACTGGTGCTGGGAAGTGGGGTTAATTGATGCAGAGGTAGGTTAATGGCTGCTAAGAGTGAATGTATTAATAGGTGCCTGGTGGGGGAGAGGTTAATGGGTGCTGAGAGGAGGGATAATGGGTGCTGAGAATGGATGATAGGGGCTGACAGCGTGGGCAAATGTGTTAATGGGTGCTATGAGCGTAACTTGATGAATGGATTCAAGAGGAATGGGTTAATGCGTGCTGAGTGTGTGAAATGGTTAATGGGTGCTGGGTGTTTTTTTTGGATGCTGACAAGATGGACATATGTGTTAATGGATGCTGTGAGGGTGAATTGATAAATGGATTTTTAGAGAGGAGCAGGCAGGGCCGGACTGGGACTAAAAATAGGCCCTGGCATTTAAAGCACATAGGCCCACCTCACGTCAGCATCTGACTCCTGGCATAGACTCCTCCCCTTACTATTCCTGACTCCTCCCACTTAGCTTATGCCATTACAAATATAATTAATATTAGAATGTACAACATCAATCTCTGAACACATACAGAGCTGAGAGCTCCCCCTGCAGGGGATTCAAACATGCCATAGGGCCTGATTCAGAGCCGGACGCTATTTGCGCCGCTCGTTCAGAAAAAGGGGCCGGATATTTAAATAGAGCACTCGCTCTTTGCGGTCTGTTGACGCCTCTATGTCTGTACGAGCGAAGGAAACATGCGATCGCTATTTTTTAAAAAACGCCCCCTGGCCACTCGCATCCTACGTCATCTCCGCTATTTATTAGATTAATCGAGTACATCGAAAGGTGTATGAACTGCTCGCAGTGCCTGTGGTAGGATTTTCCTACCGCAATCATGCGAACAGTTCAGGCTAAGAAACAACCAAGTGACGTGGTCGATGACGCTGCTTTGTTAATTATGCACACCCTTAAAACACCCGTTTTGACCGTTTGGCACGCCTGCGCTCGGATCTCCACTCCCCGTTTTCAAGCACCTTCCCCTGTTACCACCCACAAACGCCTCATTCTGTTACTCAAATTAGCAGGCATTCGCTATTTTGCGAGCACACAATTTCCGACCGCAATGACTGGTTCGCGCATGCGTATTACAACCCATACGCATGCGCAGTTGTGCGAACATCGCTCGGAGTGAACGAGTGGCCGCTTACGAGCGGCTCTGAATCAGGCCCATAGTCAGACATTTGGTTGGTTCTGTTTGTTAAAGCTGGCACTTCATTGATGTAAATCAAACCTGTGAACCTGCTGGGTGACCTGGAAAACATCAACTGTGTTGGGTAGAACCACTGGTGTAAGTCACACACAAAGAAAAGGGAAGGCATTTTCCCAATTGACCAAGCTCTAGCTTAGCAGTTGTAGAGGATTAGATGGTGATCACTGTAGGAATTGTTTAGAACAGGAACAGCGGAGGACACATCTGTGCACATCGAAGCAGAGCCGTAACTCCACATTCTGGTGCTTTATGTACATAAAGAGCATTGGTGTCCCCATCCACAATTGAAGTAGGGAGAGACGGCGGCGAAGGGAGAGTGTGCGCCGGAAAAATCTGGTGTGGTCTCACTGCGAAGGGGCGTGATCACACAATAGTACCTCCAATTCAAATTATGCCACACAGTAGTGCTCCTTCATCACATTACACCCATACTTGCCAACTTTCCCTCATTGTCAGGGAGACTCCCTGAAACAGCAGTTATCTCCCTGACTCCTTGAAGAGTCTAGCAATCTCCCTGATTGCACCTTACCACTATTATGTAGCTGTTATATACTAGGGGGGGGGGGGAAATCAGAGATATATTCAAATGGGATTATCAGTGCCATTTCCCTGTATTGTTTATAAGGCACAATGATCCCTATAGGATGTAGTCGCGGCATCCCAGCATGTGGGATGCCGATGGTCTAAATACCGGTGCCGAAATCCTCACAGCGTCGGGATCCCAGCACCAGTATCCCGATTGCCGGCATCCCGAAGGTAAGTATAGCCATTTAGGGAAGGGTTAGGTGCAGGGTTAGGCACTGAGGAGGGAGGGTTAGGATTAGGGTGTGGGGAGGGGGAGGTTAGGTTTAGGCACTATGGGGAGGTTAGGTTTAGGCACTAGGGGGGAGATTAGGTTTAGGCACCGGTGAGGGGGTCTTCGGTTTAGGATACGGGGAGGGGGAGGTTAGGTTTAGGCACTAGGGGGGAGGTTAGGTTAAGGCACCGCGGAGGGAGTGTTAGGTTTAGGGTCCGGGGAGGGGGAGGTTAGGTTTAGGCACCGGGGAGGGAGTGTTAGGTTTAGGTTCCGGGAGGGGGGAGGTTAGGTTTAGGCACCAGGGAGGGAGTGTTAGTTTAGGGTCCGGGGAGGTGGAGGTTAGGCTTAGGCATCGGGGAGGGAGGGTTAGGGTAGGGGTTAGGGTTAGAATTACCTGGTTTTCTTATAGATGTCGGGATGCCGCTGTTGGTATTCTGACCAGCGGCATCCCGACTGCCGGCTACATACATTTTCATATAAGGTTTCTTGTGGCCACTTATATGGAACCACTTGTTAAATGCAATGCTTGGAGATCTTAGTAACTGCTTAATGGCTCATTAACATTTGGATGTAAGTGATTATTATGGCATGCCTCTCACATGTAGCAGCACACGTTCACTTTAACACCGCACTCATCATAGGTGTTGTTTTCACAATCTTCCTGAAATGCTTTTTCAGAAGTAGGCAAGTATGATTACACCGCACAGTAGTGTCAGTGTCCCTTCATCACAATACACCACACAGTAGAGCCCCCTTATCCATGTTACACCACTCAGTAGTGCTCATCAACATTACACCACACAGAGCCCATTCACGTTATGCCACACAGTAGTACTCCTTATACACATTATGCCACCGAGTAGTAGTGCCCCTTATATATTATGCCACACAGTAATGCTCCACACAACAGTAGTGCCCCTGATGTTATTAGCCCATCAAACAATACATTGTGGTGATAGGAGAGCTAGCCTATAACACAATAAAATGAAGTCTTGCAAGCAGTGAACCACATACGAAATTCACCTGACCTTTTAAGGATTTTTTAAGGAACCCTCTCCCTACTAAGTTTGCAAAGTGTAGTCCTTAGGCCACAGCGAACTTACGCCATCTTCAGATGGATTGGTGAATCTCACAGTATCGCACCCCCCATAGTAACCTATGGGGGTTGTGGCTGCAGGCGGGAATGGAGCAATAAGATTAACCATTATGTATGACACTATTCTTATTGTACAATAAAGCTTGTGTATTAAAATTGGCATTTTTATTTCTAATGAAAATTATTTTGTTTCCTGTATATTCTTTAATTTGCAGTAATGTCACATGCAAAATCTTATAAAATCGCATACATGTCACAAACGGGTTGGGCGCTCAGAATCCCAAAGCCGGAATCCCAAAACTTTTTCGCCGATCTCAGCTTTTCGCCTCAAATTGAATACGGGCCATAGGCCCGTGTTCAATTTGAGGCGAAAAGCAGAGATCGGCGAAAAAGTTTCGCCGATGACGTCATTTCGCCAGGCGGAAAAGTATCGCCGTATTCAATTTGAAAGACTTTCCGCCTAGGCAATACAATGTAATAGGCGAAAAAGATTCACCTATGAATAGCAGGCGGAAAAAAGTGCAGAATTGGGGTTTTGGGGTGCAACGTTGCGGGAACCCCTGTGCAGCCTTCAGACAGTCCCCCAAAGGTAAACTGCGTCAAATTAAAAAAAAAAAAAAAACACATAAGAACACCCCAAAAAATCATATTTCATTTTGGGAGCAAAAAAAAAAAAAATTGTTGGGGGACAAAGTAAACTAGTGAACTAGACTCTGGGGGGTACCCAAGTATGCCCCAGGTGTTTTTTTAATTGCAGGTGCTTGCGGCAGATGGATTTTTCATGATTTTTTAAACTTAACTTTAGCAACTTTAAAATATGCTGGCCCCCATTTCCAAGTACCCCAAATTTGCTGGGATAAGTTACTTACTGCAAAAAAAACTCCTGAATACTATTCTTCACCACTAATGCAAAGACGCTATTTAGCAGCTATTGAGCCCGTTTAAAAACACCAAATACCTTCAGCAAGCCAAATCGGGGGGTACCATAGGGAACACCCATGTCAGAGCATCTTTTGGGGGGTGTCAGGCTGATTTCCCCAAATCTGACACGACTTTCTGCTTGGTTCAGTTTCGCCGGGTCCCGTTTTTGCGTACTTTCAAATTGAATACGGGGATACGTGGGCCCGTACGCGATACTTTTCCGCCTGCAAAACAGATGAAGTAGGCGAAAAGATCGGGGAGGCGGAAAAGTATTGCGGGACACTCAAATTGAATACGGCTCCAAGTGAGAATGCCGACACCTGCAGGTAAGTATCCTGGTGTCAGGATTCTGGAGTCGACATCCTGATCACCGGGATGCCAACTACATCCTGTCCCAAACATACAATATTCTTCACGCAATATACAAATATTAAAATAAATTATAGCCGCTATATTTCAGGAAAAAACAAAACTTTGATAAAATCTTGTTATAAAAGTCCAATAAACGTTCAGCTTCCCCCCGTTTCTCTAGACTATAAAAGTAGGGGTCAAATATATTTTATCCAGCTGTTATGTTAGCCCCTCAATGTCTTTAGAGCTTTATAATTAGCTGCCTTTATTCTCACTAATACACAAATGTCAGTGGCTGGACTGTCTAATTTGGGGAAACTTACTTCTACACTAAAGGCGCACATCCACTAGGCGATATTAATGAGCAATTACATGATTTTTTTTTTAAATTATGTTTTTTTATTGAGTTTTTTAAACACACCCAAACAAATTAACAAAAATTGCAATCTAACAGTATCGGCAGGCATACAATTTAGATCATATAAGAATAGCCAGATATGGTGATAAGAATGGAAATAACATATCATGGTAGCTAACAGAAATATAGACCATAACTATCTCCAAATGTTACGGATAATGTAACGCGGACCCATAGGCGCCATCTGGGCACACGTAATCAAAAACTATATGGGATAGCCTATATAAAACAGACATACTATCGAGACAGTATATAGAGTTAAAAGATATCACATATCAGAATAAAATATACAGTAAACTTTAAAAGAAACAGAGAAGAAAAAACAAAAAAGGATAAACACTTCCATGTCTGCAAACATATAAATGTAAACAAACTTAAATATTACATAACCCCTCCAGAAAATCCCAAATCAAACCTCCCTAAAACCCCCCACCCTGTACGACCTAACCCCAAACTAGGTATACCTGGATCCCCTAATCCCCTATCCCATTGCTAACTAATCTAACCTTTCTAAATACCAAAATCCCCCACCCCCCCCCCCAAAAAAAAAATAATAATAATAAAAGAAAAGAAAATAGGGGGAATAGACTAGATGGCCTTAAGCTAGTGGAAGCTAACCCCAGCTCGCAACAGGCCTCCAAAATAGTTAAATCGAAAATCCTTCCCCCTCAGCAAGGAGACCAAAGACAAGGATATAAAGAGTACTTATATATCAGAAATATAACCCCTACTACCTCCCAGCCCAAATAGATCATATATACATATACTCATACATATACGCACATACATATATACATAACCTGCACAGGATAATTGACATGGGCAATAGACTTATGTGATCTACATCAGCAATAACCCGGCTCCCAGGCATAAAAATAAAGAAAAAAGAAAATAATTCCTCCCACAGTGAACCTAAGTAAGGTACAGTTGTAACAGGAAAAATATGAACATTTGAAACATCAGAATATATATCTGTATGGCAGTGCAGAAAAATGAAAGCTTACTGTAAAGGCATCAAAATTGCGACAAATATATTAAACTACGGAGCACTAATCAGGCCAAGCCTCAGATTCTTGCAAAATAATAAAGAAATGTAATGGAAAATCACAACACTCCATCACAGCCAATAGGAATATATACCAGACTTCTTGAGGAATCACTGAAAAATCAAAGCATCCAGGAATAGAGAGATTGTTAAACTTGAAGGAAAACCCAATCTCAAAGGAGGATAAGTCCAGGGATTGCTTTTTTGCGGGCAATGTGAGGACCACTAATTTAAGGAGAGAGGGAGAATATTGGGTACTAGCAAAACACTCAATATTGATGACAATTGGTGTCTGAGGCTTGAATGTGGTTAGGCAAACAGAACCTGAAGAATCACCAGACTCCAATTCGAGATCACAGGCCTCCATTTCAGTATTCTGAACTTCAGAGTGTGATAAATCATAACATGAAAGAGATAACTCATAGTTCAATTTCTCCACCTGAACCGCGAGCCTTTCTTCAGAGTTGGTGATGGCTTTAAGGAGAAGTTCCATATTATTTATAGAAGGCATAGCCATCTCAGGAGATAATCGTAAAAGCAGGTAAGTATCAGAAAATCGGATAACAGTACAATACTTCACTGGAGATATACCAAAACAACAGGCACTGCAATCCAGGATACTCGGGATAGTCAGCAGAAAGTCCACCTTCAGCCTGCAAGCCCCTGCTGCTACAGATTAACACTTAAAAAATAAAATCAGTGCGACTCTGGAGCTCTTCTTCTGTGGATTCTGTTACATAATGGTGGCAAGGTTCAGAAACTGCGGATTCACAAGGATCACCATCAATCTACACACCATCAGGAGAGACTTATCCACCTCTGTAACTACTGAGAGCACTGTCCGGCGTGCATAGAGTTCCAGCAAAGGATACAGGAGCAACAGCAAATATTCAGGCCGAGTACAAGATGGCGGCCATGCCCGGGATTCGCAGGTCCACAGAAGCCCACAGAGTGTCGTGGACTGACCAGAGCAGGGTCCTTCAGCTACACACCCGCCCAGGACTTCATACCGGAGGGTAATGGAGTCAGCGCTTGAACCAGGAGCTGCAGCAGCCGCCGCACCCGAATCCAAAATGGCGCCCGCGATGAAGAGACGCTGCAGGAGGAAAGTAACTGCTCTCACTTCACAGCAACCAGAAGGAATTAACAGACCGAGAGACTGCAGGAGCGTGGAGAGGTAAGTAATCCACAATTTGCCAAAGTGGGAGCCCAGTCAGAGGGAGCAGGATAATGATTCCGGATATTTGGGCCTAGGAGCTGTAAAGTCAGCCTCCTTCCCCTAGCTCATCCTGGCCACGCCCCCGAGCAATTACATGATTACCACATCGTAACAATGCAATCGCTCATTAATCGTGCGATATAAAGTCGCGCTCCCGCTGGTCATTTTCTGTATCAATCATCGCCCGAACATGCCAGTCAATCTGCCGATAACAACAGATTGACCATGTTTGGGGATGACGGAGGGTGCCTACACTAGACAACTAATCGTTCAGTGTAGGCACTGCAGGGGATGGGAACCACGGTACAATTACGATGTCGTAATCGTACTGTCTTCCCTGGGTGGCGTAGTGGACAGGCACCTTTAGGAGTGCCAGCATCTAAATGCCCTTTACCAGAGCCGTAACTAGACGTTTTGGTGCCTTTTGCGAGTTAGGGATGGACATCGGAAGCCCACCATCATATGATGGCAGTGCTTCCACCATTGAATCTTTCGATGCAATGGTAACTAACCGTCTCATCAAAAGCAATCAATGGTAAAAACTATTCATATGAATAGTAAAGGGGCGGGGTTAGGGGAGGGGCTCGGACACGAAGCAACACAAAAAAAAAACCCTAGGCAAGGCAGGCAGAGCTGACTGAGGACGAGGAGGAGGATGAGACACACTGTCACTGCCACGCTGCTGCTGCTGTGGGCACTTAAAGCAACAATAAACTGAAGTCTAAAAACATTAAATATATATAACACACAGAAAACTAAGGCCCTGATTCAGAGCCGGACGCTCTGACCAGAGCGCTCGCTCTGAATCAGGGCCCACCTCCATTAATATGGAGCGTCCTCCTGGACGCTCGTATAGCTGTGGGTCACCACCCACAGCATATACGAGCGTGCAGGATGATGGTCGCGATGGTTTTGACCATCGCCACTGCGAGGAGATGCCTGCGGTTGAGTTTTTCAAACGCAAGGCCAGGAGTGAATTTGGCTCTATCAGAGCCAAAATCACTCCCACTGACATCACTAGTGATGTCAGTGGGGCCGGCTTCAGACGGTAGGCATTCCTTTGGGAACGCCTCCGTCTGGCAGGCACGCCCACCAAAGGGGGCGTGCTGTCAGTCAACATCGACAGCAGGCCCCCTTTGATGAGACACTACGAGCGAAGGAAAGTCCTTCGCTCGTCGCGTCTCGTGCATGCGCACGACGGAGCTCCCTCCGTCGTGCGCATGCGCAGTGCAGACCATCGACCCACTTGCGAGCGGACAGCCGCTCGCGAGTGGGTCTGAATGAGGGCCTAACCTCTTAGAGCACCAGCAGAGAAATCACTCCCCATCTCTGCTGGTATAAACGTTGTTAGCTGTCACTCTGTGTGTCTGTGAGTGACTGCAGCTGCTGGGCCAGGGCTGCACACTGATTGGCTCTCACAGTCTCAGAGAGCCAATCAGAGCTAGCAGAGAGGGGAGGGAGGGCCAGGTCTGAGGCAGTGAGAGACAGCCTCCAACGATCCCAGCAGCATGAGCCAGAAAGGTTATCAGAGGCAGAGACACAGCACACAGCAGCCATGGGTGGCATAGCTTATAGTATTTAAAGAAAAGAAGCCACCATCGAACCACCACTGAATGATTACCATTTGATGGCAGCAAACATCGGAATGCTGCCATTGAATGGTAAAACCACTAACATCGGAAGAAAAACATTGATGGTCGACTAACATCGACCATCGATGTCCATCCCCAGTATCGGTGCCTACCGCCTCCCCCCTCCCTCCCGCAAGCTGCTTTTACAATACTCACTGAATAAAGTTCAGAAAATGGATTGCTTTTACCGTATTAAGGAATAATCAAACATCTACACCTGCAGCAAATCACTTTGTAATAAGCTGATACCGTTTATTCAAAAATTATTAATAACCCCCCCCCACACACACACACACACATCACATGTCCATGCACAGAATACAGAGAGAGTGAGGGGTTATATATTTACACACATATATATAAACCCCCTGCTTGGAGAGATCCAGCTCTCTCTCTCTGGTTCTCATTAGAAGCTGAGACCTACCAAAGGCAGCAGAAGGGAGGGGGCACAGAGCAGAAAGCAGATGGATAGGTGGACCCTGGGGTGTCAAGGGAGGGGGCTACCTTAATAATGAGGGGGGGGGATAAGTGGTGGCCGCATTGTTCCCAGTTAAGGAGGCAGTGACATTAGAGGGGGCGGGAGCACTAGGCTTGATTAGCTGGGGAGAGGGGAGAGTGATATTTGACAGGGACACTGGATTGGGGGACAGTGCAATGGGGGGCACTGTGCTGGATGGGAAGAGGAGGCAGATGGGGTTGGAGAAGGGGGGCACTGGGATGAATGTGGGGTCACTGACTGTGCTGGCTGGAGGGTTCTAGGTGGCGGGCAGTGAGATAGGGGCAGTAGGCTGTTTAGGGAGGGAAGGGGGGAGAATTTGGGCTGGGTGGGTGGGAGACACTAGGATGGGGGTCAGTGAGATGGCGGGGGACACTGGAATGGGGAGAGAGAGGGCACTGGGCTGGACATGGGGGAGACACTGGGATGGGAGAGCAGTGAGATGGGGTAGCACTGGGCTGGGGGGAGAATGGAGCACTGGGCTGAGATGATTAGAACACTGACCTGGTGTTTCAGTAGATGGCATGCTTGGCCCCGCACTTCAGCTCCACCACCACAGCACGTATAACCACAGCAGCCTCCAGTCCTGAGCAAACCAAGCCCTTCTGCTGGGCCCTGGAAGACCGGACCTTGCTCACAGGCACTTGGGAGTCGGAATCACATGAAGGGGTAGGCTGTGGCTGCTGTCCTATTCAGAGCTGGGTGCCACGCATCGCAGTGTAAGCAGTGGGTGCCCAGTGCTAGCAAACACATAAATTGTGGTACGCGGCCACGTGAAGACATCACTACGTCATGACGCGGCCAAACATAACACCGGGCAGCCCTGCACGTTGCCAGCTCAAAGGAGCTGGCTGAATAGCATACACTCACCCAGATTCTAAATGGTAGTGTCTAAATCCCCTTCACGGAGAGGACCCTGACGTCATCAGCCACTGTCCAACCTCATTCCCTGCCATCCAAGTGGGCATAGAGGGGTAATACAACTGATCCCGAAGCGTGGCTAGCGCAGCAAGCCCGCAAGGGGACGAGTTGTTTTTTTAAGTGGGGACAACTTACTTGTTTAGCTGGCCTTCATGGGCATGAACTGCACTTCCGTCCTCACTCACACCACTTCCAGGTCCCTAGCAAGAAGGGGAAATACAGCCAACTAATTCTAAATGCCCCCATCGTGTTTCACACACACAGCTGCCGGCTGCGTGATGATGTCATGACGCGGCCGCGTATAGTAAACAGATGAACACTTGCTGAGCGTGGCGCCATCCGGGAGGCGGTGCTGCAGTGTTGGGTGTGCTCATCCGAAACGGCCCATTTGGCCATCGGCCCTTCTGGCAAGTGGAGGGTTAATTTGGTAAATGGGGTTTATGGGTGTGAAGGTGAATAGGCATACTGTGTGCTCTGGTTCTGCAACAAAGTGCAATACAGGGAACCGGTATGTAATGCCGGCTGTCGGGATACCTCCTGTCACAATACAGACAGTGGCATCCCGATGGTTGGTATCCCGACAGGGGCCAGGTAAGTATACTTACCCTCCCCCCTTCTCCCCCTAAACCTCCCCACCCCGCACCATAACCCTAACCCTCCCACCCCTTACCCTAACACTCTCCATTAGTGCCTTAACCTAAGTCTCTCCCCTTCGTGCCTAAACCCTCCACCCTAGGGGTGCCTAACCCTCCAAAACCTAATGCTAACCCCACTATGTAACCTAAACCTAATCCTCACTGCAACTAAAACTAAAGACGCCCCAGACTTACCTTGTTCAGGCAGGCGTCTTTCTGTGTTCCGGCGTTGGGATTAAGATAGGTGTTTAAATATTTTTACACCTATCTTAAGTCCCTTGTCGGGCTTCAGCTATCAGGATTTAGACCACCGGGGCTCATAACTACATCCCCAATACAGTACATTTAAAGACAGGATGTGCATATGAAATATTACTCACATAGTTGATATAGACTTTGGTAAACACGTAAGTGTGGTTTCATGTGAATAGATTGAAAGTGTGTATTGAGGAATTAGGGGTGGTGATGTGAAGTTTTGCCTAGGACGTCTACAAACCTCACACCGGCCCTGGACAGAACCCACGTGTGTTCCTGCAGTTGGAGCCCCGCCCGCTACCATGAGAGCAGGACACTGATTGGATGTAAGTGCCCTGTCTCTTAGTCAATCAGCAGGCTGATTGTTGATTGGGGTAAATGCTTTGGCTGACGGGTATGCAGTCGGGAAGCCGACAGACCTAATCCCGACAGCCGGCTTCCCGACTGTCATATCTCGGCAAGGGTCTAAAGACAGGCGTTGATATGATGACGCCTGTCATTAGGCATACGCCGGGAGCCCGATGCCCGGCATCCCGATCGAAGGGACGCCGGGCGCTGAGCGCGGATAGCCACTGAGGGGGGGAGGGTCAGGTTTAGGGTTCCTGGGGGTGACTTAGGGATAGGCACCCCCCGGGTGGTTAGGGTCAGGCTGGGGGAAGGGGGGGTTAGGGTTAGGCACCCCCGGGGGCGGTTAGGGTTAGGCACTTAGAGGGGGGATTAGGGTTAGGCACTGGGGGGAAGGTTATGGTTAGGCACCCCTAAGGGAGGGTTAGGGTTAGGGGGTAGAATTAGGTTAGCTAATACTTACCTGAGGACGATAGGGATTTCCACCGCTGCCGGGATGATGGTGTACCGATTCTGGCTGAGGGACCCTGTCAAGTGTGTCCCCTGGCATTGGCATTACCCCCCCTGCTGGTGAAGCATCACTTTACCTTCACACATCAGCAAAAACTATATGTAATCTTCAGCTTACATTTATAATATCAGTTCATTATATTTTTCCAGTTTCATATATTTTTATGTTTTTTTAAGTATAATGTTTCAATACATTTGCAAAGAAGTTGTGACTATTTCATTTTTATTTCAGTGTATTCTTGTATTCATTTTTAGCCGTAACCAATATTAGACCTTAAACCAAAGACATTACATATCTAAATTAATTGTAATATAACACCACAGAAGCATTCCATTGATACATATAAGAGGGAGAATGCAGTTAACAGCATCACTTTGTGAAAGTCCTAAGAATTGGATGAAACACGTCTGGATTTCCTCCCCACTGACCACATGTCCTACAACATCACCAGACACAGCAACGCGAGACTGGTGTCTCAGCAAGCAGCACTCGGCATATCAATGTAATGCCACTACACCATGTACCATCTTCCATAGACGACTCCGCAGGATCAGATGGCTACTAATATACACCAGTAAAATACAACTATTTTGCAATTTATATGCAGTACTTTCATGCACATTTGAGTGACCATGTGCATTTAAGATCTGACCATCTCTATTGGCCATCACACTAGTCCGTTATAAGAACTTTGGTATACATGATGCTATTTTTCTGAATTACCTAACATTACTTGTATCTGCATGTGCATATTGCTGCACTAACAACAGATGCCTATAAAATATACTAGGCCCGCACTTTTCAAGAGTGTACTTTATTAATTTCTTCATATCAGCAGTACGGATTCATTGATATTTACAAAGACTTATACAATTGTACATCAATATTTTAGTGTGTATTCTACAAGTGGTCCAACTGCTTGTTTAAATTTGCTATGTGTTACTGATGAGACCTAACTGCTTTTCCTGTTATTTGTTATTTTTTTCTTGTTTTTTTGTGTGTATGTTTTATACATTAATGTGTCATTATTTTATGTAGTAACTGCTTCTTTGTTATGATATCTACAATTAGATTATTATTTTATCCTATTACCAAGTCTTTCAGAACCAACAAAAGCTTGCTCTTTTTTAACATCTCATAGAAAGAAACACCTGTACAGCTTTCCATTCACCTTTAATAAGGTTGTATTCTCAGGACATTCCAAAAGGGGTTAACATTGGTTGTTTGATTAAGAGGGAAGAGGAATTTATACTCAAGTTGCACCTCTGTGGATACAAAGATTGCGCCAAACGTATTATTATTACCAGTTACCAGTTTACATAGGCTGCAGTTTTGAGAAGTGCTACAAAGTGACTAGTTTGAATTTTATCATTATCGATTATACATCAAGTAAAAAACTAAATGGTGGTTGTATTATAAGTCTTAATTTCAATTTCCAATTCAATGCAATGTTTATTAACCTGCTGGGTGCACAACTGTACTTATAACAGAAACATGCAACAGAGGAATATATGTCCGACATTAAAATAACTTATCTATTAATTGAAGAAAAAATTATAGTTTCTTAATTTGAATAATTTATTCAAGATCATTGCAATTACAAATATAGTGGTTATTTTAATGGATAGAACTCAGAGCCCGATTCAGACCCGTTCGCTAGGCTGCGTTCGCACGTAGCTGGATGAGTTTCCCTATCTGCGCAAGCGGAAAAGACACAGTGCGCGTGCGCGAACTAGTCACTGCGATCGGGAATCGATCGCACGTTGAACATAGATGCGTCGCTAGAATGAGTGACAGGACGAGCCGTTTGTGGGTGGTGACAGGGGAAGGTCAATGTAAACGGAGGTGTGGTGCTGCGTACGCAGGCGTGCCTTAGCGTCATAACGCCATTTTCAAGGGCGTGCATAATTAAGACGCAGCGTCATAGTACACATCACCAGGCTGTGTTACATACTGCAGCATTCGCAGTGCTTGCGGTAGGGTATGGTCAACCGCAAGTGCTGCATATGGGTCCGATGGTACTCGATGGTACAGATTGTCCCATACACTTCCTGGAGATGACATGTGTAACAAGGGAAAGTGGGCGTCTTATGACTGGCTGGTGGCCGTCTTCAATACATACCACGATCACACGCTAAGACAAAGTGGGCGTACTAATGTTTTGCCGTGCAATCGCGTGATTTGCATACTTTAGCAGCTGACGGCTGCGTGCAAACGCATCTAGCGAGTGAGTCTGAATTGAGCACTCAGGGCCAGTTATATGGGCTTGGGATGAAAATGATCAAAGGCCTATAGTGAGAAGCAGAGGAGGTGTGACCAGTACTTTGTGGGTCTGGCCTGTGCCATGTCACCTTATCCAACTCTACGCTATCAGCCTCAATGTCTCCCTAAATATGTAAAAGAATAAACATTGCATAATTTTTGTGTCCCATCAGGTTCTATTGACATATAGTATTTCTTGGTCTATATAGTATGTACAGTTTATGAATCTTGTGCATTATCTATAGTTTATTGTTTTAGTGTTTAACATTTTAAGTTACCCTTATATTTTGTATTTGATTTAATTTATTTTCTTCTTATCAGTTGTAACCCCATGTTGTCCCTTATCAAATGTTTAACATTTTAGTAAGACTTTGCTCTCCCTGTTATGTAACGCAGGTCAATAAGGCAATCTTACCTTGCAATGGTGCATAAGAACCCTCGGAACCATTAAGGAAGTTGTTATATATCATGAGAAAGACATTGCTCATTACTTCCAAAATATTTTGTCCAAATTCATATAATCTTTGAAAAAGGCCTGGTAAATCCCAGTGTTCAAAATCAGCCGAAATGATGACAGACTTTTGGCCTGGCACAATCGTGGTGGGGTCCATATCTAGATTATTTTCATCTGATAGAAATAATTTCTGGAATGACTCGTCAAACTTGTGACGGAAGTTTTTGAAAAACAGAATGCTTTGATTGAACAAAGTATTGACATCATGCACAAGTTGACTGAATACACTCTCTGTTTGGCTGATCTGGGCAGCCATGTAATGTTCACCCAACATTTTTTCTTCAACATTCTTGGAACTGAGACTCAATGGTGGCCATGTTTTAAACGACTCTTGAGCCTGTTTACAGAGAACAAATTATTAAAGATACAAAATGTAATATTTTTAAAATCTATATTAAATCAATGAATCATTTACTAGCCCAGTCATTTCAATGGAACTCTTAAAAAAACATTACTTTGAGTGAGTAAATGCTTGCTTGTAAAGAAGCAATCAATTAATTAACTAGAATAATGTAAGCCGCGCTATTGTAATATATCAAAGCTGATCAGTTAAATTAAAGGTATTGTAAAAAATGGGTTAAAAATGATTGTTCATGTAGTAAGGTGGTATATGTATATACTGTATATTACATGTTAAATGTACATGGCACACAATGCAAATACGTATTCAAATATAAAAAAAAATATCAATAAATGTTAAATACTATTTATCAATAAAATCATCAATAATGTTTATTGTCTTTTAAGGCTTTTTAGGAGCTGGACAGTGCTTGTATTTCCATACAAGAAAAAAAACAATAGCCCCCAGGAAAAGGAGCATAAAGGGAGGAAACAGAAATAGGAAAACGAAGATACCAGAAAAAGATCAACCACAGACTAAAGAGAGCATTTTTAATCTGAGTCAAAAGTCCCTATATCAAGTACACATACTGTACGTGTACTGAATAAAGCATAAAAATTCACAGTGTACTCAACTGTGAACAAGTTTGATTTATATTAGGGATGAGCGGGTTCGGTTCCCTGAGAACCGAACCCACCCGAACTTCGGGGATCCGGGGCGATCCGAGCCCAAGCTCGGATCTCCCTGTCTGCCCCGGATCCCTCTCCCGAGGCAAAACCTCGAGATCTGCTGTCGGATCTCGAGGTTTTGCCTCGAACGGCCATTTAAAAAAAAATGCCTTTGCCTTTAATGGGCAAAGTGCTGATTGGCTGACAGAGCCGTCTGTCACGGCTCTCAGCCAATCAGCATTATGGTGCTCATTTGCATGTAGCACGGACTCGTGAGATCCGTTCTACATGCATCTGTGTGATTGACAGTGACACAGAGCACAGATGGGTCAGTGAGACCCGTCTGTGCTGCTGTGTATTTCAATGACACAGATGCACGCACGGACCAGGAGATCCGTGCTACTTGCATCTGTGTCATTGACACAGAGCACTAACGGGTCCGCGAGACCCGTCTGTGCTGCTGTGGTAAATAAAAAAAAAAAAACCTGTGTAAAAAGAGAAAAAAATGGCGTGCCCCCCCCCCAAAAAAAGAGCAACCAGCCCCGGGCATTAGTGACCCAGTGCTGGGTGTGCTTAAATACAGGGGACAAACGACATAGGGGTCCCCTGTACTTAAACACAACCAGCACCGGGCTAGTCAGAACCAGAGCTGGTTGCCAAAATACGGGGGACAAACGACGTAGGGGTCCCCCGTATTCTGCGCAACCAGCTCTGGGCTCTGATCCGGTCCTGGTTCTGGAAATACAGGGGAAAAAAATGAGTAGGGTTCCCCTGTATGTTCCAGAACCAGCACTGGACTTTTTCTAGCGGGGGGCTGATGCCACAGCCAGGGGAGCCCTTTCACCGGGCCCCCCAGCCGCAGCATCAGCCCTGACCGCTAGTCAGCCCAGGCCGGGGATCCCTGGAGAGCTGGGGACCCCCCCAATAAAGGGGTCACCCTCTCCAGGGCTCCCCAGGCCCATGCTGACAGCCCGGGGCTATCCCCGCCACCCCTGGTGGCGGTGGGTGGCGGGTTGATTGTGTGGTGTGGTGTAAATAAAGAATATCAAACATTGTCTTTACAAGTAGAACTGCAAGTCCCAGCAAGCCTGCCCCGCATGCTGGTACTTGGAGAACCACAAGTACCAGCATGCAGGGCATTAAGGGCCCACTAGTACCTGTAGTTCACCTGTAAAAAAATGTTTAAAAAAAACACAGGACACACACACCGTGACAGTATAAGTTTATTAAACATACATACACACACACACACACACATGTACACATACTCACCTATGTAACCCTGTAGCATCGGTCCACTTGTCCGGTAAAGTATCCATAGGGGACCTGTGAAAAAAAACATACTCACCATCTCCTATGCGAGGTTCTGTCCTCTTCGTTCCAAAGTAGGCATCCCCGGACTTGGCAAAAAAAAAAAACGAAAACGCGATCCACGAACTTAGTACCGTTCTATAGAACGGTACTTCCCGAATGAGAGCTTAGCGGCGGGGTATCACCATGGAAACCCCGCTGCTAAGAGTTCATTGGCTGAGAGAGGCCATCTCCCGTCTCTCTCAGCCAATGAACGGCTCCCTCCATTGTAGTCAATGCTGGGAGCCGCAAGGTTATTAAAGTTTACCCTGCGGTTCCCACCATTGACTACAATGGAGGGAGCCGTTCATTGGCTGAGAGACGGGAGATGACCTCTCTCAGCCAATGAACGCTTAGCAGCGGGGTTTCCATGGTGATACCCCGCCGCTAAGCTCTCATTCGGGAAGTACCGTTCTATAGAACGGTACTAAGTTCGTGGATCGCGTTTTCGTTTTTTTTTTTTGCCAAGTCCGGGGATGCCTACTTTGGAACGAAGAGGACAGAACCTCGCATAGGAGATGGTGAGTATGTTTTTTTTCACAGGTCCCCTATGGATACTTTACCGGACAAGTGGACCGATGCTACAGGTTACATAGGTGAGTATGTGTACATGTGTGTGTGTGTGTATGTATGTTTAATAAACTTATACTGTCACGGTGTGTGTGTCCTGTGTTTTTTTAAACATTTTTTTTACAGGTGAACTACAGGTACTAGTGGGCCCTTAATGCCCTGCATGCTGGTACTTGTGGTTCTCCAAGTACCAGCATGCGGGGCAGGCTAGCTGGGACTTGCAGTTCTACTTGTAAAGACAATGTTTGATATTCTTTATTTACACCACACCACACAATCAACCCGCCACCCACCGCCACCAGGGGTGGCGGGGATAGCCCCGGGCTATCAGCCTGGGCCTGGGGTGCCCTGGAGAGGGTGACCCCTTTATTGGGGGGGTCCCCAGCTCTCCAGGGATCCCCGGCCTGGGCTGACTAGCGGTCAGGGTTGATGCTGCGGCTGGGGGGCCCGGTGAAAGGGCTCCCCTGGCTGTGGCATCAGCCCCCCGCTAGAAAAAGTCCAGTGCTGGTTCTGGAACATACAGGGGAACCCTACTCATTTTTTGTCCCCTATATTTCCAGAACCAGGACCGGATCAGAGCCCAGAGCTGGTTGCGCAGAATACAGGGGACCCCTACGTCGTTTGTCCCCCGTATTTTGGCAACCAGCGCTGGTTCTGACTAGCCCGGTACTGGTTGTGCTTAAGTACAGGGGACCCCTACGTCGTTTGTCCCCTGTATTTAAGCACACCCAGCACTGGGTTACTAATGCCCGGGGCTGGTTGCTCTTTTTTGGGGGGGTGCACGCCATTTTTTTCTTTTTTTACACAGGTTTTTTTTTTTTTTTTTTACCACAGCAGCACAGACGGGTCTCACGGACCTGTCATTGCTCTGTGCCAATCACACAGATGCATGTAGCACGGATCTCCCGGGTTCGTGCTACATGCAAATGGGCACCATAACGCTGATTGGCTTCCTGTCTGCCACTGCAGTGCCACTCCTAGATGGGCCACGTGTTTGTGCCGCCCCCTTGTGTCGCTTAGCATAGTCATCCAGCTTCCTCGGTACAACCTTTTGGCCTAAAAACAATATTGTGAGGTGTGAGGTGTTCAGAATAGAGTGGAAATGAGTGGAAATTAATGTTATTGGGGTTATTAATAGCGTAGGAACAAAAAAAGGCCCATTTATGTGATTTTAGCGTTTTTTTTTTATTTTTTAAGAAAAAATCCAGATCCAAAACACAAAACCCAGAACCCAAAACACGGAAGGGTGGTTTTGGCAAAACCAATCCAGATCCAAAACACGAAGAAAGATCCAGATCCAAAACCAAAACACAAAACACGAAAAGTGTCCGGTGCACACCCCTAATTTATATATTGACACACAGAAGTTCATATGAAAAAAAGTTAACACCTCAGGAAAAAAAAATATTTAAAGAATTTAAACATAAGACAATGGTAATAAAACCAGCATACAGGAAAAAGCCTGATGATTTTGGATAGGATTTTCATATTTTATCCTAACAGACACAAAAACATACCCTAAAACTAAATAAAGACCCCAAAGAATCATTTAACAAAAAACTTATCCAACATCTGGAAGAAGGCCTACAACTAGAAATAATAAACAAAAAAAGAAGTTGATTATCTGGTTGTTAAAATATATATATATATATCACATCACAAAATAGCAACTTTTATCAATTGCCAAAAATACATAGGAATAAAGAAAAGTCCTCTGGAAGAACAATAATATCTTGAATTGGATCAATAACTTCAAATCTATCTTGCTACATTGATTATTTCTTAGAAAGAGTAATAAGCCAGCAAAGAAGTAACCTAAGGGATACTATGCATATATTATAAATTATTGAAAATCTTGAAGGGAAGAACCTACACGTTGTGCACTAGTGATGTGAAATCCCTTTATACATGCATCATACACGTTGCAGGATGTGAACATACAAGATATTACCTATCACCTATGACCCATATTCCAAATCAGCAAATAAACTTCATAATGAATAATATTGATTATATACTCGACCACAATTATTTTTAGTATAAAAGGAGATTCTTACATACAAACAAAAGGAACCAATACGGGAACATCATTCGCATTGAGTTACACAAACCTATTTGTAGCTAAATGGCAGAATGAAAAAATCTAGAATAATAATATGTATCAAGAAAACTTCATCTGTTGGCATCAATATAAAGATGACTTGTTTTTATATGGAATGGACCAGAAAATTAACTAAACAAATGTATCCAGTACATGAATGAAGACAAATTACATTTAGAATGTACCAATACCAGTAAACAGATGGTTATCTTCTTGGATTTAGAAGTTTTCAAAAAAGACAATTTCAAACATACAAGGGCACATACGCAACATATAAATGGAAATATTATGCTCTCAACAAGTAGCGACCATCACCGCAAGGGGTTAGAAAACATTCCGGCTAGACAATTTAGAAGAGCGAGAAGAAACTTTATGGGGGACAACACATTCCATGAACAAAGCCAGGAAATGAAACAGGAATTTCTGGAGAAGGGATACAAAGAGTCATTTTTTACAAGGTCAAATAAATATGGTAGCACAAACTAACAGAATGGAACTAATTCAATACAAACAAAATAACAAATAACATGATGAGTTTCAGATGGCATTCATTACACAATATAACAGCAATTAGAACGAGATAGAAGACATGTTTAGAAAACACTGGCATGTACTACTGTTAGATAAGGAATTAAAAAACATATTTCTTTCAAAACAGTAAAATTATTTATTTAAAAAAAAAACACCAAACAAACTAAAACGAGAATTAACAACAAGCTACATCCCGGTGGAAAAAAGAAGAAATTAAACATAAAGGGCTTTATTTCTGTTTTAGCTGTATAGGATACAAAAATAATGGAGCAAACACACAAAACCAATTCAATAATTCCAATCTAATCAAACAAAGCAAAATAGATAAAATAAAGAAACAAATAACATGTAATATAGAGGGAGTATCACGCTCGGGCACTAGGAATACCTCTGTTGAGGTTGAGAACTGGGGGGTTAGGATAACCTGTGAGGTAAATGATGGGGAAAACAATGACTAAGTCCTATAATTGCGGCCAACTAGACCTGCCCAGAGGCGAGGAGTTTAACTCACTTGGTGGTTTTCTCCTAGTGACCCCTCCAATCGGGATTTGAGTTTCGCTGCACCAAGTGAGCAGGTTGCGGCCCTCTGGACAGGTACTTGGGAGTGACAGAAGACCATAACAAATAAGAAGTACTGGAAACACTGGGAAGGGATAATCCAGATAAAGGGTTGCACAGGGAAGCACTGGGAGGAACCTCTGAGCTGTACTTAGGACACACTGGAGTTCTAGACATAAACTTGTAAAGGTTCTATGCTTGAGACACACTGGAGATGTAGGTATAAACTTGTATTGATGTAATGAGAACACAATGATGGACTGAGGACGTACAGGTGATACAATGATGAACTTGTACAGAAATCCGGGTAATTAGTATACAGAGGTGCACTGAGGATGTACTGAGAATGCAATGGTGATTTTGTACTGAGATCCAAGTAATTAGTACACAGAGATGCACTTGAGATGCACCGGAGGTATAGGCATAAACTTGTTCTAATGTCTGGGTAATGAGTACACAAAGATGCTACTTGAGACACATGGGGAGAGCAACGGACTTGTACTGAAACACGGGAACTAAGTACACAAAGATGCTTCTAAAGACACATGGGGAGTGCAAACGGACTTGTACTGAAACATAGGAACTAAGGGCCTGATTCAGACCCGGACGCTATGAGTGTACACTCGAATGATGCGTATGCAAATATTTGAACGTGATGCGGCGGGGTGCGATCGCTCGTCAAGGCATAAGCACGCCCATCGTACCTGTACGAGCGTTCACTCTGTGTATGCAGACTCCCCTTAGCGTATGCAGAGATGCCCACTGCCCCACGTCATGAAAACATTGGTACATTGACCACTATCGGATGTGAACGCAGTGCTTGTGGTAGCTTTTTTTTACTGCAAGCATTGCGAGGAAAACTGAGGAAAAAAATAGCTGGTGACGTGTACTATGACGCTGCCTGTTAATTATGCACGCCTCTAAAACGGCGTTGAAACACTCGGGCACACCTGCGTTCGCACCTCCAACCCCCTGTTTTTACTGGACTGCCCCTGTCACCACCCACAAACGGCCTCTCCTGTCACTCACTCTGCAGGACTGGTTTTGCTGGGCGAGCGAGGGATCTGTGATCGCACAGTGTAGTTCGCGCATGCGCACTGCGATGCATACGCATGCGCAGATTACCAACCATCAGCAATTGCGGACGGACTGCAGATACCGTCCGGGTCTGAATCAGGCCCTAAGTACACAAAGATGCGACTTGAGACACACGGGGAGTGCAAACGGACTTGCACTGAAACACAGGTAGTAAGTACACGGAGGTCGCAGAAAATAACAGGAGGCCAGAAACACTGAGGGAAGTACTACAGCCACTGGAATACGAGAAGGATGTCACAAGGAAACAGTAGTGTTCTGTCTTTACAGCAAAGTTGATTAGGCAACTTCCTGTTGCAGGAGTCAGACCTAATTACCCCTAGGCAGTAGGTCATTGGATTATGAGATCAGCTGACAGACCGCAGGACTGCCATTGGAGGAGACTAATCAGGTGAGATGAACTAACATGGCTGTGCCTGTGCCTGATATCACGGGAACCAGAACGCAAGCATGGAACTCCTAGCAGGCCCCGGGGTGAATACTCAGCCATAACTCATCACCACTACTGGCATCTGAATGCCTCAGAACCTAAAGACACCAGTTCAGCTGTGAGTAAAGGCTGATCCCAGGACGCATCCTGACAGTACCCCCCTTCCTTTCATGGTGGACTCCGGACACCAAAAACACGCACAAGAATTTCCTTCTAGAAAAAATTCCAGAAATACAAGAAAGTTTTCTAAAAAACTTGAAAATTTCTACTTGAAACACAGGAAAATAAAAAATTTTACGTGAAAAAATCTTGTTTGAAGACATAAGAAAAATGAGGTTCCACAAAACTTGAAAACAAATTTTCAGACATCCTCCCAAATCTCGTATCCCAAAAAATTACTCTTATCCTCAGAACACGTAAACCATTCTTCTTCACTACCGATGGAACTTTCATCATCTATGAAGTCTTTGGTAATGCCTATAAAAGGAGTATCTTCAAAAAATGATGTACACAAAGACTTAGTGTGAGGAACTGTGGACTTCCTAATCCTAAATTGGTATCTAGTATTACTCCTAGTCTTTTTTCCTTTCCGGACAAATTGATCTTGTACTGTATCGTTTTGTAAAGAGCGTAAAGTGGTGCATCTGAGTTTTATTTCTGGAGGTGTAGACTTTTGGGAGAAAGCAGTAAAAGACTCATACGGAAGCTCAGAGCTAGAACCTACATCAATGAAAGTGTTAGTTGGGAGACTCGTAGGAGCAAATTTTCTGAATACAGCCATATTGAAAGCATCCATATCATGAAGGATTGGATCCTCAAACTCCATGAGTGTGTTAGCCCAATTCCATGCCTCACCTCTGAAACTTGACAGAAGAAATTTTAGATGTTTGTAGAAGTGATACCACATGTTGGAACAGTTCTCATAAGGGCTTCCACCTGTCCAAATAAAGTGACATACTGTGTTAAATCTCCATAAAATAAAATGAACGTTGGAGCATCAGATGAGTTCCGGATGAATGAATCACCATCAGGAGTAGAAATGGAATTACTTTGAGAATCTACAGACTGGTGAACAGAAGACATACTGTAACTGACATTAATTGATGTTCCTTACTTGAATCAATAGATAGGACCGACAGAGAGCCAGAGGAACAGGAGTCAAATAAACTCGAAGAGGCACTTAACCAGCCAGGTAGAGTCTAATTAGTGTTATACAACTCGTCATTCTCAAGGAATGTATGTCCATAAAATGATTCATTGCTGGGTGAGGAGTACATTAATTCAAACAAACTATCCACATCAATAATCTTGATCCCAAGACTCTCTGCCATCTTCCGTTTGGATTCATCACCGTCACGGCTCATGACGAGGTAGTTGGTTTCTTTGCTAATATTTTCTGTAACTTTGCCCCCAATGGCCTCTATTAAAGACTTGAGTTCCCTTTTTCCCAAGAGTCCAGAGACCCCAAAGATCACAAATGTCAGACCTTCCATGTAATTATCAACTCCCTGGGGAGCCTGCTTGACTTCAACAGCTTCAGGTCTACATTTCAGAAAGGTTCTGGCTTGTGAAGCACATTCAAGAGTAGAAAAAGAAGAATTCTCAACTGGGATGGATAAGTCACTTGAAGTTGCCTCCTGAGGCTTACTACTGGAAACTTCCTCCTGGGGCATGAAGCTCAAAACCCCCTCCTGGAGAATGGCACTTGGAACCCCTTCCTGGGGTATAATGCCTAAAGACTTTTCCTGAAAAATATAATTTGGATCCCCCTCCTGGGGCATGACACTTGAAAACCCCTCCTGGGGTATGGCACTTGGAACCCCCTCC
Organism: Taudactylus pleione; assembly: GCA_031769625.1. NCBI lineage: Eukaryota > Metazoa > Chordata > Amphibia > Anura > Myobatrachidae > Taudactylus > Taudactylus pleione. The sequence goes on along the minus strand of JAUIMM010000092.1, from coordinate 27,254,112 downwards.
TGGGGTAGGACACTTGAAAACCCCTCCTGGGGAATGGTACTTGATTCTCCCTCTTGGGGTGAGAGACTTGAAACTCTCACTTGGGTTGAAAAACTTGAAACTCCCTCCTGGGGTGAAAGACTAGAAATCCCCTCCTGGAGTATGAAACTCAAAATGGAGACCCCCTCCTGGGGCGTGAAACTCGAATTTGAAACCCTCTCCTGGGGTATGAAACTCGAAACATAGGCCCCCTCATGGGGCATGAAACTTGAAACCCTCTCCTGGGGTATGAAACCCCCACTTGGGGTGAGGGTCTTGAGACCCCCTCCTGGGGTGTGATACTTGCAACTCCTGCTTGGGTAGAGAGACTTGAAACTGCCTGTTGAAGTAGAAAACTTATGACCCCCTCCTGGGGTACAGGACTTGAAACCCCCACATGGGGTGAGAGACTTTAGACCCCCTCCTGGGTTGTGAGACTTGAAATAATCAAAACTGGTTGTTCCAAAGACCCTTTTTGCACCATACTAGATGTTGATATAGAAGTATTGGGAATTGCCCTTAAAACTTTAGTACAGTGTACCCTTATTGTACTGAAAACTCGGGTGAGGCACTGGCCTTAGACGAGATAAATTGCTCCTTTGAATGTGATAGCACAATTGCTTCTGGCGTAGTGATGTCAGACTTCCCTCCAGTGGACAGCAAAATGGTTGCCCCTCCAGAACCTACTGGATCACAGGAGTTCTTAGCACAGGGTATAGAACAGACTTTATCCAGTTTGAGACCAGAGCCACTAGAAACTTGTGCCTCTTTGAGCTTCGTAGAGAAAGCTACTTCCCCTAAATTTCCCAGACGTGGATGATAATGTTTTGTAACTGGACCCCAATTGAGAATTTTAAATTCCTTATCTTTGGTCGACTTCCCTTCGTCACCTGGACCGAGGGATACTAAAACCTCCGATGGCTGATGGAAAGAACCAAAAGTGCAGACATTGGTGTCCTCACTTCTGTTTCACCATATCTCTGTGGTCAAAGAACACAATCTTTAATTAAATGATCTTCATATCCACAATATAGGCAAAGGTGCAATTCCCGGCGCTGCTAGCGTTCAAGCTTAGTGAGTTTAGGGTGCAGGAAGCTCCGATGCCTCTCCTTACCTGCTCCTATGCCTCACCTTATCTTGCTTAGGGGAGATGTTAATGGAATCAGAGGTGACAATAAAAAGTTTTGGAAAAACTTGGGAAACTTTGGAGAGGAGATGTTGAAGTTATTCCAATAACTGTGAGAAACTCGTGAGATGGACAGTCACTGGTGTTAGTTAACTGTGAGGTCAGAAGACTCTTGAAAACTGGATTGCAAGAAGAAAAAACTTGAGATTTTGAAGAGATAGAACAATTTTTTCTCATTTGCCCAAAGAGTTCCTGTAACTGCTGCCTCATGAGTTGCAGACTCGTTTCATGAGCCTCTACTCGAGAAAGTAATCCAGGGAATGTTGCTTTATCCTGTAACCCAGCGGTTTGCATGTTTGTTAGGCCTGATCAATCTGTCACGCTGGGGCACCAGGAATACCTGTTGAGGTCGAGAACCGGGGGGTTAGGATAACCTGTGAGGTAAATGACGTGGAAGACAATGACTAAGTCCTCTAATTGCAGCCAAACCCAGGTTTGGCTAGACCTGCCCGGAGGAGCGGAGTTTAACTCACTTGGTGGTTTTCTCCAGTGACCCCTCCAATCGGGATTTGGGTTTCGCTGCACCAAGTGAGCAGGGCGCGGCCCTCTGGACAGGTACCTGGGAGTGACAGAAGACCATAACAAATAAGAAGTACTAGAAACACTGGGAAAGGATAATCCAGATAAAGTGTTGCACAGGGAAGCACTGGGAGGAACCTTAGAGCTGCACTTAGGACACATTGGAGTTCTTGACATCAACTTGTAAAGGTTCTATTACACAGGAATGATAGTACATGGAGATGTTTTTGAGACGCACCGGAGATGTAGGTATAAACTTGTACTGACATCAGTGTAATGAGAACACAACGATGCACTGAGGACGTACAGGTGATACAATGATGAACTTGTACAGAAATCAGGTAATTAGTATACAGAGATGCACTGAGGACGTATTGAGAATGCAATGGTGAGTTTGTACTGAGATCCAAGTAATTAGTACACAGAGATGCACTTGAGATGCACCGGAGGTGTAGGCATAAACTTGTACTAACGTCTGGGTAATGAGTACACAAAGATGCTACTTGAGACACATGGGGAGTGCAATGGACTTGTACTGAAACACGGGAACTAAGTACACAAAGATGCTTCTAAAGAGACACGGGGAGTGCAAACGGACTTGTACTGAAACAAAGGAACTAAGTATACAAAGATGCGACTTGAGACACACAGGGAGTGCAAATGGACTTGCACTGAAACACAGGTAGTAAGTACACGGAGGTCGCAGAAAATAACAGGCCAGGAACACTGAGGGAGGTACTACAGTCACTGGAATACGAGAAGGATATCACAAGGAAACAGTAGCGTTCTGTCTTTACAGCAAAGTTGATCAGGCAACTTCCTGTTGCTGGAGTCAGACCTAAATACCCTTAGGCAGTTGGTCATTGGATCATGATATCAGCTGACAGACTGCAGGACTGCCATTGGAGGAGAATGATCAGGTGAGATGAACTAACATGGCTGCGCCCATGCCCGCTACCACGAGAACCAGGACCCAAGCATGGAAGTCCTAGCAGGCCCCGGGGAGAATACTCTGCCATAACTCATCACCACAACTGGCGTCTGAATGCCTCAGAGCCTAAAGACACCAGTACAGCTGTGAGTAAAGGCCGATCCCAGGCCGCATCCTGACAGCGAGCTATTTATCTCTCAGATTGTTCTTGTGGAAAAAATATATGGCGCAAGCGAAAAGGAAAGTCAAGACCAGAGTTGAAGAATGTGTACAATATCAAGAAAGATTTAAACACACATGTGTCACAACACTTCGCAGAAGTACATAACAAGAGTCACAAAGGTCTGAAATGCATGTGTATACAAAAAGTAACAACCATTGGAGAGGATGAGATTTAGTGACAGCTCTAAAGGAAAGGGAAACAAATTGAAATATAATCTAAAAATTCTGAGACCACACAATCCAAATATTGATATATAGTTAATGCTTTCCTGCTTCTGACGGAATGGGATTGAAATGCCAGCGGCTGTGTAGCCACCGGTTCAAATCCTGACAGCGCTAGCCCGACGCAGAGGAAATCCCGACAGCGGAGGCAAGTAATCAAACCCTCCCATCTCCCCCCCTAACCCTCCTTTAGGGATTCCTAACCCTAACCTCCCCTCCTAGTGCCTAACCCTAACCTCCCCCCATTAGTGCCTAAACCTAACCGCCCCCTCCCCTAAACCTAGCCCTCCCGGGGGGTCAATAACCCTAATTTCCCCCCTAGTGCCTAAACCTAACCCCCTTCCCCTAGCCTAACCCTAACTCTCCCCGGGTGGGTGCCTAACCCTAAGTCCCCCCGGGGGTCCCTAAACCTAACCCCCCCATCCCCAGCTACATCGCTACTTACCTCCGGCGCTGGACATTCGGTCCATCGTTCAGTCAGGGTCCCAGCGTCGGGTTTAACAGTCAGTATTTCAACACCTATGTTGAATCCCCTGTCCTGATTATAGTGTCGGGATTGAGACTGGCGGCTTCATAACTACATCCCGCTTCAGACTCATACAACTCCGCACAAGCAAACATATATGTACAGTATCACAAACAAAAGACACCAAATGTAATATTCAAATAAGCTTTTATTCAATACAATACAATACACTTTATTATATGCACAACATGAGCCTTCAGCTCTTTTTCAGTACTTTCAGACCTACTGTAGACCTCTGGACTTTCAATGAGAAATAATAAAGTTATTTTATAAAATAACCAGTAGACTGGCCCACACGTATCCTTGACAAAGTACCGCTTGGGGTACGAAACACGTTGGAGACCTTAGGCAGGAATCGAAGCCACTACACATACAGTAAGTGAGTGACGTTATCATCTGCTGTTTCCATTCATACACACCTTCTCCAGCTGTCAGGGAAGCAGCCCAGAGAGAAACATCATACCCAGCCAGACTGCCAGAGGACAAGGTAGGGAAAGTTAGGCTCTTTAGTTGACTTATTTCCTCTAACAATCTGCACTGGAAAGCTGGAACATTTATCCCTTTGTTTTTTATTTTTGAATATTTGCATTGTGTGTCATGTAAATTTAACAAGTAACATATACCACATCACTACAAGAGACAATTACTTAACGATCAAGAACCCTTACTCATTTTATGCTACAAATGACCATAAGATCATTTACAAACATGCAAAGGCTCAGTGGTAAATGTAATATAGTCCTGATGTCCCGTCACTCTTGTGAGCAATTTGAGACTTAAACTGTGTCAGACTGGGGCATATAGGGCCCACCGGAGGAATGCAGTAATAGGGGTATGGTCATCCAGCAAAGGCGGGGGATGTAATGCAAACACAGTAACTTGGCTACCCATTAGTCAAATATTGGTGTAGTTTCTATAGCAGCAAACCAAGAACCAATGTTTATCACTGATTCTGCTCCACAAGGTAACTGACACTCTAATAGAGTAACAATGTACATTTCAGTACACAGTCTGGAACAGGACCCCTATACGAGGGGGTGGGGCCCACCAGGGATTTCCCCTGTATCCCTGTGGGCCAATTCGACCCTGAACATAAATGTAGCTATATTTGACGGTATTTTAGGAGGCAAACAGAAGAGCTGAAAGAAAATGTTGATTTGAAAGAGGAAGTCAGTTGGATCCAGGAATTGGGACAGGGGCATGGCATCAAAATGATGCCATCTAGGGGCTCGATTCTATTCAGCGCGATGTAAATAGCGATAACGAGCCTTCCCCGACCTAACAGCACGATGAATTGAATAGCTCCGGGAGCTATCTCCCAGCGCTATTTATATCACGCTGAATTGAATCGTGCCCTATATATAGCCATCTATACTCCAAAACACCTGTTCATTGTGCGCTGCAAATGTTCACTGTTGCACCTCCCAACATTCCCACCCCGGGACAGACATGTCCATGAAGAATGACAGGACAAAGACCTCATGCCAGTACTGTCCAGGGCTGCAACCAGGGGTGGCTAGAGGGGCACGTGTGTGCCGGATTTGAGGGGGCAACAATACCAAGGGCAGAACTACTGGCAGTGCAGGGGCAAAGAAGGGGCCTGCAGTGACATCGACAATAAGACTAATAATGATCAAACTGACTCATTACAGTACGCTGCTGACCGGCCGCAGGCCGTCCGTAACAATGAAAGGGGAGGCGATCTGGCTGGAGGAGAGGAGGAAGACACCTCCCATTCCCTCCTATCTGACACTGCTGTTGCTGGGAATCTGATGCCACGATCTCGTAACCAGCCCCGGTGCTAAAACAGGAGAGAGGAGAGAGATCACGCTGACAGTTGGGCCCGGGCTTTGCCTTCTGTGTGAGGAAGAGGTCTGCCATGTCTAAGGGCGATGGGATGCGGGTCCTGGCCATGGTAATCAGGAACTGTGAGTATGCGGCGAGAGCCAAGGTACCGTCAGTGGCGCATGTACCATTCAGGGTATGTGATACTGCCTTTCACTACCAGCTAATGAGTGCTGCTGGCTGACGGAAAGGACAGAGTCTATAGTTATGGGGGGGGGGGGGGGGGCATCAAATTACTGCCTTGTCCCGGGTACGAAATTCCTAGTTTCGGTCCTGTACTGTCCCACCTAAATTGAGACAGTTACGAGGTATAGATGGCTGGTTTATTGCTCACTTGTAGCATGAAGGGGGTTTATGAATGATATATACTATATCAATAAGGTTCATAGATTATTGGCCACAATGAATTTCTTTGATCCAATAAGCGAATTCTTAGTGTACGATTGGTACTGTTGAATGCAAAAAAGAAATGTCCAACTAAGTCAGGTTTACGAGTACTATTGAGAAAAGTTTACATTTGCTTTGATGTTGGGAAAATTGTTTTATATTTTGTAACATATCCTGCTATTTCCTGATTGTATGTACAGTATTACATACGCTTATGTATAGAAATACCAAAGGCGCTCAGTATGGCTACAAAACGAACAAATTCCTAAAATAACAAGATTAGAAAAATATTCTGCTCTTACCTTAATAAGAAATGTCTGTAAACCCTGCTGGGAACAGCTGTTTGTGTAAAATGTAATGCAGAACCATTCAAGGCAAGCTTTACATCTATCCCAGTTATTTTCCAGCAATTGTTTGCACTGTGTTTTTGCTTCACTCAGCTTTTCATTGATGTCCTCAAACAGCCTCACAGTCTCCTGTTAATAATACTTTACAATTAGTACAATGACAAAGAATCAAATCTATTTTTAAAAATATAATGGTATTATATACAGTAGTATGTATATGATTATTGAATTCTACTGTATATTCCACAGTTTTTGTTTGGGTATGATGTTCAAAAAAGATAATTGAACCTAGAGAGAAGAGAATCCGCGCTGACATTTTACACGAATTGAGTTTTGCTGCAGAATAAGCTGATTCACAGAGACATTTTCGTAATGAGGAACAAGGTGTATATTTTTCCACAGACATTTGAACTATTTTGTCTTCATCTTTATGTCTGTAAATGTGTCTATTTGCCTTTATAATAATACACTGTGCTATTATGGTTTGGCTCTCCAATGATATCCCTGATAACCCTGTCCTTATGTCTATTCGCAGGGGCGCAGAGAGGAGGGGGGTTGGGTACAAATTACCCAGGCCCGGGCTTGCTGGAGGGGCCCGGTGGGGGCCCGGGTCCGGCACCGCTCCCCCCTCTCTTACATCACAGCGCCCAGCACACGCTGCTGTGTGCTGGGCTGCACTGGGAGACTGTTCATTGGTGCTAAGAGGCAGCCACAGCAGTCTCCTATGCCTGTGGGTTGAGCGATCAAGCTGATCGCGCCCCCCAATGGTTATGAGCCGGGCTGAGGGGGCTCACTGCGCGCCCCCCCCCCCCCCCTCGCCAGCGCTGCAAAACTTCTTTTTTTTTGGACTAAGGGGGGCATAACCATGCCTCCAGCGATTAGGCCATGGCCCCTTTTTTACCGGGGCCCTGCTCGGCTCTGTTGACGGGCCTGGCTATTCGTCATGTATGGTTAATTCTATGATACAAGTATAAGTTGAATCCATATAAGACCATTTATATACCATTCCTTAAGAGCCCCGATTTTCAGTTTGGACTGGCAGCTCACCCCCTTACCTTTTGGGGTACCCAGGGGTTAAGAACGGTGAGTCAACTGATGGACAATACACCTCTTACTATGGAGAGAGTTCCTTGTATTGGTTCTCATGCCTTAGCCTTCATGCAAGCTCAAATTTTGCTCACTCCATTATTACATTTTTTCACCACTCAGTTTAGATAATCCTCTTGATAAATTGATGTTACAGCCCCATCCTGGGAAAAGAGCCATAACTGTTCATTATCGTCTTTTACATGAGATCCAATGCTATCATCTGACCTTCCAGACATCATATTGCTCCACCAAATTCCATTTATGTAGAGATGTTTTTAAACATATCCACAGAGCATACTGGTCTCCCCATAGAAGCCATCTTATAGGTCTCTCTCTACACATTCAAATTGTCCCAAATATGGTGGTCCTCAGGCAGATATATTCCATTGCTCATGGGGATGTCCCATTATTAGTGGGATCTGGATCCACATACTGAGTTTTGCTATGGAGGTAAAGAGCATAGGGTCCCCCCTGATTTTACAATTACTAGCAATAGACATTTCCCACCACTGTAGTGCCATCCAGCCAGTCAACACAGAGCTGGTATCCCTAAGAAGTGATATGCAGACTCTCCACCTTGCAGCTTACAAGAGTTAAAGTATCTGCTGGTGATGTGGTGGTACCAGATACCAAAGAACAGTAACAGAAGTCTTATACAGTCCATACCTTGGCAGGTCACAGCTGTTTTGGTGGCAATCAAATAAGCAACAGCATATTAGGCAAGTGGTCATAATGTTTTGGCTCATCAGTGTATATATTCAGTTTTTAAAATCCTTTAAACAGACATCATTTAAATAGATAAGCATAGAAATGATCACAGATTATTTTCTATACTGTTATGTTTCACAGGTGTTTTTACTTAATGTTTGTCAACTACAAAGGTGTATAAATGAAGTTTGTGTGGATAGTCTTTAATGTAGTAAGCAATGAAAAAGGTGCTGTTGATGGCACCAAAATGGCTGATGGGCTTCACATTATCACCTTTTGTCTAAACATGAGTATTATGTTGCCTTGCTGATTTTCTGTTTTTTTTCCATAATGTTGCTTCTTAAAAAAGCTATCCTTTTAGTATGCTGATAGGTGGTCATTGTAGCAGTGGAGAGCCAGCGTATTCCCAGAGGGCTGGAGAAGAATCCTAGGAAAGTCGGCAGCTGAACCATGCAAAACCAAGGAGGTGGAGTAAATCAGGATCCTGCACTATGAGAAGGTGTGGTCTTAAGAACAAGAGCGAAAGCACGCAAATCAGGATGGCTGAAGATGGGGCTCTGTGTAAGATCCATCTCTGAGGAAAGAGAACAAAGTGGGAAAAAGAGCCAAGCTAGGTTACGAGAGGCATAGAGGATGTTTAGTAGAGTTGCGCTGCAGCAAAAGTCTTGTTAGCTGTTTTACTAACACAGGAAAGTGTATTCAAGCTAGAGACCTGGTGACTTTACAAGCTGCATGTGAAATCATCCAAAGACAAGCTGCAGCAAGGCAAACTTAAAGAAATCTGCACTTAAGTAAACACAAGCTGCAGAAAAATAAGGATCCATCTTGAAATAGACTGCTGGGACCTGTAGTACCACAACCAGCTGTGGTATCCCAGTACAGAGTTCCTTTATACTAATGTCTGATGTTATTAGTTGTTAGAGGGAAGCTCTCTCCAGTTGGTGAGATTCAATCATTTAAGTTGCACTTTTTTTCTTAATGGGACATTGCTGCTATTTATCTTACACATAATAGCACTGTAATGCATAAGTTACGGGCCCCTATAGTGCACCCAAAGATCCCTAAATTACTCATGTTGCCAACGTACAAGTGTCATGGACATTTAGGTAAGGATTTACCACATTAGATATACAGGTTGAGTCTCCCATATCCAAAATGCTTGGGACCAGTGGTATTTTGGATAACGGAATATTCCGTATTTTGGAATAATTGCATATCATAATGAAATATCTTGGGAATGGGACCCCAATATACACACAGAATGCATTTATGTGTTATATACAGCTTATACACACAGCCTGCAGCTCATTTTATACAATATTTTCAATAATTTTGTGGCTCAAGCAAAGTTTGTGTACATACATGAAATAAATTTATGTTTCATTTACAACCTATACACACAGCCTGAAGGTAATTTTATACCATATTTTTAATAATTTGTGCCTTAGACAAAGTTTGTGTACATTGAACCATCAAAAATCAAAGGTTTTATTATCTCAGTCATGCTAAAAATATTCCGTATTTCGGAATATTCCGTATTTCGGAATATTTGGATATGGGAGACTCAACCTGTACAGTATAAGAGGACTACAGTTTAGCCACTATTGAAAGTGTATTTATGCCTTGATCCAATTTAAGCACCAGGGTCAATATCATTCAAGTAGTGGGTTGTACATTTATTGTATCTGGAAATGGAAGCCCTTGCCTCTCTGTTATGGTGTGGGGGAAAAGGAGAATACAACAGTGTGGCTGAGGATCAAGAGCTACAGCAAAGAGTAGATACCCAAATAACACTGCAGTCAGGTAACAGTCATGTAACCCCAGTCCTGTGATCCAGATCTCACATATGGCTAAGCCCCTAGCATTGAACCCACACAGCAGCAGTGTAAAAAACATTAGCACATATAATGGGGGAAGGTCCTCGCTTGGTTGTGTATATGCAGGTGGTTAGTGAACATATATGACCAGGTAGTATATATGGAAGGATTTTATTATTTATTATCAGGAGCCACAGTGCTCCAATTCAATACTATAGTGTGTGCACTGAAATTATGAAACGTTGATTGCCACTTATACTTATATAAGTGGCAATTAACTTTTCATAATTTCAGTGCACACACTATAGTATTGAATTGAAGCACTGTGACTCCTGATAATAAATAATAAAATCATTCCATATATACTACCTGGTGATATATGTGTACTAACCACCTGCATATACACAACCAAGCGAGGACCTTCCCCCATTGTATTTGCTATTTTGACGTTATAAAGGGTCAGGTTACCCTGTAAGGTCCTGCAGCTTATATTAGCACATCCATTTTTTCTGCCCCTTTCTATGTGCAGCGTGGGTCTTCATCCACACAATTATAGTGTAGAACACATAGCACAAAGAAACAAAACACAAAGCTGTCCTAATCTGGAAGTAGAGACAGATCACTCAAATCAGGACTGCCCCTCCAATAGCGGAACACTTGGGAAGTACATCTAAGGTAGAGTTAGATATAGAATAGGGCTACAAAACAGAAAGTAGTTATTTCTACTTTTACTATGGGCTGTCTCCCCTGTACTTAGGACTATGTTGTTTAAAGATCTGGTCATTTAATGATTGATCCAAACGACCGGAATGTACTATGTCTACAGTTTACTAAGCACAAAAATCTGATGGATATACAAGTTGTTGATATTATGAAGTAAGTGCAACATATGGCATCTAATTTCCAGATCTTAAAGGCTTATCTCTGGAATTAGCCCATTTTCTAATATTGTCTAAATACACAATAAAATACCTGGTTTTGCATACTGAGTGCAGTTATTACTAATATATTCTTATAATCTTGGATTTACAAGTTAATATTTACTAGAAAGCCTGAATAACCTGCACTAGGGGCCATGTCCTCATCTGTATGAGACCAGCAGTAAAGTGCACCAAATATGCATTTGGGCATTGGGCACACCGTATCCTGAGTGCGCAAGCAGGTATAATAATACACCCATCAGTAAATATTCTCCTACACAGGACTCATACATTTACAAGAATCACCTATAAATTATTTTTTTTCTGTCAACTATCAATGTCAAATGAAGACTCTGAATGTTGAAATAGAACGTGCACATATTTGTCATTCCTCATGTATATCCGCTCCGAGTGGGGCCACTACAGGGACATGCAGGGAGCCACTGTTTATTCCAAGCTGATTCCTGAAGTCAGCAGATGTAGGGGAAACATAAAAAGTGGATCATGAGGACAGTATAGTTCATTTCATGTTTTTATTTTGTAAAATCCCAGTGGGAATGTTCCTGCTTAATAGTTGTTTACTTTAAATGTCTACACTGGAAGTGTAATCAAACTGTGATAGTTTAAAGAAGTCAACTATGTTACCTATTTAAATTGAATCTCTTCCAAGAAAACCATGTTGAAAGACTCTAGAACTGCCTGGTAGAAGAACACTCATGATTGCAATGTCAGCAAGTGAATAAACATTCCATTTCCTTTGACATTTACATACAAATAAGCTAAAATCTAGCTAAGATCATGGTTGCACAATCGCTGACTTAGTATACTTGTTGTACTCCATTGCACATGTACAAAGTTATCGCAGTTATTTCATTGCTACAAAGTACAGATAGTATTACGTTTCTAAATCGGGGGTGACCAAAGTTTTTGCATTTGGAGTCAGACAGCAACTGGGTTGGAGAGGTGGGCTGCAGAGATCCAAGCGTGTCATACCAACGCATGTTGTGCACCTTTAGAGGAGGTATTAGAAAGTGCCACAACTACCGGAGTTATGTGTTTTATGGAAATTCAGACATGATTTATACTTAAATACGTGCAACTTTAATGTGGAATATTGTATGACTTTACTGAACCCTACTAGCTTTTACTAGCCATGGGGAGATTTATCAGACATTCTAAAGAGGACAGGTAAAGAAGTTTCCCATAGCAACCAATCAGATTTAGTATTTACTAAAGGGGTGTATTTACTAAAGTGCGGGTTTTTAGAAGTAGAGATTTTGCCCTTAGCAACCAATCAGATTCTAGCTATTATCTAGAAGGTGCTAGTTAAATGTTAAGTAGAATATGATTGGTTGCTATGGTGAACATCTCCACTTCTAAAAATGCTCAATTTAGTAAATATACCCCTGATTATCATTTTATAGATAGTGCTAGATATATTAGAGCTAGAAGCAGATTGATTGCTCTGGACAACTTTCAACATATCCTATTTAGTAGGTTTGATAAATCTCCCCCAAAACCTAAGAGAACGGAGCTTCGGAGTTCACTGGTCCTAGTGATCAGGTCCCTTCCTTGGGGAGCCCACCAATCACCAATCAGAAAAAAGTTCCCCATAAAGGCAAAAAACACAGAATTATTTCTGACAGAACTCCTGTACAGACTGACACAAGAGCTATGCCATTCCCTCTCCCTCATAAACCACCTGCCAAATCCTAGGTGCACAATTCAGTGTACAGTAAGTAAATCAATTCATTTAAAATTAAAAATCCACGAGCATGACAAGAACAATATTATTTAATCTTTAATTACACTATTACCTCCAAAGCCATGGAGTGCAGAGAAGCTTTCAGCCCAGGGCTGGTGCTCCTTGGGGAGACGGGGACACCATTTTTAGGGGGGTTCCCACTTCCCTAGGGATTCCAGTCCTGGGCTGACCAGTTGATGGCTGGTTGCCATTATTGCAGGGGGACCACAGCCTGTGGGACACCCTGCTTATAGCATCAACTGCCCTGGCTGGTCGAGCTTTGTGGTTGTTGGAAAATATGGTGGAATACATGCCATTTTTCCCTCCTATTTTATACTTTTAAGGCTTTTTACAAAAACAAAGCCTGCACAGATCATAGTGATCTGTGTAGTGCCTTAAAGCCGACACAGATTGACAAATGGATTGTTGGTAGATTTGCAGCAGAAAAAGGGCTTGAAACTCGACGGATATTGATGACTGAAAAGTAAGAATTGATGCATAGTAAATACTGTTTAATACACTGCAATTTGCCGTCGATGCCCGTCGCTTTCAAATAGACAGCAAAGCCGACGCTTAGCAAATTTAACCTAAGATTGGATAATATTGCCAATAAGCAATATTATTCTGCATTTTCAGGAACATGGTAGACCAGACTCATATCATATAAGTAAAAGATGTTACCACTTTGTCTTCTTTTGTTTTCTCAAGTGATTTCAGTAAATTTTCATGTTTCTCTTCATTTATTTCCACAATGTTCTTCATTTGCTTTACACCCAGCAAGGCTTTCATTACTTCTTGCTCCACATGCTCCTCCCCACATTGTGAAAGTGCTGGATACAAGCAGATACTAATTAATATTTCTAAATAACCACGCAGAGCTATAAAGAGCTCTAGTAAATGTTTTTTCACACTTAGCAGGAACATCATGAATTTACAGCTGCGGTATAGATCAGAGGTTCCCAAACACAGTCCTCAAGGCTCTCCAACAGTACAGGTTTTAGAGATATCCATGCTTGAGCACAGGTGACTGAATTAGTACCTAAGCCAATTTGATTTAACACCTGTGCTCAACCATGGATATCTCTAAAACCTGTACTGTTGGGGAACCTTGAGGACCGCGTTTGGGAACCTCTGGTATAGATAAATGCTAGAAGTTAAATATACTTCTCAATTTACTCCATTACAAAACAAAAACAAATAAAGAAGCCCATTAATAAGAGTGCAACCGCATAGAGTTCCTCTGATCTGTGGGGATCTCCTGTTCTGCGTCTATACAGTTCCTTAGCATGGTACATATCATTAGCATGGTCATTTTACCACCCTATATAAGTTTGAGTGAACTATTTCTTAATGTTTTGCCTTAATATAACTGATTGGATAGGTGCCATGGCAGCTGTATTAATATGGTGCACTAAGTCTTTTATGCATTCAAACTTCTTCATGGTGTAAGTCTTGAGTAAATTACCATTATTGGTATTAGCAGGAGTACGTTTCTTCAGAACTGCAGGGGTCCCATGTTCTAATTGGGGTATATGGGGAGTAAATCAAATTTTGACTGGACATCTTATTTTTTTCAAACTATTTTTCAGTAGTCTGTGGTTGTGCACATTATCTGTAGATTTGTGTTTTGGTTTTGTATTAGTTAGTCCCACTGGGTTACACCTTAGCCAAATATGCAGTTTAACATCTTTATATTATTTATCAGGTTCTCTTTGCCATTTACACATTAGACTCTGGAATAAATGAACATACAAGTAGTTTTTCTATTGTTTTCCCATTTGTGGAGTGCAACATTTAAAATATGGAATAGTTAATAGACAAAAAGGACTTTTTCATTTATCCCACCACTTATCGTAGAGGCCAGCACCCTTTTGACCATTGCAGAGGCCAGAGCCACCTTGACCATTGGAAAGCCCAGAGCTACCTGCCAATTTGGCCATCGGAAAGCCCAGAGGCCCTTTGACCATTGTAGATGATAGTATTCTTGACTATCAAAGAGGGCAGCATCCCCTTGACCATCACAGAGGCCAGAGCAACTTTGATTAGTGGAGGGGCCAGAACCAACTTGATAATTGGAGAGCCCAGAGTTCCATTGACCATTGTAGAGATGAGCACCCCTTTGACCTTGGGAGAGGCCAGCATCCCCTCTCAGAAATGATGAGACCATTACCCCCATGATTATGATAGAGAACAGTTTCCCCATTGGACAAGCTAGAGCCACTTTGACCATTGGAGAGGCCAGAGCCACCTTAATCATCGGAGAGCCCAGAGAAACTTTGACCATATATAATAAGAGTACCCCCATGACATTCAATGAGGCCAGCACTCCCTTGTCCACCAGAAAGGCCAACACCTCATTGACTATCAGACAGGCCTGTATCCTCTTGACTATTAAAGAGGCCAGAACCACCTTGAGTGTCAGGGAGTTCAGAGCCCCCTTAACAATTGTAATGGAGAGTGCCCCCTTGACCATCAGAGAGGACAGCACCCCATGACAATTAGATATGAAAGTCCCCCTTTAGCCATTGTAGAAGAGAGGATCACTTGTCCATGGTAAATACCAGCACCCCATGACTTTTAGAGAGGTCAGCACCCCCTTAACTATCAGAAAGGTCAGAGCCCCCTTGACCATCAGAGAGGCATACTACATGACTATTAGTGTGGCAAGTACTCACATGTGCTGGCCATCAGTGAGGCCAGCACACTCTTTACCATCAAAAAGCCGAGCGCCTCTTGGCCATCAAAAGATAAAGGGCCAACTTGACCATCAGACAGGACAACACCCACTTGGCTATCATAAATGCCAACACGATGATTACAAGAGAGGCCACCACCCTCTTTACCATCAACGAGGCCAGCACGCTTGGCCATCAAAGACTCAAGAACTAACTTGACCGTCAAAGAGGCAAGATCAACCTTAATCATCAGGGAGGCTAGCACCCCCTTGACCATCGTAAAGGCTAGCACCTCCTTCGCTGTTAGAGAGACCATAATTCCCTCAACCACTGGAGAAAAGAATGCCTCCTCAACCATCAGAACGGCCAGAATCCCCACAACCATAAGACAGGCTAGATCCCACTTGTATTTCAGATTAGCCAGTACCCCTTGATCACTGGAGAGGTTAGATCCCTCTGGACCACTGAAGAGGCCAGCACCACCTCAGACATTAGGGAAAAGAGCACCACCTCGACAATCAGAAAGGCTAGTGCCTCTTGAACATTAAGGGGGTTAGGAGCTGCTCAAATATTGTAGAGGATAACACCCCCTTCGACCATCAGAGAGGTCAATGCTCTCACAAACCAACACCATATGAGCATTGGAGAGTCTAGCAGCCCCGTCACCACTGAAAAGTACAAACTCCCTAAATCTTTTCTGCGACAATAGTAAATTGTCATCACTTTTGTTTGTTTTTTTTACAATTAATATGGCCATAATACATGTTGTGACTAAAGGGAAAAGGGTAGTACAACAATGGCTGTGAGCATTTGAAATGGCTATCACATTTATGAAACCAAGATTAAGTATCCCCTGAAAGTCATGTAAGGAGTGATATCTCACAAGCTAGCAAGGGCCAATCATGACTTTTGAAGCTACTTCATGTGGTATGAATACAGAGATGAATTAAGTAATTTACTTTTCTATGATTTGTGTACGCGGTCTTTTATTGTTCTCTACAGAGCAGCAAATTTGACTCATTGTTGAAACAAGCACAATTAATTAAAGAAATATGTAATATTGCAATGAATCACATGTTTTGAGTTTAACTATTTGCAAACAAATAAAATAATGTACTGTAGCTACAGGAATGTTACTACAATATTAGACTTGTAGTATCTAAACTCTAACTGTGTACTATGTATTGCATTACATTTTCTAAATGTTAGTTCTTCTCTATATTTTTTTACTCATGTGTCAATTAATTGTTACATTGAGCAGTGCCAACACTGTTGTTCTACAAAGGTAATGGGGCACATCCACTAGCATACATAGAAATGACTGCACGATTACGACATTGTAATCGTGCAGTCGTTTCACAGTCTGGTGGTCTGCCTACACTGAATGATCAGTCATTCAGTGTAGGCACATCAATCATCCCCTAACATGCTCAACCTGACGTTGTCGTCAGGTTCACCAGCATGTTCAGGCGATGATTGATGTCGGAAACGACCAGCGGGAAAGTGCATCGCTGGTCGTTTCCGACATTTACATCCCCGATGTGTGCCCGATTACATAGAGCGATATCGTAATCGTGCAATCGCTCTATGTAATCGGGTAGTGGATACCCGGCATAAGATGTCTGTAATTGTTAAAATGTGAGGAATTTACACAAGGCATGTTGCAGGACCTAAACTGCAATAAATGTTGAATAGCTTGACAAGTACACAACTGACAATCTTAAACTATTTAGCAATGGCAGTAGATTATATTTAGACAAGTTAGTATTGCAATTAGAAGGTGCCTGTCACCATATACAGTAGGTAACTGCACATTAAGTGGTCTAGCCTGCAGTCAAAATATAGGCATGTCGACATTTTGAGTGTCGACATTTGAACATATGAAAATATAGACAATCAAAATGCTGAACTGATAATATAAGCAAGTCTATATTTTGCATGTCAACATTTTGAACAAATCAAAAGGTCAACAAACAAAATGTCGACATTGACAATATAGGTCACTGCACATAGTGTAACCTAGAAAAGGGTGATAACAAGTGCGCAATAAAATCAGGGATGCAGCAAAGGGTGAAAATACAAATGAGTAGACACCCACTACTCCAAAAAACATGCACAAAAAATAGATGTAAATCACCTCCTAGCGTTCCCCCAATCATAAGTGCACATAAGTGACAGGAAAAGAGAAATAATCACCATAAATCGGATCCACTTGATATAGGATCACATAACCATCTAGAATTTGCAGTCTTTAATGGTAAATGAACAAAGTAAATCTTGTCCTCCAAATAATATGCGCTGATCACAGCAATCCTCATATATGAAAATATAAAGAAAATACAGACATAGTGTAGATCAAACTAAAAACATATTCTGTTTAATAATAAGGTACACTCACAAATTGTAGAAGCTTCTGAAGAAGGACTAATATGTCTGAAACGCGTTAAGCGTGGGCTTTGAAGTTTGCATTGATTATTGTGTGGTGGACAACTGACTTCACTTGCTTCATCTTGGGCATACTCCTGCATCCGGAGCCGGTGTTCTTTGCCTTCCTTTTACCATCCAAGGATCACAAGAAAGGAGCAGATGTGAATGTTGCTGCATTGCCACTTTTAAATAAATTTTACATGCCTGATTGTGTTCTACAATTTGTGAGTGTACCTTATTATTAAACAGAATATGTTTTTAGTTTGATCTACACTATGTCTGTATTTTCTTTATATTTTCATATATGAGGATTGCTGTGATCAGCGCATATTATTTGGAGGACAAGATTCACTTTTTTAATTTACCATTAAAGACTGTGAATTCTAGATGGTTATGTGGATCCGATTTATGGTGATTATTTCTCATTTCCTGTCACTTATGTGCACTTGTGATTGGGGGAGCGCTAGGAGGTGATTTACATCTATTTTTTGTACATAGTGTAACCTGCAATCAAAGTTACAGCTGGCTCTATCAGCATATTAATTGTCTGTATTATGTCCATGTCTACATTACATTATGTCCCTGTCAACATTTTGACTGTCTACATATTGCTTGTAGACATATAGTACGTCGACATTTTGGTTGTTTAAATATTATACCTGCCGAATTATGGTGTCTATGTTTTGAATGTCTATATTTTGGTTTTCTAAGTAATATACCCACCCCTGTCCAGGAATATTAAAGTTAAAGAAGGTTTTATATTATTGCAGATTGAGTTTTACTAGATGATTCTTCCTGTGGAGCAGGACGCATCTCTAGAGATGGTTATCATTCAGTGATAATTAACAACAATTGATGGTTTGTTGCTGATAGTGATTAGTTTATAGGAGCTCCCCAATGGCATGGATTGGATGGCAGAGGTCAGAAGGGTGATGGTGGTCATGGTATGTGCATTCGCAGTCTTGATCTATGTGGCAGTGAAGAATCGATGGTTCAACCATTGAGAGTTTCCCATGGATGTTTAGGAATCATCAACCATTGGTGGTAGAACCCTATTCACCTCACCAACTGTCACTTTCAAGTATCACACACAAGGCACGAGTCAATTATAATAAGCATATGAATAAACAAACATTCAGTTAATTGTAACGGGATCAAGGCACTGATGTGATCTTTTCAAGTTCCCACTGAAGTCAATGTGGCTCCAAAAATGAACATTCTTCAAAACAACTACAGTGATGATCTGATGTCTGTGTCTGTATGGAGGAATGTTTTTTTTTTCTGTTGAACATAATCATTGAACCAGACTGCTCCACGGAGACACAAACTTTGGGCAAAACAGCATTTTCATGTGGTTTAAGTTCTACTTGAATTACAGTAAATGGCAAAGTTAGTCTCTGTTTCATGCAAAACTCACTTTGTTTTTAAACGCCTAAATCCATGGCTTATAAACACTGGCTTAGTCTCTTGTTATATGAAATGATATTGAAGAATGTATTATGCTATTGTGGGATTGTAGTAATAATAATATTACCTTTCATGTCCTTGCTGAGAGAACTTGCTCCTAATTCTGCTGATGCTGGTGCACTCTGCTGGTGTTTCAAACACAGGAGACATGTTATCAATGTAAATAAATATTTCATATTACCCCTGGAGAAATAGAGAGAAAATATCATTTGATGGGTTTTTCAGCAAAGTGCTATTTTTTTACATTACTCAAAAGAGTACGCATTAAATATTCTTGTTGTAGCACAGTTTGGGTGGACTAGAAAGTGGGGCTTATTTTATACAATTTTATAATTTTGCATGTTGGGAGATATATTGATACATAAATGTTTTCAGTATTTGTTTGCCAGCAACTAACTTCATACAGTGAACATTCGTGCTTGCTATGGGCTTTTCATGCAAAAAGAGTGGGTCTGAATATCATACATTCACTTTAATTTGACCTACTTCTACTTGTCTGATCAAAACTAGCGTAGCATATGTTGCTATAGGTTACATCATATTTGCATTTTTATGTTGTGTGATTTAATAAGAATTTTGATGTGAGATAATTTAAGATTGCATACATGTAATGATCACTGTCGCCAGAAATTCTTTCTTCAGGAAGGTCCCTAACATGTTTATTGGTTAGTGGAGGCCCACATGTGCTTCAATTCTGGACAATTTCCCGAAATAGGTCATAATGACATTGTCATCAGGCCTGTAGGGAGCAGCTCCAGGCCCAGGTGCAGTAGGGGGCGTGGTCTATTTGGGGCACGGCTAAGCCCCTTACAAAAAAAATTAATATACCACACCCCATTTTGGTAATAATGAGTAGTAAAAACCGTTTAGCTAATCAGGATAGGGTGAGGCACTTTTGTTCCTGGTGCAGAGTTACTACTTTAGATTGCAGGCACTGTTGGCAATGGAATTATTAAAAGCTTATTTAACATTTCAACAAAGGCTTGTAAATGTGATAGATGCATCAATTTTGTACAATATAATGCTCATTAAGTACACATTATACTCTGCTGCAGGGCAGGTTTCAGTATGCGCTCCTAACATTTTGTTCAAACAAAGGATAACAGTAGGTTTGGGGCTATATTTAGTTAGGGGTGAGCGGGTTCGGATTTCTGAAATCCGAACCCCCCCGAGCCCCCCCGATCCGAGTCCGATCCGAGTCAGGCTCGACTTTTCCCGCCTGACTCGGATCTGACATCGAGGCAAAACGTCATCATCCCGCCTTCCGAGTCTCGCGGGTTTTGGATCCTATATAAGGTACCCGCGTCGGCGCCATTTTCTCACTCGGCTGTGGACAGTGAAGAGGGAGGGTGGGAGTTAGTGCTGTGTAGTGTAGTGTAGTGTAGTGCTGCTGTTGTCCACTACTTCAAAGTCCATAGGGGCTGGCTGTGTTGTGCTGTGCTGCTGTTGTTAATAGGGGCTGTGTCCACTACTTCAAAGTCCATAGGGGCTGGCTGGACTGTGTTGTGCAGTCAGTTCTCCATAGGGGCTGTGTCCACTCCAAAGTCCTGTGCAGTGTCCCAGTCCTAAAGGGGTGCTGTAGTGTTGTCCAGGGGGTGCTCTGTCCATCAGGGGTGCTCCCCCAAGTGCTAAAAAAATAATATATTTTCTGTGTTTGTGAATTGTGTGCGCAGTAGCCGCACGTGCATCAACAAAGTAGTGCCAAGCGTGCGCCTGTGTCATAAGTAAAGGGCCGGCTGGCTTGACCGTTAAAGGGTGCTGTAACCCCCGAAAGTACACTCCAGTCCAAACCAAAAAAAAATTATTTTCTGTGTTTGTGAATTGTGTGCGCAGTAGCCGCACGTGCATCAACAAAGTAGTGCCAAGCGTGCGCCTGTGTCATAAGTAAAGGGCCGGCTGGCTTGACCGTTAAGGGTGCTGTAACCCCCGAAAGTACACTCCAGTCCAAACCAAAAAAAAAATTATTTTCTGTGTTTGTGAATTGTGTGCGCAGTAGCCGCACGTGCATCAACAAAGTAGTGCCAAGCGTGCGCCTGTGTCCCATAAGTAAAAGGCCGGCTGGCTTGTCCGTTAAAGGGTGCTGTAACCCCCGAAAGTACACTCCAGTCCAAACCAAAAAAAAAATTATTTTCTGTGTTTGTGAATTGTGTGCGCAGTAGCCGCACGTGCATCAACAAAGTAGTGCCAAGCGTGCGCCTGTGTCATAAGTAAAGGGCTGGCTGGCTTGACCGTTAAGGGTGCTGTAACCCCCGAAAGTACACTCCAGTTCAAACAAAAAAAAAAATTATTTTCTGTGTTTGTGAATTGTGTGCGCAGTAGCCGCACGTGCATCAACAAAGTAGTGCCAAGCGTGCGCCTGTGTCATAAGTAAAGGGCCGGCTGGCTTGACCGTTAAAGGGTGCTGTAACCCCCGAAAGTACACTCCAGTCCAAACCAAAAAAAAATTATTTTCTGTGTTTGTGAATTGTGTGCGCAGTAGCCGCACGTGCATCAACAAAGTAGTGCCAAGCGTGCGCCTGTGTCATAAGTAAAGGGCCGGCTGGCTTGACCGTTAAGGGTGCTGTAACCCCCGAAAGTACACTCCAGTCCAAACCAAAAAAAAAATTATTTTCTGTGTTTGTGAATTGTGTGCGCAGTAGCCGCACGTGCATCAACAAAGTAGTGCCAAGCGTGCGCCTGTGTCATAAGTAAAGGGCCGGCTGGCTTGACCGTTAAAGGGTGCTGTAACCCCCGAAAGTACACTCCAGTCCAAACCCAAAAAAAATTATTTTCTGTGTTTGTGAATTGTGTGCGCAGTAGCCGCACGTGCATCAACAAAGTAGTGCCAAGCGTGCGCCTGTGTCATAAGTAAAGGGCCAGCTGGCTTGACCGTTAAGGGTGCTGTAACCCCCGAGAGTACACTCCAGTCCAAACCAAAAAAAAAATTATTTTCTGTGTTTGTGAATTGTGTGCGCAGTAGCCGCACGTGCTTCAACAAAGTAGTGCCAAGCGTGCGCCTGTGTCATAAGTAAAGGGCCGGCTGGCTTGACCGTTAAAGGGTGCTGTAACCCCCGAAAGTACACTCCAGTCCAAACCAAAAAAAAAATTATTTTCTGTGTTTGTGAATTGTGTGCGCAGTAGCCGCACGTGCATCAACAAAGTAGTGCCAAGCGTGCGCCTGTGTCATAAGTAAAGGGCCGGCTGGCTTGACCGTTAAAGGGTGCTGTAACCCCCGAAAGTACACTCCAGTCCAAACCAAAAAAAAATTATTTTCTGTGTTTGTGAATTGTGTGCGCAGTAGCCGCACGTGCATCAACAAAGTAGTGCCAAGCGTGCGCCTGTGTCATAAGTAAAGGGCCGGCTGGCTTGACCGTTAAAGGGTGCTGTAACCCCCGAAAGTACACTCCAGTCCAAACCCAAAAAAAATTATTTTCTGTGTTTGTGAATTGTGTGCGCAGTAGCCGCACGTGCATCAACAAAGTAGTGCCAAGCGTGCGCCTGTGTCATAAGTAAAGGGCCGGCTGGCTTGACCATTAAGGGTGCTGTAACCCCCGAAAGTACACTCCAGTCCAAACCAAGAAAAAAATTATTTTCTGTGTTTGTGAATTGTGTGCGCAGTAGCCGCACGTGCATCAACAAAGTAGTGCCAAGCGTGCGCCTGTGTCATAAGTAAAGGGCCGGCTGGCTTGACCGTTAAAGGGTTCTGTAACCCCAAAAGTACACTCCAAAACAAAAAAATATATATTTTCTGTGTTTGTGACTTGTGTGCACTGTGGCTGCACGTGCATCAACAAAGGAGCAGCGCCAAGCGTGCGCCTGTGTCCCATAAGTAAAGAGCCGGCTGGCTCATTTCTTAAAGGGTGGTGTAACCCACAAAGTGCACTACTCTCCAGCAAAAATAAAAAAATATTTTCTGTGTTTGTGTTAGGGGTGTGCACCGGCCACTTTTCGTGTTTTGTGTTTTGGTTTTGGATCTGGATCTTTCTTCGTGTTTTGGATCTGGATTGGTTTTGCCAAAACCACCCTTCCGTGTTTTGGGTTCTGGGTTTTGTGTTTTGGATCTGTATTTTTTTTTAAAAAAGCATAAAAACAGCTAAAATCACAGAATTTGTAGGTTTTTCTGCTCCTATGCTATTATTAACCTCAATAACCTTAATTTCCACTCATTTCCAGTCTATTCAGAACACCTCACACCTCACAATAGTGTTTTTATGTCCAAAACGTTGCACCGAGGTAGCTGGATGACTATGCTAAGCGACACGAGTGGGCGGCACAAACACGTGACCCATCTAGGCGTGAAACTGCAGTGGCAGACAGGATGGCAGTTTGAAAAACTAGGCCCCAAACTGTACATAATGCAAAGAAAAAAAAGAGGTGCAAGATGGAATTGTCCTTGGGCCCTCCCACCCACCCTTATGTTGTATAAACAGGACATGCACACTTTAACAAACCAATCATTTCAGCGCCAGGGTCTGCCACACAACTGTGGCTGAAATGATTGGTTCGTTTGGGCCCCCACAAAACAAGCTGGCAATTAATGTGTCCCTGCACAAACTGGCTCTATGGAGGCAAGATGTCATCCTCATCCACCGATTCCTCACCCTCTTCAGTGTGTACATCCTCATCCTCACAAAGTATTAACTCGTCCCCACTTGAATCCACCACCACAGGTCCCTCTGTACCTTCTGGAGGCTGGTCTCCCTGGAAGAGCTGATAATTCATTTTGATGAACATCATCTTCTCCACATTCTGTG
Source organism: Taudactylus pleione (assembly GCA_031769625.1). Classification (NCBI taxonomy): domain Eukaryota; kingdom Metazoa; phylum Chordata; class Amphibia; order Anura; family Myobatrachidae; genus Taudactylus; species Taudactylus pleione. The sequence goes on along the minus strand of JAUIMM010000092.1, from coordinate 27,230,329 downwards.
GAAGCAACCTCCTACGCCTTTCGCTGACAAGGTTCCCGGCTGCACTAAACACTCTTTCGGAGTACACACTGGAGGGGGGGCAACTCAGGTAAAATAGAGCCAGTTTGTACAGGGGCCTCCAAATTGCCTCTTTTTCCTGCCAGTACAGGTATGGACTGTCTGCCATGCCTACTTGGATGCTGTCACCGATGTAATCCTCCACCATTCTGTCAATGGTGACAGTATCATATGCAGTGACAGTAGACATGTCAGAAATTGTTGCCAGGTCCTTCAGTCCGGACCAGATGTCCAAACTTGGTCCTGCCTGCCCTGCATCACCGCCAGCGGGTTGCTTAGGATACCTAAGTTTTTTCCTGGCAGCCCCAGTTGCAGGAGAAAATGAAGAAGGAGCCGTTGACGTGTCACGTTCCGCTTCAGCTGACAGTGTGTTCACCAGCAGGTCTTTGCACCTCTGCAGGCTTGTGTCGGCCGGAAAGAGAGACACCACATAGGCTTTAAACCTAGGATCGAGCACGGTGGCCAAAACGTAGTGGTCTGATTTCAACAGATTGACCACCCTGGAATCCTGGCAAAGCGAATGAAGGGCTTCATCCACAAGTCCCACATGCCGAGCGGAATCGCTCCGTCTTAGCTCCTCCTTCACTTTCTCCAGCTGCTTCTGCAAAAGCCTGATGAGGGGAATGACCTGACTCAAGCTGGCAGTGTCTGAACTGACTTCACGTGTGGCAAGTTCGAAGGGCTGGAGAACCTTGCACAACACGGAAATCATTCTCCACTGCGCTTGAGTCAGGTGCATACCCCCTCCTTTGCCTATGTCATAGGTGGATGTATAGGCTTGTATGGCCTTTTGCTGCTCCTCCATCCTCTGAAGCATATAGAGGGTTGAGTTCCACCGCGTCACAACCTCTTGCTTCAGGTGATGGCGGGGCAGGTTCAAGAGTGTTTGCTGGCGCTCCAGTCTTCGGCACGCAGTCGCTGAATGGCGAAAGTGGCCAGAAATTTTTCGGGCCACCCAAAGCGTCTCCTGCACGCCCCTGTCGCTTTTCAGAAAATTCTGCACCACCAAGTTTATTGTGTGAGCAAAACATGGGACGTGCTGGAATTTGCCCAGATGTAATGCCCGCACAATATTGGTGGCGTTGTCAGATATCACAAATCCCCAGGAGAGTCTAAGTGGGGTAAGCCACTGGGCGATGATTTCCCTCAGTTTCTCTAAGAGGTTGTCGGCGGTGTGCCTCTTACTGAAACCGGTGATACACAGCGTAGCCTGCCTTGTAACGAGCTGGCATTTCTGAGATGCTGCTACTGGTGACGCTGCTGCTGTTGCTGCGTAAGGTGATACATCTACCCAGTGGGCTGTCACAGTCATATAGTCCTTAGTCTGCCCTGTTCCACTTGTCCACATGTCCGTGGTTAAGTGGACATTGTGTACAACGGCATTTTTCAGGACACTGAGGACACTTTTTCTGACGTTTCTGTACAGTCTCGGTATCGCCTGCCTAGTGAAGTGGAATCTAGACGGGATTTGGAACCGGGGACACACTACCTCCATCAATTGTCTAAATCCCACTGCACTAATGGCGGATACCGGACGCACGTCTAACACCAACATAGCAGTCAAGGCCTCAGTTATACGTTTTGCTTCAGGATGACTGCTGTCGTACTTCATCCTCCTCGCTAAGGACTGTTGGAGGGTCAATTGTTTAGTAAAAGTAGTGGTGTTCCTACTTCCTCTCTGGGATGATGAACGACTCCCAGCAGCAGCAACAGCAGCAGCGGCAGCAGTAGGCGTAGCAATGCAGGATCCTCCGGAGGAATCCCGGATAGGAGAGTCAGTCATGCCAGTGACATGGCCTGCAGGACTACTTCCGATCCTAACTAAGGAGGAAATTGACGAGGAGGGAGTTGACGGTGTGGTTTGCAGGCGCTTGGATACAACAGGACAACGGGATTTAGGTGTCCCTGGACTGCTTACGGTCTTAGCCAAAGTTTCTGAACTTGACAGTAACTTTTTATGAACGCGCTGCAGGTGCCGTATAAGGGAGGATGTTCCTAGGTGGTTGACGTCCCTACCCCTACTTATTTCACCTTTACATATGGTACATATGGCAAGACAGTTGTTGTCCGGATTTGGATAGAAATATTGCCAGACCAAAGAGGTGGAATGTTTGGTCTTCTGCCCAGGCATGACCGTGATGGGCTTTTTCATCCCACGGACAACAACTGTCTCCCCCGGAGCCTGATTTAAACAAACCACATCACCATCAGAATCCTCCTCGCCAACTTCCTCCTCAGCGCCAGCTACACCAGTATCCTCATCCTGTTGTACTTCAACAGTGACATCTTCAATTTGCATATCAGCAAGTGGACTGTGGGTGCTCCTTTCAGCACTTGCAGGGGGCGTGCAAATGGTGGAAAGAGCCACCTCTTCCCGTCCAGTGCTGGGAAGGTCAGGCATCGCAACCACCACCACACTTGGACTCTCCTTGGGGATTTGTGATATCTTCTTAGAAAGCACAGTTCTTCGCTGTGCTTTTGCCAGCTTAACTCTTTTGATTTTTTTAGTGGGAGGAGGGCTTCCATCGTCATGTGAAGCTGAACCACTAGTCATGAACATACTAGGGATCGACCTTAGCCGTTCCTTGCCACTCCGTGTCGTAAATGGCATATTGGCAAGTTTACGTTTCTCTTCAGCTGATTTAAATGTCTTTTTCAAGGTCATTTTCCTGAACTTTGCCATTTGGGATTGTATGTGCCCTCTACTATGACATTGGGCATCGGCCTTGGCAGACGACGTTGATGGCATGTTATCGTCTATGTCATGACTAGTGGCAGCAGCTTCAGCACTAGGAGGAAGTGGTTCTTGATCTTTCTCTATTTTATTTTTATCGGAGAAAGTTTGGTCCTCCATTTATGTTATATCGATTTGATATATACGTGCGGCTAAACACAGAAAATAATTTTTTTTTGGGTTTGGACTGGAGTGTACTTTGTGGGTTACAGCACCCTTTAACGGTCAAGCCAGCCGGCCCTTTACTTATGACACAGGCGCACGCTTGGCACTACTTTGTTGATGCACGTGCGGCTACTGCGCACACAATTCACAAACACAGAAAATAATTTTTTTTTGGTTTGGACTGGAGTGTACTTTCGGGGGTTACAGCACCCTTTAACGGTCAAGCCAGCCGGCCCTTTACTTATGACACAGGCGCACGCTTGGCACTACTTTGTTGATGCACGTGCGGCTACTGCGCACACAATTCACAAACACAGAAAATAATTTTTTTTTGGTTTGGACTGGAGTGTACTTTCGGGGGTTACAGCACCCTTTAACGGTCAAGCCAGCCGGCCCTTTACTTATGACACAGGCGCACGCTTGGCACTACTTTGTTGATGCACGTGCGGCTACTGCGCACACAATTCACAAACACAGAAAATATTTTTTTTTTTGGTTTGGACTGGAGTGTACTTTGGGGGTTACAGCACCCTTTAACGGTCAAGCCAGCCGGCCCTTTACTTATGACACAGGCGCACGCTTGGCACTACTTTGTTGATGCACGTGCGGCTACTGCGCACACAATTCACAAACACAGAAAATAATTTTTTTTTTGGTTTGGACTGGAGTGTACTTTCGGGGGTTACAGCACCCTTAAACGGTCAAGCCAGCCGGCCCTTTACTTATGACACAGGTGCACGCTTGGCACTACTTTGTTGATGCACGTGCGGCTACTGCGCACACAATTCACAAACACAGAAAATAATTTTTTTTTTGGTTTGGACTGGAGTGTACTTTCGGGGGTTACAGCACCCTTAACGGTCAAGCCAGCCGGCCCTTTACTTATGACACAGGTGCACGCTTGGCACTACTTTGTTGATGCACGTGCGGCTACTGCGCACACAATTCACAAACACAGAAAATAATTTTTTTTTGGTTTGGACTGGAGTGTACTTTCGGGGGTTACAGCACCCTTAACGGTCAAGCCAGCCGGCCCTTTACTTATGACACAGGCGCACGCTTGGCACTACTTTGTTGATGCACGTGCGGCTACTGCGCACACAATTCACAAACACAGAAAATAATTTTTTTTTTGGTTTGGACTGGAGTGTACTTTCGGGGGTTACAGCACCCTTAACGGTCAAGCCAGCCGGCCCTTTACTTATGACACAGGCGCACGCTTGGCACTACTTTGTTGATGCACGTGCGGCTACTGCGCACACAATTCACAAACACAGAAAATAATTTTTTTTTGGTTTGGACTGGAGTGTACTTTCGGGGGTTACAGCACCCTTTAACGGTCAAGCCAGCCGGCCCTTTACTTATGACACAGGCGCACGCTTGGCACTACTTTGTTGATGCACGTGCGGCTACTGCGCACACAATTCACAAACACAGAAAATAATTTTTTTTTTGGTTTGGACTGGAGTGTACTTTCGGGGGTTACAGCACCCTTAACGGTCAAGCCAGCCGGCCCTTTACTTATGACACAGGCGCACGCTTGGCACTACTTTGTTGATGCACGTGCGGCTACTGCGCACACAATTCACAAACACAGAAAATAATTTTTTTTTTGGTTTGGACTGGAGTGTACTTTCGGGGGTTACAGCACCCTTAACGGTCAAGCCAGCCGGCCCTTTACTTATGACACAGGCGCACGCTTGGCACTACTTTGTTGATGCACGTGCGGCTACTGCGCACACAATTCACAAACACAGAAAATAATTTTTTTTTTGGTTTGGACTGGAGTGTACTTTCGGGGGTTACAGCACCCTTAACGGTCAAGCCAGCCGGCCCTTTACTTATGACACAGGCGCACGCTTGGCACTACTTTGTTGATGCACGTGCGGCTACTGCGCACACAATTCACAAACACAGAAAATAATTTTTTTTTGGTTTGGACTGGAGTGTACTTTCGGGGGTTACAGCACCCTTTAACGGTCAAGCCAGCCGGCCCTTTACTTATGACACAGGCGCACGCTTGGCACTACTTTGTTGATGCACGTGCGGCTACTGCGCACACAATTCACAAACACAGAAAATATATTATATTTTTAGCACTTGGGGGGAGCACCCCTGATGGACAGAGCACCCCCTGGACAACACTACAGCACCTCTTTAGGACTGGGACACTGCACAGGACTTTGGAGTGGACACAGCCCCTATGGAGAACTGACTGCACAACACAGTCCAGCCAGCCCCTATGGACTTTGAAGTAGTGGACACAGCCCCTATTAACAACAGCAGCACAGCACAACACAGCCAGCCCCTATGGACTTTGAAGTAGTGGACAACAGCAGCACTACACTACACTACACAGCCCTAACTCCCACCCTCCCTCTTCACTGTCCACAGCCGAGTGAGAAAATGGCGCCGACGTGGGTACCTTATATAGGATCCAAAACCCGCGAGACTCGGAAGGCGGGAAGATGACGTTTTGCCTCGATTTCAGAATCCGAGTCAGGCGGGAAAAGTCGAGCCTGACTCGGATCGGACTCGGATCGGGGGGGCTCGGGGGGGTTCGGATTTCAGAAATCCGAACCCGCTCACCCCTAGTTTGTGTGCGCTTTAGCCGCACGTATATATCAATATAACATAAATGGAGGACCAAACTTTCTCCGATAAAAATAAAATAGGGAAAGATCAAGAACCACTTCCTCCTAGTGCTGTTGCTGCTGCTGGGAGTTGTTCATCATCCCAAAGAGGAAGTAGGAACATCACTACTTTTACTAAACAATTGACCCTCCAACAGTCCCTAGCGATGAGGATGAAGTACGACAGCAGTCATCCTGAAGCAAAACGTATAACTGAGGCCTTGACTGCTATGTTGGTGTTAGACGTGCGTCCGGTATCCGCCATTAGTGCAGTGGGATTTAGACAATTGATGGAGGTAGTGTGTCCTCGGTTCCAAATCCCATCTAGATTCCACCTGCATCCTCAAAGCAGCAGCGACAAGCATGCGTCTGGCTGTTAAAGGGTGGTGACACCCTCAAAGTGTGCTACACAAACAATAAAAATATTCTTCTTCTTTTTTCTGTCTTTGTGAATTGTGTGGGCTGTAGCCACACCTGCATCCTTAAAGCAGCAGCGACAAGCGTACGTCTGTCTGTTAAAGGGTGGTGACACCCTCATAGTGTGCTACACAAACAATTAAAATATTGTTCTTTTTTTTTCGGTCTTTGTGAAATGTGTGGGCTGTAGCCGCACCTGCATCCTTAAAGCAGCAGCGACAAGCGTGCGTCTGTCTGTTAAAGGGTGGTGTAACTCTCAAAGTGCTCCAAAAAATAAAAAACTATTTTTTTAATGTGTTTGTGACTTGTGTGCGATGTAGCCGCACTTGCATCCTCAAAGCAGCAGCGACAAGCGTGCGTCTGTCTGTTAAAGGGTGGTGACACCCTCAAAGTGTGCTACACAAACAATAAAAATATTCTTCTTCTTTTTTCTGTCTTTGTGAATTGTGTGGGCTGTAGCCGCACTTGCATCCTCAAAGCAGCAGCGACAAGCGTGCGTCTGTCTGTTAAAGGATTACATCGGTGACAGCATCCAAGTAGGCATGTCAGACAGTCCGTACCTGTACTGGCAGGAAAAAGAAGCAATTTGGAGGTCCCTGTACAAACTGGCTCTATTTTACCTGAGTTGCCCCCCCTCCAGTGTGTACTCCGAAAGAGTGTTTAGTGCAGCCGGGAACCTTGTCAGCGAAAGGCGTAGGAGGTTGCTTCCACAAAATGTGGAGAAGATGATGTTCATAAAATGAATTATCAACTCTTCCAGGGAGACCAGCCTCCAGAACGTACAGAGGGACCTGTGGTTCCAGCAGGGACGAATTAATACTCTGTGAGGATGAGGATGTACACACTGAAGAGGGTGAGGAATCGGTGGATGAGGAGGATGAGGATGACATCTTGCCTCCGTAGAGCCAGTTTGTGCAGGGACAGATTAATTGCCAGCTTGTTTTGTGGGGGCCCAAACGAACCAATCGTTTCAGCCACAGTTGTGTGGCAGACCCGGGCGCTGAAATGATTGGTTTGTTAAAGTGTGCATGTCCTGTTTATACAACATAAGGGTGGGTGGGAGGGCCCAAGGACAATTCCATCTTGCACCTCTTTTTTTTCTTTGCATTATGTACAGTTTGGGGCCTAGTTTTTCAAACTGCCATCCTGTCTGCCACTGCAGTTTCACGCCTAGATGGGTCACGTGTTTGTGCCGCCCACTCGTGTCGCTTAGCATAGTCATCCAGCTACCTCGGTGCAACCTTTTGGACATAAAAACACTATTGTGAGGTGTGAGGTGTTCAGAATAGACTGGAAATTAGTGGAAATGAAGGTTATTGAGGTTAATAATAGCATAGGAGCAGAAAAACCTACAAATTCTGTGATTTTAGCTGTTTTTATGCTTTTTTTCAAAAAAATACAGATCCAAAACACAAAACCCAGAACCCAAAACACGGAAGGATGGTTTTGGCAAAACCAATCCAGATCCAAAACACGAAGAAAGATCCAGATCCAAAACCAAAACACAAAACACGAAAAGTGGCCGGTGCACACCCCTATATTTAGTAAACTTAAAAACCTATTTTCTCCAGCATTTCAGCTGGAGAAAAGATGTTTTCTCTCTTCTTCTTATTTAGAAAAGAGAAAACTGCAGCAAAGTCTCTTCTTGATAAATCCCACATAGGGTTCAATGGGGAGTAATCAATTATGGTATTTATGGAAAAGAGAAACTTTTCTCTTCTTCAAACTTTCTCCAAAAGTTAACACCTATATGGTGTTATTTTAGGAGAAAGCAGAAAAAACACATAATTAATTGTGCAGGCAGATAAAAAAAAAAAGATTAATAAAAACATATAAAAAAAAGTATTTAAGTGTAATATATATATGTCAAAATTAGGTAATCAAGCAAACATAATGACCTAATTTTGATAGTTCTCTGTGGCACATGGCAAACCTAATGTGCACATTGTAAGGGTAGCGACAGGACGGGATGGGAGGGGGGGGGACTAAGGGGGCGGAATGAGCAGCTGGATATATAATATATATATACTGGATATATATATATATCCAGTATATTAGGTCACACTCACCTCAATCAATTTTATCATCCACTGGGGTGTCATCCAAGACTTCCAAGAGGGAGTACAAATCATAATGCAGAAAAATAGAGGCACTCACCAGATTTTAGAAATGCACTAAAAATATACGGTTTATTCCATACTTATCACAGCACAGGTAGGGCTTTAGAGAGGTCTCAATGTTTTGGTCCCCACAGGACCATCCTCAGGAGGCACAACAACACAGCAGTGACATCAGGGCATGCAGCCCACCCAGAAACCAGCATCACACTAACCACGTCTACCAGGCCCCTATAAATACCACCTAAAGGGTGCCAAACGGCCATATATATATATTCACAATTACCCACATATATTAGTAGAACAGTGGTGGCCAGACTTTTGGACTACTTTTAAAACTAAAAGCCTTTCGTGATCTACTGAGTCCGAAAAAATGGGCATGGTATGCAAAAAGGGGGCATGCCCTCAGCAAGGGGTGTGGGGTCTGTCCTGCTGAAATAACACATAGGGCCAAATGTAATAGGATGAGAGTTCAGTAGTAAACTCTCACATTGGTCGAATTTTATTTTCAAAATGGGAAAACATCTGGATGGATTTTTTGAGTCTAAATACATGCGAGTCTGCATGTTCTCAGACTCTGTTACATTGGCCGAGTTTAAAAAGTGTGAGAGTTTACTGCTAAATGCTCATCATATTACGTTTGGCCCATATACTCAATTCACATTACGCCACAAAGCAGCACAATCTTATTCACATTACACCACATTGTAGTGTCCCTTATTCACGTTACGACACACAGTAGTGCCCTTTATACACAATGCCCACAGTAGTGCCCCTTATACAATGCCCCCAGTAGTAGTGCCCCTTGTGCAATGCCCCCTGTAGTAATGCCCCTTATGCAATGTCCCCTATAGTAATGCCCCTTATGCAATGCCCCCAGTAGTAGTGCCCCTTATGCAATGCCCCCTGTAGTAATGCCCCTTATGCAATGTCCCCTGTAGTACTGCCCCTTATGCAATGCCCCCTGTATTAGAGCCCATTATGCCGTGCCCCCTGTAGTTGTGCCTATTATGCAGTGCCCCCTGTGGTTGTGCCCCTTATGCAGTACCTCTTATGCAATGCCCCCTATAGTTCAGACTCGGACTGGGGTGCCAGGGATTCAGGGAATCCCCTGGTGGGCCCTGGTGATTCAGCCACACCCTCTATCACAGGAGGGCGGGACCTAGCACAAATCACCAACTCACCGGCACTTTTTACTATAGCAGGCTGTACACAGTAGTTGCTTGCCTGGCAGTGATCAGAGACAGTTGACTGACCTGGCAGGGGCTGCATGCTGCGAGCTCCATCATCACTGATTCCATTTACCAGAATCAGCGGTAACGTCAGCGGGGAGGAGCTCAGGCCAGGAGACATACACAGTGACTGAGGGGCCAGGTCAGCGGCTGTCTGTGTGTGTACAGTACCGTCTGACTGACCTGGCTGGTGGCAGGTGGGCTAATGAGGACCGGGACAGTGTACTACTGGGAAATAAATCCCATGAGACCCTGCAGGCGGGTCAGAGGAGCATGTGTTGAGCTCTGATTGGAGGAGGCCATCACATGCTCCTCTGACCCTGGTGATCATCAGCAGTGCAGCCTCATGGGTGTTATTCATTCGTTGTGGGGCTGTGTCTGCTGCTCTTCCAGCTGACTGTTGCTGTGGTTCTTCTGGCTGACTGAGGCTGTGGTTCTTCTGGCTGACTGAGGCTGTGGTTCTTCTGGCTGACTGAGGCTGTGGTTCTGGATGACTGATGCTGTGGATCTTAATATGGCTGACTGAGGCTGTGGATCTTAATATGGCTGACTGAGGCTGTGGTTCTTCTGACTGACTGAGGCTGTGGTTCTGGATGACTGAGGCTGTGGATCTTAATATGGCTGACTGAGGCTGTGGTTCTTCTGGCTGACTGAGGCTGTTGTTGTGGCTGACTACAGTACTGATCCTTCTGTAACCCATCATTGGCCTCAGATCCCCTCTATAAATATAATGGTCTAAGTGTCCCTTATACCCCTCAGTGTCTTTTATCTCTCTGTGCCCACTTTACATATCTCAGTATCCCATATATTTATCCCCTATACATATCTCAGTGTACTCTATGCCTCTCTGTATCCTCTATACCTGTGTATCCCCTATACTTATCTCAGTGTACCCTATGCCACTCTGTATTCTCTATACCTGTGTATCCCTTATACATATCTCAGTGTACTATATGCCTCTCTGGATCCTCTATACCTGTGTATCCCCTATACTTATCTCAGTGTACCCTATGCCTCTCTGTATTCTCTATAACTGTGTATCCCCTATACATATCTCAGTGTACTCTATGCCTCTCTGTATCCTCTATACCTGTGTCCCCCCATACATATTGCAGTGTCCCTATACATCTGTGTCCTCTTTATTTGTGTGTCCCCTATACCTATCTCATTGTTCTCTATACCAGTATCCCTTATGCCTCTTTGTGTCCCTTATATCTCTCTTTGTGTCAGGGGCTTCATTATGTTAAATATTGCTGCTGGTCCGAAAATCAGCTGTCCCTTTTAGTAGAGGTGATACTTAGCCTCTTCTTTAGCCTCTTATCACTTCAGAGGCCAGTGTTCCCAGGTGCTGCAGGCAAGTTGGTTGCAATCTACTGGCGGGAGCTCCGCAAACTACTGGTAGATCGCAATTTACATTTTGGCCAGGCCAGTAGTAGAATATTCTTCATCATTTGATTGAGAAACGGAATACTCAGGACACAGCTGCAGTATTTGGATACAGTGATCCTAAGAAGTAACTATTTTATGAAAGGAAGAATATTCTATTAATTATCTAGTACAGTACCTTGCAAAAGTATTCACCCCCTTGGCTTTTTACCTTTTTTGTTACATTACAACCTGTAATTTATTTATTTTTTTAATCTGAATTTTAAGTGATGGATCTACACAAAATAGTCTAATTTGGTGAAGTGAAATGAGAAAAATATATATAAAAAAGAATCTTTGTAACTAAAATTCTGAAAATTGTGCATATGTAATCACCCCCTTTGCTAAGAAGCCCCTCAAAAGTTCTGGTGCAACCAATTACCTTAATCACATAATTAGTGAAATGAAGTCCACCTGTGTAAAATCTAAGTGTCACATGATCGGTCAGTATAAACACACCTTTTCTGAAAGGCCCCAGAGGCTGCAACACCACTAAGCAAGAGGCATCACACCATGAAGACCAAGGAGCTCTCCAAACAAGTCAGGGACAAAGTTGTTGAGAAGTACAATTCTGGGTTGGGTTATAAAAAAATATCCAAATCTTTGATGATCCCCCGAAGCACCATCAAATCCATCATCATCAACTGGAAAGAACATGGTACCACAACAAACCTGCCAAGAGAGGGCCGCTCACCAAAACTCACAGACTGGGCAAGGAGGGCATTAATCAGAGAGGCAGCATAGAGACCAAAGGTAACCCTGAAGGAGCTGCAGAGTTCCACAGCAGAGACTGGTGTGTCTGTGCTTGTGACCACAATAAGCCGTACACGCCATAGAGCTGGGCTTTATGGAAGAGTGGCCAGAAAAAAGCCATTACTTAGTGATAAAAATAAGAAGACACGATTTGAGTCTGCCAAAAGGCATGTGGGCGACTCCCCAAATGTATGGAGGAAGGTGCTCTGGTCAAATGAGACTAAAATTTAACTTTTCGGCCACCAAGGAAAATGCTATGTCTGGCACAAACCCAACACATCCCATCACCCCAAGAACACCATACCCACACTGAAAAATGGTGGTGGCAGCATCATGCTGTGGGAATGTTTTTCAGCAGCAGGGACTGGGAAACTGATTTGAGTCGAGGGAAAGATGGATGGTGCTAAATACAGGGATATTCTTGAGCAAAACCTGTTTCATTCTGCCTGTGATTTGAGACTGGGACTGAGGTTCACCCTCCTGCAGGACAATGACCCGAAGCATACTGCTAAAGCAACACTCGAGTGGTTTAAGGGGAAACATTTAAATATGTTGGAATGGCCTAGTCAAAGCCCAGATCTCAATCCAATTGAGAGTTTGTGGTCAGACTTGAAGATTGCTGTTCACAAGCGGAAACCATCCAACATGAGCAGTTTTGCCTTGAGGAATCTCAGGGGCAAGATGTGGCAAGCTCATAGGAGACTTATCCAAAGCGACATGCAGCTGTAATTGCCGCAAAAGGTGGCTCGACAAAGTACTGACTTTAAGGGGGTGAATAATTATGCACGCTGAAGTTTTCCTAAATGTTGTTTGATTCACAATATAATAAAAAACACAACTTCACAGTTGTAGGCATGTTCTGCGAATGAAATTATGCACACCTTCAAACAATCCATTTTTAATTCAAGGTTGTGAGGCAACAAAACATGAAAAATGCAAAGGGGGTGAATACTTTTGCAAGGCACTGTATATTATACACCCCCGAGTAGAAGGATTGATACCATTTTTGTAGATGCTAGTCTAAACATTGAACACCCCTGAGTAAGTCGATAATTCGACAAAACACGTAGGGTGATTAATGCAATAGTGAAAGGTGGGCACACTTGGGACCTCATTCAGAGGCGCTCGCAAAAAGCGTGCGCTCGCCCTGAACGAGGGCAGCCGTTTTTTTTTTTTTAACCCGGCCTCCTGGCCTCTCGCTAAGCTGTGGGTGACCACCCACAGCTTTTGCGAGTGGCCAGGTGATGGTCGCAATTATCGCGACCATCGGCCTTGCGACGAGACCCTTGTGGTAGGGTCTTGTCTGCCGCAAGCCCCAGTGAGCTTCCTGCTCAAATAGAGCAGGAAGCTCACTACTGACATCATGAGTGATGTCAGTAGGGCCGCCCACAAACAGCAGGTGTTCCTTCAGGGACGCCTCCATTTGTCCAGCCACCCCCTTGCATGCCTACAAAACGGAGCAAGCTGTCAATCAACATCGACAGCCACCCTGTTTGTAGCGAGCTCCGGAGCGAGTGAATTTCTCACTCACTACAGGGCTTGCGCTCGCGTGTGCGCAGTGCCCCACCATCGACCCGCTTGCGAGCGCATAGCGCATGCAAGCGTGTCTGAATGAGGTCCCTGGTGTATATGAGCTCACACATCAAGTTTAACAACAGCTGGCCCGCCTAAATCAATCTGCATTTGCTGTGTAAGATCCTTTTAAAACTTTTATGAAAATAATTTTAAAAGATATATACAAGTATTGGTTCTGTCATTTGGGTGAACTCTGGTGTGAGGGTCTCAATATAGAAATCTAAGGAAGAACCCTCTTAATCCTCCATCTTCAGAAAAAATCTCCAAGGAACATATCCATCTGGGGTATTGAAGTGTTATTTACACATATACATACACACAAATATGTGTATACATATATAATATAAATGTATGCATATATAATATATATGCATGCATATATAATATATATACATATCTACATATTTATTATTATAACATTTAATCCTGATATTATGCATCATGCTTTCTTGTCTGTGCATGTAAGCATGCACGTGCGTGGCGCTCGCCCTGTCTATCACTGGGTGCATCGTGCACCTTAAGGTGTATGGAAAGTTCACTGGAACTGGAGGAAGGTAAAAATTAGAAATGGGATGAGAGAAGGGCAGAGAGAGGGAGAGAGCGTGAGGAGAGAGTGCTTGGAAGAATCGGCCAGAAAGCGGGCGAGACAGGGGCAGCAGGCAAACAGGTAAGATGGGGCTGCTGAGGTTGACTTGACAGATGCTGGGTCTAGAACTACTAGTATAATGTATACACAAAGAGCTGGAGTGTACAGCGAAGGGAGGAGGAAGAGGGCACCTGGCACTGCTTAGGGAGTGTGTAATAATACATTGTTGGCACAATCGCATCAGGCAGCCCCTCTCGGCACGCCAGGTCCCATGCAGCTTGCTGACACTGTAAAATAGCATTTGCATGCAAAAACACCCGCAGTTGCACACAGAACATAGGCATGTCGTATATTATTTTAATCAGCAGAAGCTGCTTCTGCGTTCTATTCACTTTGCGAATTAGATGCATTTGAAGGTAAAAAGTTGCACAAAAAGATGCTCAGCGCTACCGAGTTGATCGGCACTAACGCGTTATGTTTAACGTAACTTTTACCACACGGAGGTAAGATGTATGTGGACACATCTATAACACCTGGAACAAAGCATGTTGCAATGCAAGTGGTGCAAATACACATTTTTTCTCTTTTTTTTTACATGCAGGATATATACTGGCTGCTTTTGCATGTAGAACAGCTTGTTTTACACAGTAATTTAGATTTGAGTTTGTATACTCTCTCAAATCCTCCATCTTCAGAAAAAATCTAAAAATCTAGAAAAATCTCTCTGCACTTTTTACATCTGCTCCAACTGCAGAGCAACAGAGTTTTACCAAGGTGCAAAGTTTGATTGTTTTGCTTTGCTCCCAACTCAGGACATTATGAGAATGCTCATTGTTCTGTAAAAACACTTCCACCAGAAAATGAAACCCACAATTGCAAAGATTTTCCCATACGCGGAATGTCAATGCAATGTAATAGGCATAAAAGTTTTGCCTATAAATACCCGGCAGAAAAAAGTGCAGAATTGCGGTTTTGGGGTGCAAAGGTGCAGAAAACACTCTACACCCTTTGGACAGCCCCCCAAAGGATAACTGCGTCAAAAAAAATCCTAGAACAACCCAAAAATGACTTTGAAACAGGGAGCGAAAAAGTACAAAGTTGGGGTACAAACTTAAAAACTAGCGGAATACACTTTGGGGGGGTCTGGAAGTATGGGGGAGGTGTTTTTTTAATGCAGGTGCTTGCTGAAGGTGTGTTTTTCACACTTTTTAAGACCTCACTTTTTCGAATTTTAACCATGCTAGCACCCATTTCATGTACCCCAAATTTGCTGGGACTAGTTATTTCCAACCAAAACAACTGCTAAATGCTATTCTTCAGCACTTGTGCAAAGACCCTAATTAGCAGCTAATGAGAGCATTTAAGTACCCAAAATACCTTCAGCTGGTCTATTCGGGGGTATCTACATCTGGGGTGTCAGGATGATTTCCCCAATCTGACAGCATTTTTCGCCTGTTTGCGTTTCGCGCCCTTTGGAATTGAATACGGGGATAAGTGGGGACGCGCCCGATAAGCTTCCACAGCCAGAACACGCGATGTAGGCGGAAACTATATTCCGCCGACGGCTGCAAAATTATCGCGGCTAATTGAATACGGCCCTAAAACTGCAAATGACAAGGTGTCTAGTTTCTCTTGGGCGTCCTGCTCAGTGAATAATAAAATTATGTTTTTAATAGAAGTTCTAAGCAGGGCAAGTTTATACTGACAACAGATTAGATCAATGAAAACACATTAGATCAATAATATAGTGCTGTCTCAATATAAAGCCATTTAGCTAGATACCTGCTTGTCAGAATATAGTTTTAGACAGTTTATAAACTCTTAACAATATCAACAATTAAATGTCAGTATTACAGTTATATTAAAGATATGGTGCTTGTAAAATCAATAAAACATAATATATTGTACAACCTTTATGTTTCTTTGGAGTCGATACAGAAGACACTCGTCTGCTTCAGTGACCCACAATCTCCAGCATCCGACATTGCAATTTATCTGATGACCTGGTTGCTAATCCAATTAACATAATAGACTGTGATTAGACAAATGCACATGTGCCAACTATCCTGGAATTGTAATCCTCCTGTCTGTCTGATATAGGTAATATGCACACAATTGTACACAACTTCTTTCAGTTAGCTGTTGTTTTTCCATTCTTTTATACAAAGTTTTTTCCACTTCTAGAAATATCTGCACCATGAGCATAGTTCAAAAGCCCTATTTCTCCGCAGGTTTATATTATAGCGCTAGTGTTACACTAGCACAGAGGAGACAGTTGACTGAACCAATACATTAAGCAGGGGTAGGCAATAAGCGGCCCTCCAGCTGTTCTTGAGCTACACATCCCAGCATGCCTTGCAACAGTTTTAGCATGGTCAAATAGCAAAACTGTGGCAGGGCATGCTGGGATGTGTAGTTCTACAACAGCTGGGGGCCGGCTTATTGCCCACCCCGACGTTAGAGAATGCATCCTATAAGAAATGGGTGACGTCAATCAGGCACCATGCTGCATTAGACTATACTATGTTGATAATGATATATTATTGATCACTCTGCAGAATGCATTTTCCAAACTAACTGCATGCTAACCGGACCTAAATCAGAACATGTGTAATTAAAAAGAACAAAACAGAAAATGTGTAATTAAAAATGTACCTTCAGCGAATGTAGAGCAATACATTGCACCACAAGTGGATAAATAACTGCATCCACGAGGTATAACTTTCATTTGTCAGCCGCAGCTGCTTGGAACGGGCCCAACCGAAGATACTCCTGGGCAGTGCAGAAGTCAGACCAATGCACAGTACTTTCTTTTTGTTCCTTCAAGGTAAGAAAAATTGTTCAGCCAAATCCCTTCACTCCCCACAATAGAGATGAGCCACAAATCCGGATCAACAGCCCTGCAAAGAGCGCCAACCTAACACCTACTAGCGCTGTCAATGTAAACGTTATAAGCCGGCGACTTCCATCGGCTTAACAATTAAATATCATTAGCAGAATTACCTTATTCAGCAGCACCTATCCTAAAGCTTGAATATAGCTGCAAACTGAAATTCTGTAAGACCGACACAATATGTACAGTATGTGACAGCTAATGTGAGCAGTGCGAGAGGCACAAAGCAGCAAATTGATTTGACAAAGCCATTGGGTCCACAATTTAATCAGCATTGGCCTGGAGTGTAATCCAATGGCTCCCTACCCAACTGATCCTTTTTTGATGATGTATTTTACACAAATGGGTGTGCGGCTTGATTACCATATTCTTGGCCAAAAGGCTGGAATCCAGCGAGGTCTTTCCAATATTTTTCAGATGATGCCCAACCTTCCATCTCCATCAAAGTCAAGAATGATTTCATAGGATCTTCTCAACCAAATAATCTACAAAAATAAGCAATGCCTGCGAAGACCATCAATGTAGATCGGCTTGATCTTCATTCCTTATAATGTGCATATAAAAACACTAAGGCACTGCTCGCAAGTTTTACCTGCAAAAACATCTGACCCAAGGAACTGTTCCCAGGCCATCTATGAAAACAACTTGAAATTGCAATGGTCAACAATGCCAATCCTTCTATACCGGCTTGGCAATCTGCCAAGGTGGTCAAATTAGACCCTGCATACTAAAACCTGGCTCTAGTGCTCTAATCCTAGCCCACTGGAAGCAATGCAAAGCATCTGCCATGCATTTTCTTATCCCCTGAACAAGACAAGCATTAAAGCTAAAGTTAGCTTCAAAGCAATGCAAAACATGAGATGGCATAACGAACACAAAATTCAGGGTGACGTAGTCCTCTGATTGGGATGTAGTCTGGAAGCCAACGGACTAAATGCCGACCGCCGGCTTCCAGACTTTCTAATCCCGACGTGGTACTAATGACAGGCATTGAAAACTCGACGCCTGTCATTAACCATACGCTGGAAGACTGACACCCGACATACTGAACAAAGGCAAGCCGGGCGCGGACAGCCACAGGGGGGGAAAGGGTTAGGTTTATGGCTTCCGGGGGGACTTAGGGTTAGGCACCCCCCCGGGAGGGTTAGGTTTAGGCTACGGGAAGGGGGGCTTAGGCACCCCCGAGGGGAGGTTAGGGTTAGGCACCCCCCTGGGGGACTTAGGTCTGGGCAGTGGGGTTAGGTTTAGGAACTTAGAGGGGGGATTAGGGTTAGGCGCTTGGGGGGAAGGTTAGGGTTAGACACCCCTAAGGAAGGGTTAGGGTTAGGGGGGTGAATTAGGTTAGCGATACTTACCTTAGGGACGATCGGCATCTTCACCCTTGTCGGGCTGCCGCTGTCGGGATTTGGCCCTGGGACAAGCTTCGGGGCATCAATGTAAGTGAGCCGTCAGGCTGCTTAGCGCTACCCCTCGAGAGACAAGCTAACATTACATCCGCTGTGCTGCCTCCACCCTTAGCAGTGTACAGAACACTTGTATTAGTGGTCTTCCAGGAAACCCAAGTGTATTTACACATCAGCGGGACTGAGTCTGTTTCCTTAAGGAGAACTTGTTACTATTACACAGCATTGTCAGTAATTCAATATAAACTTAGTAATCAGTCCGGCAGCCCTCTACTGACACAAAGACACATCATCCTGCATTTGGAAAGAGGTCTACTTGCTTACATAAATTGATACATAGTGACTATTGACATATATGCACAGTGGTGTATTTAATCCACCTCTAAGAGGAATTCCCATACCGGCATAATAAGAATATACAAGCCAATCATAAGCAGGCCTGCAATACATGTTCTTATCTGTGGTGCTCAATATGTCATTGTAGTTTTATACATATTATTAAGGTTTTACATTTGAGATATGCTGTTTATATATTTATGATTATTAGTAATCGGTTGATTATTATAATTCGGTTAATTATATGTAATAGAAGCTTCTAATGTTTTATGAATAAAACTGTACATTTACCCATATAAGATCGAGTCTAGTTGATATCATTCTGCCATTTCAGATTATTAATAGGCAATAAGCGCAAAGTCTAGTTTTTGTTGTTTGTTTCTCTGTTTATGATTATATGGGGCTTTTCCACCCCCTATAGACACTTTGCAGCTGCCAGTACTGAATTGAGATTGAACTCTATAATTAAACCTTGGAAAAGACTAACTATATTAGCGCTGTAGCCAATCTTCTCTTTTCTTTTTTCTAGTCCCAAACACAAAGGGCCTGATTCAGACCAGCTCGCAAGTGGGTCGATGGTCCCCCACTGCGCATGCGCTTCCTGCTCTGTCGCTACGGGTCTCGCTACAAGACGGGGTGGCTGTCGATGTTGATTGACAGCTCGCCCCGTTTTGTAGGTGGGGAAGGGGGGTGGCTACTCAAATGCAGGCGTTCCCTTAGGAATGCCTGGCATTTGTGGGCGGCTCTACTGTCATCACTAGTGATGTCAGTAGTGGACTTCCTGCTCTATTGTCCACTCGGGCTTGCGAAAGCTGAGACCCTACCACAGGGTCTCCTCGCAAGCCCGATGGTCGCGATAATCGCAATGGGTTCCAGGCTGCTTTCAAACGCTGTGGGTGGTCACCCACAGCTTAGCGAGTGGCCTGAAGAAAAAAAAAAAAAGGCCCATCAGACCAGCGAGCGGGTCTGAATCAAGCCCAAAGTGTGCTTGGCATGTGGGGCAGACAGGGATCAGATAGGAATCGTCATCAGGATGATGGAGGGAATGGAACATATGCTGTAAGAGGTCTTGCTAAAATGACACTGTGACTCAGCCCTCCTGAAATGTCAGCCTCCTTGTAGGTGAGATATTGCTCAACTATACTATTATGCTCTATTATACTTGAATGCCAAGTTTGTTATTCGTAGCAAGGTAAAACACATATCTGTCTATCTATCTATCTTTGTATTGGCTTTGCAATGAGTGAAAATTTTGATGGGCATATATTGATTATTAAGGGGTTGAAAGATCTGTTAGGTGTGATGACACCTAAGGGTCATGTGGTTGGGTGTGACAACACATAATTAGCATGTGAAGGTGTCTGATGGCATAAATGTTGCAAGCAGAGAAGCCTGATGGCATAAAAGGGGAAAGTGTTGGGATCTGATGACATAAAAGGGTCAAGTGGTGGTGTCTAAAGACATACTGTAATAAGGGCCTGAAATGTGAGAAATAAAGTGGCTGTAACCACACTGCGGGGAGCACTGTCGCCACAGAAAGTGGGTCAATAGATGATGTGCGCATGCTCAAGGTATCTACACAGTGCTGGGCATGAAAACGGGGGCGTGCTGCGAGGTCATGCCCCTTTTCCAGGTATGCGAACACATATTTATTGATGTTTTTTTTTCTAGGCTTATGAAAGCATGACTTATTGTTAATCAAATGTATTTGTTATTACATAACATGGACACGACTATAATTATTTTTAAACTTTAAAGTCCTTTAGAGTCAGGTTTAAATGGAATATGTGGCTTTTTTGGCTGTAATTTGCATTTTTTTAGTGTGCATACATTTTTTTTCTCAGATGCCATCTGACTTGTAACATTGTACTACTGGGAGCTGGAGGGATGTGTATGTCATTGGCTGGGCTGAGGGATTGGGGGAAGCAGGGGTGACATTGTGAACCTTTACCTAATGCATCTTGAAACCTTGCACCGGCTCTGCCAGTGGTAGAAGAGCAGGTATAGAAACTCGGGGGTATATTTACTGCTTGGTTTTGTGTATATCATTAATTCCCTTTGAAATTTGCTGATAATCGACGGCTTTAAAAAAACAATCTATAGTAAATATACCCATTCGTTTAGAAGCATCATGTGTCTACCTCCAAAAATCTTATGGCAGATAAATAAATCTTGAAAATCCTGATTAATTTTGTTGGTGGTGTTTGTGTAGTAAACTGCCTAGTTGAGGTATTACGTCTGACATTATGCATCATGCTACAGCACATGTGTATGTTATTACACAGGCAGAATATGATTCCCAGCAGCAGCTGCAGCTGCTCAAGAGGTCAGGAGGAGGTCACATGAGCAGTGTCAGGTGGTAAGACATATGACAGTTAGAAGTGAGTGGAGGTTGGTCAGGAGAGAGCTGAGGTAACAGACAAGGAGAGCAGAACTATGGTGTGAGGAGGCAGATGGACAGTAGGGATGGCCATCGATGGTTACCATCCATGGGCCCATTGGTGATTACCATCGATGGGACACAAACCATCTATGGCCACCTCTGCTGCGGGCTCGCTGGGCCACAGGACAATAAAAAATGAGAGTGGAGCTTAGCTGTCACCAGGGAGAGGGGCTAAGCTCCGTCCTGCTCTTAAAAAACAAAAAAACATTGGCTCCTGCTCATCCATCAATAGCAGAGAACATTGGTTCTCTACCTATCGATGGGAAAAGTAGTTGACATTGGCCAGCAACCATCGATGTTTTGGAGACATTGCTGGTCGATGGCCATCCCTAATGTACAGTTGAGCGACTCTTTCCCTGAATACCTGAGGTGGAGAGTCTGTGAGCTGAATTAGTGGATCCCGGCACTGAGTCCTGTCTGGTGGAGCCAGATAGAGAGCCATAAATACAGCAATGTGAGTAGAGGAATCCTCCAGGTAACTGCACACACATACCAAGGACATCCAATAGCTGCTTATCCTCCCAAAGACAGTCACTGTTTTAATGGGGTTGGGTATGAAATAATGACATCCAGGAAGCCGTCTGACTAAATACTGACGCCGCAAGCCCGAATGCTGAAGATCGTCAGGATTTCGACGCCTGTCATTAGTCCAGCGTTGGGATTTTGACCCCAGGATGTAGTTAGATGGCTTCCCGGCCGTCGGCATTTTGACCGCATCCCGTTTTAATATTTTCTCCAGGAGGATCTGCCTTCTTACAGTATTTGCAGTGAGAAACTGCTGCTCAATTATCCAGCTTTCCATTACTCCTTAGGAAAAGCTCCAACCCTTCCATTAATTGAAAACTGACTTTTTCCAGTGCAATCAGATCCAGGCTAGCTATAATTATAGCCATCAGCCAGGTTAATACCCTGATGGACATGTAATTGTGATTTATGTATTATACTGCAGTATAAAGTCTTGTTTGCAAATATATTAAAGTTGTTTGTGTTCAAATTGTAATTAGTTTAATTTTGTAAAAGTTGTACCTCATATCTCTCCAACTGCACTCTAGTGCCAGATTGACTGAATAATATTTTATTAGAGAGTTTTTTCATAAATTTTACCTAAGTGGTGAATTTCGTATGTTAGTTAACTTGAACTGTGTATTCTAAGGTTGTTAAAATATTGTGTGACCAGGGCCTAAAAAAGGCTGTGTGGTTTTCTGACGGAATGGGCATGAAATCCCGGCAGTCGGGATGCTTGCTGTCAATATACCGACAGCGGCATCCCGATGCTCAGGATCCCGACAAGGGTCCGGTAAGTATAGTAACCATCCCCCCTTCTCACCCAAACCCTAACCCTTCGTTCCTACATCCTAACACTAACCCTCCACACCCCACACCCTAACCCTCCCCATTAGTGCCTAAACCTAACCCTCACCCTTTGTGCCTAAACCCTTCCCCCTTAGTGCCTAACCCAAACCCCCCCATGTGGTGCCTAACCCTAACCTCCTCCTTCCCTAGTTAACCTTAACCCACCAATGACGCTTAATCCTAACCCTCCGTCCGCACAGCGGAGGATTATAACCAGCCCCGCTGTATTTACGATTGGCATCCTGGCTGTCGGGATTCCGGCGTTGGCATGTCAACTGTCGGTATTCCAGCACCAGTCTTCTGGCCGGGTAGTGGCATTCCGGCCACTACATCCCTTTGTGACACAGTGATGCCCCTTAGACATTATGCCACACTATTGAATGCCCCTTATAACACATTGTGCCACACAGTAATGCCCCTTATAACACATTATGCCACATAGTAATGCCCCTTATAACACATTATGCCACAGTAATGCCCATAACACCTTATGCCACAGTAATGCCCTTACACATTGTGCCCCTCCCCCTCCAGCAGCCTCTTACCCTCCCCCTCTCTCCTCCAGCAGCCTCTTACCTTGCCCCCCTATGTGCCTGCATTATCGGGTGTTGACATGGAGCCACACTGGCAGGCATCCGCAGCCCTTCAGAGGCACAGCGCCACTGTCATTCTAATGTGGCGCCGGTCACGATCCAATTGGAGCTCATAGACTAGCAGCCGCTGCTGATTTGCTGCCAGTCCGCGAGCTCCGAATGGCTCGTGTCCGGTGCCACATTAGAGTGACAGTGGCGCTGTGTCTCTCAAGGTCTACTGTGGGCGGCTGGCTGCCAGTGCAGCTCAAAAAATAGGTATTTGTACGCAACTTTAATAATCCTCTATTAACATGTATCTGGATACCATATATATTTGCTACAGATGATCGGTGATCTTACTGTCTGGCATAGTAATAAATGTCAGAACACCTCTGTATATACCAAAAAAAAACGTAATTCCCCCTGCACTTAAACCAAAATAAGGAAATGTTTCTAATGCAAAAAACAAATGGATCCATGTGCAAGAGCCTGAAAAAATATGTTTAGTCGCACACCTTACGGGAAATCTTAGCTTGGTCTAATGCTTGCAGAATCCAGATCCATTAATGGTAATTTGTGACTAAAATAATTTTGTTTCAAATAGTGGGCCTGATTCATTATGGATCGCTATTGCGATTACGCATGCACACATCCGATTGCGTACTGCGCATGCGTATGCGAAGGTATCACTACAATTATATTGCGATAGCAGAGTCCATCCCAGAAAGTGAGTATTTGGGGTGTTGACGGGAGTGGTCGGCAAAACGCAGGCGTCAGTGCGTTTGAATGGCATTACAGGGGCGTACATAAATTAGCCACTGCGATGACATACGCAGCTTGAGCTCCTACTGTGTGAGACGAGATTGGCTATTTCTGAGATAAGGTCTGACCTTGTGTAATTGTGCATGAGGCTCCCATGTTAATTTATGTTACCACTGTTTTCATAGACTTGCAATGTATTACGGATGTGAGAAAGGGGAAGTGGGCATCTTTATGTTGGCCTGCGACGGCATTGAGATTGGAAATATTAGCTTATTTTCGCAGTGGGCCTGCGTGCATAGTCTCAGCTGCAATCGCTATAGCAATCCGTAATGAATCAGGACCAGGTACTGGACAACTGTGTAACTAATTACAGCGCAGGTACGCTTTTTCTAGATGATCTTAGAATTAATTATAATACTCAGAAAGGTGTGTGGACTTCCAGCTATTCATTGGAAAATTCCCTTGGGCTTTTGCAGAAGAAGTTAATACAGAACAGCTTCATCCACCTCCTTAGCAGTCCATGCACATGGGTGTAATTATTTGCCCATGGAATGATATAGTGAAGATTGCCTTCAAGATGTAAGGCATCAGAGAAGTCCCCAATCCTCACGTTGTGTAACATCTGCTTCTAAATGCAGTAAGAATTACTCCTGTACCTAGAGTAGAGATGACCTCCTTTGATTTTCCAGCTTTATCGTAGTTCCACAACCAGGGCCGGCGCTACCACTAGGCAAGCTTAGGCATCTACATAGGGGCGCCGGTCACTAGAGGGCACTTCTGAGTCTGCCTAACTACGGAGGGTGCGGGGGGTGCAGTTGCTATGGCCCGGCGGCTTAAGGGGCCCGCCGGCCCAGCGATCGCACCCCTTGCACCCTCCATTTGCTGGATGCCCGCTGAGATTGTGTTACCATCAGGCGCCCGGCTCCTTCTCTACCCCCCCCTGGTGCCAGTGGCAGCCGGAGGATGGAGCTCACTTCTAAGCTCCGGCTTCCGGGTCCCGCAGTGCACTATGGGAGTGACGTTGTGACGTCACTCCCATAGTTCCGAGGAGCGGGCACCGGGAACAGACAGCAGCAGACACTGGAGCGGGGTTTAAAGTAAGAATTTTTTTTTGTGTGTGGGTATGTGTGTGTGTGCGCGCGGGGTGGGGGGGCTTACTCCAGGGGGCACTACAGGGGCCTTACTACTGGAGGCCTCATATGGGGAGCACTACAACTGCGGGCACTTCAGGGGTCCTTACTACTGGGGGCACTTCAAGGGGCATTAGTACTGGTGCACTGCAGGGAGCATTACTATTGGGGGCACTACAAGGGCATTACTACTGGGGGCACTGCAGGGAGCATTACTACTGGGGGCAATATTGGATACCCATCTGCTACATTATAGCAGGACACCCTGTGAACGTTCCAGTGATTTGCCAGTAAGGGAAGAAGGAGGAATACCGCACACTCCCAACCCTTGTATTCAGCTGCTGGCTCCTCATTTGGAGCCTCACATGGTATGGTTCCTCACATTATCATTACTTCGGACCAATTATTGTTTGAATGCATGTTCATTTGTTGTTAATAAATTAAAAGCAATTTTAAAGAAATACTACACTATATGAGTATTTTCTTTCCTCTCTCTCTATGAAATCTCATGTGAGCTTCCCCAATTTGGACTGAAAGGACATATCACTGCTAACAGAGGAATTCATCAAAAAGACAAATTACTTGAGACTGTCTGATTAGTGATTTTGAACACTAGTAGCACCAAAGGCCTTTCTAAAATATTTTCTTTTCTGTATATTGTTATTGTTAAGGTGGTAGGGTACCACCTATAAATACCTAGGCTGCTAAATTAGGGAGTGCATCTGCATATTCCTACCCTCTGTTTGTTATTGTGTTATGAGGGCTCCTTTGCAACCTGCAACAATAGGGCAACATCCAACAAGGTCCAAAGCGCCTTTCTGCCCTTGCAAGGACCTTTAGGCCCAAATGGCGGAGGACGGGGTGGTGGGGTGGAGTCGGTGAAAATAGGCCATACAGTGAGTCCTTTCCCACCAGCAATAAGGTCTGGGTCACTGCTGTTATTTTCTTCAATGTGGTTGTTCCATGGCAGATCACCACATTTTTTTTTTTATTTACCCACTCCATTTTCAGATTTTGATTAAAATTGCTGTACTGGGTTATCTCACATGTCAAAGTCACTGGTGTGAACAAAACTTTTCTAGGCTATGCCTTATAGTTTTTGAGTTATAAGAGAAAATAATTAGGGAAACATTATATATATGCATGATGCATTATAGAGTAAAGATATAAAACATAGCAAAGACCACGGTTAATATAATCTTTTATTTTAGACACATGTGAGAATATATACTACATGAAACACATTTTATAAAATACTCACTTTTCAGTTTTTTTCTAGAAACATATTCACATACAATTTTGTCATATGAGAGCTTCCTTGCAATATCATTTTCTAGAGACAATGGCCCTCATTCAGAGCCGTACGCTTTGAGCAGAGCGCACGCTCTGAATGAGGGCCGCCCTCCATGAAAATGGAGCGTCCTCCTGGACGCTCGTATAGCTGTGGGTCACCACCCACAGCCTATACGAGCGTGCATTTTGATGGCCGCGATGGTCGTGACCATCGCGACCATCGAAACTGCGAGCCGGAGCCTGCGGTTGACGTTTTCAACCGCAAGTTCCAGAGTGATTTTGGCTCTATCAGAGCCAAAATCACTCCCACTGACATCACTAGTGATGTCAGTGGGCCGGCTTCTGATGGGAGGCGTTCCCATGGGAACGCCCCCGTCAGGGAGGCACGCCCACCAAAGGGGGCGTGCTGTCAATCAACATCGACAACACGCCCCCTTTGATAAGACACAACGAGCGAAGAACTTTCCTTCGCTCGTCGCGTCTGGCGCATGCTCACGACGGAGCTCCCTCCGTCGTGCACATGCTCAATGCATAACATCGACCCACTTGCGAGCGGACAGCCGCTCGCGAGTGGGTCTGAATCAGGCCCTATATGCATAAAGAATTTAAGCGCTCTTCAGTCATGGTAGACCAAAATTTGTTCTTTATAAAGGAAAGCTTTCAGAAATTCCTTTCTGCTTCACAGCTCATGATAGACATTGTCAAGTACAGCTTGAGTGCAGTAGATAGATAGATGTAGAAACCCGCTCAGAGAGTGAGAGACTGTAGATAGATCGATCAATCGATATAGATAAATAAGTATAGAAGTCCACCAGCGAATGAGACACTGGAAACCCCACCCCAGAAAGTGACAGACTATAGATAGATAGTTGTAGAAACCCCCCAGAGAGTGAGAGACTGTAGATAGATAGATAGATGTAGAAATCCCTCAGAAAGTGAGACTGTAGGTAGATACTGTACAGTAAATAGATAGATAAATAGATAGATGTATAAACCCTCCAGAGAGTGAGAGAATATAGATAGATAGATACCCCCCAGAGAGTAAGAGACTATATATAGATGTAAAAAAACCTGAAAGCGTCAGAGACTGTAGATAGTTATATAGATGTAGAAACCCCCCAGAAATAGAGACAATAGATAGATAAAGAACCCCCAGAGAGTGAGAGACAGATAGATAGATAGATAGATAGATAGATAGATAGATAGATAGATAGATAGATAGATAGATAGATAGACACAGAAACCCTCCAGAGAAAGAGAGACTGTAGATAGATCACATACAAAACCAAAACATACTCACTTCTTCTGTAGGATCCCAGCTATTGATCCTCCTGAGTGGAATTCCCCTGTCAGGTCTCTCCCCCACGGTGCATGCTCCCACCTCTGAGCTGAATGCCATCCCTCATTCATCTGAGCTTTCAGTTTGTGATCAGCACTGCATGGATGACTTCTGGCAGATGGGACAGCACAAATGGAGATGGGAACATCTAGTGGCACTAGGCAGTACTGCACTCAGCAATGACACTGACAGCAGCTCTCTATTCTGCACCTGGCCGGCTCATAGGAGCCATCCTCTGATTGGAGCTGTAGATAGAGTGCTGGCCTGTACTGATCAGTGGGGACTTCTGGGTACTCAGAACCCCCCCCCCCCCACACACACACACACATTCACTGCGGTAGAGAATATTCTAAGGTCAATAGTAAGTTCTTCAACCCATTGGCTTATGATTTTTTTCACTAAAATAACCTTATTTTAATAACACAGACTTTAAAAACTCAATTGATTTTGTTGAAAAATTCAATCATTAAAAAAAAATTTGCTCCAGGGCCCCTCCGGGGTAAGGGGCCATGAAGCTTAAGCTTCATTAGTTTCACAGTAAATCTGCCTCAAATTATGTGCACCTTTGAATCAGGCCCTCTATGTTTTTCCTTTTAAGGATAAAGCTTCTTTTAGCCCTATCATGCCCCTATTTATTTCTTCCACATTTTTTTACTTATTTTGGGGTTGAAGCAAAGTAAATCCACATATATTTAAGCAAGATACCTTTATGTATTTTTTAAACTTTATTTAAAATAAGCAATGTATATAATTCAGTAAAAGGATCAATTGTGCATTTCCAGGGACATAGCCAAGGTCGGGGCCGGTGGCAGACAGTGCATCTCCTAGGATGTAGCCAAGGTCGAGGCAGGCGGCAGACAGAGCATCTCCTGAGATGTACCTGAGGTCAGGGCAGGCGGAAGACAGTGCATCTCCAGGGACATAGCCAAGGTCTGAACAGGCAACTTACAGTGCATCTCCTGGGATGTAGCTAAGTTCGGTGCAGGTGGCAGATAGTGCATTTCTTGGGATGTAGCAAGGTATGGGCAGACAGCATACAGTGCATCTCCAGGGGCATAGCCAAGGTTGGGGCAGACAATGCATCTCCTGGGATGTAGCCAAGGTAGAGTCAGGTGGCAAACAGTGCATCTCCAGGGATATAGCTGAGGTCGGGGCAGGCGGCAGACAGTGCATCCCCAGGGACATAGCCAGGGTCAGGGCAGGCAGCAGAGGCACTAACTACTGGGATGTAGCAATGGTAGAGAGGCAGGTGGAAGACAGTGCATCTCCTGGGACATAGCCAATATAGGGGCAGACAGCATACAGTGCATCTCCAGGGACATAGCCAAGGATGGGGCAGGCAGCAGACAATGCATCTCCTGGGACATACCAAGGTAGAGGCAGGTGCATCTCCAGGGACATAGCTGAGGTCAGGGCAGGCGGCAGACAGTGCATCTCAAAGGACATAGCTGAGGTCGGGGCAGGCGGCAGACAGTGCATCTCCTGGGATGTAGCCAAGGTAGAAGCAGGTGGCAGACAGTGCATCTCCAGGGACATAGCTGAGGTTGGGGCAGGTGGCAGACAGTGCATCTCATGGGATGTACTCAAGGTCAGGGCAGGCGGTAGACAGTGCATCTCCAGGGACATAGCCAAGGTCTGGGCAGGCAACTTACAGTGCATCTCCTAGGACGTAGCTAAGTTCGGTGCAGGTGGCAGACAGTGCATCTCCTGCGATGTAGCCAAGGTAAGGGCAGGCAGCACACAGTGCATCTCCAGGGACATAGCCAAGGTCCGGGCAGGCAGCAGACAGTGCATCTCCTGGGATGTAGCAGAGGTAGGGGCAGGTGGCAGAAAGTGCATCTCCAGTGATGTTAGCCAAGGTCGCGGCAGGCAGCTGACAGTTCATCTCCTGGGATGTTAGCTGAGGTTGAGGCAAGCAGCAGACAATGCATCTCTTGGGATGTAGCCGAGGTCGGGGCAGGTGGCAGACAGTGCATCTCCAGTGATGTTAGCTGAGGTCGGGGCAGGTGACAGACTGCATCTCCAGGGACATAGCAGAAGATGGGGCAGGCAGCACACGTAGCAGGAAAAGATGTTTTTAGGACCACAGATTTTCTTTAGTGCAGTTCTTCGTCTGATGGTATAGTATCTGCTTCCATTGGCACATTGTGATAAGTTTCACCCCATATGGGGCACACAAATGGAATGTTATCAAAAAGCCTCTGGTTTGTGGCAGTAATTGGTTCTTTGAAAACTTCACTTTTGGGCACAGGAATTTGCTGTTCTTTATCTAGATCCATTGAGTCCTTGAGTGTGACTGGAGATGCAGTTTTTCCAGTCTCTGTCTCTTCGAAGTTGATTAAAGAGAAGAGGTATTCTCGCACATTATCATTTACCCCGAGCTGGAGGGACTGTTCTTTGCAAGAAGCTTTGTTACAATGTCCTCTGTTACAGGATCAGTAAGGTCTGGGAATGCTGGTTCATGTGTAAGGATCATTGTCTCTACCTCTGATGTTGACTCTCCAGGGAAAGGGTGTGATCCTATGGTGAGTATATACAAAATAACACCAAATGTGAACCAGTCTACCCCTGCACTGATTGGCTGGCAGTTTATCATTTCAGGAGCATTATAGCCAGTGTCCCACCAAAGTCTGTGGCATCGGTATCTCCATACACATTCAACAGGGCCAAACCAAAGTCGGTGATCTTGACATGACCGTCAGTGGTCAGCAAAATGTTATCCAATTTTATGTCCCGATGAATGATTCCTCTTGAATGCATAAACTGCAGTCCACAAACCAGTTCAGCAGCCATAAATGTTATTGTGGTGAGGTCTAGCTCTGAGGTCTCATTCCATTACACAGTATAGATAGCTTTCTGTGTGGAAGGCTGTATAACCATGGATTAGAAAAATGCTCTCATATGCCACCTCAAGGACCTGACACTCTACCAAACTGTCCTCATATTCTATTAGTAATCTCTTCTTTAAGATTTTAACTGCCACTCTTTCTCTACGAATAGCATCTGTTGCCAGCATCACTTTGCCATAACCTCCCTCTCCAAGTATTGAGTAGAAAGTAAATGTTTCCATTGTTAGAGGGACAGTGTCTAGGCTTCGGTGGCTGGTGGGCATAGAGCACCTCTCTTCGGCAGTTTGCTGAACCAATGGGATGCCTGTTTGGCCTCTGCTAATTTCTGTTATGATTTGATTTTTCTTCCTTTTTAGAAATCCAGCAAACCTGTTCCAGCGTCTCTGTATAACTGTTTTGTGTGATTTCTTTTTGGTCATCTCTTTTTTTGAAAAGTTTGTCTGGCCTGCCCAATGACTGCATCCCTCTCCTGGATCTTCAACAATGTCAGAGTTTCTCCTGTCAACTGCCTGAGTGCAGCTTTACAATTCCGTCCTAAGCTGAATCAAGCCAACAGAATGCGCACTAGAGCTACAAGATGAGCTGAGGGTGGCCTAGATCTGGGACGGAGATAAGGGCAAGGGGAGAGGATGAGTATCAGAATGGAGTGAGGAGGCATTAAAGGAGTAGAGAAGGAAATGATGGAAGGGGAAAGGACGGATTAGCAAATTAGTGAGCAAAGGGTTGAGGTGTACTAGGAAAGGGATCGGGGGGAGGGAGGGGGGTAGCAACATGATGGAGTGGACTGGAGTACTCAGGATATAAACAATAGCAGTAAATGAACAGTAAACCCATAGGATGAAGCAGGTGGGAACCATTGTGGCACAGTGAGAGTGAAACCTGCACAAGTGATGGCTACCTAACAGCAGAGTAGCCTCTGGCCAATTACAATAAATTGTAATTGGGCCAGAGGGGGTGATTCAATTGTTTATAATAATAGAGTAATTCAATTGTTGCCCCTTTCGGGCACTATAGCCGCCGGTGCCGGCATTTCTTCAGGCACCCTCAGGAATCCAGACAATGTGACAGTGATAGGCGCAGAATGACTGAGAGTGGCGGAGCTCCAGCTCACACAGTCATCGGTGGGGCGCAGAACTGGAAACGGGACAAACATGTTGCTTGCATTTCTGAGACGATCCTGTATTATACAGGACAGGTGGCCACCCTGTTCTGTTGTCATATCAGTGCCCCACAGCGCTGGTGCCCAGGGCACATGCCCTGCTTGCCCCAACCTCATTACACCTCTGCCCAGTAATCTTACAGAACAAAAGATTTATTTTCTGAGATCTAAATTTGAGAACGGGGACATATTTTGAGATTGTATTCTCATGCGAGTTTGGCCTGTTTTCCCTACTCGCAAATTTACTAAGGGCAAACACGTGCAAACTTTCAGGAAACAAACAACAAAACTCACATGAGTTTACAAAACACGACCAAATACACCATCGGCCAAACTCGCAAGTACTTTCCAGAGGAAACAATACAACACGTAAATTTACCAAGAATCGAGTTTTGGAATTCGCATGGGAAATGACCAAATTCTCACCAAAATAAACTTTTCAAATAGACGACCTCCTGAGGTGAGTATTTGCATGTGTTCAATGCTATTTCAAGTTGCAATTACTGAGACAACAATGATGATACCTATAAAAGGGGATAAATCAGCTGCATTGATTTGTGTGAAGCAAAAATGGCAGAATTTAGTACCAGTGCTATTCACTGCATGTGGCTGGGATTTCAGATGCTCTACTACCAGGCTGGAAGGACCCTGGAGCAAGAAACTGAGCAAGCTCATGAGGTAATGCAGGTACTACAAAGGCTGCACAGGCCACAGTTTTTTAGGAGGTGTTTGAACCTGAGCACATTGGCATATGGCGAGGTCATACAGATGTTACGGCTGAACCGTTACAACATATTCCATCTGTATGACAAAGTCAAACTGGACCTAGACCCTGACATGGCACGTTCCCACTCTGACCCGTATTCAATTAGAGGCGAAAAGTCAGAAAGTTTTCGCCTGTCCAACTTTCCGCCTCATTTGCCTGTTTCAGAGGCGAATTCATTCCGTGCGCGTCCCCGCTTTTCGCTTAATTCAATTGCAAAACAGGAGAAAACGGAAAAAGGCGAATGCGGAACAGGCGAAAATTACTGAAAGAATTGGGGAAATCAGTCTGTACCCCAGAAAAAGATGCACTAACAAAGGAAATCAATATATACTGTATGTGTACTAATAATAAAGCCATAATAAAGTTGTGCAAATTGCTTGATATTAGCGTCTTTGTAAAAGTGGCATAAAGCAGTATTTTTTGGTGAAAATAAGTAGTCCTGTCAAATTTGGGGAACTTGAAAATGGGTGCTAGTGTATTTTTATGACTCTAAAGTGACCTTTTTAAAAATGTGAAAAATTCACCTTCAATCCCAAAAACCCCTGACCCATCCTTGCAGCCCCCCAAGAAGCCTTTTTTTACTATTTTTATGCTTGTTCCCCCACTTTTTACATTTTCACTCCAAAAATGACTTTTTTGGGGGTGTTCTTAGTTATTTTTTGCAGATTTGTCCTTTGGGGGGCTGTCCCAAGGGTTCTGAGTCTTTTTCCCATGTTTGCACCCCAAAATAAAGATTTTGCACTTCTTTTCACTTGCTATTCATTGGAGAATCTTTTTTGGCGAATTCAATGCATCGAGTTTCCGCTTAGGCGAAATCATCATGGAATTGAATTACGCGAAATGTTTTTAGGCAATATTTTCACCAAAAAACAGACTAAAAGGCTTTTCACCTCTGATTGAACACGGCCCTCTGTCTCAGGCCTGCATAAGCTTCTGGCTGTGTTGCACTTTCTGGCTACTGGTAATTTTCAGTCTGTGACCGGTAGAGTTCTCGGGATATCCCAGTCAACAGTCTTATGGTATCTAACTCAGGTTATGGTGACATTTCAGCCACTAATGGATACCTGCACCAGCTTCCCTAGCCGTGAGTCACAGTGGCATGCAGCCAGGGTAGCTTTTTATAGCATTGTGGGAATGCCTAATGTCCTGGGAGATATTGACTGCACTCACAGCCGCTGCCCAGATGGCATTCTTGTGGAGAGTCGATGTGCTGGCAGTCTTTCGTCCAAACAGTATGCGGTGGGATTTCATGTTCTCCTGCACAAGGGCCATTTTCTCCTCCACAGAGAATTTCACACTGCGCCCCGTCTTGGTCTTGCCCCTCTGACTAAGCGCTTCATCACTGCTGCCTGTACTGCTCAATAGGGCTCCTGAGCAGCACCCTCCTCCACCTCACTCTCTCCCTGCCTCTCCTCTGCCCTGAACATATTCCTGTCCTTCTCCCTATACAGACACAAAACACACACACACACACACACAAAAAAGACAAACTAACATAAACCTTCTCTCCTACTACCCACACAAAAAAAAAAACTGACAGCACAAAAGATCAAGAAATCAAGAAAACTGACAGGACAATCAAGAAATACAAAAAAATTAGACAAACAGATAAATAAAATAAAACAAATAAGCATAAAACAACTTTCACACACCAAGCAGCAATCAATTCCACTAGCATACACCAAGCAGCAATCAATTCCACTAGCCAAAAACTCTCATATAACCACTATACACACACCTCACTAAGGGTTCTATGTACTAAGGGAAGAAAAGGGGTAAAAATGCTAAAGGCAGAGAAAATCCCTATACATAGCGCTTCTTAGTATGTACTAAAGGGATTTTCTCTGCCTGCAGCCTGCCAGCGCTAAGTGCAGGCTACAATATCACACTGGACCTGGGGCACTTAGCGCTGCCATAAACACCTATGGCAGCGCTAAGTGTCCCAGGTATTACTAAGAGGAGATGTCACTTACCGTCTGCTGACTTCTCCAGCGCTGATATCGCCTCCTGTAGCTGCCGTTACCTGCTTTGGCTGTGTCAGGTTGGCCGTTTTTAAATAAAGTTTTGTTTAAAAAAAAAAGTAATTGCTGCTGTGAGTCACACAAAGGGCTTTCAGGGAAAGGGAGTCTCAGCTGTTACCGACGAGGGGGTGACTTAACGTTAACCAACCTCGGCTGGTCTGTTTTCAGTAAGTGCTGCGTTAGCCAGCTCCTGCTTTGCAGCGGTAGTGTCACGGCCAGGGTCTCTCTGCATGGTGGTCGGCGGGTATTACCTGTGAGGTCACTATGGCGGGGGGTGTCTGGCGGTGGCGCTGGTGTTTGGCGAGGGGCTGTGGCTGCGCGTGGTTCTGTGCGTGCAGATTGTCACTCGAGGCTGGTGAGGCCTGGCGGTGTTTCCGTTCCGTTTGGCATGGGCGCCGCC
Organism: Taudactylus pleione; assembly: GCA_031769625.1. Classification (NCBI taxonomy): domain Eukaryota; kingdom Metazoa; phylum Chordata; class Amphibia; order Anura; family Myobatrachidae; genus Taudactylus; species Taudactylus pleione. The sequence continues at coordinate 27,195,916 of JAUIMM010000092.1, read as the reverse complement.
ATCTTGCCTTCTGACCATGTGATTCAACTGCCCAATCCTGGTGAGTCATGTGTTCCCTCCAGCCAGTCATAGCACGGCACGGGGTATTTAGGAAGGTCCAGAGCCTTCCTTCATTGCCAGTGCAACGTGTATCTCAGCCTAGCTGAGAGGGAGTTCTCTGTGCTCACCTCTTGTTCCTGTGTATACGCTATCTGCCAACCTGCTTGTCAGCTCCAAATAACCCTCTGGACTACCCTGCATCCTCCATTGCCTTTTCCCCTGCCTGAGCCTGCTGACTCCCTACCTCCATTTCACTCCCAGCTGGACTCATCACCTCTGCCTGTGTTTATTTCAGTTCACTAACCTGCATACCTGGACTGTTCTTATCTGCCACTATCTGGACATTCTACCATTATCCTCACTACAGTAATCAAGTGCACTTTAGTGCTAAACCTGGACTTTTGCTTTTGCCATTCCCATGTCTTCTAAGCCACTCATTAAAAATTCTACCTTTTTCTTTAAATCTGCTTCTGTGTTTGCTCCTGTCACCACCCCGGGTCCACAACTAAACCAGTACATTACAGATAGCAGGCAAAGCAGGAGTGGCATTAATGTAGCGTCTTAGTAAATATACCCCTATTGCTCTGCAAACTCCACCCAACAAAACCCTCAAAGGTCGGGCTGTTTGTTGAATTTTTATATGCTTGGGCAGTGTGCACATGAAGTGTAACTGCTTCAACCCATCAGAACAGGTTTCTAGGATGATGCATACATTCTCATGCATGTTTTAAAAACACATCCATTCTGTCACGTGTTTTGCCAAAAACTCGCATGACAAAACAGGGTTGCTTTCACCAATGAAAAACACGATTTAGCAAAACTCACTTCTTGGTAAATTTAAGAGTTTGCTCTGGGAAAACTTTCCTAGGATGATGCATACATTCTCATGCATGTTCATGGGAACCTGTTCGAGCTTAATCTCCCCCAAACTCGATTCTTTGTAAATTTCAGCACTATCTGAGGCCGCTCTGCGGTAGCCTGCTTACTACCTTAGGCTATTGCTATTTGCACGTGTATGTCTGTTATCTTTCCTCCTTCATGCAAAAGGACAAGCTTCCCACTGTTTTTCCATCATCAGTGGTCATTATTAGTATATGGACTTACAGCCCAACCCATGATGGGGGGAAAATAACCATCAGAAACAGGGATTCCACCTCCATCCACACACTCCAAATGAGCACTTAAGTTCAAATACATGCCAATGGTGCTCCCACGAGATGGACATTTTCAGCACGTATGCATAGTAATAATCTATTTTATGCAAATAGCGATAAGTCAAAGGATCGATTAATTTTCCGCACTTTCAATCTTCATCCATGTGATATATAATTATATATACATATTGCAGCATATGCACAGTTTACAGATATCTGCAAGATCTGTATGATACGGATTTGGACTTGCATCCAATTCAGAATCAGGCCCTCAGGGATATCATTGAAGGCCAGTGCAATTAGCCCCTTTTAGCCCCTTTTGCATATAATAGCTGATTTCTGATAACAGAAAATAATAACAGAAAATAATAGCTTGTGTCCAGGGAAAACGATATGAACCGAATACAATATGTATAAATATATGCATGTGTAACCCCCTGTCACTGCTGAGATGTCACGAGGTGCATGAGTAGATAGCTCATCTCCTCACTGATACACTTCGCTACCATGGCTAGTTTAGGTTTGGGCAATTAGTGACTAAGCGGCCCCCACTCATGCAGGTTTTACAGCAACTCTTTTTCTTGTGTGGACCCAGGCAGTGGCGGTCTGGGCCGGGGGGCAGGGTGCCATGTGCCCCCCGGGCCGCAGTGTCATGCGGGCCGCGGGCAGTCTGTGTCACTGTGACACAGACTGCACCGCGTGTTCAGCACTACACAGCACAAACACACAGCCGCCGGAGCCGGCAGCTGTGTGTTTGCTGTAATCAGCAGCCGCTGAGAGTCTGTCAGACTCTCATCGGCTGCCGCTGCTCCCACTGCGGGAGCCATCTTCCGGCTCCCGCAATGGGTAATGGGAGAGACGTCGTCATGATGACGTCTCTCCCATAATGCAAAGCGGCCGGAGGAGCCGGTAGAAGCGTTGGGACCAGGAGCGGGAGTTTCAGGTAAGTTTTTTTTTTATTTTTTTATAAAGTCTCTCTCTACTGGGGGGGGGCTACTGGGGGCACTACCAGGGGGGGGATTACTATGGGGGCACTACCAGGGGGGTGGATTACTACTGGGGGCACTACAAGGAGGGGACTACTACTACTACTACTGGGGGCACTACAAGGGGGGGACTACTACTACTGGGGGAACTACAAGGGGGGACTACTACTACTGGGGGCACTACAAGGGGAGGGGACTACTACTAGGGGCACTGCATAGGGGGAGGGGACTACTACTAGGGGCACTACATAGGGGGAGGGGACTAGCACTGGGGGCACTGCGAGGGACCACTGCTGAGGACTCTATATAAAGGGCAATACTGGGGGTACTGCATAGTGGGGAGACTACAACTGGGGCCACTATTTAAGGGACATTGCTAAAGGGTTACCACTATTGGGGGCACTGCATGGGGGGGTGGACTGCTACTGGGGGCACTGCATAGGGGGTACCACTATTGGGGGCACTATATAAGGGGCTTACTACTGGGGGCACAAGGGGCACTGAACAGGGGGGACCACTACTGGGGGCACAAGGGGCACTGCATAGGGGGGGATCACTACTGGGGGCACTACTGGAGGCCTGCATAAGGGTGTTATCTCCTGTGGCACACGGGGGCACTGCATATGGGCACTACGACAGGGGGCTGCCCCTAATCTTTATTTTTACCTTACATTAATCCCATATGGACCCGCCTCCTCCCTGAAACACTTGAGGGGGGCGGCCCCGTAGCACGCACGTTCTTCGGGCACCCTGGCTACACGCTACTTCTCTGCCAGGGCCGCCTGCATGCATTTGCCCCCCAGGCTAAAAGTTGCCAGCCAGCCCCTGGACCCAGGTGATGTTACATGGTGGTGTAGTGCAAATACAATAAGTTGGGCACCAGACCATCTCTGTTTCAAAATACAGTATGTTCTCTTTAGTAAGTGATTCCTCCAGCATATATTTGAAAAACTATAAATTATAAAGGAAAATATTTACACCTCCTTCTCCACTCCTACACAGTAATTGGGTTCTGACAATAAAAATGAACACACATATATATATATGCAGGGCTATTTTTTCTTGGAACTGTGGGTAGAGCTATAGAAACACAATTATATATGCACATTATAAATACTTATATTTATATTGTATATACATTTATATAAAAAAGAAGGCACTCAAAAGGGCCTTTAAAATAAAACTTATTTTATAGGAAATACATTTTGGCCCTGGACATTACATCATAGTTAATGAGAGGTTCGGGAACTGATTCAGACCCACTCGCTAGGATGCGTTCTCATGCAGACAGCTAATGTTTGCAATCTGCACATGCGTACGCATCGCAGTGCGCGTGCACGAACCAGTCTATGCGATCGCCCCTTAAGCAAAGCCTGCTCGCTAGAATGAGTGACAGGACAAGCCATTTGTGGGTGGTAACAGGGGTTGGTCGATGGTTGGTCGATGGTAACGGGGAGTGGTGGTGCAAATGCAGGCGTGTCTGAGAGTCTCAACGGCATTTCAGAGGCGTGCATAATTATTACGGAGCGTCATAGTACACACAGTGCTTGCGGTAGGGTATGGTCGACCACAAGTGCTGCGTTCGCATCCGGTGGCATTCAATGTTACCGATGGCAGCATACACTTCCTGGAGATGATGTACATAATACATAAGTGGGCATCTTAAGTAAGGTTAGTGGGTGTCTGCATACACACCGCGATCGTATGCCAAAACATAGTGGGCGTGCTAATGCCTTGCTGTGCGATTGCAGGATGTGCATACTTTTGCTGCGTGCAAATGCATCTGAATGGAGCCCTGAGTTCCTGCTTGTTCCTGCTAAAAAACAGCACTGTATATATGTATATTGAGAAGAAAAAAGGGGAAAGGTACTCTCTTTTTGTGGGGCTCTCTATCCTACTGCAGTATATAAAACTTTACTTTTAATTTGTATGTTGTTAAAAAGATAAAATGATATGACAAACAACTATACGTAAACACTGTAAAAACAAAACAAACACAAAATATTATCTGGGCCACAGTAGGTCCAGTAATGGGTGACTGATAAGAGATAGGAAAAGAGATATATATCCGATATCTAAGGGGGTCATTCAGACCCGCTCGCGAGCGGAGGACGCTCGCAAGTGGGTCAATGTTCCCCCACTGCGCATGCGCACGACGGAGGGAGCTCCGTCGTGCGCATGCGCGTGACCCGGCGAGCGACGGGCTCTCCATCGCTCCGGGTCTCGCACCAAAGGGGGCATGCTGTCGATGTTGATTGACAGCACGCACCCTTTGGTGGGTGTGCCGGGGGCGTGCCTGCCAGACGGAGGTGTTCCCATGGGAATGCCTACCGTCTGAAGCCGGCCCCACTGACATCACTAGTGATGTCAGTGGGAGTGATTTTGGCTCTGATAGAGCCAAAATCACTCCAGGGCTTGCGGCAGCGAGACCCTACCGCAGGGTCTCCGTCGCAAGCCCGATGGTCAAGACCATCGCGACCATCATCATGGACGCACGCATATGCTGTGGGTGGTAACCCACAGCTATGCGAGCGGCCAGGAGGCCGCTCCATTTTCATGGAGGAGGGCCCTGATTCAGAGCGAGCGCTCTGGTCAGAGCGTTCGGCTCTGAATCAGGCCCTAAGTCCCAATCTGGGTCAGACACATTAATTATGACACTGTGGTCAAAATAAAGGTGAAAATATATATGTATATTGAAGGGGATTTATATAAAAAGATATGAGAAATATCTGCCCTTCAATGTAATAGTCGGTGACTACCTAACTGACTCCCTGTTGATAAGGGCAGTTCCAAAATTGCTGTCTAAATTGATAAAATCTTTACATGAAGCATCATCATATGGGAAAAAATTTATAATACCACAGTAAATGAAATATTGAAATAATGTGCGAGCAGAGAAATAAATCAGTAAACCACATAAATCACAGTTCTCCAAATTGCTATCTAGATTGATAAGTTGCATACGTGGAGCATCATCATATGGGAGCAAAATATATAATATCACAATAGATGAAATATCACAATAATGTGCAAGCGGAGAAATAGACCACAAGAATTATTGTTGTTCTCATGGACGGAGTATGTATACGCATGCAAACATACATACACATATGTTCACATGTATATATAGATAGTACTTCTTGATTTTAAATCTCTGTGATCTTTTAGAAAATTTCAATCAGGGTGTGATAGAAAACAAGATAGTTAAAGGAGGGAAGGCTCTCCACTGTTGTATGGGAGAAATGGCTGCCGCAGAGTGTCTTGCGTGAGCATAGGACACTGTGTGAGCGGATTCCTCCCTATACATGGGGATGGACGTAATAGGACACAGGCATCTGCTGTTGAACAGGGCTTGAAAAAGTGCGGATCTGATGAAAATGCAGTGCAGATTCGCTCTCCTGCGCCCCGTGCAATGAGAGTACCTATAGCAGATATCAGTATGAGCAATAGGACACAATAGAGTGAAAGAATGAAAATAAGAAAAAAGTGTGAGAAGGGTTAATATTCCTCAGAGTGCTGCTTCCTATGGTGTGTGTGTGATGCACAGTGAACCATAGGTGAGCGGTTCTGGGGATTCGCTAGTCATCAAGAAGAGTGCAGGAGAGAGGGACATCCGAGAGCTTGCCCTGTTGTGCCCTGGTGTTGTAAACAGTGCAGGGCAAGAGACAGGGTGCGCTCTGCACTCTGTTCCCAGAAGGACATACCTGGTGTGGTTATTGCTCGTGGTAGTCTGCCAATGGGGAGTACCCCTGGTGATTGTAAGGGGCTCCCTGGAGTGCCAACTGTGCGTTTTGCCGGGGGGCTTTCTCATTGGGTGGCCTGCAGAGGATAAGGCTGGATCCGGTTTTGAACCAGCGGTGGCCAATGATAATGCAGCTATGCTGACTGGCAAATTAAGAAGCCATACAGAGAGGTTCTAGAAAGGATGTGAATTGATTGACATTTTGTGAAAGCCAATCAGTATGATATCATCAGAGAGTCTGTAGGTAATTAGCATATGTAAACAAAATGGACTTGGGCTTTTTTGACTAAGTAATAACTTATGATGTCATTTTTTATTATTAAGATTCCCTACAATAAGGAGCAATTTATACTATGTCAAGGGATAATTCTGTACTTGTATGTATATTTTTTATCCACGTATACGTGTGCATATATGCACATACACATGTGCATGTGTGTATAAATTATTAGAGGGGGAGGAAATCGATAAAGACAGGAGGTTTAGTACATGAATTCAAAAATAGCAATTAATAATAATAACAATAAAGGATAATAATAATAATTATATTAAAGAGATTTTATATATATATATATATATATATATATATATAAGAGAAAATAATATAATAAAATAATATAGAGAAACATCATAATCCATATATATATATATATATATATATATATATATATGTTTGTGTAGCAAGGTCAACCACTGATGATACCATCGATGGTTAACCCATTATGGCCATCCATACACAGAGCTGCATCACTTCGATCCTTTCTTCATTAACAAGTCACACAAAGAGCTCTGTAACACTCCTCCTACTATCATAGGTGGGGGGGAGTGTTACACACACACAGTGGCGTCACTGGGGTCAGTAACACCCAGTGCACCAAATAGACCCCTGCGTGTGCCGAGAACGTGCACATTTGAAAAGAGGAATGTGGCATCGCATTGTCATCATTCTTGGGGCGTGCCCAGAATGCTGCCTTGCCACAGAGACTGTCCTCGCACTGCCGGCTCCTCCTCAGTGACCGGACGCTGCATAATAATGTCACAGTGCTAAGGATTCTGCCTTTGACCCTCTATATACCCCTGCCTATACCTTCTAATATCCTTCCTATAAACCTCTAAGGATGACGCTAATTTGCGTACGCAGTCATCCAGTAAATAAAGACTCCAGACTTAGAACATGTGGTTCCAAAGCACAAAGTATTATTCAAGTAAAGTACAGCAGTTACACGCTATGATCCTCATATAATCTTAGCGCAAAGAGATTATACAGACCCAAGTACAATTATACATACGCAGCGCTCTCTGGTCCAGATGTTAGACATCAGCAAGAAACCCCTCATCAATCAGCATTCAGCACAAAGACTAGGAACCCAGGGTCAGAGCATATTTATACCCCCAGAAATAAACAACACAATAGAGAAGTTTGTTGCTAATACCATTGGTCCTAAAGGAGAGGGCATATGTTACAAGGCATTTAACAGGTTGATTCAAATAGACACAACCCAGCGTCTAACAACTGGGGGTCTCTGGTTTCCTGCCTCATGCAATCATCCTAACAGTTGTTCATATTATGTACATTTTGTTGCTTGAAGTCTCTGCGGTCCATAAGCTGAGAATGCATGATGCGATCTCCATAACGATGGTACCGGAATACTGTTGAGAGAGTACGCATCAGTACAATTCCAAACATGGCTTACTTATCACGTATAAAACCTTAGTTACGAAATAACCTTTATTTCATAGCAAATATAGTAAATGTGCATACTTGAATCTTATACCTTAAAGCTTATTAAACCTTTTATGTGAATATGTAATGTGTAAGTATGCAGGGTGTGATGTAAAGACGCTAGTTAACTTGGGGCAGATGCATGCGCATGAAGCTAATAAACAGCGTTTTCATACAGGATCTTATGCATTCACTAATATGCAATTGTGCGTATTAATGTGTGTATGAGAAATGGTGCACTTAAGTCTCACTTAAACTAAGTGAACACCCAGCAGTGTGGAATGCTGAGCTTTATAGTTCCACACGCCCCCCTCTCTCAGCAGCCCCCACCCTTCCCAGGCTCAAAAGTACAGTCCTTTGTTCTCCCAGGTTCTTGTGTAAATGCAAATTAGCACAGCTACAAGACCCAAACCTCAGATAACACTCTTGGCTTTGAAGGTATTTTATTGTAGGAAGCCTGCTAATGTAAGATGCTACAAACAACCCTCTTGCTGTATTCAAGCAGGGCCACCTGGAGTGAGAGCAGACGTTATGTCCATGAAGCTTGTCTTCACAGACTAGTTGTCACGTGGCCATTTGCTCTGTTTAGCTAATGCAATCCAATTTTGACATACTGTACAGCCATTTCTGAAATATATCTTTAAGGGAAATTATAATAATATACACTTTATCCAGAGCACCCAAACTACGTAAAGTCATGAAATGGGCTTTTGGTGAATCGCCGTAACTTATAGCGATGGTCACAGATGCAATCGCATGATGCTAATAGTAATATTGCCACATGTACTAAAGTGTGAGTTTATCGAAAATGGCGCTTAGGCGGCCATTCGCAAAATGGCGTCTTGCGATCTCATTTCCAAGATGGCGTCTTGTGGCCAGTCGCAAGATGGTGTCACTGCGATTCAATTTTAAACTGATCTTGTCTCAGCCAATAATCCAGCTTTGATAGTCCACCCTTTGATAGCGAACAACATGCTATCACAATCTGATTTTAAAATATAATTTAGGCTTACATTTATATACTATTTAGTGTTATTATGGGATGGCACAAGGTTGTTCTTAATCCATCAATAATGTGTCTCTGAGTGGGGACATAAAACTACTATTATACGCACACTGCGGATCTTGGAAGATCATGTGATAGGTGTGGGGATACACCAGTCCTATAAAGGCAGTCTTGAATGGGAATTGAGACTTTACATTATCTGAGGTGTTTTTAAAAATAACATTTCACTAATACATTCTATGCCTGTCTAAATATAATACATTAAATGATGGTGTTTCCTAGTTCAGGGTTGTAATGCAGTTCTGTATTTACCTCGGTATTCATACTGACCACCATCATAATTTCGTTCTTTCATTTACTCTATTTTTACATTTTCCACACTTCAACACAATAGGAACACACCGGTCACATATGCCAATTATTACAATCAGTATAATAATGACAATCAGTATAAGGATTAACAATTTGCCTATACTGGCGATCATTTCCTGGACCCATTCCCCTAGACCTGAGAACCATTTCACTGGGTTCAGCCATGAAATCCATCCTTCTATCTTCTCCCTTACTTCAGCCACTGAAGCGTTATGGTTCTTACGAAACTCCCATTTTAGATGCAGAATTTCATCCATCTTCCAGTCTATCACCTCCTTGGGGTCGCTGGTATCATTGGTGACATAGGTGCAACATTTTACTCCAATTTGGGTGGCCAATGTTACGCAATACCCTCCAGTAACAGCAGTTAAATAATTCAACATTAGCCTGTGTTGCACCAGTTCTTTCTTGTATGCTTGCAATTCGCTCCCTGTATACCTGAATGTGTCATCGTACATCTCGGTGATATTATCTATCAATTTAGCAAGTTCCTGAATATATCTAAAGTTTAATGTACCCCAAGCGATCCTGGTGGGATCCAATGCGACTAAAACTTGAAAGCCAGTAATCTCACTAATTAACTGAGTGGCTTTGTGCACGTCACCAGGTATCATATTTCGTTTGCCTCTGAGTTCATATTGTTTGTGAAGATATGGTGACGGTGTGTTTTTATGTATACCAAGCATTTCAACATGTGTGAGGATCATAACTTCTGGGACTACTCTTCCCAGGTAACACAAACCTTCGGAACTCAGGGAGAGCCACTTATACGCTTTTCTTCCACATATAAAATATACATTATCAGGGAGAACATAAGGAATGGTATGCATCATTATCATTAAGCACATTTCCCTTGCAAACAATCCTATTTCTGGGTCTTCCATCTGGTACATGCAAGTTTCTGGCTGTATTATTTTAGCACAATAACCATCTGGCACCTTACCAATAATTTCTTTGGTGGAACTCAATGTATACCGGTACCTAAAATGTCTCCCACTAGATTTAATTGAGCATAACAGATCATGGTTTACGGACTCATTATCAGCTCTTTGTGAGAAGGTCATCGTCTGATTATTCCCTGTCACTTCCCAACTCCCGGGTTTATTGGGGTTGGGTTATGTTTAAACACAGAAGTGATCTATCTACTTGGAATTGATAGAGTTTGAAATGAGGTGGTTTGGATGAGAGAAATTTTCCATCCAATGTTTTCCCTTTTTGTAATTCTAAAATTTCCGTGATATTCAGCGGACACCAACCCTACATTATGCTGTCCCCAACACACCCAGCAATCAGTTTGATTTAACACTTTGCCTACCATGCTATGATAATCCTCTAAAGGATACCCACCCCAGTACGGGTTATATTTAGGTTGGCACCGTTGGATACAGTTCTCATCAACTAGGGACCCACAAAGCTCACAAATACAGGAATCTTCAGACGATAAACCTCCACACCGTCCCCGAGTATCCGGAATGACAGCTCTCTTAACAATAGCAGTACTAAGATTGGTCAGACACTCCCCTGATTGGCATTGCACTCCTCCTGACTCCACTCCATCAGCACTGCCATCAGCTCCCATTTCCTCAATCGGTCTCCCATCACAGAAACTGTATATTCCCGAACTGACCAGGATGGTGAACACTCTAAAAGAGAATATGAAAATGAACACAGCAGGCCCGTCCATTGTCACAATAAGACCTGCAAATTTCTCTTAGTTCAGGTATCTCACTACGACCTTTTCAATCCTCCCGGAACAAGCTCGCGAGTGACAGGTCCACGCTATCAGCCTTGTCTCCAACTTGTTTCTCCACCGGTTGATTGACCTTTTTGCAGTGAGTGGAATGGACCCAGGTATCTCTCTCAGCCACCTTCAAAGATGTAGTACTTGTCAGCAGCACCTGGTACGGACCTTCCCACCGATCAGTCAAACAACCTGAGCGCAAGAAATTTCTTTTCACAACATATTCTCCTGGTTCAACATCATGACAGTTAGTTTCAGGCATATCATGGGACAACAATTTCAGTTTCTGCTGCTGTTGCTTTAACTGCTTACTCATTGATATAAGATACTTTACAGTTACCTCATTGTTACCCTTCAAGTCTTCCTGTGGACTTATAATCAAATGAGGTTGTCTACCGAACAGTATTTCAAATGGGGACAGATTTAGAGGGGGTCTAGGAGTGGTCCTTATGCTATGTAGGACCAAAGGTAACGCTTCTGGCCATCCTAGTCCAGTCTCTGCCATGATTTTATTTAACTTATTTTTAATAGTCCCGTTCATCCTTTCTACCTTGGCACTGGCTTGCGGTCAGTAGGGGGTGTGAAGTCGGCTATTAATACCCATCAGCTTACACATATTTTGAAAAACATCACCTGTGAAATGAGTACCCCTGTCACTCTCAATGATTTTAGGGATACCGTACCTGCATACAAATTCCTGAACTATTTTCTTGGCAGTAAACGCAGCAGTATCCACACATTCCCAAGAAGGTACGATTTTGCTGTTGATTCTGCGGCAGTGTCATGTTCTGTATGGCCTGGATTCTATCATTTGTAAGATGTCGTAACCCCTGGGTTAGGCAGTGTCCCAAATATTTTACTCTGGATTGGCACGGCTGTAGTTTGTCTTTAGCCACCTTCTGTCCTGTATGCGAGAGATGAAGCAACAAAAGTTTAGTATCATTCAAACATGACATAAACGAGTCAGAACATAGCAATAAATCTTCCACATATTGAATTAGAACAGATCCATTGGCAGGTTGAAAAGATTGTAAACAGTCGTGCAATGCCTGGGAGAAGATACTGGGGCTGTCTATGAAACCTTGGGGTAACCGTGTCCATGTGTATTGTACGCCTCTGTATGTAAATGCGAATAGATACTGACAGTCAGGGTGGAGAGGCACAGAGAAGAAAGCAGAACAGAGGTCAATGACAGTGAAATGGGTTGCATTTGGTGGGATCTGCATCAGGATGACAGCTGGATTTGGCACTACAGGGAATTGGCTCTCTACTACCTTATTAACACCTCTAAGGTCTTGTACCAGCCTATAACCCCTCCCACCACTCTTCTTCACCGGGAAGATCGGACTGTTGGCTACACTAGCTGTACGAACTAAAATTCCCTGTTGTAATAATCGCTCAATTATTGGAAAAAAACGCTAATTCTACCTCCTGTTTTAGTGGGTATTGGGGAATTTTTGGAGCTTGCCTACTGCTTATTAAATTTACCATTACTGCTTTTTAAATTTACCATTATATAACACATCCCATCTTACATAACAAGTCTCTACCCAGCAGGTTAGTAGGAGTCGCAGCAGCCAGAAGGAAAGAATGCCTGGTATGCAACGGCCCAATAGTAACCTCTGTGGACTTTGTTAAAGGATAATGTTCCACTATACCTGTTACACCCATTGTTGGTACTGTCTCGTTGGTCACCTGTAAATTAACGGGAGATTTTATCACTGACCTGGTCGCCCCTGTGTCTACAAGAAAAGGGTATTCAGTACCAGCTACATCAACCATCATGACCGGCTCTTCCCTAGTACTTCCCGTTAAACTGACTATCTGTAGACTACAGGTATGACCTGACCCCTAGCGTTGGCTACCATTCTCCAATAAAGCATTTACGGCCACAATTGGAGCTGGTGCCTGCTGGACATTTGCTGCTCTCTGTGCATATCCCTTATGGGGATGTCCAGGTCTTCCCTGATTTGGGGTTCCTACTCTTTTTACTGTACAGTTTCTACTTAAGTGTCCTGTTTGTTTACAATTAAAACATGTTCGTGGATCGGGTGAAGACACGTGTTGTTGTGAGGTTTGAGCAGAGGGTAAAGGTGGTGGATATGGGTAAGCATAGGGAGGGTAAGGGTATTGTGGGGGATATGAGGTTTGTGAGTAGTATGGGACCTGTGGTTGCATCGGGTTTGTGGAATAGAGCTGTGTTTGTTGTTGTGTGGGGTTAGTGAGGGCATATAACTGATCAGGTGTAAGTGTGTGTGCAGATGCGAGTGTGTCTGTTGGCTGTGATGTTACCGTCATTCCCTCCAGAGCTTGTATACTGACAGCCATTAGTTTTTCGCTCTGGGTCTCTCTCTTCTTTGAGATGTTTTTATCATGTTCTATGGCAGATTCTATGAGGGTATTTATTGTGAGTCCCCTCCAGCCAGGTTGTGAGGTCTGAACCCGAGTCTTTAAATTCTCTTTCAGACCGTCCATGAGTACTGTGACTATCATTCCCCTGTGGTGAGTGCTATCTTTAATATCTTCTAACCCAGTGTACTAGGTGATAGCCTGCAGAGCCCGGTCGCAATAATCTTCTGCAGATTCACTCTCCTTTTGCTTAATGGTGAAAATTTTGTTCCAGTTAACTACTACCGGAACATATATATACCCAATTGAGTTACAATGCGGGAAATGTTACCTTGGTTTACTTGGTCTGTTAAGGGAACGTCACCATCCAATACACAATCCGTTATAAATTTTGTCACGTCGGTATTGCGTTGTAGACAGGCCCTTAACACCACATGCCAATCTTTATTAGTTGGCTCATGAGAACTACCCAAATTTCTCAAAAATCTTTGATATTTGGTTAGTTCCTTTTTGGTATCGGGGAAATCATTTATGATGGAATTTAGTTCTGCTCTTGTCCAGGGACAATGCATTACTACTTCCCTCGTGGGCACTACACCGTTCGCATCTGCATTTCCATTCGGAACGGTTATTGTCCGAATGGGATGCAGACTGGCAGCGCTGCTACCTTTGACCTTGTTACCTGGCTGGGGGTTTAATCTGTTGCTGCTACGTATGGTATTAACAACTTCCTCTATGGGTGCAGAGGGTGTTAGCACTTCCCTTACTGTTACTGATGGAGATGACGGCACCACTCGTGATTGTTGTGATGCAGCATCTATCATCTGTACAGCATGAGAAATGGCAGACATTACAATAGGCTCATCATCCACATCATGAACATTTTCTTTATAGTTGCTTAAGAGAGGGTACAAATTGCTTGTTACATTTTTATGGGTATTTTTGGTAACTGTACTTGCACCTCCATCCACATAAGGTGGGGGTGGTGAGCGTGAACTGTTGGCAATTCTCTCCACAACGCTACCTTGCTGCACGTGCGCGCCATTTTGCGGCTCGCCCATATTGCAATTCAGCGTTGCGGATGTACTCTCTGGCAATGCGCTCGCAATGCTAGTTTGCGTCGCTTGCACATTTTTAAGCCACGCATCCCCTTCATGCTGCCACAACTTTAAACATTCATAATATTTTACCTTTTTCTCTCAGGAGTGCATCAGACTGATGTGATCCCGGACAATATCTAGTACATTTTCATCAAAACTACCAATTCTGGGAATCGGTATAACACTCTTCATCGTCATTTTAAACCATACATCACAATACCGTATCGCATAAGTACTGTACTTAGTATGCATAATACGACGGGCCGATCCAAACGGCGCTTCAATTAGCAGCACATAATTGTCTAACATCTCTATTGTTTGCATGGCCCCCATTCTGAGACAACTCCTATGCTTTTCAATAAAGATTTAAACTGGTGAAAGACAATCAAGATACTTTCACTTACCTGTGGATGATTTAAACAGCAGTGCCCACACACCTGGATAAGATTTGAAAAAGGCAACTTCCACACCCGGATAAGATTTAGTAAGGCAACTTCCACACCTATGGAAGTTTACGTCGGCTACTTCCATGTAGCACCTCTCTACAACAAAGTCAACATGTACACCTGCTACTGTGTATAGAACGGTAAGCTGCTTACCTAGCAACTAGCACTTAGCCCTTAAAGGTCATATGGTACCTCTAACTGTAGGGAACAAGTTACCCCTACCATCAAATACTCACTGTTACACACTTTTTCCTGCGCAGAAAAATACACGTTAACCCAGATATTGATAACAATTGAAAAATGTAAACCTCAACGGCTTTATTTAAACACGTGGTAGCACAACCGGAAGTACGTATACGCTATTGTGCGACCAGTCACATACACAATAATGCGACTACCACACAACCGTATGACAACTTTTTAGCTGCATATGCAAAAGTGCGTCTTTACTGGGCATAAAGCTGTGACTCAGCTGCGTGCTCAATACTGCGGCACCCCTTTAAACGTTAGGTTCTATCAACAAAGGAAAACAAACTTTTTCCTCTCTTGTCCCTGGATTCTAGTCAGCTTCCTTGGCTCACACGAAAACGGAGAGCGATCTTTCAGCACAAAGCGGTTGCAGGTAAACCCTGCATGTGGCCACTCCACCCTTTGCTGAGATATCGATAACCGTATGTGCCGTGTGAGTAGGTAAGTGACTTCACGATGAGCCCCCAACTAAGGATTCTGCCTTTGAACCTCTATATACCCCTGCCTATACCTTCTAATATCCTTCCTATAAACCTCTAAGGATGACGCTAATTTGCGTACGCAGTCATCCAGTAAATAAAGACTCCAGACTTAGAACATGTGGTTCCAAAGCACAAAGTATTATTCAAGTAAAGTACAGCAGTTACACGCTATGATCCTCATATAATCTTAGCGCAAAGATATTATACAGACCCAAGTACAATTATACATACGCAGCGCTCTCTGGTCCAGATGTTAGGCATCAGCAAGAAACCCCTTGTCAATCAGCATTCAGCACAAAGACTAGGAACCCAGGGTCAGAGCATATTTATACCCCCAGAAATAAACAACACAATAGAAAAGTTTGTTGCTAATACCATTGGTCCTAAAGGAGAGGGCATATGTTACAAGGCATTTAACAGGTTGATTCAAATAGACACAACCCAGCCTCTAACAACTGGGGGTCTCTGGTTTCCTACCTCATGCAATCATCCTAACAGTTGTTCATATTATGTACATTTTGTTGCTTGAAGTCTCTGCGGTCCATAAGTTGAGAATGCATGATGCGATCTCCATACCGATGGTACCGGAATACTGTTAAGAGAGTACGCATCAGTACAATTCCAAACATGGATTACTTATAACGTATAAAACCTTAGTTACGAAATAACCTTTATTTCATAGCAAATATAGTAAATGTGCATACTTGAATCTTATACCTTAAAGCTTATTAAACCTTTTATGTGAATATGTAATGTGTAAGTATGCGGGGTGTGATGTAAAGATGCTAGTTAACTTGGGGCAGATGCGTGCGCATGAAGCTAATAAACAGCGTTTTCATACAGGATCTTATGCATTTGCTAATATGCAATTGTGCGTATTAATGTGTGTATGAGAAATGGTGCACTTAAGTCTCACTTAAACTAAGTGAACACCTAGCAGTGTGGAATGCTGAGCATTATAGTTCCACACGCCCCCCTCTCTCAGCAGCCCCCTTCCTTCCGTGGCTCAAAAGTACAGTCCTTTGTTCTCCCAGGTTCTTGTGTAAATGCAAATTAGCACAGCTACAAGACCCAAACCTCAGATAACACTCTTGGCTTTGAAGGTATTTTATTGTAGGAAGCCTGCTAATGTAAGGTGCTACAAAGAACCCTCTTGCTGTATTCAAGCAGGGCCACCTGGAGTGAGAGCAGACATTATGTCCATGAAGCTTGTCTTCACAGACTAGTTGTCACGTGGCCATTTGCTCTGTTTAGCTAATGCAATCCAATTTTGACATACTGTACAGCCATTTCTGAAATATATCCTTTAGGGGAATTATAATAATATACACTTTATCCAGAGCACCCAAACTACGCAAAGTCATGAAATGGGCTTTTGGTGAATCGCCGTAACTTATGGCGATGGTCACAGATGCAATCGCATGATGCTAATAGTAATATCGCCACATGTACTAAAGTGTGAGTTTATCTAAAATGGTGCTTAGGCGGCCATTCGCAAAATGGCGTCTTGCGATCTCATTTTCAAGATGGCATCTTGCGGCCAGTCGCAAGATGGTATTGTTGAGATTCAATTTTAAACTGATCTTGTCTCAGCCAATAATTCAGCTTCGACAGTGCAGTGCCCAGCTCCCGGTCACTGTGGACAAGCCGGCATTTTAGTGTCACCCACTCGGATGGTGACACCCAGTTTGTTTATTAAATTTTGATGTCATTTTATCATTGAGAGCTATTCTTTTTTTAGATTGTGCAACCCTTACCTTTCTTTATAACTCGGGTTTTGCCGTATTAAACATTAAATCTTTAAGTTTATCTGCTAGGTGCTAACTCGACAAAATCCTAAGTATTTCAGAGAGGTTTATCTTATGAAATTCTGCATCTGTTTGATATGTCACATGGCTACCTTCCCAATTAAAAAAATTAGTTGCATCCAAGATGGCCGACTTCAAGATGGCTGCCATACTGGTGACATACCCTAAAAAGTTTTCCCCCCACTCCCATATCCTATGTGTAGACACTGGATTAATATTTCCTTACTGATAGGATGTTTCCACACTTTAGGACCATCCTGTATATAATGAACAATTAGGAGTAACTCTGTCACAGAAAAACATGATTTTATACAGATAAAGGCAATATTACACTTACCGCTAATAGAATACAAAACAGCATCTAGAGGTAGGGAAAAACATTATTAAGGAGTTACCTGCCATTATTTAGAGAAATATACATATAAAAATAAATATATCGCAATGTATAGTAAAAATATCATAATATAAATAAATTATTAACTGTTAAAGGAATTTATTTTTTTATAGAGCACAAAGATTAGTGTACAATGTGTAGCACTGGAGAGCATACACAGATAGGACTGCTACCAGCTGGTACGCATAAACCTAATCAGGGAACAAGCCCAGATTATGTACTTAACCACTATTCCCATATATATATAAACAAGGAAGTACAAAGTGAGCTTGGTTCATTAATGGATCACACAATTTTCATGTGAAAAAGAGTTATTCACTATTTCAGTTGGATAGTAGATGAATGAATTATACAAAATGGAGTTCATCCAGAATATTCTAAATTGTTACAAAAAAAAATTAAATCCCAAGTAAGCTCGATGCAATAATAAATCACACATAAAATGCATATGTAAATAGTTTATTGTCAATGTATTTTATGCAGCTAAGAAGAGAAATCCAGTAAAGCATTCTAAATAATACAGTGAAACTGAGGCATAATATGATACCACAAGAGGAATATTTTAATTTTGTAAAGTCAGCTTGATCCAATCAATGAAATACGTCAAGGCAGGGGTATTTCAAAGCAGTAACATGTTGACCAGACAGGGGGAACAAACAAAGAGCTATTAATCATGTTCATTTCATATGTTCACTATGCAGAGTACAAAGCCTAATGGTTTTCTCCTGCACAGCAGTGATGGGCTTACTGTAACTGTACTGAAGCCATAGGTCGTGGCCTTATGCTAATCTTGTTAGACAGCTGCTCCTTAACACCAGTGTGGCCAAACGATAGGCTGATACTGCTTTTATACCTAAATTCCGGATCAGACCCGGAATTTAGCCGGCGCCGACCCAGGAAATTCCCGAGTTGGCGCTGTTCACACCGGAGCCGGATCTGAAGTGACCCGGCTCTTCCAGCGTGGAAGTGGACGCTTGGAAATAACGTAATCTCCATGTGCAACTAAACATAAAGGAGCTACCCATGTTAACCCTGCATTAACCCGGGTTTTAGTTTGGTGTAAAAAGGGTATCAGACAATGATAGCTGTACAATGCAAAATCAGAACTACAGAACACAGATTAATAAACAATGAGCACATCTGAAGTTAGGGTCACTGGCAGACAAGAGTGGTCTAAACAAGCCTTTACCCACTGTGTTTGAAAAATGGCAGTTAGGATCTGATTGGTTGGTACTTTATCTCTCTCCACTTCATCTCCAAGGCTTAGTATATCTCCCCCAAAGAATCAGACAGGATATACAAACAAAGAGCACAAACAACTAGGGAACACATCTAAACTAGCAGCTTTGGAGAAGTGTGTTGATAATATAATTTATTATATTTTCTACTAGACTTTTAATTTTAGGTTATTAGTTCTTATTAGTATAGTTTATTAAACTGCCATCTTGTCTACCACTGCTGTACCATTATGTTTCGTAGATGTCCTGTATTCTTTTAAACTGCCATGTGTTTGAGCCACTGCTCTGTCACTTAGTTTAATTATTAATTAATTAATTATTAATTACTTGTACTAGCCTGTGCCTCTGCTGTTATTCTATCTTGAATTGCCTGTATTGGCCTGAGGACTGTGATTTCTGACTTGCTGGTAGAGAAGTGTGTTGGTATTTTTTTTTCTACTAGGCTTTTATTTTTAGGCTATTAGTTCTTGATTTATGAAATTGAAAATATTCTATAGGGTTGTATCGTTTATTAAACTACCATCCTGTCTGCCACTGCTGTGCCACAATGTTTCATAGATGTACTATATTCTCTTAAACTGCCATGCGTTGGTTCTGCTGCTTTGTCGCTTTGTTTAGCCAGTCAGATCCCTGCAGCCTTTGGGCAATATTGGTGAAAACAATATTTTGAGGTGGTCAACATTGACTGGAAATGACTAGAAATAAACATTAATGATGATAATAATACAATAAGAACAAAAAATGGTCTATATTACATCATTTTACCTGTTTTTTATCAATTTTTGAAAGAAATCCCAAACTAAAACATTTGAAGGTGGCTTTGCCAAACCAAAATACAATGAAGATTTAGAACCTGGGGGTCCTGCGCACATCGCTAATTTAATTATGACAAATATATAAGTGCCACTTATAGTTATTACAAATATACAGGAGCCACAAAATTGTTACAAACATATAGGGGTTATTATAAATAATGAAAATATATATGTGGATATAATAAAGAAATTTATATGCGTCGCATTATAAATATTAACAATATCTAGGAGGGAAATGTTAGTACATTTTGGTAATACCACAGAAAAGCATTTTATTTTTTTTAAATAAGAGGGGGCACTGTGATGAGGAGGAGGACTTTTTTAACAGTAATAATGGCGGTTTCCCCTAAACCATGTGCAGTTTGGGTTGAATCACATGCGATTTAGGGGTTCCAAAACCATGCACTTTGCCAGCGATTTCAGTTTCTAACCCCAAAACCACAGGATAAAAAGTCTGGGAGGACAAAGTCAACTGCAATCTAGAGTGATGTGTGGTGGTCTCAAAACCACATATGATACTGCACATTGATACATTTGCTTATGGGGGCATACTACTGGGGGGGCATACTACTGGGGGCCTACTACTGGGGGGGGCTACTACTGGGGGGGCATACTACTGGGGGCCTGCTTATGGGGGCCTACTACTGGGGGGGCCTACTACTGGGGGGCATACTACTGGGGGCCTGCTTATGGGGGCCTATTACTGGGGGCATACTACTGGGGGCCTGCTTATGGGGGCATACTACTGGGGGGCCTACTACTGGGGGCATACTACTGGGGGACTGCTTATGGGGGCATACTACTGGAGGGGCCAACTACTGGGGGGCATACTACTGGGGGAGCATAGTACTGGGGGGCCTGCTAATGGGGGCATACTACTGGGGGGCATTCAACTGGGGGCCTGCTTATGAGGGCATACTACTGGGGAGGCATACTACTGGGGGCCTGCTAATGGGGGGCATACTACTGGGGCCTGCTAATGGGGAGCATACTACTGGGGGGGCCTGCTAATGGGGGGCATACTACTGTGGGAGCATACTACTGGGGGCCTGCTTATGGGGTCATATTACAGGGGGGCATACTACTGGGGGCCTGCTAATGGGGGGCATACTACTGGGGGGGCTGCTAATGGGGGCATACTACTGGGGGGCATACTACTACTAAGGGGACTGCATAGGGGGCACCACTGCTGGGGGCATTGTGTAAGGGACACCACTGCTGGGGGCATTTTGTAAGGGACACTATTGCTGTGGGCATTGTATAAGTGGCACTACTATTGTGGGCATTGTATAAGGGGCATTACTACTGTGGGCTTTGTGTATAAGGGTCACTACAGTGGGCATTGTGTAAAAGGGTTTCTACTGTGGGCATTGTGTAAAAGGGGCACTACTGTGGGCATTGTGTAGAAGGGGCACTACTGTGTGTCGTAACATAAATAAGAGACACTACTTTATGGTGTAATGTGAATCAGGGGCACTATGGGCCTGATTCAGACTCGCTCGCGAGTGCTGAGCGCTTGCAAGCGGGTCGATGGTGCCCTAGTGTGCATGCGCACGACGGAGGGAGCTCCGTCGTGCGCATGCACGAGACCCGAATAACGACGGGGTAGCCGTCGTTATGGGTCTCGCACCGAAGAGGGCGTGCTGTCGATGATGAGTGACAGCACGCCCCCTGTGGTGGGCATGCCGGGGGTGTGGCTGCCAGACGGAGGCGTTCCCATGGGAACGCATACCGTCTGGGTCCGGCCCCACTGACATCACTCCAAAATCACTCCAGGGCTTGCGGTCACCGAGACCCTACCGCAGGGTCTCGTCGCAAGCCAGATGGTCGCAATGGTCTTGACCATCGCGACCATCATCATGGACGCTCGCATAAGCTGTGGGTGGTAACCCACAGCTTTGCGAACGTCCAAAAGGCCGCTTTGAAAAAAAAAAAAACACGCCCTGATTCAGAGCAGGCGCTCATTCAGAGCGTCCGGCTCTGAATCAGGCCCTATGTGCGGTGTAATGTGAATAAGATTGTGCACTGTGACTCCTTGGGCCGTAGCCCACTTTGTAAACAAGTACTGTGATTCTGCTGGCCGTACCCCACTGGGTGGGTGCACTACTTTTCATTTCTGCCACTGCTGTGTGGCAATGTGTCATAGATGTGCTTTATACTGTGGTGTCTGTGTCGTTGTGCCGCTGCTTTGTCGCTTAGTAACCAGTCAGCTCACTGCAACCTTTGGCCAATAATGTTAATGAAATATTATAAGCTGTGAGGTGTTCTAAACTGACTGGAAATTAATGTTATTGAGGTTAATAATACTCTAGGAAGAAAAAACATACCAATTTATGTGATTTTAGCTTTTTTTGTAAATTTTTGTAAAAAAATCCAAATCCAAAGCCTGTCACCGCAGTTTGGCAAATCCAAATCCAAAGCCGGATGACGAATTAGAACCAAATCCAAATCCGGCAAAAATGGTCCGGTGCACATCCCTACATCAAACCTGGATTTTCGGAATCATAGTTTTATGTAGAAGTTTTAAATGTACTGTTGGTCATAGGGCCTGATTCAGAGTTGTGCGCTATTGCCAAGCCCGGTGACAGGGGGGTACAAGGGGTACACCCATGCCAGGCCCCAAGGTTCTGCAGGGCCCCGAGGTTCTGAGGGCTCATAGGTATAAAATGCACCTCCCGTGGGTATTAGTAAATAATAAATTGACTGCCCCGCTGGCCGCCCGTCTGTGATGCATGGAAGCAAAAAAAAAAAAACTTATTTACCCCACCCCCAGCGGTCCTGTCACCGGGTCCGTACTGCAGCGCATATCTCATCATGGCTGTGGTGTCACAGCGCATGACGCTGCGCGGCTATGCCGGCCCTTTCCTGTATGCCTGGGTGGACATGCCGCAGCGCCGCTGGGTGGGTGACATCTATCCACCGAGGAGCAGGAAGGGAGGGAGGAAGGGAAGCAGGGTACGCAGACAGCACACAAGTTCACTTCAAGCTGTGCCACCCTGCAGCTCTGCAACTACACTTCATTGTCCAGCGTCCGTTTGTGGGGTAAGGAGGTAAGTCACAGTTACACCCCTGACAGGGTGTTTTTACTTAATAACGAAGGAATATTGACATGTAGTCTGGGTAGAGAGTGCCCCTTTTCCTAATTTTACATATAGCTCCAGCTATATGTGCTGTAGTTATCTGCAAAAGTGGGGGTTTTTCTTTTTTATTAATATATCTATATGTATAGATATATATATATATAATATATATATATAATATATATATATATATATATATATATATATGGAATCGGTATGTTACACCGCCGGCTGCGCCAGCCCGACGTGGAAGGAAATCCCGATCGTCTGAAAGGTAAGTATTATCTAACCTAATCTACCCCCTAACCTTAACCCTCCCTTAGGGGTGCCTAACCCTAACCTCCCCCCCTGTGCCTAACCCTAATCCCCCATCTAAGTGCCTAAACCTAACCCCCCCTTTCCCCGCCATCTAAAGTCCCCGGGGTGGTGCCTAACCCTAATTTCCCCCCAGGGGTGCCTAACCCTAACCCCCCCTTCCCCTAGCCTAAACCTAACCTCCGGGGGGGGGTGCCTAACCCTAAGTTCCCCCCCGGAACCCTAAACCTAACCCCCCCCGCAGCTGTCCGCGCTCGGCGCCCGGCGTAGGTTAATTAACCCTCGCTGGGATTCTGTAGTGGAGATGCTGGCGGTCGACATAGCAACCGCCGGCATCATAAACGCATACCATATATATATATATATATGTATATATAGATCTCTCTTTATAAATGTAGATCTATATATACTGTGTGTATAGATGTAGAGAGAGAGATATCTATATAGATGCACAGGGCCGGCTCTAGGGGTGTTCGACTTGTGTGGTCGCACAGGGGCGCCACCCATAGAGGGTGCACGATTCCCCAGCATCCCGATTTCAGTGGGACAGTACTGTCCCGCTGTTCCACCCGTGGGCTGAAGTGGCCCGCGGGTGGTCAAATCGGGGGGGGTTGGGGACCCCCACCGCCGCAGCTGTGCGGCGGTGCCGTGACCCCGGAGTCTGAATGGATGCTGCGCACATGCACGCAGCATCCATTCAGTGCTGTGAGAGGGCTGGGGGAAGCCCAGCTAGTGAGGTTCCCCCCAGCCTGACGTAATTTGTAGGCATGCCATGTGGGCATGCCCCTCAGATAACGTCACATAAGGGGGCATGGCCTATGGTAATTAGGCCACACCCCCAATTTTGGTCTCACACGCGCAGCTACGCCTAGGTGCACGTAGCCTATTGGGAGGGTTGTGTGGTAGAGGGGTAGGGGCCCCAGACATATTAGTGTAACGGGCCCCAAGATTTCTGTTGCCGGCCCTGGTTATTGCTGCCGCAGCTGTGGATGTGCGAACATATGCTACTGTAATCCAACAGCGGCCGGGACTTGTATTGAGACTCCCACCGGAGCCTTTGTAGCTGTCCATAACACTAGCTGTACACATATGCAGCATCGGACGCAGATCAGGCAAACATCGACTCCTTGAGTGAGTCTATGGTCACTCAGAATGGGCGCCATAACTGAGACACCAGAGCGCTGCTCCCATGCTCCCCATTGCCACCCTAAAATGCTCCCTGTCTATCAATCATACTGTGATAAAAGACTCGTCACACTTCCACCGCCGCACGTGTAAACCAGAATCTAAACCTCCACTATCACTCCTGGAGAGTGATAATGGAGGTTTACCTGGTATCTGATTTATAACTGGATTCTGGTTTACACGTGCGGCGGTGGAATACCCGGGTCTCACGCTGCTGCTGTATCTATCCATTTTGCCTGTTATCAACATCTATCTGGTACGGAGGGTATACCTCCACCTTTTTTTTATTATTGTCTATGTATTAAATGTAGTTTTTAAAGTACTACACCATGTGAAGTTTCTCCTTATTTTTGAGAGCTACTGCTTTTTGATGGAGGAAAAAGAATCCTTTATAAGAGTTACTACAGCTTTTCTCAAGTAAGCTTTAATGTGAGCATCCTGCTGTTTGTTTCACTATCTGGTTCTGGTGGCTGTTAAAGAAACCTTGATGTGATTCATACTCAACCACCATAGGTATTATTGATGTGAGCATTCAATTTGACCCTGCAATTGATTTACACAGAATGATTTTTTAAAAGGGCGTTTATTTGCTACCCTTTCTTTGAAGTTTGGATTTGCATCTATATTTCTAACACACTGTTATTTATTTGTCTTGTATGTCTTTGGCGGAGCAATTTATATATGAGAAGATCCCATCATCTCTGACTTTTCCATAATCGGAAAATAGGATTGGACTGAATATTTGGCGCAGGGATTATATTGTCATAATCTTTTTTTGCAACTGAAAGTAATGTGCAGGAGAAAGTTGGAGAAGCTGCATTTGAAACCATTGTGCTTAAAGTGTTGGTGGAAGAAGTTTCTGTTTTCATCCTGAGAATCCCTGGTGCATAGCATTCATTGACTTCTAATATACCTGCTGTCCCTTCCAACAGGTACTATGTGCTAAGCACCTGAGTATTCAAGGACTTTTCTGGTTTGGACACCATATCCACGCCACAGCCACAGCAGAGGAGAGTTACCATGAGTACGCAAAGTAAATTTACCACAGTCATCAGTAAGGTTCACAAGTGATTGGGGTTTATTTTTTTATACTTACCTCTCCGATGTCCCACAGAGTAACACTGCAGAAAATGCCTGGAAAATGGCAGCCGCGACCATTTTCACGGCATTTTGCGCATGCGCAGAAGAAAATAACCTGGAAAATGGCTGCTGCACCATTTTCCCAGTGATCTGCGTATGCGCAGTAGACTCCGGGCACACTCTAGTGCCCAGAGTCTACAGCTGCTGTCAGTTCGCAGATGGCAGCCAGAGAGGAGGGGGCCCTTCTCTCTTAATATGCCCCTGTTGGGGGATGGATGCCAATAGGGCGGATACATCACGTGACAACCGCCTATTCACAAAACAGGTAGATTACTGTCCAGGGGATAATATAGTATAGTTCTATACAATTTATGCAGTTCTAAAAAAATGTTGGAAGTTATAAACCCAAAATGTGTGTGTACAGTTCTAAGAGCACGTTGTTTACAACTGCAGAGGTAGTAATTCCCACCAATTAGGGCTCAGCACACAGTCCTCTGACCCCAGATGCCCAATCTGTAACTGGGGCTGTACCAATAGAGACACTGCTCCAGGAATAGCCCTACTGCACTCTCATTATAGCTGCCAGGCCCGCATCGCCACACTGCCATTAAACCTTTAGGTGCTTACCCAGGGCACAATAAGAATTTGCAGAACTTCTTTACCCAGTCCCCAGACTCTTTCTGCCATAATGTACATGTTGGGAGGTCTGATGGCATGTATGGGGCATATGGGGAGGTCTGATGGGCATGTGGGGAGTCCTGATAGCAGGTAGGGAGATTTGATAAGGCAATGTTCAGTGTAACTCACTAAGGTAGTGTAAACATATTTATTGTTAAAAGGGGTCCCAGAGCAAAATAGTTTGATAAACTCTGTTACACTATAATGCCGACCTCTGTGGTTTGCTTTTTCTAGACTGATTAAAATAGGCACGATACAGGGACTTCATATAATGAGATAAGATATTGATATCACATTTGTTGGTACACAGACGCTATGTACACTTATTTAATTATCATAATGATATTACATGCTTGGGACTGGGGGTATTTTGGATATCGGAATATTCCGTATACTGGAATATTTGCATACAATAATGAAATATCTTGGGAATGGGACCAAAATCTAAACAAAGAATGCATTTATGCATTATATACACCTTATACACACAACCTGCAGGTCATTTTATACAATATTTTTAATAATTTTGTGCATCAAAAAAGTTTGTGTACATACATGAAATTCATATATGTTTCATATACACCTTATACACACAGCCTGAAGGTTATTTTATGGAATATTTTTAATAATTTTGTGACTTAATGTTGGTGTACATTGAACCATCAGAAAGCAAAGGTTTCACTATCTCAGTCATGCTAAAAATATTCCGTATTTCGGCATATTCCGTATTTCTGAATAATTGGATATGGGAGACTCAACCTGTACATTATTGCACTTTCATTTCCTTTAAATTAATGACCCTTTTCATTTGCTAAAAGCACCCTATATATTCATATAAGCCACTGGTTATTTTGTATTTGATATGGAGGCACTACAGGTTGAGTCTCCCATATCCGAAATGCTTGGGACCAGGGGTATTTTGGATAATGGAAGATTCCGTATTGTGGAATATTTGCATTTAATAATGAAATATCTTGGGAATGGGACCCAAAAGTAAACACAGAATACATTTATGTGTTATATACACCTTATACACACAGCCTGCAGGTCATTTTAAACAATATTTTCAATAATTTTGTAGCTCAAACAAAGTTTGTGTGCAGAAATGAAATTAATTTATGTTTCAAATACACCTTATACACACAGCCTATAGGTCATTTTATACATTATGTTTAATAATTTGTGCCTTAGACAAAGTTTGTGTACATTGAACCATCAGTAATCAAAGGTTTCATTATCTCAGTCAATTTCCGTATTCCGGAATATTCTGTATTTCAGAATATTTGGATATGGGAGACTCAATCTGTATATATATTACATATCATCACAGTTTTAATAGAATTATACTATTGCACTTGGTTTTGGTTTCCAGAGGTACTTGTGTTTGTAAAGAAAACCATTCTGGATATTAAAAGATCATTGAGATTAGCTGGACATTTAAATTGACTGTTATTCATAGTTCACTGGTTTCCTTACTTACAAGAAAATTAAACCAATATGTGGACACATGTCATGTGTAAATGAGGAGAGCATCCAATTCCCTCACAATGATCAAATTAAGTACAAAGATACGTCAAGCTATGAAAAACTTTATGAATACTACTAAGTGCTTTTTCCTATTGAGTAACATTTGTCTTCTGTTATATCTCCAAAGCAGAGCATTAACTTGCTTTTAATGGCACTGTTTCAATACCATATGACCTAAATGCCCTAAGAGTTGTTCAGTTCAATAGAATTCCAGTGACTCCAGTGCACATGGCTAAGCAGCTCATATTTGTTATTGTTGTACCCTATGCATTCTCCTAGAGTAAGATCTCTGTTGTTTCTGTTGTTTTTCTCCACTATCTCTATCTCTACAACAACTTTATTTTCTCCTCCGTCTTAAACAAAAACAAATCAAAGATGGGTTCCAGGTGTGAAAATAAAAACAAATGGCAGATGTCCAGCTATTGTTATTCTTGGAGACCAGCGAAGAGGATCACACAGAAAATGGCACTGTCATGAATTCATGTGGACAAGGATAAAAGTTATAAAGATTTAACAAGACAAACAACAAATCTAAAGAAATATAAGTATAACTTGCCATACATCAGAAAAAAATAATAATTTATATATATATATATATATATATATATATATACACACACATAACATAGCCTTGATTGTTTTGTTACAATGATATTTGTCAGGGGTGGGTATATTAGGCAGCAAGTGAACAATCAGGTCTTGAAATTGATGTGTTGGAAGCAGCTTTGACAAGGGCTCAATTGTGATGGCTAGATGACTGGGTTAGAGCTTCTCGAAAACATCAGGTCTTGTGGGGTGTTCCCATTATGCAGTACCAAAAGTGGTCCAAGAAATGACAACCGGTGAACTGATGACAGGGTCATGGGTACCCAAGACTCATTGATGTATGTGGGAAGTGAAGGTGAGCCTTTCTGGCCAACCCCACAGAAGAGCTATTGTAGCACAAATTGCTAAAAAGGTTAATGCTGGCTATGATAGAAAGATGTCAGAACAAACAGCTTAGCAGCTTGGGACTGCATAAATGCAGACCAGTCAGAGTGCTCATGCTGACCCCTGTCCACCGTCAATAGCACCTGCAATGGGCACTTTAGCATCAGATCTGGAGCATCGAGCAATAGAAGGTGGCATGGTCAGATGAATCAGGTTTTCTTTTACATCATGTGAACAACTGGGTGCATGTGCGTTGTTTACCTGGGGAAGAGATGGTGCCAGGATGCACTATGGGAAGAAAGCAAGCCGGCGGAGGCTGTGTGATGCTCTGGGCATTGTTCGGCTGGGATACATTGGGTCTTGGCATTCATGTTGATGTTACAGTACTTTGATAAGTACCACCTACCCAAACATTGTTGCAGACCAAGTATACCCCTTCATTCTCTGATGGCAGTGGCCTATTTCAGCAGGATAATGTGCACTGCTACACTGCAAAAATTGTTCAGAAATGGTTTGAGGAACATGACAAAGAGTTCAAGGTGTTGACTCCAAATTACCCATATCTCAATCAGATCGAGCACCTGTGGGATGTTCTGGAAAAACATGTCTGAGTCATGGAGTTCTTACAGAACTTAAAGGATCTGCTACTAACGTCTAGGTTCCAGACACCACAGGACACCTTAAGAGGTCTTGTGGTGTCCATTCCTGAATAGGTCAGAGCTGTTTTGGTGGCACATGGGGAACCTACACAATATTATGTTATAGCTGATGGGTGTATAGCAGCACACTGGGGCGGCACTAATGCAGAAATAAATTGAGTAACAAGCTGTATCAAAGAGCCGACATTTCAATCTTTACTAAGATTTTCCTCAGAGGTTCTTAGTAAAGATTGAAACATCGGATCTTTGATAGTCATACATTTCACCTTACAACATTCAACTATTAAGAAAACTGCAACAATTCCAACAATTAATAAAAAATTAAAAACTAGAATTACAGGGTTGTAAAAGTTGTCAGTCCCTTGATTTAACACTTTATAGACCAACCTTTTGCAGCAAATCCATCCATCGGTCTGAATGGATACAGATGTGTCCTTATAAACCAGCATCTATACACCATACAGTGCAAGATGCCCGGCATGACTGAGCTGCTCCAAGAGGTGTAGCATACCATCTTTTTCTTTTCATTTTACACATTATTCACATGGTATATGTAGCTAATCGACACTCAAAGTGTTCTAGAGGTGCTGTGCTGCGACTTTAACCACACAGGAATTAATTTTAAACATGTACAAAGACACAGATGAAGCACCACGAACATTGATGTGAGAAAAAGCTGTAGCCACTGCATCTCAGCACTTCATATTCAGATTCAGTTCCACACAGATGTTCAAATGTCGCACATCAAATTGATGTAATTTAGCAGTGAAGTTTTATCGCTTCCTGTTGTTTTATTTATGCAAATAGGATATTTTGAGCAAGAAACATGCTCGGCATGGCTGAACCATCTGGGACCTGGCGTGCGGTGTTAAGTTTCTTGCAGAAGACCCATTTGTTTATGACAGTTTTATGGTCACTCTCTATAATCTCTTAATCTGTAGCTGATTTACATTCTTGCCATTTGTTACTTGATTTTGCTTCTTGGAGAGTATGAGGTTCACAGCAGACAAAGTTTGCAAATTCCTCACTGTACCTTTTTGGAGGTTTTCCTTTGTTGTTCCTCATAGAGTTCCTGCTTTGTGGTTGATTGTGCATCACAAGTTTTTGCTGTGCTGCAATACCTTGCTTGTCTTTAGCTGAAGTGATCTTGTGAAACATGACATCTGCCAACTTTAGAAGCTTTTTCTGATGAAGTCCCATATTCTGTAGCCTTTGCTCTATTTATAGTATCTCAGCATAATACATGAGATAGATTTGGGATTTAATTTGCATCTTCTTTCTCTAGAAATGTTGGCATATGCCCTCCAATTTAATACACGTAAACAACTGATACTTTGCCTTTTCCTGGATCATGACACCAATGGTGTCTTGTTTTTGACTGCCACTGTAGGTGCTCAATTCTTGAGGTAAATAGCTGTTTGGACTTCTTCCGCCCAGAATATTTTGTCCAGACCTTCACCATTTAATATAGTTTGTGCTCTCTCAACTATTGTTCTATTTGCCCTCTCACTCACACCATTTTGTTCTGGTGTGTAGGTGATAGTTAATTGGTGCTGTATGCCACTTTGTTTTAGATAGATAGCTAGATCTTTATTTTCATATTCTCCGCTATTGTCAGATCTTAGTACTTTTATTTTCAGGCCCCTCTGATTCTCCACAAGACTCTTGGGGGTATATTTACTAAATGTCAAATTTTATCAGATTTACAATAGATCGAAATCACTCAAAATCGTTGTTGTGTTTCAGGGGCTAAATCACACATTTACTAATACTAAGAAAAACAAATAAAAAATTGTCTTGAATTGAGTCTGGACACAATGATGATGTCTATAAAAGGGGCCAAATCAGCTACATTCACGTGTTCCTGTATGAACATGGCAGAGTTTTGTAGCACTGTACTATAGAGTACATGGCTGGGGTATCAGAGCCTCTACCGCTAGGCTGGAAGGACCAAGGGGCAAGAAACTAAGCAAGCTGAGCAGGTTATCACAGAGGCTGCACAGGACATGGTTATTTAGGGGGGCATTTAAACTTAAATGCATTATCTGATGATGAGGTCGTACAGATATTTTGTCTCAGTCATAACAAAATGCTCCATCTGTATGACCAAGTCAAACTAGATTTAAACCCTGAGACAGCATGCTCATGCTCTGTCTCAGGCCTGCATTTGTTTCTCAGTGTGTTGCACTTTCTGGCTACTGGAAAGAGTTTCCCAGTACCTCAGCCATGTTTTGGAGCATTAAGGCCTCTGATTCCCCCCATAAACCTGCTTCCCCAGCCAGGAGTCACAGTTGGATGCAGTAAAAGTAGCTTTTATAGCATTGCAGGCATGCCAAATGTCCTTGGTGCTATTGACTGCATGCACATTGGGCTGATACCACCTAGGGCCAGGGTACATGTGTACCTTAATTGCCAATATGCCCATGTACAGGTGGTTTGTGATTCAAAACTTAAAATCATGAGTGTTGTGGCCAGCTACCTGAGCGCATGTCACGATGCCTTCATCCTCAACCAGTCATCCCTCCAGAACAAATTTGAAACCGGACTAATGCCTGAGGGATGGCTGCTGGGTAAGTACACCTTTCAATGTGCCTTTGATGCAAATTTACATATGTAGGTGCTAATTGCCAATAATCTGTCAGTGGTTCTCAAGCTCAGTCCTCAGGACCCCACACAGTTCACGTTTTCCAGGTCACCCAGCAGGAGAACAGGTGTATTCATTACTCATTAACACATTTTAATAGATCCACAGGTGGAGCTAATTATTTCACTTGTGATTCTGTGAGGATACCTGGAAAACATGCACTGTTTGGGGTCCTGAGGACCGAGTTTGAGAACCTGTGATCTATGTTATATGTACCATTCTAGGGGATTCTGGCTATGGCTGTTACTCCTGGCTTCTGACTCCGTTGTCGCTTCTGGATTCTCCTACTGAGCATAAGTATAATGAAGCATATAAGACCACTAAATCAGTTATAGAACATTGTTTTATGGGCTATAAAAAACAAGCTTCCACTCTCTTTACAGGTCTGGCGGAATTTTGTTGTACTTTCCGAATAAGATCTTGGAAAATTGTGATCAGATGCTACTTATTACATAATTTGTGTTTGCAGCAGTCACTCCCAGCTGATTATGTAAGCAGTGAGAAGGCAGTGGAAATTGTAGCATCAAACGACAGTCAGGCAAGTCAGGGCTGAGGCAATCAGAGAGCACTTCTCAGGTAAGTATAACTTTCCACATATTTGGATTGTAAAAAGTTAAACCATTTTCTTTTTGTCACACTGTGTTCCACATTAAAACATTCATTTTTTCCTGTTATTGTGCACCACTAGTAGACTATTCGTGCTGAGGGATCCTGTGATAAGGAGTGAACTCCTAAATTGAACTACAGAGATAGTTATTTTTTTTGTTTAAAAACAGAGACTCCAGGTCAGTGTGCGTACCAAAGTAGGTGGTCTAAAGCCACCGCAAGTATAAACAGTGATGTAAATAACAATAAGGCTGGTGTTTCACCCGAACGTCTCCAGGATCTAATCCAGCCAGTCAATCAGTAACAGAGGGTCACGCCAGGCCATGCCCCAACATGTTTCGTCCTTGGACTTTGTCAGGAGCCTCCGCGATTCGCGATTCGTGGGTCAAACGGGAGGGGGGCAGGGCCAAATTACTCAATTCTAATTAAATCACGTCTTATTGGCTCCGCCTCCCCCATATTGACTTCCTAATCGCAGCAATTTGCCTTCGAAGGGGCGGGGCTTAAGAACACAGCCCCTGCACTCCAGTCTATCAGGGGGGTTCTGGGTACTCAGAAACACCCCCTGCGTGTGCTACTGTAGTCTGTACCCTCCTTCAAACAAAAGAGCAAATTACGGGGTCAAACATTTTAACCCGTTAATTTGCTGATTAACACAGGAGTTTCTTCTGTCTGAGAGGGTTAACCCGGGTCGAAATTCCCAGGTCATCGACCCTGGTAAATTCCTTGGTCGAAGTCCCGTGATTTTCGACCCCGGTTGACCCTTTAAGACAGAAAAAGGACCTGTGTTGATCAGCAAATTACCTAGTTGAAATGTTTGACCCAATAATTTGTCTCAAAGGGGTATAATGCCTAAAAAATTTGTTCCCTACCAAAGTGGGACATAAATTATTATATGTACCAATAGCACTGTACCAATTGTTTAAATATTATGCATTATACAGTATTTTTAATTTTCACAATCTAAAATCAAACATTATTAAAAATAATACATTTAGCATACTAAATAAACTTAAAAGTGTTATTTTTTCCTCTAATGTTTTTGAATGAAACACCCATTGTTTTTGAATGAAACACACATACATGTAAATATTATATCACTTTCTTAACTGTACATATACATGCCCAATTTTTTATGATTAGGCAAATGTAAAGATGTTGTTACATGTTGGAAATTTGGATAAGTAAAAAATATAAAAAACCATAAACCAAACACATATACCTTGCCAAAGGATACTGTAAATGTTAAATTTCAAAATAAGTTTTGTACTCAATAAGCATAGTAATCATTTCAAATAACACATTTATTAGTCAGCAATCCTTTCTTTTGTAAGAGGAAAAACTGCATGAAAAGTTTGCACTTTGGAAAAAAAAAAAACAGTAATTGCACTTTACCAACAAAGTACACAGAAAAATTATGATTTTCAAACTGAACCAATTAAAGAGAAAAATATTAATTATCTTACTATGTATGTTCTTTTATCAACATATTAAGGTAGTCGACGGGGTCGGCTACCTCCACCCAGGACCTGCTGAGACCCTCCTCTGGTACTGGGGGGGTTCATTGTGGTGGTGTTGATACCGGTGTTGTTGTTTGGGAGATACTGCCTGCTGATGTGCTTTCATTCTGTTCTGGTAAGGGTCCCAAAAGTTGAGTTCCTAAATTAAGTATGGTAGCCTGAAAGTCCCGAATGGCATTTGTTTGGAAATCTATTAATCGTAGGTAGTTATCATGGAACTGATTATTTGATTCCTGCATGAGTAACAAGGTGTCTTGGAAACGGTTGTTGGAGTCCGGAGATGATTTGTTTGGCCATTCATGTGGCAGTTGTGTCTGTGTGTTGTTTTTGACAATGAAGACATTTGGCATACTTGAGTGGTGAGCAGGGACAACTGTTGTATCTGACATATTTTGCCAATAGTTGGGGTATTGGGGGCCAGGAGGAGTGTTAAGGGCTAGTATGGGTGTGGAAGATACAAATTAATTGTCACCATCACGTCTTCCCCCAGTACAGGTTTAACTTGAGACACTGCTTCAACAGCTTCTTAGAAAGAATGAAAAGAAATCGAGAAAGAACTGATAGATTGAAATAATATATATACTGTGGCAGGGAGGCCATGGTGCCACAAGACAGAGGCAATACTAACCACTTGATTACCTGGGTGTAGGCTGGTTGTCAGGCCCAGTCCAGGTTTTGCAGTGTGCTGATATTCCCAACCAAGCAATCAGCACCACCTGCGACCTGGGCTTAAAGCTTTGCTGGAAGCAAAGCACAGTGCTCCTGATGCCGGACAAGCTGGCCAGGCGATAGGCCGGGGGTGGTGGTTAACATTAGGGTGCCAGGACCTGGAAGGTCCACAAATATTATACATGCTGTCTATAAGCCGGAGCAGCAAACCTGACTTGATGTTGGCCGTGAAGTCTCTGCTAAGCTGCAGTGAATAAACGGTCCACTGTTTTACCGTACTACTGGATGTGTTTCTTCCCGCCTTGTGACAATACATTTATTAAAAAAATACATACACATAAATATTTAAATAAATAGATAAATGAATGCCATTCACAGTAAATCACTGATTCCACTTGTTCAGACAAAGGTAATTGTACACATATGTAATTTGAATGGATTGTTACTTTTTGAAGAAGCTACTCCGAGTTGCAAGTTATTTTGAAGAGACATACAATTGTAACTATTCCCACTTATTACACAATACGTCCTTAGAACATAAAACATTCATTGATTTAAAATGTTATTCACAGGCAGCTCTGTAAGTTAGATATTCAGTAAATTGTAAAACAGCACAGAATATGTAGCTGTGTTGATATCAACTTGTGGATTATAAGTAATATAAAATCATCTAAAATTGGCTAAGAAGTGCACTCACCACTTATATACTTCAAGGATCAACTGTATAGGAACCTATGTTTGCAGTTAGCTGACATAAACTTGAGAACCAATGGTGAGGTAATCCTTGGTTCCTGCACTGCTGGTGATATAAATGCACGATGTTAGCCTAAAGGCTTGCTTTTAATCCAAAAAAGCAATCTTTGTTCAACAAGATTTTAATACCGTGCATTGACTTTACTCTTATGCACTGAAGTATCTATTGGCAGCCCCCACTGGTTTCACCATAAAAACAAAGCTCTGTGTATGTAGTCACTTGCCTGATCTGGCTTAGCTCCTGTAGTAGAGCCCTCACATCTGACAGCTGTGTATCTGTATTTCACAGCCCTTGGGACACGGTACTGAGAGTCCGGGAAGGGGGATTTCCAATTAGCGGTCCTGCTGCAGTAATGTGTGGGATTTTTAGTCTGAACACAGCGATCAGTATAGGCTTCTGATGCGTTTCTCAACCTGCAAAATCGGTTGTTTCTTCCGAGGAAATGTGCATAGTAATTTCCTATCCTGATCTCGTAATATAGGACTAGGAGCAATTAAGTAATTATAAACACTTGTGCTAAACATACATATCAGTAGATATTTTAATGGTCTATTAAAACATCTAGTGTATACAATATTACAATATTACATTTATTTTGATCATAGTCTCTATCTGTAGCTGGTATAGATGATGGTGCATCTTTGGGAGGAGCCTGACCAATGAACATAGGTTCCTATACAGTCAAACCTTGAAGTATATAAGTGGTGAGTGCACTCTTAGCCCACTTTTAACATGATTTTATAGTACTTATAAAAGTTGATATCAAGTTGATACAAGTTGATATCAACAAATATTAGGATTCTGTGCTGTTTTACAATTTAGTGAATATATGACTAATGCCGCGTATCCACTAGGTAATTAAAATGGGCGATTGAACGATAACGACATCATTATCGTTCAATTGCTCATTAATCATTCACAAATCACACATGAAAATGTAAAAAACTACCAGCGATGCGCACTCCCGTTGGTCATTTTTTACATCAATCATCGCCTGAACATGCTGGTCAATCTGCCGTTAATGACAGATTGGGCATGTTCGGGGAAGAGGGAGGGTGCCTACACTGAACGACATATCATTCAATGTTGGCACTGCACATTATGAGGAACGACTGTACTATTACAATGTTGCAATCGAACTGTTGATCCTCTATATGCCAGTGGATACGCACCTTTACAGAGCTGCCTGTGAATAACATTTTAAATCAATTAATGTTTTATGTTCTAAGGATGTATTGTGTAATAAGTGGGAATAGTTACATTTGAGAGGTCTGGTTGTACTTGGTTATGTTCGAATCTCAAAAACAGCATCATATTGGATGTCCTGCTCTCCCGTGTTCTGGATAGCCAGTAAGATAAATCTAAACTAATCCAAACTTGCGCAAATTTGGCAAAAAGAACCAAGTCAAAACAGAACTGCTCATCTCTACTTAACCGTTACAAAAAATGTATTAAAGAATGACACACATTAACATTAACATATATGAAAATAAAAAGGAAATAACACAGTTCTAATTTACAGATTATGAGTTAGGAAACTGCAGTGAGGGAAGTTCACTTTGGAAATGGGTGGTGCATAGCCAGGTTCTTCTCAGAAATGGATCTGGAAATTTTGTTATCCACTGTATTTTATGCCTGCCACCCTGGGCTGGCCCATGGCTTGCAGTCCCCTCCTCCTCAAGTCCTTTGAAAAGCAAAAGAAGGATTTGGTTTGTTTGTTTGTTTGCAAAGTGGCACTCTGCTAAGTACACAGGGCATGATTCAGAGAATTACGCAATGCTTATATTTATGCAGATTGAGTGATAGCCATTGCGCATGCGTGTAAGCGGCAAAGTAAGTGAGAGGTAGTCAGCATTTTGGGGAGGTAACGGGTGATGGCTTGGTAAGTGCAGGTGTGTCGGCACCATTCAAACACAGTTTCATGGGTGTCACGGCTGCCAACACTTGGAACTTCTGGAGGGAGGTAGGCCTACTAGGCACAATAAACTGGGGTGGTTTTAGGAATGACCTTTTCATGAAACTCAGTAGCACAGGATAAAAGTAAAAAATTATTTATTCACAAAAGAAATATAATCAGCAAGGTCTCATATAAAGTCTCAAACAGCACAGAGGTTCACATATGCAATAATAAGTATAGGAGGAAATCCCGAAATATATATATGCAGTCTTTAACATATAAGAACTAACGTGGTAGTGAACACTGAGTCCAGTATGAGGCTAACACCTCAGGATGGGATTGAGGACCTTTGCCAGGGTAGAATC
Organism: Taudactylus pleione; assembly: GCA_031769625.1. Lineage (NCBI taxonomy): Eukaryota > Metazoa > Chordata > Amphibia > Anura > Myobatrachidae > Taudactylus > Taudactylus pleione. Next base: position 27,158,363 of record JAUIMM010000092.1, on the reverse strand, counting down.
CTGTAGTAATGGAAATCCGGAGCAGAGCGAGCCCTGCAGAATAATATAGTTCCGGGACAGGGCCGAGCCATGCGGTGCAGTGAGAAATGAAGCAAACTTGAGCCTTGTGGTGTAGTGAAGTCGTAGCAGGGTTAAGCCCTGTAAGGCGATGAGATTCCGGAACAGGGTTGAGCCCTGCGGCGTGACTAGGGTTCGGAGCGGGGTTGAGCCCCGTGATGCAGAGAAGATTGAAGCAGGGTTGAGCCCTGTGATGCGATGAGATTACAGTAAAACAGGGTTGAGCCCTGCGACGTAGCTAGAGTTTGGAGCAGGGTTGAGCCCCGTGATCCGGAGAAGGTTGTAGCAGGGTTGAGCCCTGTGATGTGATGAGATTCCGGAACAGGGTTGAGCCCTGCAGCATGGCTAGAGTTAGGAGCGGGGTTGAGCCCCGTGATGCGGAGAAGATTGTAGCAGGGTTGAGCCCTGTGATGTGATGAGATTCCAGAACAGGGTTGAGCCCTGCAGCATGGCTAGAGTTCGGAGCGGGTTTGAGCCCCATGATGCAGAGATGATACTGTAATGGTGCAGTTGACAACAGTAACAAGGATGAATTCAATATCCACAGGAACGGAAATACAACAGGCAAAGTAAATAGTGCAGCAAAATGATGAAAGCTCAATGATGGAGCAATAAGCAATACTTAGACAACAGGAATGCTGGGCTCTGTAGTGCAGTGGATAACTGGCATCAGAAGTTCATCTGGAATATAACAAAGTCCACAGCAATCCACAGGCACAGCGGGGCTCTGGCAGTAGTCCAAGAAAGACCTGAAAGCAATGTTGCACAGACACTGAGACACAGTTAGTAACAGGCTTTATACTAGAGGTCTGTGATCCATAGGAATTTTCAGAACATGTGACCCAAATGGAATCAGGTTTGAAATAATGAGCAATCTAGGAATCCCACAACCTGACGACACCTGGGAAACAGATGGTCACTTTAACACTCTATCCCCTGAATGAGAAGCATGCCAGCAAGCAGGATAGCTCCTCCAATGACCACAATGGAATTTTGGCAAAAGTAGTCTATCTTTATGTACTGAAATAGTCGCAGTCCTGACAATGGGCATACATAAATTGGCCATTGCGATCTCCTTCGCAGCATGAAAGCTCTCTGCATGTCAGGAGAGACGCAGTGTTTGAGACAGGTCAGACTTCACTCAGAAGCTGCATGGCTGCCTGATCTACGTTGATGTTCCCGATGTTTCTGCTGTTGCATGTCGTCAGACGGATATGAGAAAGCAGCTGTGGGCATCCCTATGCTCGGGTAAGCTATGGAAGATATTAGCATATTTTCTCTAATGCGATCCTTAAGAAAATGTAGTTGTGATTGCATTAGCGTAAATCTCGAAATCAGGCCCATAGTTCACTTGTTGGGGGGGAGGATGGGGTGGTGCAGTTCCACACAACTTCAATGAATTGTTAGAAGTTCCACATTACTATCTTACTGCCTAGGAAGCTTGACTAGGTTCTCAGTATGTTAGGGGATATGGAACACATTGATCTTCATATAGGGTTTTGAAGTATAGGCCAAGTCAGGAGATGGCTCATAAATGGTTATCTCGATTCCATGGGGTTTCCTGGCAGATGCTTCCGAAACACCTTTGGGAATCTGAGGATCTTCAGAACTAAAAAGGAATGTTGTTTGAAGTATAAGTATCATGACTGTAGTGATGTCAAACACAGGGCCTGATTCAGACCCGCACGCTAGGCTACGTTCGTACATAGTCTACCGATGTTTGCAATGTGCGCATGCATAGAAGACACAGTGCGCGTGCGTGAACCAGTCCATGCGATCGCAAATTGATCGGCCCTTGTACATAGACGCCTCGCTAGAATGAGTGACAGGATGAGCCATTTGTGGGTGGTGACAGGGGTTGGTAGATGGAAACGGGGGCGTGATGGTTCAAACGCAGGCGTGTCTGTGCATCTTAATGCCGTTACAGAGGTGTGCATAATTAAGACGCAGCATCATTATACACGTCACATGTCTGAATGACACGCTGAAGCACGCGCAGTGCTTGCGGTAGGGTATGGTCAGCCACAAGTACTGTGTATGGGTCCGATGTTACTCAATGTTACCGATTTGTTGAATACACTTCCTGGAGATGACGTGTGTTACTAAGGGAAAATGGGCATCTTAAGATAGGCTGGTGGGCGTCTAAATACACACCGCGATCGCACGCCAAGACATAGTGGGTGTGCTAATGCCTTGCCATGGAATTTGCATACTTTGGCAGCTGATGGCTGCGTGCGAACGCATCTAGCAAGCGGATCTGAATCGGGCCCACAATACCTTACAATGGGTCATTAATGGTGAGCAAAATAAATTCCCCAGGATAAGGCTCCAGGTTTGACAGAGGCTTGGTGATACAGAACTTTAATGACAATCTGTGCATTCTGTTGAACAGCCCAAAATGTGCTAGGGTATGGACTTTGGTTGAGATAGAGAGTCTTGGGATACCTACCTTCTCTGGCAGCCATGGTCAGTTTACCATCATTATGTAATCTCTTATTCCTGGGTTTGAGCCAATATCCTTCACGGGTTGCCTCCCTATCCCCACCACATTATACCTTTATTCAACAATCTAAGGTTCACTCAAGTTCACAATCCAGGCATATTCAAACTGTGGCTGACAGCAGTGTCATTAGACTTATGAATGAAAGCACAAGTGGACTTTCTTTAATTTTGTCCAAAATGGTTTTCTGCAGGCTAGCCCCTTGGAAAAAATCAAGTCAGGCACTCTACTGATATGAGCTTGAGACAGACTATCCTACTAACTCCTTAGATTTTTTTTTCTTTTTAATATCAATGCTATAGACCATATCATCTACTAAATGAGAAATAAAACTTTATAATCCTATATATAAAATTAATTGATGTTTGTTTTGTTGTATTGTTTGTTTGTCTGCCTGTCCAGTTATGCATTCGGACACCCCTGCACCGACTTGGATGAAACCAATGTAAGGTGATCCAGTTGGATCCTGGCCAGGTTTTAGGGGCTTAGGGTCACGTTCGGACCTCCCGTTGGTGTATGCCGGGCAGAACTTTGACCTGGGGAGCATGTTCTGAGCTTTCCACTGGATGGATTTGGAAGAATACTTTACAGAGTGGTAACATTGGATAACAGAAGACATATTAGGGCAGTGGTTCCCAAACTTATTTGAATCACGCCACCCTAGAGTATCAGTATAGTTTTCATGGCACCCCCTAAGTCAAAAGTTTCTTTTTGAGAAATTCAGAAAAAAATTGATTAAGTAAATTGTACTTACCTGTCATCGTTAGGTTCAGTTATGTGGTGGTGGACAGGTTTGTGCTTCTGTTTGTCCACATATTTACATTACATTGATTATAAATAATTTGATTTGGTGCTAGACCACCAACCTAAGGCACCCCTGCAAGTGTCCCAAGGCTCCCCAGGGTGACACGGCACACAGTTTGGGAACCACTGTACTAGAGGTTTTGAGGTACTGGTCGGACCTCTCATTGGTGTATGCTGGGCAGAACTTTGTCCCGGGGAAGCTGGGCAGAACTTTCACCCAGGGAGCCTGTTCTGGGTCTTCCACTGGATGGATTTGGATGAAAACTTCACAAAGGGGTGGCAATTACTCTGGGATGTCTAATGGAGTGGTTGGGGTCCCGGGCAGAATTCACGGCGGAGTGCGCCGGGAAGAACTTTGAACCAGGGAGCCTGTTCTGAGCTGGATGGATTTAAACGACTTCATATAATAAAACTTCATAACATAAAGATGTAAACTCGGGCAACGCTGGGTACTTCAGCTAGTATGATATATAAAGCTAAGCTAGAACAAAAAAATCGGTGGCTCTTCTATTATTCATTTAATAAGTACAGAGTTCAAGTTGTGGCTCTCCTCTTAGTCATTTATTAAGTACAGAGTTGAAGTAAATCTTTGCCAAGGGAAAGTCAATAATCCTATTTCCTTAGAAATAATACCTGGGCCCCTATATGGTTGATTTTTGTGGCCAATCCCCCAGTATATCTTAAGTCACCATACGCAAGTTAAACAAAAGTTGGTTGCAATCTACGCAGGCTTTTCTGTGGTCCTGCATAGACTGGCCAGAAAAGTTGGGTTTATAGACTGGGGTAGAATGGGTCATACAAATTACAAATCTTATAGCTGTTCTACATTCTGTGCAAGGAATCCCGACAGTGGCTGCCCGACATGGGTAAAAATCCTGATTGTCCCTAAGGTAAGTATTGACTAACCTAATTCCCTCCCCTAACCCTCCCTTAGGGGTGCCTAACCCTATCTTTCTCCCCAGTGCCTAATCCTAATCCCCCCTCTAAGTGCCTAAACCTATCCCCCCCTCCCCGCCGCCTAACCTTAGGGTGCCTTACCCTATGTCCCCCCCCGGGAGCGCATAATGCTAACCACCTCTTCCCCTAGCCTAAACCTAACCTCCCGGGGTGGGGTGCCTAACCCTAAGTCCCCCCCGGGAACCCTAAACCTAACCCTCCCCCCCGCGCGGCTATCCACGCTCAGCACCCGGCGTCCCTTCGATCGGGATGCCGGGCGCCAGTCTCCCGGCATCAGTAAAATGCCTGTCATTTAACCCTCGCCAGGATTAAGCAGTCGGGAAACTGGCTGTCGGGATTAGGTCCCCCGGCTTCCTGACTGCATACCTTGTGCAATGTATTAGAAAATGCCTGATAATCTTATTAAGTATAATGCTTTACGGCATGTGGCACAACAGGCTCTCCCAGCCTTGCGTAAGTTGCAATAGGAAAGAAATTTAAAAATATCAAGGAAAGCTAAAGATACTGTATGTACTCCTCATCTTGTGTCATGTTCATATATCATTATGCTGATGATGCTTTTACAAAGACACTGAAAATTATGTGACTGCTGAAGAAGATTGATAATCTGTTTCCTCTATATTTGCAAGGACCACACTGGACCTGATATTTGGAGTAATTAAGTTCTTTCTATAATGATGTGCAATGGAAAGCCCATAAAAGGTTTATGAGGCTGTATGCGATGGACATATGGTTTAAGATCAAGTGAAGACAACTGACAGTAGTAGCTTACATATATAATCAAAACCAGTCAAGTAGATAGGTAAAAGACTCCTCATGTAATTGTAAACATACTAGAGTTATCCCATAAAAGAAGATAGTGTTTAATCCGCAGTGGAGTCAGATAGGCACATTTAGTTTTGTTTAGGTCTAACTAATGCAATGATAACCACACCAGCAACTGAAAAACTACAGAACAGATAAATAACATACAACCAAATAAAAATTCCTAGTGATTGGAACAAAAGAACGTTCACCTATACACAGCAGTTTTATGAACTGTACAAATATTCATGATAATGCAGCCTATTAATCCTCTAGGAATCAGTTACAATTAGGGGTGAGCGGGTTCGGATTTCTGAAATCCGAACCCCCCCGATCCGAGTCCGATCCGAGTCAGGCTCGACTTTTCCCGCCTGACTCGGATCTGAAATCGAGGCAAAACGTCATCATCCCGCCTTCCGAGTCTCGCGGGTTTTGGATCCTATATAAGGTACCCGCGTCGGCGCCATTTTCTCACTCGGCTGTGGACAGTGAAGAGGGAGGGTGGGAGTTAGGGCTGTGTAGTGTAGTGTAGTGTAGTGCTGCTGTTGTCCACTACTTCAAAGTCCATAGGGGCTGGCTGTGTTGTGCTGTGCTGCTGTTGTTAATAGGGGCTGTGTCCACTACTTCAAAGTCCATAGGGGCTTTCTGGACTGTGTTGTGCAGTCAGTTCTCCATAGTCCTGTGCAGTGGCCCAGTCCTAAAGGGGTGCTGTAGTGTTGTCCAGGGGGTGCTCTGACCATCAGGGGTGCTCCCCCCAAGTGCTAAAAAAATAATATATTTTCTGTGTTTGTGAATTGTGTGCGCAGTAGCCGCACGTGCATCAACAAAGTAGTGCCAAGCGTGCGCCTGTGTCATAAGTAAAGGGCCGGCTGGCTTGACCGTTAAAGGGTGCTGTAACCCCCGAAAGTACACTCCAGTCCAAACCAAAAAAAAAATTATTTTCTGTGTTTGTGAATTGTGTGCGCAGTAGCCGCACGTGCATCAACAAAGTAGTGCCAAGCGTGCGCCTGTGTCATGAGTAAAGGGCCGGCTGGTTTGACCGTTAAGGGTGCTGTAACCCCCGAAAGTACACTCCAGTCCAAACCAAAAAAAAAATTATTTTCTGTGTTTGTGAATTGTGTGCGCAGTAGCCGCACGTGCATCAACAAAGTAGTGCCAAGCGTGCGCCTGTGTCATAAGTAAAGGGCCGGCTGGCTTGACCGTTAAGGGTGCTGTAACCCCCGAAAGTACACTCCAGTCCAAACCAAAAAAATAATTATTTTCTGTGTTTGTGAATTGTGTGCGCAGTAGCCGCACGTGCATCAACAAAGTAGTGTCAAGCGTGCGCCTGTGTCATAAGTAAAGGGCCGGCTGGCTTGACCGTTAAGGGTGCTGTAACCCCCAAAAGTACACTCCAGTCCAAACCAAAAAAAAAATTATTTTCTGTGTTTGTGAATTGTGTGCGCAGTAGCCGCACGTGCATCAACAAAGTAGTGCCAAGCGTGCGCCTGTGTCATAAGTAAAGGGCCGGCTGGCTTGACCGTTAAAGGGTTCTGTAACCCCCAAAGTACACTCCAAAACAAAAAAATATATATTTTCTGTGTTTGTGACTTGTGTGCACTGTGGCTGCACGTGCATCAACAAAGCAGCAGCGCCAAGCGTGCGCCTGTGTCCCATAAGTAAAGAGCCGGCTGGCTCATTTCTTAAAGGGTAGTGTAACCCACAAAGTGCACTACTCTCCAGCAAAAGTAAAAAAATATTTTCTGTGTTTGTGTGCGCTTTAACCGCACGTATATATCAATATAACATAAATGGAGGACCAAACTTTCTCCGATAAAAATAAAATAGGGAAAGATCAAGAACCACTTCCTCCTAGTGCTGTTGCTGCTGCTGGGAGTTGTTCATCATCCCAGAGAGGAAGTAGGAACATCACTACTTTTACTAAACAATTGACCCTCCAACAGTCCCTAGCGATGAGGATGAAGTACGACAGCAGTCATCCTGAAGCAAAACGTATAACTGAGGCCTTGACTGCTATGTTGGTGTTAGACGTGCGTCCGGTATCCGCCATTAGTGCAGTGGGATTTAGACAATTGATGGAGGTAGTGTGTCCTCGGTTCCAAATCCCGTCTAGATTCCACCTGCATCCTCAAAGCAGCAGCGACAAGCGTGCGTCTGTCTGTTAAAGGGTGGTGACACCCTCAAAGTGTGGTACACAAACAATTAAAATATTGTTCTTTTTTTTTCTGTCTTTGTGAAATGTGTGGGCTGTAGCCGCACCTGCATCCTTAAAGCAGCAGCGACAAGCGTGCGTCTGTCTGTTAAAGGGTGGTGACACCCTCAAAGTGTGCTACACAAACAATTAAAATATTGTTCTTTTTTTTTCTGTCTTTGTGAATTGTGTGGGCTGTAGCCGCACTTGCATCCTCAAAGCAGCAGCGACAAGCGTGCGTCTGTCTGTTAAAGGGTGTTGTAACTCTCAAAGTGCTCCAAAAAATAAAATAAAAAATTTAATGTGTTTGTGACTTGTGTGCGATGTAGCCGCACTTTCATCCTCAAAGCAGCAGCGACAAGCGTGCGTCTGTCTGTTAAAGGGTGGTGACACCCTCAAAGTGTGCTACACTAACAATAAAAATATTCTTCTTTTTTCTGTCTTTGTGAATTGTGTGGGCTGTAGCCGCACCTGCATCCTTAAAGCAGCAGCGACAAGCGTGCGTCTGTCTGTTAAAGGGTGGTGACACCCTCAAAGTGTGGTACACAAACAATTAAAATATTGTTCTTTTTTTTTCGGTCTTTGTGAAATGTGTGGGCTGTAGCCGCACCTGCATCCTTAAAGCAGCAGCGACAAGCGTGCGTCTGTCTGTTAAAGGGTGGTGTAACTCTCAAAGTGCTCCAAAAAATAAAAAACTATTTTTTTAATGTGTTTGTGACTTGTGTGCGATGTAGCCGCACTTGCATCCTCAAAGCAGCAGCGACAAGCGTGCGTCTGTCTGTTAAAGGGTGGTGACACCCTCAAAGTGTGCTACACAAACAATAAAAATATTCTTCTTTTTTCTGTCTTTGTGAATTGTGTGGGCTGTAGCCGCACCTGCATCCTTAAAGCAGCAGCGACAAGCGTGCGTCTGTCTGTTAAAGGGTGGTGACACCCTCAAAGTGTGCTACACAAACAATTAAAATATTGTTCTTTTTTTTTCGGTCTTTGTGAAATGTGTGGGCTGTAGCCGCACCTGCATCCTTAAAGCAGCAGCGACAAGCGTGCGTCTGTCTGTTAAAGGGTGGTGTAACTCTCAAAGTGCTCCAAAAAATAAAAAACTATTTTTTTAATGTGTTTGTGACTTGTGTGCGATGTAGCCGCACTTGCATCCTCAAAGCAGCAGCGACAAGCGTGCGTCTGTCTGTTAAAGGGTGGTGACACCCTCAAAGTGTGCTACACAAACAATAAAAATATTCTTCTTTTTTCTGTCTTTGTGAATTGTGTGGGCTGTAGCCACACTTGCATCCTCAAAGCAGCAGCGACAAGCGTGCGTCTGTCTGTTAAAGGGTGGTGTAACCCTCAAAGTGCGCTCCACAAACAATAAAAATATTCTTTTTTTTTTCCTGTCTTTGTGAATTGTGTGGGCTGTAGCCGCACTTGCATCCTCAAAGCAGCAGCGACAAGCGTGCGTCTGTCTGTTAAAGGATTACATCGGTGACAGCATCCAAGTAGGCATGTCAGACAGTCCGTACCTGTACTGGCAGGAAAAAGAAGCAATTTGGAGGTCCCTGTACAAACTGGCTCTATTTTACCTGAGTTGCCCCCCCTCCAGTGTGTACTCCGAAAGAGTGTTTAGTGCAGCCGGGAACCTTGTCAGCGAAAGGCGTAGGAGGTTGCTTCCACAAAATGTGGAGAAGATGATGTTCATAAAATGAATTATCAACTCTTCCAGGGAGACCAGCCTCCAGAACGTACAGAGGGACCTGTGGTTCCAGCAGGGACGAATTAATACTCTGTGAGGATGAGGATGTACACACTGAAGAGGGTGAGGAATCGGTGGATGAGGAGGATGAGGATGACATCTTGCCTCCGTAGAGCCAGTATGTGCAGGGACAGATTAATTGCCAGCTTGTTTTGTGGGGGCCCAAACGAACCAATCATTTCAGCCACAGTTGTGTGGCAGACCCTGGCGCTGAAATGATTGGTTTGTTAAAGTGTGCATGTCCTGTTTATACAACATAAGGGTGGGTGGGAGGGCCCAAGGACAATTCCATCTTGCACCTCTTTTTTTTCTTTGCATTATGTACAGTTTGGGGCCTAGTTTTTCAAACTGCAATCCTGTCTGCCACTGCAGTATCACGCCTAGATGGGTCACGTGTTTGTGCCGCCCACTCGTGTCGCTTAGCATAGTCATCCAGCTACCTCGGTGCAACCTTTTGGACATAAAAACACTATTGTGAGGTGTGAGGTGTTCAGAATAGACTGGAAATGAGTGGAAATTAAGGTTATTGAGGTTAATAATATCATAGGAGCAGAAAAACCTACAAATTCTGTGATTTTAGCTGTTTTTATGCTTTTTTTAAAAAAAATACAGATCCAAAACACAAAACCCAGAACCCAAAACACGGAAGGGTGGTTTTGGCAAAACCAATCCAGGTCCAAAACACGAAGAAAGATCCAGATCCAAAACCAAAACACAAAACACGAAAAGTGGCCGGTGCACACCCCTATTTACAATGTATGTCAGGGCATGGATAAGGTACTAATAACAAATATTTATGATGCTCATACAGGTAGTAGAACAGTCAGTGATATCACTGGGCATATTGGCAGAGTTTATTTCAAGTACCTCATTTATGGATTTTCATGTATTAAATAATGTGCACCCAAACAATAGCATAATTGTGACTAATTTAGCACCCATATATAACACACATGTGTATGGGCAGATTGGGGAGAACAGGAGGATAGGCAGATTGGTGAGAACATTTGATGGGCAGATTTAGGAAAACGGGGTATATTTACTAAAGGTCGATTTCAATCAATTTTGATCGAAATTGATCGAAATTGATGTTGTGTTGAAACAGCGTTGAGACACTCAGACACGCCTGCATTCACACCTCCACTCACACGTTTCCAGTGGCCTGCCCCTGTCACCACCCACAAATGGTTTCTCTTGTCACTTACTCTGCTGGGCAGCCTATGCTCAGTGAGCGAACGCATCTCGATCTCTCGCACTGCTTCTCGCACTCGCATTGTGATGCATACGCATGCACAGATTGCAATATCAGCCAGCTACGAGCGAGTGGGTCTGAATCAGCTCCTAAAATCAAATAAAATTGACTTTTAGTAACCATACCCCTTGCTGTTCTAAATCTGCCCATCCACATGTTCTCCCCAATCTGCCTATCCTCCTGTTCTCCCCAATCTGCCCGTCCATATGTGCATGCTAATCTTAATATCCCCCACTTCCCAATCTACACGTAGGGCTGCCATCACAACTGATAAGGACCAGGGCATATCTACCCCTTGGCCAGAATGGCACTGGCCTGGCCAGAGGGTAGAATCACATAGCAGTTTTGTCTAGGGCCACCATGAGAGGACTGCTGGAACAGGAGTCCCAGACCTGTACAGAGAGGGGGTCCCGTCCAGTGGCCAGGCCAGGCCCCACTGCCCGGAATGATCCATATTTCTGCTGGGCCGGTTGCAGCGTTTCTGGGATTTGCATTCCACTGTGGAATGCAAAACGGAAGCTGTCATCTGCTCCAGCTAGTGGGCACTTCCGGGTGCCGAGAGCAGCGGCAACCATATACCTCACTAGTGCTGGCTGGTGCTGTGTGCTTGGCCTGGCTCTCCCCCATCCTCATCTCTCTGCTGAGCCAGCACAAACTTTACTCCTCTCCTCCCCAGCAAGGCAGCAGCAGCAGCAGGAGGTGACTGATCATCACTGTCACTACAACTAGCAGCAGCAGCCAGCAATCATCTCCCTACCCCTGGCGACATTGTATCAATGATGTAACCAAAAGGTTAATCTCAATTAACCTTGTGGTTACGATGTAGCGGTTCCCACGATAGACTTCAATGGAGAATTCTCCCCATTGAAGTCTATGGGGAAGACAGGCTGACCGCATTCAACCAATCAGCGAGCTGCTCCGACGGAGTTGCCCGCTGATTGGCTGGCGGTTCCTTCAATGACGGGACACATGTGTGCCCCGGTCATTTACACGGGGGAAAATGTATGTGTACACACACATACCTTTGCTCAGTCCGGCATGGTACGGCTTTTTCAGTGTTGTTATTTTAACCCTTTGGATGCCTACTTGGAGAAGAGGATGCGATCTTTGCATAGGAGAGGTGAGTATGGCTTTTTATTTCAGGTACCCCTATGGATTACTTCGAATACTAGGTGAGAATGTGTGAGTGTGAGTGCGCAGGTATGTTTTATTAAAGTTTTACTATCATGGTGTGTGTTTGTGTTTTCTTATGTATTTCTTTAGTTGTGGAACTACAAGTGCCAGGGGTCCGTAATGCCCTGCATGATGGTATTTGTGGTTCTCCAAATACCAGCATGCAGGGAGGCTTGCTGGTACGTCTAGTTCCACAACTAAAGAGAATATTTAACCCTATAATTTACACAAAACACTAACACTATCAACCCGGCACCTACCGCCCTAGGGTGCCGGGGATAGCCCTGGGCTATCAGTCTAGGCCTGGGGTGTCCTGGAGAGGGGGACCCCTTTATTGGGGAGGTCCTCTGCTCCCCAGGGATCCCCAGCCAGGGCTGACTAGCAGTCAGGGGTAATGCTTTGGCCGGGTAAACCGGTGAAAGGTTTTCCCTGGCTGTAGCATTATCCCCCCCACTAGAAAGTGTCTGGTGCTTGTTATGGAATTAACAGGGGACCCATACTCATTCTGTCCCCTGTTTTTCCATAACCCGGACCGGCTCTGCATAGCCCTGTGCTGGTTCTTAATATACAGGGGACCCCTACGTATTTTGTCCCCTGTATTTTTAGAACCAGGACGGGCTTTAGAAACCCCGAGGCTGCTAAGGCTTCGAGGGGAAGCTGCACGTCATTTTTGTTTTAAATACAGACAGAAGCCATCACAGATCTCACTGATCTGTGATGGCTTCTCTAAACCTCACACCTTTTAATGCTGGTCGCATTAAAAGGTGTCAGTTTACTTAGGGAAAAACTCACCTAAACTCGCAAATGGAGTAGCCTTGAGTTAAAAGTTTGCAGGCTATTGAATTTGTGAGTAACAGCACAAACTCGCACCTTTAAAAAATGTGAGAAGGTGCGAGTTTGTACTGTTTCTAAAACAGACACCCTATTACATTTGGTCCTATATGTTGTCTACAATACCCTATTGCGTGTCTTTGTATCAGATGCTACATTTACACTTATTTGTGTCATATTTGAGATAATGAATTCTTTTTATGGGTGATAGGTAGCTGAAACTTTATACGGTGACTGGGACACAGGGCTCCATTCAGACCCGCTTGCTAGATGCGTTTGCACGCTAGATGCGTATGTAAATTTCAGCAATGCATGCGATCACACAGCAATGCATTAGCACGCCCATTATGTCTCAGCGTGCGATCACATCGTGTATGCAGACGCCCACCAGCCTGTCTTAAGACGCCCACTTGCACACGTCATCTCCAGGAAGTGTATGCAACCATCGCATCGAGTACCATCGGAAGTGAATGCAGCGCTTGTGGCTGACCATACCCTACCGCAAGCACTGCGAGTGCTTCAGTGTGAAATACAACCAAGTGACATGTACTATGACACTGCCTCTTAATTATGCACGCCTCTGAAACGGCGTTAAGACACTCAGGCACACCTGCGTTCGCACCTCCACTCCCACGTTTCTAGTGGCCAGCCCCAGGCACCACCCACTACTCCTGTCACTCATTCAGCGGAGCTATCTACACGCAAACAATCAGCTGGCTGCGTGCAAATGCTTCTTAGCAAGCGGGACTGAATCAAGTCCACAAGCGCTGAGGTCATGGGTTCGATTCCCACCATGGCCCTACCTGTGTGGAGTTTGTATATTCTCCCTGTGCTTGCGTGGGTTTCCTCCGGGTACTCCGGTTTCCTCCCACACTCCAAAAATATACTGGTAGGTTAATTGGCTCCCAACACAAATTAACCCTAGTGTGTATGTGTGTGCGCATGTGATAGGGAACATAGGCCCTCATTCAGAGCTATTCGTTAACAGCAGTACGCACGTTGCGTTCCAATGTTGAGAAAGCGCGCATGCGTCGGTGTAACACTGCGCATGTGCGTACCGCATATTGCGAGTTTTTTTTGTCTCGTTCGGCAAATTGCGTACAGGAAGTGACATGTCAAATGTGATTGACAGAACAGGGCGTTTTTGGGCGTTGACGGGGGTGGAGATGGAAAAACGCAGGCGTGGCGAGGCGTTTTTTGGGCGTACATACATTATCTGATGCGAACGTCAAATGTGTTCGTACCAAGTCATACGTCACTGGATGATCCTCTTTCCGTTCAAACTGCTCACACAGCTTGGGGTCTGGATTACTCGACCACATTGGCGATGGTCTTCTCCTCCGTCCCGGCTCTCCACGATGTTTCATCGATTAATCACGGCTTGTCAGAAAAACAATCAGTTTTGTATTGAAAACCAGCTTGTAATGTGTTTGGAAAACAGTTTTTTTGGTTAGCACAAAACCGTACGCAGGTGGAAATCATAGCTGCTAATGTCAGGATTACACAATCAATTAGCGTACATTTGTTGGTCTGTTTTTTTGGGTTGATATTTGGTTTTTGTGCTATTGTAACAATAATGTCATCATGTTTGTGTGTATTTTTCCATTTTGAATTTGTCGGGCGAATTTGCATCCTTATGTAAATTTTAAAGTGTTCCTTAAAGTGCCCTTTGTTTTTTATTCAACTTTTAATTTTTTGGGTGCTCGTTTTTGCCTTGTGGGCCAGGATTAAATGTAAACCATTTCTAAAATAATGTCAGAATACAATGTCGAACATTTTTTCTCAATTTATTGGAAATTAAAATCAATTTCTGGCACATTTTTGGCCCAAACATTTTTGGCAGTGTTATTCCTAAAAAAAATATAATTTGTGCAAACATAAAAGGTATGGAAACTTAAATAAAAAAATTAAAAACAATTCACAAGAAAGGAGAGGGAAGTTTTGGCCAGAAAGGAATATGGGGCAAGCACAGAAGGACTGTGGGAAAAGTATCCAGTGCTGTCAACGTTATTTCCCCCGTTTGGCTGGGGGAGGGAGGGCGCCAGACCGGGTCCGCGATGTCATCGGGCTGGCCCGTCCAGAGGCAGATGTTGTGGCCTCTGGACTAGGTACAGGGCTAGGCACATTTGGAGGATTGGCTGATGTTGTGCCAGAGGTGGAGGATCCTGATGTTCCGGCAGGGAGGTCGGCTCCACCATGTGCTGGCGAACGAGCTGCTCCAGGGCATTGGCGATGCGGATGCTGGCCCTGGTATTTTCCGCCAGGGCCTGACCAATGGTCATGTTTGCCGCAGCATTTTGCTCCAGGGCCTCAGCCACCCGTACCAGACTGGCGTCCATCCTCTGCAGAATCTCCGTATGGAAATCCGATTTAAAATTGAGTTCTGTGAGGAGGGACACTGCCTGCAAGGGGGATTGCCCTGGACTGGCTTCTGCAGGGTCCTCAGCCGGATGTACTGGTTCCTCCCCTGCAGAGCCAGCAGAAATTCTGCGGCCAAGGCTCCCCTCTGGAGCAGACTCATCCGCCTGTGTCTCTGTTTGAAAAATGAGAAAAGAGTCACATTAGAATCTACATATTGGCACAATAACATTTCAGAGTTGGTGACATCACAATATTTACCTGGGACAACATGAGGAGCCGCAAAGTCTGGCATGTCCGTATCCATGTTGGACACGCCAAACACCTCCACAGCCTGCACACCCCTGTGCCAGCTCTTCTAAATCATTCAACTCCAATGACACAGGGGTGGGACCCCCACCTGTCCCCCTTGCATGCCTAGCCCTGTCCGCCATTTTTTGTTTCAGGCGATATTTGAAGTCGCTCCATCTGTGGGTGAAAAAGGAACCATTC
This sequence comes from Taudactylus pleione, assembly GCA_031769625.1. NCBI lineage: Eukaryota > Metazoa > Chordata > Amphibia > Anura > Myobatrachidae > Taudactylus > Taudactylus pleione. The sequence goes on along the minus strand of JAUIMM010000092.1, from coordinate 27,143,200 downwards.
TGTTTTTTTGAGGGGTTTTGGTTTTAGGGGGGTCAAGTTTTTACTTACCGCCGTTTGACATCCCGGGCTACACGGACATAATCACCCACCCTATTGACAGCACTGGCTACCTCCTCCCACATTCTCCACTTCTGGCTTGCACCCATATTCCTGTCTGCCTGTGGCAGGATGTCCACACACTTCTGAACCAAAACCTCCATCTCCTTTCTTGTGAATTGTGGCTGCCTTTTCTTTTTCCCTGCTTTGGCCGGAATACTGGGCCCAGCAGCCTCTTCCATGTCATCCTCCTCACCTATTTGTTTAAACGTTGAGAAATTTAAGCTTGACAACTTGCACTATATTATGTTTCAAAATAATCCTTGTTTGGAAATGCATGAAATACTTACCGGCAGACTCTTGGCCATTGTTTCCCTGGTCTGTAGCCATTTCTTATCTCCCAACAAGAAATACACCAGAACGTTTTTTTTGGGTCGTGACGTATTTATACATGCGTCCTTATTTTTCGTCCGCATCATTCATTGTGCGTTCCTATGATCCCTCCTTAATTTGTGCGGGAAAATGAACACTATTTATGGCTTGAGGCGTCTCGAGTCGAGGTGGCGGTTGTTGGTTGTTGGAGGTTACGTTGGTCGGAGTGGATTGTTGGCGGGATTTGGATTTGGCGTTGTTTGGAGTGGTTTTTGGTTTGTCTTTTTGGAGTTTTATTTTCCGTTCGCTTTTTTTGCTGTGGTTGTTTTCTTTGTCGTGGTTTTTTTTGGTAAGTTTTTGCCCGTCTTACTTTTGTTCACTTTGTGTCTCCTTCTTTTTGTGAAGTTTGGCTCGTTAATTTCTTTAAAAATCTCCTTTGTTAGGTTTCTTTTGGCTCTGCCCCAACGACCTTTTTATCCGGTGACTTATATATCCTCTATTGGTAAGTTTATATTTTCACTTGTTTATTAAATGGTCATGTTTTTTATAACGCAACTTTGTTTGACATTACACTTTTAAAGTTTGGTTTTGTGATTCCGAAATGTATGAACTAATTTGCTTTTTTTTATCTCTGTATTTTTGCCTTGTTTTTGCGAATTAATTAGCACATTTTTATCTGCGTAATTTTTGCCTTGTATTTGCGAATTAATTAGTGCATTTTTATCTGCTTATTTTGTACCGTGAAATTGGTTGTGATTTCCCTTTAGCAATTTTTAAAAACATTTGGGCCCAAATTGAGGTAGTCTGCGCACTGTCGTTTTGCTCTTTGCCCAAATGTGTGTTTCTCCCCTTTTCTGTTTTGTCTTGCACCCAATTTAGATTCCTAAATGCCCACCCTAAATTGTTGCATTGTTTATTTGTTATTATTTATAGGTTGGGAAAATCATGACAATACCCCGGCATGTAAGCATCATTGGATTGTATCGTCAAGCTAAGTAATTTTTCAATTATTTTTGGGCAAAAAAACCTTACATTCAATTCTTGCAATTTCAGGTTGATCTTGGTCGGATTGTTCTGGCCATGCTCCCGGAATCCGACCAACCTCAATCTCGTCCCAGGCGTAGGCATCGTAGGCGTGCAAGGCCCCAGATATATTGAACACGAGTCACCCTTTTTGGAATGCCCGATGATGAGGTGTTAAGACGCTACCGTCTTCCGCCCCAAATCATCATAGACACTCTCTCATTAATAGAGAGTGATCTTGAGTGGCAAATTGACAGTCCTACAGCAATACCACCACTTACGCAATTTATGGCGGTGTTACATTTCTGTGCCTCAGGATTGTTTCAAACAACGGTGGGAATAGTGGCAGGAATCTCACAATCCTCCTTTTCCCGGATCCTGAGGGCAGTGATGGAGGCCCTTTTCAAGTACCTCCATCATTTTATTAAAATGCCTTTGGATATGGGTGCCCTTAGTGTGGCCAAGGCCAATTTTTGCCAAATAGCTGGCTTCCCACACATCATAGGGGTTGTGGATGGTACTCACATACCACTTCAGCCTCCAGCACGGCTGGAGGCCATATTTTGCAACCGGAAACACTATCACTCCCTGAATGTAATGGTGGTATGTGATGCCTCCCTCCAGATCCTGTCCCTGAATGCAAAATTACCCGGAAGTGCACATGACTCATTCGTCATCCGGCAATCAGGGATATGGCACATATTAAACAACCTACAAGCTGGTGATGCGTGGCTTCTGGGTAAGTTGAGACCTTTAGTACATAACAATGTTAAGCTTGATACACAGTGATCCTGATGTTGTCACTTCTTTTTCACAGGAGACAGTGGCTATCCTTGCACGCCCTGGCTGCTCACTCCTTATTTGGCTCCCACACCAGGGCCACAAAGTAATTTTAATGCCGCACTTACAGCCACCAGGCAAGTGGTGGAGCGCTGTATCGGCCTTTTAAAAGGCCGATTCAGATGCCTCCACCGCTCTGGTGGCAAGCTCATGTATTTGCCGGATATGGTTTCGAAAATTGTGGTCCTGTGTGGGATATTTCACAACATCGCCATAAGGAGTGGTGTCCCAATGCAGCCAGAGGATGCCTTGCCTGAGGATGGCCCCCCCGAGGTTGGTCGGAGGTCAGTATGTGGGGGGGCCATACGCGATGATGTGGTGGCCAGATATTTTAGGTAATTATTGGCAACAAAAAAGTTTTTAGACACAATGTGGTAAGGATTTTTGGAGACCATCTAATTAATTTGTTTTTTGTTTCCCATCTTCTGTTTGATTTCATAATCTTTGGGACTCAAACGATGACTACTTCCTGCTACCCAAAAAAAACCTTCATGGGGACACATTGGATATATATTCTGGAACCAATATTGCAACGCAACATTTGTGGAATCATGTTGGCATGCTCCTTCGTCAACCAGTTCTTGATTTTTCATTACTTTTTTCATATGGTGTTGAATGGGTTGTATTTTTTGTTTTCACCGTGTGTATTGTTTGTGAGTCAACACTTTGGTTTTTTAGTTATGTTGTGAATAAATGTTTTGAGAGTGTAATTTTGCTAATTTTATTGACCATTACAAGCAAGTGTAACCAGGTTCACCCACGTTAAAATTTATTAAGGGTTAATCCTGTAATGACGCAATTTGATCTAAATTTAAATATGCTTTCTGGGTCAAAACCAACACCAAAAGGAATTCTATACAATCAGTAGGCTTTGTAATCTCGGCCTAAGCAGGTTGCCCCCCAAATTGGAACATGTAAAATGTAGTAATATATAAATTGTCACACACAAAAAAAGGCCAAGCAGATTGTTACTGTTAGGTGTTTCATGTGCCTGTTTCCCTAAAAAATACAACACACAATCTTAGTGACATTAATTGCAAATACTTGCTGGAAGAGTCTACTTATGTCAGTGTAAACAATCTAAGATTTGGAGACAAGGAATGAGACAGAACGTTAAGTTTAAATTTTTAATTAATACAACTATTTTTAAATAAAAAAAAAAAATTAGGGACGCAGGATCACAAACATATGGTCAAGGACCACCAGCAGCCCGATGACGTAGCCCCGCATCCTATCGACGCATCCGGCTAGGTCCGCCAAACGCCTGTGGTCCTCTGTGGGTTAGAAAAGTGTGGGGCTTAATACATAATTAATGAAACCCAATGAAAAAACAAGCCAAACAAAGCTATCCAAAAATGACAATATTGTGACCAAAAGCACATTTAACCCAAAAAATCCAAGGACCCAAAAATGGACACCCAAAAAATTGCACCAAAAAACATCAGATTTTGACAGGTGGGATATGTGTATGAGGAAATCAGCAGTAAAAGGTAAAGACAAACAGAAATCTGCACCAAATTCTGAGAAACCCAAAAAAGTAAAAGGCACAGACACAGGATTAGATACAAACATTTAAAAAAAAATAGAAAAAAAAAAAGGCAAACATACCGTTCAAAATCACGCCTGGTCCAGAAGCAACTCCCTCGTCCACCTCGGAGGTGCCAACATTCCCCAACAAGGTGGGAGGGGTGATTTGGGATTCAGGGGAGGGGGTAGTTACGAGAAGGAGCCCCGACACATGTTCCACAGGGTCTGTGCAGGCTGGAGAGGAGTGGGAAATTAGGGAATTTTGGGGTGTGGATGTTTGGCTGGGGGTTGGGGAGAGGGGCCGAGAGCGCCGTCTTTGACGGCGATGACGCCGTAGTCTTCGCTCTGCCCCTAAAAGATGGGAAACAAATTGTGGTTATTTTCGACCCTGACCTTGTTAAACGCTAATTTTTGACACCACAAATATGTAAACATGCACATGCAGATATGAGTACAAAGAATAAATAGGCCATACATGAAAACATGCCCATGCAGATATGAGTACAAAGAATAAATAGGCCATACATGAAAACATGCACATGCAGATATGAGTACAAAGAGTTAATAGGCCATACATGAAAACATGCACATGCAGATATGAGTACAAAGAATAAATAGGCCATACATGAAAACATGCCCATGAAGATATGAGTACAAAGAATAAATAGGCCATACATGAAAACATGCCCATGCAGATATGAGTACAAAGAATAAATAGGCCATACATGAAAACATGCACATGCAGATATGAGTACAAAGAATAAATAGGCCATACATGAAAACATGCACATGCAGATATGAGTACAAAGAATAAATAGGCCATACATGAAAACATGCCCATGCAGATATGAGTACAAAGAATAAATAGGCCATACATGAAAACATGCACATGCAGATATGAGTACAAAGAATAAATAGGCCATACATGAAAACATGCACATGCAGTTAGGGCCACAAAGATAAACATGAAAACCACAGTCAAAAAAACTTACTTTCCGCGATCTGCATGCGAAAGCATGCCAGCAAGCGGGGCGTCCGCTGTTGCAGGTCGGACCACCTGCGCTCCAGCTGGCCGATCTGGCGGCGTGAGCCGAAGGAACGCAGGCGGCCACGTACCTCCGCATATGCGGAACGCTTTTCCCTATTGGTGATGGGGGGAGGCTGGCTGGTGATCCGTCTGTCCATCACCTCGGTTAACACCATCAGCTCGCGCCTGGTGAATGCCGAGGCTTTCATGATGGCAATAGTGTATTTTATAAAAAACAATTTTAATAAAGACCCGAAAATAAATTTGATTGGCTAATGTATTTGGGTAATTAACAGGACAAATTCTATTGGTTAGTGTATGAGTCATGTGTTCGACAGGGCCACAAATCTTTTGCGAGTTATGATAGGCTTGATGCAGTGATATGCGTAAGCTAATTTAAATAAAGAAATTAACCCAGTAAAATATGCGTGGTTAAAAACAAAGAAAACAAATGTTTAATTGGCTCAAACATGTATTTTGACAAATAAAAGCGAATGTTTAAGCCGTACGTATTCTGCGGGTAAACACAAACACGGACAAGAGTAAAGTTTATTGCATTGCCAAAAAAAAAAAAAATGACGAGCAATTAAGATAATTGATATATTGATTGGCATGATACGATTGTGGGAGGTAGGCAGAATAAAGGAGCAGGTAATCGGAATCTGACAGGCCCACTTCCGGGTTGAACTTGTGCGTGCGTTCCCTGCAAGCCACATTGGGGATGTACGCTCGCTATTTGGCACGCTCATTAGTTAGAGGAGGGGTTGGTAGAGTTTGGGGAGGATATTTAGATGCGTTCGAAATTACGAGCGAGTGCTTGAATTAACATATTTCTGTACGTACGCCGAACGTACGAATGCCCACTTGTGTCCGGGTCTGAATGAGGGCCATAGATTGTAAGCTCCACTGGGGCAGGGACTGATGCGAATGGGCAAATACTCTGTAAAGCGCTGTGGAATATGTGTGCGCTATATAAATAACTGCTAATAAATAAATAAATAATGTGCTACTTCCCTTTAATGAATCAGAGCTTATCCTACTATAACAATTGGTGATAAAATTAATGTCATCCAACCTCAATGTGTGAGGAATTGTAACAAACTTCTCTATCATATAGATTCTGCCCACAAAGATTATAAATGTAGATCTATTTATTACTAAAGCTGGGCTTACACGTCCAGATAAAATGCCTGTCAGACCAACAGACATTTTATCTGGCAGCCTGCCAGCCTGCAGTTGTCCGCGGCATACACTGTGAGATATCTCACAGTGCATTAGCCCCGACATCTGCGCTCCGCCCCTGGGGAAGGAGACATTTTCCTGTTCCTTCCATGGGAAGGAACACAGGAAATGTCTGTCTGTCGGCCGTGGCTGAGCATACACTGCCCGATGCAGCCAACAGTTAAACTCAAAAAAATCGCATCGGATGGGCATGCTGGACAATCCGGCATGCCCAACTGAGTGATATTTAACGCTCAGTCGCCCGCACACACGCTACAATTATCGGGGCAGTACGCGGATATCGGGCGGATCGCCCCGATAATTGTAGCGTGTATAGCCAGCATTAATGGAATAATTTAGCTTATTAGCAACATATTTATTTCCATTGAGGAGAGGACCAGACTACTTTCGGTAATAATTAATTGGTCACCTTATTCTCCATGCCAACAGTAAACCATCCTGAGACCATTCATGTGTGGGGTTGCTTCTCAGCCAAGGGAGTGGGATCACTCACAATTATGTCTAAGAACACTGCCATGAATAAAGAATGGTACCAAAACATCCTCCAAGAGCAACTTCTCCCAAGCATCCAAGAACAGTTTGGTGACGAACAATGCCTTTTCCAGCGTGATGGAGCACCTTGTCATAAGGCAAAAGTGATAACTAAGTGGCTAAGGGAACAAAACATCAACATTTTTTGTTCCAGGGCCAGGAAACTCCCTAGACCTTAATCCCATTGAGAACTTGTGGTCAATCCTCAAGAGGTGGGTGGACAAACAAATAATAAAATTCTGACAAACTCCAAGCATTGATTAGGCAAGAATGGGCGGTCATCAGTCAGAATGTGGCCCAGAATTTAATTGACAGCATGCCAGGGCACATTGCAGAGGTCTTTAAAAAGAATGGTCAACACTGCAAATATTGACTCTTTGCATAAACTTATTGTAATTGTCAATTTACTTCAGTATACCATAGTAACATCTGACAAAAAAAGTCTAAAGACACTGAAGCAGAAAACTTTGTGAAAACCAATACTTGTGTCATTCTCAAAACTTTTGGCCATGGCTGTACTCACTGCTTGCTGTGCTTGATTCTGAAATGGCTGTTCAGGTAAGTCCATACTTGCCGACTCTCCCTCAATGCCCGGGAGGCTCCCGAAAAACTGGTGGCACTCCCAGCTGCCCGCAAGAGAGGGCAAATCTCCTGGACTGGCCGCCACCCCTGCTGCACCCCCCTGCCCCTTCTCCCCACCTCCCCCCACATACCTGCCACAAGTGGGAGGTCCGGAGGGGACCAATGACATGATTTGCACTGTATTGTGTTATTGTAGCCCTGGCCCCTGCTTTACAATGCCCAAAATCTCGGCTTCGCACCAACACACCCCCACACCAGCCACCATTGCTGCCACATTGTCCCCTGAAGCGCTGACCTCGGCATGTATGGGTAAGTCCTGTTCAAGTACCAGTCAATCTTTGGTGAGGACTGTAGTAATTTTGACATTTCTCTAAATCTTTCTTTCACAAATCTGAATGTTAGTGAGGCAGTGTAGGTCTGTCAATGTTGTGTTCCCTGAAGAAGGGGTTCCCAAAACATTGACAATAAATACATCGTTTTTTCACCGACTTTGATCAGTCTCCGGAGTGCCGCCATTACTTGACTTTTATACATTGGGGACTTATACTTCCGGAAGAGGGCACCCGGAGCAAGGTAATGGTCCGCTGAGACCAGTGGAGTGCCGAACTATTGTGTATGATATATATATATATATATATATATATATAGCGTGGCAAGGAGCAACGGCACACAAGGTGACAAAGGGGCTTGTGGACTCCGAACCTTTGGCCACTTTGGTATGTGATTTATCACATTAAAAGTCTTTGAAGTTTCTGAGTGCCGCTGCTCTTTGCCAGTCTACATTACATATTCAGAGGGCTACTTAGTTTGTAGTGACATTGAACATGGTTGTGTCTCCTTTCATCCATTCCACTTCTGATTAGCAGCTACTTGCGGGAGAAGGCACACATTTGGAAGGGGACAAAAGGCACAGATCAAAAAATGGGCAAAGGCAGACATGACAAGAGGGCAGAGGCACAACTGTTGAAGCTAAAGAAGGTGGCAGAGGGACAGCAGGGAAATGAGGCAAAGGGACAGCTAGAGAAGGTGGCATAGGGACAATTGGGGAGGTGGACAATGGGCCATGGAGGTGGCTAGAGGGACAGCAAGAGAAGGTGGCAGAGGGTCAGCTGGTGAAATGGCTGCTGCCAATGCTGTTGAGAGGGGGGCCTGCCCCTGAGAGTGCTGATTACTGGGGGGCCAACTGCTGCCAGCACAAATGTTCCCAGCCACGAACTGCTTCTTATTCACAGTAAGACATGAATAAGAAGCCATTTGCATCTGGAATCATTGGCGCAGGCAGCAGCTGGCCCACTTGTCACTTCAGGTCATATGCAACAGTACTGCCAATACCCCCCTGATTGTGACCCTGTCCACATGTGCTCCCCAATCTGCCCATCCTCCTATTCTCAATCTATCTATGAGGTCTGCATATGCATATGCCATCAATAGTGTAAAACCATTAATAATTGATGGACATCATTACCTATAACCCTTTTATTTCCAATCTGCCCATGCTTCTTTTCTCCCCATACTGATTATCCACTTGTTCTCCCCAATATGCCCATCATCCTTTTCTCCCCATTCTGACCATCCACATGTTCTCCTCAATCTGCCCATCCACCTGTTCTCCCAAATCTGCCCATCCACATGTTCTCCCCAATCTGCCTACCCTCCTATTCTCCCCAATATGCCTATCCTCATATTCTCCCCAATCAGCCTATCCTACTGTTCTCCCTAATCTTCACACCCTCCTATTTTCCTCAATCTGGCCATCCACCTGTTCTCCCCAATCTTGCCATTCACCTGTTCTCCCCAATCTGCCCATTCTCCTGTTATTCTAAAATGAATCTAATGTGTCATGCAAATCTGTGCTCAGATGTTTAAGAGTCATAAAGATTCCACAAAAGCTTTCTCTGGGGGGAATTCATTAGTAGCTAATAACCGGCACCGCGTGGGGAAATGCTATTCAAATAAAAAGCATTTTTCCCGCACTGTTAACCAGCATTTCACTGATAAAATGGTAAGAAAACATCCACAAAGGCATTCCTTCCATTATCTGATCTGTCGGACAAGAACGAAAATCTCGGCCTCAAATTCCCGATATGTTCTCCTGTCACTATGTCATCATCTTTGTGGGTGGACATATGCAAAATCAGTGTGGTGTGGTGAAAAATCAATAGCTTCTATGGAAAAATTGTATAATGCGTAGCAGAGATATTGGGGCAGGTCTTTTTGATGAGTAGCTAGCTTTAGAATTCAAGGAAACATTTTTATTGTTTAGAGCTGCAGCATTTGGTTGGTGTAAATAACACTGGTCTGCAAAATTTAAGGTATTGAAAGCTTCTACTACAAGGTGCTAGTTAAATGTTAAGTAGAAACTGATTGGTTGCTATGGGCAACATCTCCACTTCTAAAAACTCTCACTTTAGTACATTTACCCCTATCTATCATTTCTCTATTGCATCCTAGAAAACAATAGACTAGATCTGTTTGGTTGCTATGGGAAACCCCTTCACTTTTCATTTTTAAAAGCTTTACTAACTCTACCCCCTCATCCTTTTTTTTTCTAGTGACATTTACCCTAAAAATACAAAAACCTAAAATATAATAATGCAGTGAAATGTGTATAAATGACAAATATTTCTCCCTTGATAAAAAAAAAATATATATATCTCAAATACACTAAGCCACTAAGCCAGCCGTTCCTAGACTTGGGGCCTGATTCAGAGGCACTCGCTGTTTACGAGCGCTCGCTCTGAATCAGTGCTTTTTTGTTTGTTTCAGCCTCCAGGCCGCTCGCAAAGCTGTGGGTGACCATCCACAGCTAGTGCGAGTGGCCTGGCGATGGTCGCGATTATCGCGAGCATCGGGCATGCGTCGAGACCCTCCCGCAAGCCCGAGTGGACTTCCTGCTCTAATAGAGCAGGAAGTCCACTACTGACATCACCAATGATGTCAGTAGGGCCGCCCACAAATGGCAGGCGTTCCTAAGGGAACGCCTGCATTTGTGCAGCCACCCCCCCTCCCCGTCTACAAAACGGGGAGAGCTGTCAATCAACATCGACAGCCGCCCCGTCTTGTAGTGAGCCCCAGAGCGGCGGAGTTGCCATCGCTCGCTGGGGCTCGCGCATGCGCACGCTGGAGGTGGCACATGCGCAGTGGGGGAACAGCGACCCGCTTGCGAGCGCTGTGCGCTCACGAGCGGGTCTGAATCAGGCCCCTGGTCCTCAAGGCACCCTAACAGTCCAGGTTTTAAGGCTATCCATAGCTGAGCACAGATGGTTAAATCAAATAGACTGAGGTACTAATTAATTTACATGTCCAGTGGCATCACAAGGGGACTGCTGGGGGTGCAGGCTGCACCCGGGTACTGGGGGTGCAGGCTGCACCCTCCCCAGCATCCCGATTTCAGCGGAACAGTATTGGCCCGCGGGTGGCCACAGCTGTGCGGCGGTGCCGGACCCCCGGAGTGTGAATGGATGCGCGCGGCGACCATTCACTGATGGTAGAGGGCTGGGGGAAGCCCAGCCAGTTACGGACTGCTGGGCTTTACCCCCATCCTGATGTTATTTGCACTTCCAAATAACGTCACATAGGGGGCGTGACCTATGGTAATTAGGCCATGCCCCCAAATTAGGCCGTAAGGACGCCTTCTCAAGGGCCGGCACAGGGTGCTCCGAACCCTGGAGCCGGCCCTGCCCGCCGATGGGTGACACCACAGTGCCGACTCCTCAATGACAGGAGCCAGGTGCTGCACTTACGTGCAGCACTTGGGTCCTGACACAGTGAGGGAGCCGGCACTGCACACAGAGTGGTACCCGGGGGCAGGCCGCACCTCCAGGACCCGCCGGAGTTACTAAAACGGGGGTTTGGGTTGTGAGGCCACGCCCCTGCCTGCGAGGCCAAGCCCCTTTTTGCCAGCGGGCGGCTCTGCTGCGCGCACTACATCCCTCCCCGCATCAGTTGTCACCATGGGGAGAGATGCCACTGCACCTGTCCCGAAGTATGGTTATCCTTAAAACCTGGATAGTTAGGGTGCCTTGAGTTTGGGCACCTCTGCACTAAGCACATACTTGCCTGCTCTCCCGGAAGTTGCGGGAAGCAGATCTCCCACACCCCATGCAATTCCTAGTAAAGTGGTCTGAATGGGGAGATTATACAGGAAATTTGCAGGTCCGTAAAAACGGGCGGAGCTAAAATGATGCAATTTGTGACATTATCCCCACCTCCTCCACGTGGCCCCGAGAATCGCTGCATTTTCACATGACGGGGGAGGGGCCTAGTGACGTTGAGAGCGCCGAAGCTGTCAGCTGCATCTCCTCTCCGGGGCGTCTCCCGGAGAGGAGTTGATTAAAGTCGGCAAGTATGTCTGAGCTTCAAGCAAGTACTGATACAAACAACGCCATACACATAAGCATTGGGATTAGTTATACACAGCAGCCTGCTGGGTTTTGGATTACAGCCCTTTATTATATTTCTATCTGGTGTTTAGACAAAAATAATGGGCTTTTTTATTGTCCTGTTACCCCATTCACAACCAGCTAAATACTATAGAAAGAAAAACAAAGAAATTGGGCCTGATGCAGAGTTACCACAAAATAAGCATAATTTACGTTAAAAAGAAATGTATGCTAAAGTGGCCTATATACAGTATATCAGCCAGTATGCAGACCCGGGACATCTGCAGATGTGACCGTCTGCACATTAGCAGCAAGTGCACCACATTTAACACATAGGTCCCTCCCTATTCCATTAGTTTCGCACCCGCAATACTTTTTTGCATGCCAGACTTTCGCCTATATCGCGTATTTCAGCCGTGGAAACTTATCGTGCACGTCCCCGCTATTTGCTGTATTCAATTCCAAAACACGTGGAAACGCAACCCGGCGAATGCAAACCAGGTGACAAGTACTGTCAGAATTGGGGAAATCAGCCTGACACCACTAAAACATGCACTAACATAGCGTCTATGCACAAGTGGTGAAGAATAGCATTAAGCAGTTTTTTTTTTGCAGTTATCATTTGGGGGGCTGTTCCAAGGGTGCAGAGTGGTTTCCCCACCTTTGCACCCCAAATAGCGATTTTGCACTTCTTTTCTCCACCTATTCACATGCAAATCTTTTTCGCCTATTACATTGCATTGTGTTTTTGCGTACGATGGAATTGAATACGGCAATACTTTTCCGACAGGTGACATACACAATGGCAACCAATCGCTCAAACTGCATAAATATCGGCATTGTGTACATCTCTGAATCAGGACCTCTGTGTCTGGAATGTGACCACTCTCTCTGTCTCCCAACAGGACCTTGTGCCTGGTTTCTGATCACCTCTCTGTTTGCTGACCATGCTGGCACTATGCACTCTCTCCTGCCATCACCTTGTTCCTGTACTCAGGTGACCCTCTCTGTCTGCTGCTGTCTGGAACCTTGGCTTGGATTTGCGAAACTGCTGGTGGGCGTCTCAATACAATTCCAAGCGGCAACATCATTTGCATATTTACACAGCTTCTGCGTACAAATTCACAGCTGTGATGGCATCAGCGTACATCTCCGAATCAGGCCCATAAGCCTGGGTACACACTTAGATATACCTGCAGATTGAGAGATCTACAGATATATCTGCAGATGATGGTTGTTCATACACACTGAACAACCATCATCTGTCTCCTGGCTGCGGTTCCCGCTGGCTGGCAGAGGCATATCGTGCCACCCGCCCCGCAGCCTCTGTAGCAAGTGTACCTCCGACGGCCCGGACACACAGCACGATGGACAGATCTGCAGATATATTGGGCATCGGCTGTGCAGCAGAGCCTACGCGATATGTCTGTGAACGACATCGTTCACAGACATATCGCTGATACACACTTGCCGATGGGCACCCGATATACTGGCCGATCAATTGATTGGCTGATACATCTGCCAGTGTGTACCCAGCATAAATCTTACAGACTAACCATTTAACAGTTTAACACAGATTATATATTTCTGTGACATACTGTATATAGGGGATTAACATATTGTAGAACACAGGTTGTTTTACCTTTGATTGTACGATCTACAGTATGATACATTTTCATGAATTAGTGACTTTTTCACTGACCATTTTTACCCAATAGGGTGACCAGGTAAAGATTAAACTTTAAACTACTGTTTCATATCATCAAAATGAAGCAAAACAGAATATTATTGAAAGTATTTTTATAATGTGATCATTTCTAGTTCATAATGAATGTTTGATCTCATCTGTATGAATGAAAAAAAGTATATAATTCAGGAAAATAAGGAATGCACATGTATAACTTCACAATGATTTGGCAGCAGTATACATATGGGAGTCCCAAAGCAAATAATTCATAGTGTCAGAATTACATATAGGTCCAAAAAATCTTTACCCCACCCGTAACATAAATGTAGCAACAGCATCAAACAAAGAACTAGGCAAGGCCTTCATGTTATAAAGGTAGATGTTAGCATTTGTAGCCATCTACATTTATTATTACAAAAGTAATAATAGAAGTGTTAGGTAAAAGCATGACAAGACAGCTTAAAGAGCAAGAACAAGCCAGCAATGTAAAGTAAAAATGTATGTGACTTACAGTACACCCACCATGTCGGCATAAAGGAGGTATTTAAAACTTTTTAGCATAAACAAATTGTTAAGTGTGTTAGCAAAACAATAAAATATAGTTTTCATGAACCTTTTATTTAAACTTATCCTTCAATAATTTATATTGCTCTTTGTAATAGTATTATTATTGCAGGAGCTAATATCATGTATAACATATACGCTATTATGCACTATAGTGGGGGAGTTTTTTAAATCATAGGTAACACCTTAATATTAACATTAAAATAAAATGTACAGAACCAATGGAGGGCTATTACTTATTATTATTTATTATCAGTTATTTATATAGCATGCACATATTCCGCAGCGCTTACAGAGAATATTTGGCCATTCACATCAGTCCCTGCCCCCAGTGGAGCTTACAATCTATGGACCTCATTCAGAGTCTCTCGTAAGCGGCCGCTCGCTCGTACGCCCAGCGAGAGAGAAAATCAAAATGTTATCACTCGCACGGGTGGTCACCCGCAACCAATGTGACGCCCATTCGTGACCAATGCACCTCCTCTAGCTAGCGAGTGATAGAAGCTAACGTTCAAGTCAGTCGTTGTCAGTCGATGTATGTTAATTTTGTTCTGATGGTTGCGGCCGCATGTGTTGTGTTGATGCCCACATGTCATGTTTCTATGGTCTATCAATCAGCTTGTTAATTGCTTTTTGTGAATTATGTAATTAGTGAGCTAAAGTGTTGGTGAACTTTTTTCTTCCCCTCTTTCAATTTGTCAATAAACTTTATTGTTCAAACGTCATTTAGTTAATGCTGTTGTTTTAATGCTAAAGCGTGTTTTTTTTTAATCAAATTAAAGTTTGTTTATTGCTTCCTAATGTTCTGATGTTGTTAAATGCATGTTGTAAATTACTATATTATTGTAAGTTTGTTTAATTTGCCCTGTTAACTTTGCAAACGCACATAAACGGCTTGAGCCAATCAGATATGGCAATATTTATTTTTATTTTAGTCACACGATTAATGCATTGTCCAATCGAAGTTAGTATATGTAAAATATGAAAATTATTTAGCCAATCATTTTTCATGTCACCCATGTATATTTTGTGTTTACTGTAAAACCTGCCATTGCCATCATGAGAGCTGCAGCATTTACACGTTGGGAGCTTACCATTCTGGTGAGTGTGCTGGACAGGCGGCTTGCCAGTATGGACCCCCCCATATCCAACCATGTAAAATGGCAGGGAGGTTCGTCGACGCCTCCGTTCAGCGGGCTTCCGCAGCAATATCGCCCAGCTTGAACGCTGCTGGTCGGATATACGGCGGCGTTCGCCCTTGCTTTTGGCCGATCTGCGTGCGCACGTACGTATGCGGAAGTATAGATTAGCGTTTTATTTTTGTTGTTGTAAAATATACATGTATTAGATATTTACACAAATATGGTAACAAACAGTAATGTATGTTGTACCTATAGTACAGTATGGGCCTACTGTACTTTGATATAATTGTCATTATGTAATATTTTCATAGAATGCACATATTCCAATTACTTATTTAATGTTGTATGCCAATTTAGTGGTGTCTTCAATGGAAATGCGTAAAAATATAAGATGTTTAAGAAAATATGTCTCACTTCTTAGGCCAACAGCCAAGACGGAGAATGCGGCACAGAATCCACCGAAATGCGGATCCAAACACCCCTCCAAACCCCTCCCCTTCCCAACAGGATCAACTCAGCCTTCCCTCCCCTGCCCAATACTCCCCAAGTAACTCTCCCTCCCCTGCCCACTCATGCCAAATAACCCCTCCCGACCTTGATGCCTCCTCCCAAATCACTCCTCCCTATGCGGACTTCAAGTCCATTTCCTCTCCCTCCCTTCCCCCTATGGAAGAACAGTCTTCACCTTCCCTGGCACGGATTCAAGGTAATGTGTACTTTAACTGTTTTTTTTACATAAATATGTGACTTAATGTAAATAGGATGTATGTGTGTAGGTCTACATGGTAGTGTTGCTAAGGTTAACTATCTTAACTATCTAATAATTTGAAATCCAGCCCTTGTTTTTTTTTTTATTTGAGTTAAATTTTGCTAAGTAATCATGTGAACCAACATCAGGTTTGTATGTATTGATGTTGTAATGTTTCAAATTTGACATTGCTCAAGGTTGGAAATAGAGTTTTTTTTAAAAGCAATGATAACCACGTGAACAAATGTGTTATGAATTTTAAACAATGAGAAGGGAATCTTTGCTTAGCTGCATGTTGATGCATATATTTAGTGTTGTGTTTTTTTGTGGTTAAACTAGGGAACATTTCAAGGTCACAAATGTCAGCACAGTCGTCCATAATTGTACGTAACCATGCACCCTGTACACAGAGTTAATTTGTATTGTAAAGCAAAACACTATTTGGCCCAGCATCATCATATGTTCACTACTATTCCCTGTTTTGACAAATTAGTAGTCTAAACTTTATGGTGTACACTGTAATTGGCCCTTTAAAATTAAAGAGTGTTTAGTTGTTTTCGTCAAACATAAGTCTAATACCTTGTTGATTTTTGCAATGTTTGTTTGTAACAACAATCTCAATTTTCGTTTGCAAATTTTTTGGAAAAAAAGGGGCCATTATCTCATCTATGCCATGCCACAGGCCAACACAGGACTTGTGTATCTGATAGGGTTTTAAACATTATCAATTAATAGTACTATGTATTAGTTAATAAGCAACATATATTGGTGTCCCCTCTGTTATCTGGCCCTTTAAGTAGAGGCCATGGTTTTTATGTACAAAATATATTTCAGTGTATCTATTTTTGTTTATAAATATTTTTAGATTACATCTGTATTACGGTGTTGAAATGGAAAACCACAAAACATTACTACAATATGCATAAACCCTTGGCCTTGTTTTGTTCATTTAATAGCCCAACAAATGGCCCATGCCTGTTCGTATGTTTTGGATTTTGTTTGAGTAGGCCTCAACTTCATTGTGTCCCCCACACTTTGTAGGGCATATAAGAAAGTAGTACTTTACAATGTTTTTGTTGTTAAAATCAAAGGTTTAGCTAATAAATATTTAATCTAATCTCTACAGATCCCAATATGCTGAATCGTATCCTCATTGAGGAAATTTGTTTGGTCAGGGTGTATTTCGCCCATGTGGACACATGTTTTGCCAGAATCCTTTTCGCCTTGGAGCAGCGTGATGTGTGATTTTTTGGTTATGTTTTTGTTTTGTTATACAATTAAACTTTGTTAAAAAAAACTACCTTAGTGTACAATTTTCTGCAAAATGAAGTGTCTAATCCTGGTTTAAAAATGGATCATTGTTTATTGAGCAATTTTGCATTATTGAGCATTTTCTTTGTCAGATTTACACATACTTAAACAATTCTATGGTTAGTAGGATCTGCATTTTTCAAATTTTTAAAATTTTGGGTTAACACGCGTTTATAGAAATGTTTGCCATCATTGGAATCCAAAAACAAAAATGTAGCATAAATAATTTGTTTAAATGTGTACACATAAATACATTTGGGTATTACTGGAAATTAGTGTGACATATGTTTTAGAACCTTGATTTAATGTGTGGCATGTTATTGGTTTGTGGTTTCTACATTTGTGTCAACTCAACTATAGACAAAAACCCACTTGTGCCAACAAATACAAACATATTACAGGCCACACAAATTTTTTTGGCACGTGGTTTAAGGGGAGGTCCTATTTTAAAATAAAAAATGAAAATTTAACAATGTATGTGATGTAAAAATATAACATTTATTTGTTTCAAAAACAGCCCAAACACACATAAAAAAGTCACCAAAATATACAAACACAAGGACATTCACAAAATAAACGTTGCTCAAAACAAAATCGCGAACTGTTCCAAATGGACATTCACATGGTGGTCCAATCCAGCAAAATTGTTTTTGGTTTTATTAATACAAGGGTATTGTCAAAGTGTTGGTCATGTCTTTTTGATTTAAACATTGTGGTAGGGAGAAGAAAAAAAAAACACAAATTAGTAACAGACGAGCGAAATTTCAAAGCCAAACATTGAAAATCAGCAAAAAAGAAATGCAGAAAACGATAAGTAATACCAAATTTGATGAAAAAATCAAAAAACATACCTGAAATGGTCTCACACCACCTACCTCCTGGGGGCCATCCTCTGGCAAGGCATCCTCTGGCTGCATTGGTACTCGACTCATTATGGCGATGTTATGAAATATCCCACACAGGACCACGATCCTCGAAACCATAACCGGAGAATACATTAGGGCGCCACCAGAGTGGTGGAGACATCTCAATTGTCCCTTTAAAAGGCCAATACAGTGCTCCACCACCTGCCTGGTGGCAGTAATCTCGGCATTATATTGTGTTTGTGGCCCTGGTGTGGGGGCCAAATAACGAGTCAGCAGCCAGGGCGTGCAAGGATATCCACTGTCGCCTGCAGGAAAGGATACAGAGTAATAATTACCTCCTAAAACAATAACATTCACTTCTTATTATAAACACATACCCAGGTTTCACTTACCCAGAAGCCACGCATCACCAGCTTGCAGTGTGGCTAATTTTTGCCAAATCCCTGAATGCTGTATCATAAATGCGTCATGTGAACTTCCAGGAAATTTGAAATTTAGGAAGAGGATCTGGAGGGAGGCATCACATAGCACCATCACATTCATGGAATGGTAATGTTTTGGATTTCAATAATATGTTCCTTCAATGCTGGAGGCTGAAGTGCTATGTGAGTGCCATCCACTACCCCTATGACGTGTGGAAAACCAGCAATGGCCATAAACTGCTGCTTGACCACACCAAGGGCTTCCATATCCAAAGGCATACTAATAAATTGTGCAATATGCTTAAAAAAAGCATCTAGCACACGCCTGAGCATCCTTGAAAATGATGACTGGGAAATGCCACCCATCAGACCCACAGTGGTCTGGAAGGACCCTGAGGCGCAGAAATGTAACACCGCCAGCAACTGGGTTAGTGGTGGTATTGATGTAGGAATGTGAATTTGACTTTCGAGATCACTCTTTATTATTGAAAGAGTGTCTAGGATAATGGTGGGTGGGAGGCGGTAAGTTGTTAACACCACATCATCTGGCATTCCAAAAAGGGTGACCCATGTTCGATATATCTGGGGCCTTGCACACCTCCTATGCCTACGCCGAGAAGGAGGACCAGGCGGGTAGGGGTTTTGTAGCATGGAGAGGATGAGTTTTCTCACGACTCTCTGAAATGTGTGGTGTCAAAAATTAGTTTAGCTGATAGTGAAATTGTTTAAAAATTTTACAAAAACTTAACTTAGTCAGAATGATGCAGATTCTTACAGGGTTGGCTTCCACCTACATGTGTTGTATGTATGTAAAAAAAAAAGAAACATGTCAGTATTTCTAATAAATACAATAAATGAAGTTTACGCAAAACACATATCAAATAATTTTAAATTAGTGGAAACAAACAGGAAAAAAAATTAAACAAAAGATCAAAAAAAATAAGGTTAGGCCCACAACCAAAGTACAGATGCTTGCAGAACTCAGATACACTTATCTGGGACCACGAAAAAGTGGGCCGGAATAATCCCAATGGCTAATATATACAACGATCAAAACTACATTAATATAAAAAATAAAAGTAGCCAAAAAAAAAAACACTTACTGGAAAACATGTCAGGACCACAATGGACTGATGCTTGCAGGACTCAGATACACTTAACTGGGACCACGAAAAAGTGGGCCGGAGTGATCCCAATGGCCAATATATCCAACGACCAAAACTACATTAATATAAAAAAATAAAATTAGCCAAAAAATAAGAAAAAACACTTACTGGAAAACATGTCAGGACCACAATGGACTGATGCTTGCAGGACTCTGATACACTTACCAGACTCTCAAGCCAACGATGTATTGTGCAAAAACTCAGCCAAACAGCAAACACCAGCCAACCAACAATAACGTACAAGTAATGGTCTATTTCGGTGAACCTTAAATAGGGACGCAAATCAAGCATTTAATGATTAATGAAGGAAAGGTGTGCATTATGCGTAGTCAAACATGGATGCACGCAACATGGATGCATGCCCAACCAATCCTTGATGCATTCTCATCTCATCATTCTCCCGCATTTAATGATTAATGAAGGAAAGGTGTGCATTATGCATAGACAAACATGGGTGCACACAACATGGATGCATGCCCAACCAATCCTTGATGCGTTCACATCTCATCATACTCCCGCATTTAATGATTAATGAAGGAAAGGTGTGCATTATGCATAGTCAAACATGGATGCACGCCCAACCAATCCATGATGCGTTCATATGTATAAATATGACTCAAACCAACACTAGTACTCATGCTTTCTCATTCTTTGACAACATGGATACAGAGGAACATGAAAACCCAAGCTAAGAACTATTAAGTAAGTTTGTTTAACAATGTTTGCAATTGACACTAAAACAAATGAGTAATAATTACACATGCATCACAAAGTTAATTTTTAATTTCCATGTTGTAGGTGGAGACCCTCAACACAGTCACAATGAGGAGGAGCCTGGCACAAGCCTGCAGAGGACAAGGAAGCCTCCATTTTCGAGGAAGGAGATGGAGGTATTGGTGACTATGTGCATGGACAATATTGTCCATGCACCAAGAAATATTGGGGCTGGACAAAAGGACATGATATGGGATGAGATATCCAGGGCTGTCAATGTTGCGGGGAACATGCCCAGATCCAATTGGGATGTTCGCAGAAGGTACAGAATTGCTAGTGTGAATGTGGTTTACAAATCTAAGTGTAAAATGTAATATTAATTACACAACTAAATTAACTCCAAACATTGCCAGATGGACGGACTTCAAATATTGGCTGAAGAGGAAACTAGGAAATAGGGCGGACCATGCCAGGGGGACAGGTGGTGGTCATACCCCTGAGGAGCTCACATTAACACCTTTGGAGCAGATGGCTCAAGGGTGTGTGGAGGAGGAGGAGGTAGTCGGCGTGTCCAATATGGACACTGACATGGCCGACTTTAACGCTTCACATGGCAGAGAAGGTAATTATTATTTTGAAAACAGGCCGCACAAAGCAAACACATTTGTAGCTTACAAAACTAAAAAACAATTGTATATTCATTTTCTTTCTTTACAGAACCCAAGGAGGAAGTGCCTGCTCCTGAGGTGATGGCTGGGCCCAGCACATATGGAGGCTCTGCAGAGGATGAGCCAATTTCTCCATCTGGGGACCCTGTGGAGCCCACTCCTGGGGCACTACCCCCCCAAGCATTGTCTCTCCTCACCAAGTTGGTCGACCAGACTCAGGGGAATACATCTGTTCTCCTGAGGATGGAGACCACTCTGGTGATGATAGATGGCAGATTGTTGAGGGTGGCGGAGGCCCTGGAGATATGTGCTGCGGCCCAGATTCGGGTGGCCGATATCCAGGAGCAGGCAAACAGAATTGCTATGATGGAGCTAGCCTCCCTTCCTCCAATTCCACCAAGGACCACCACCTCTGGCAGCCCAACAGCCACCCCTCAAAGCATGGCGAGCCCTATGCCTAGGCCAGAGCCAATTCCATCAAGCTCTGGCCAGGCCAGTCGGCGTGTTACACGCCAGTCGACTGTTCCGAAAAAGCCTCTTCACCCGAGCTGTACAAGACGCCGCAAATAGCCCTGGCTATCTCGACCTTCACCCGTTGATGTGCAGTCCCCATATTTCTTGTCACCCATACCTCCATCTCCTTTATCGTGATTTTAAATTTAAAATGTTGATTTTTTTTAAAAATTTGAAGGCATGTTTGAAAGTGCCTGGAAATGTGCAAGTGTGAAATGCAAAATCCTAAATAAACAAAAATATAAAAAAAACGCCTGAAATGACTTTGCAAAATATACATGGTTAATAAAGGATGGAAAAAACCATTGGATAGGAAAACACTTGTGCTGGGTAAATAATGCTAGTTACGTAACTAATTAGAAAAAAAGACGTTTCCTAAGGCATCCCTGTAAATTGAAAGTATTAGGATTACTTGCAAATGCAAAGGCAACGGAATAGTTGATCAGCCAATTAGCAGTGTTATTAGCAACATCAAACGATTATTAGCTGCTTGCATTGTGTGGTTCCAAATAGAAACATCACTCCTAACATCAGTTACATTAGCTAGTATCGATTGTACTCTGGGGCTTGCGGGAGCACATACCCTACCTCAAGCTGCACGATCATCCTCGAACCTGCTCACAGAATGACGTTTTACTACTTCCGGCCTTC
The DNA here is from genome assembly GCA_031769625.1 of Taudactylus pleione. Taxonomy (NCBI): domain Eukaryota; kingdom Metazoa; phylum Chordata; class Amphibia; order Anura; family Myobatrachidae; genus Taudactylus; species Taudactylus pleione. Next base: position 27,121,186 of record JAUIMM010000092.1, on the reverse strand, counting down.
TATGTCGCTCGTAGCAGGTAATGTATGGACGCCTCTAAAACGCAGTTCGAATGCTGAGGCACGCCTGCGTTTTCAGACCACCACCCCCGTCCACACCCACAAACAGCCTTTCATGTCAATCAAGTTTCGGGAGCTACTTCCGTCTCGCTAGCCGTACAAGCGACAGTATTTTGCCTCACAAGGGCTCATACGCACATGCGCACAATGAACCGTACGCATGCGCGGTTTGGGAACATCGGCTGCGTACGAGCGAGCGCCCGCTTACGAGAGACTCTGAATGAGGTCCTATATTCCCTACCACACGCTCACACACATACACACTAGGGTTAATTTTTGTTAGGAACCAATTAACCTACCAGTATATTTTTGGAGTGTGGGAGGAAACCGGAGCACCCGGAGGATACCCATGCAAGCACAAGGAGATTATACAAACTCCACATAGTTAGGGCCGTTGTGGGAATTGAACCCACGACCTCAGTGCTGAGAAGCAGTAATGCTAACCAATACACCGTTGTGCTGCCCACTTGTTTGTCAATACATTTACTGTAAGACCCTAGCATTATATTATCTGCTTCAAGATGCATAAAGTGTCCAGCAAAGGCCATAAAGCACCTCCTAGTAAAATTTCCTCGTGGAAATTGAAAATTTCATTTCTCAGACCTGCAAATGGCTAATCATAACTTTACCATTGAAATGTCCGCCATTTTGAAGTGTAAGTGGGTTTGGATGTGGAAATGAACTACACCTTTAAATTGCAGACATAGAGGAGTATTCAATATGGGAGCGAAAAGTCCGTGCTGGACTTTTCGCTCCACATCGGAGATTTTCCAGGGATAAAGTATCGGGCGCGCGCCCGCTTTATCCCCGTATTCAATATAAAAGCTACGAAAACGGGAACCTGCGAAGTGGGATCTGCGAAAAAACGAAATTTTCCTGGAATAAATTGTAGGACCCCCCTAAAGCTGTAAAAACATGGGGGATCACTTTGGGTACCCCCGTTTTAGCCTGCAAATGAAAGTCGGGGTTTTAAATAGCGGCTGCAGGTGTTTTTTTCCCGACACTGAAGAAGTGATGCAGAAGAGCACTTAGGTTTTTTTTCGTTTTTTTAAGTGGACTCATAAAATTTGGGGTACATGAAAATGGGTACTAGCATATTTTTAAGTCCCTAAAGTCTTTATTTAAAAATTCTGCAAATATGCACCTGCCGCTAATAGCCTATTCTAGAATACACCTGCCGCATACTTGCAGAATAGCCCTGAACCTATTTCCCTATTTTTAAACAATTTTTTCCCTTTTTTTTTTTCACCCCAAATTTTGAATCATTTTTTTGGGGTGTCCCTATTTTTTTTAAAAAAAAACTTTTTTTGATACAGTTTATTTTAAAATGACATTCCCGGGGATGCAGGCTATTTTTTTCAAGCCTGCACCCCTAAACCCCAATTCTGCACTTTTTTTCGCCACCTATTCAGTGGTGAAAAGTTATCCCCGTTTTTTTTCAAAGACTTTTCGAACCTGCGAAAAGTCTTTGAAATTGAATACGCTGTTAAACCAAAACCAGCGAAAATGACGTCATCGATGCAAAATTATCGCAAAAACTGACTTTTCGCTCCAAATTGAATTGCCCTGTTAGGGTCTGATTCATCATGGATTGAAATTGCAACCGCATACGCAGACCGGTCGATGGTGCATACTGCACATGTGTATGCACCACGGTGCTCGTGCGTGAGTTGATTGCTCTGCTATCACCTTATGCAAATACAAAGCCATCGCAGAGTGAGCTGTCAGGTCAGCGTTTGGGGGTGGTGACGTGGGAGTGGTCGGGGAAACGCAGACGTGTCTGTCCATTTGAACGCCGTTACTTGGGATTGCATAAATTAGCCACTACGTCGGCATACGCAGCTTGTGTGATTACTGCGTATGACAAGATTAGTAATTTCTGAGTAAGGTCAGACCTGTTGTAAATGTGTGTGAGGGGCCGATGTTACTCAATGTTCCTGATGTATACGCAGGACTGCAAGGTATTATGGATGTGCAAATGCGGTAGTGGGCGTCTCTATGCTGGCTTCGGGCTTCTCTCTACTAGCTTTGTGAATGTAATCATTAGCATATTTTCGCAGCTGTGATGCATACGAAATCGTAGCTGTGGTCGCATTAGCGTCCATCTCTGAATCAGACCCTTAGACTGCTTATGATGTGGATTATCCCTACTGAGAAATTTGCTTCCACAGAGAGAAAGCGGAGGATTTGTAAAACCGTGAGCACAGAAACAATCTCCACATTTGCAACATCCCAGAATCCGCGGACTTGTCTACCCTTGATTTGTATTTAACTAGGGCCTAGGCTGTTCACCACAATACTCCTTGATCCCCAACACATACATATTGTACATGTATCCTTATACACTGTTGCTCAAGTCGCGCCAAATAGCCCCTTTGGGCGCACCAGGTCCCAGGTGACTTGGTCATGTCATGCATCTTTCTTGCTCAAAATGATCATCTTATTCACATAAATAAAACAACTGTGAGCGACAAAACTACATTGCTAGCTTGCGTTGATCAATTTGATGTGCGCCATTTGTATATCTGTGCGCGACTGATTGTGAATGTTTGTAGTAAGGCCTCTGATGTGAGAGGCTTTTTCTCTCTCCAATTTCCATTGTACTTCATCTGCTACCCAATCAAGTCTCTTGATAAGTTGATGCACCATAATAATATCAAATAAAGTGTAACCTTGGGCGCCCCAATAAAAACACTTTTCAGCAGCAAATCAATTATATGGTTATATCCAACAATAACCCTTCAAGAATAATATAAACAATAAAATAATAATCAATCTGTGCTTGTATTATCTCTAATAAGGTAAGCGATACTTCCCTTAGTGTTCTGTCTTTTATATCATGGATCCTCAATATTCATTCCAGATGTATCAGAAATAGAACCATAGTGTAATACAGTTAACACATTTATTGATTCTAAAATATCAAGCATCAAAATTAAAACATAAAGTGCAAATTATGCTAAAATGCATAAGATATCTGATGACAAGTCAGATAATGTAGTGGGGAATTACCAGATATTCCTCATTAAAGGGCCCATAGTTGGTAAAAAATTTAAGGTCTCCGGAAACCTAATGGGGGTACCCTTCAGCTAAGGAATCCTTGGATCCTTCCCAGTAAGTTCCTCCACTAGTCACTCTTTCACCAACACATTGCGAGAGTTTTAACTCTCTTCCTCAAGGTTGGCTCAGTACAAGCTGTTTGGAGTTTCTGTCTGTGCCAGGAGTGCCGCTCTCAAGTAAGATTGCTGCCACAGTATTTTCTTGCGGGCACCCAGCTAAGTATACCAATCGAGGGAATGTCAGACCTTGCTTGTATTATATATATATATATATATATATATACAGTACATGTTATTTGATATCTAAGGTTTAGTGCATGATAAGCAGACCGTGTTTGGTGTCATTCTAAACTACTGTGTCTTTGCAGATTTCCGGTTCCATAGGGGAAGAAATCGCAACTTGTGCCTGCAAGTTATGGATCATAGAGAGTTAGGCATTGAAATGTATCCTGTAATGTAGCCAGTCTAATTTGTTATGCAGCGGGAAAATGGACACAAAGAGCTGTTGGAGGCTGGAATGTGACCATACGAATTGATCTATGAACTGTACTATAACAGAAGAACCAGGAAGAAGAACCAATGGAATCATGCCAAACTGTTCTATTGTATTGCCTATCTCTGTAAGAGTATATATGCAGGCTCTCTGAAACTAGATGCTAGTCTTCTTGCTTTGCTGTTGACGGAGGTTTCATCTTTGATGCCGTGATCTGGGACCAGAGCACGTGCGTATGTAATGACTGTACCTTGTGTCTGTATAATTTGTTTGTGCTAATTGTATTTAGATCACAGTGTGTAACCATCTGCTTTTATATTGAATAATAATTTTTGTGCTGTGGAACCACAATCAAAGTCTGAAAACAATTATTTCTTGTGTGACTCATTACGCTAAACAGTGACAATTTTAGAGTGTATAGATAGGTAGGAATCCATACCACTGTTCATGCCGGCCTCCTGTCTAGCTTCTAGAAAATGTCCCTCCCAAAATGGCCACCACCGCCGTACACAACGAGGACACCCAGACCGCATTGAATAGTTCTGCAGTAGACAGTGGCCATGACTGCAGGTGCCATGTGTGATTGCATGGCTTGCCCTCATTGAAAACTGTCTGCAGCAGAAAGTGGCCATGCCCTCAAGAGCCCTGTGTGATTGCACGGCTAGCCCGACCTGAAAAACCGGCTCTACTAACGGCATTGTTCTCACTGTACAGGGTATACAATCGGGAAGCCAGCTGCCTTAATACCGACAGCCGGCTTCCCGACTGTCATATCCAGGCGAGGGTGAAATGCCGTCTAAATGTAGACGCCTGACATTTCCCCGACGCCGGGAGACCAGCACCTGGCATCCCGTGCTGCCGGGATGCCGGGCGCCGCGAGCGGACAGCCGCGCGGGGGGGCGGATTAGGTTTAGGGCACCCGGGGGGGACTTAGGGTTAGGCACCCCCCCTGGAGGGTTAGGGTTAGGCTAGGGGGAGGGAGAGTTAGGGTTAGGCACCCCCGGGTGGGACTTAGGGTTAAGCAGCAGGGAAGGGGGGGTTAGAGTTAGGCACTTAGAGGGGGGATTAGGGTTAGGCACTTGGGGGGGAGGTTAGGGTTAGGCACTCCTAATATCGACGATCGGGATTTCCAGCGCTGTTGGGCTTCCGCTGCCGGGAACTCTGCTTTTGTCGGCCAGGCGCTGCTGGGAATCGAACGGCCGGCGGTATTTCATACCGATTCCCTGTACAGTACAGTATACAGTGAAATTCTATATTTCTATTTCCCGCATTTAAAAAAAAAATAACACGTTGGCCCCACATGGAAAACAACAAAGAGAATGGGCTCTCTAGTGTATAGTTGGGGGGGGGGCTGGGCATTCTTAAAATCAAGAGAAGTACTGTACTGTACAAGAATACTAACTTTCTGTTTGTGGGCTGACAGGCTCCTTCTCCTCCTCAGCATCAAGGTCAATGACCAAGGTATCTGCGTTTATGAGAAAAATAAATATTATACAGAAAAATAAAAAGGCAGTAACAGTACACTAGTGTGTCCATAACAGTTGTAATCATTACCACTATCAATTTAATCATCATCATCCTCCTTCTCCTCCTCTTCCTCCTGCATAAGGTGGCGTGGTTCTGGTCGTGTGAAAACAAATAATAAATAATGTAAGATTGCCTCAAAATAATTAAGAAAAAATTAATAAATAAACCCTGACTGTACAATTAAAATTATTATTAAAAGGGTAGAAAAAAAAGAACAGCTTAAAACCCCCAAAAAACACTCAGTACATGATAAAGCTGGGAAGCAAGGTGAGCAAGGGAGTAATTGGAGAGTACTTACTGGCTGGGGGAGGTCCACTTGGGCCAGCTTCCCTGCTGTCCTGCGGTGGTGGTGGTGTCTGGAATGTGAAACAATAACACTGTACTGTCAGTTTCCCTCAAAACGGTTTGGAAACAAATAAACGCCTACTGTACAATTCTTTACCAGAATCCTCCATAACACCACAAACAAACACAGTATACTGAAAGACTATACTTACTCGTTAGGCGGTTTTGCTGTCTTTGTAAAACAGTCTGAACCTGTCTGTCCTCCCTTTGCCACCGCTGAATGCATGTTAAAAAAAAACACTGTAATGTACAGTAATTTAGCCTTATAGACATTATGGCACACATTACTAGTGCCCTTATAGACATTATGCCACGCATTAGCAGTGCCTTTATACACATTACAGTACAGTATGCCACACATTACTATAATGTCCTTAGACACAAGACACATGAGTAGAGCCCTTATACTGTAGTGTTCATTCTACTATAGTACCCTGCATCTAATCATTGAGGAGGGCATACTATGCTGTAATAAAAAAAATAATGATATTAAAAATACAGTAGCTGTAGCGATACATCACGTCTACAATTTTGCCCACATAACTGATTAAGCAAAGGGTGTAAGAATGAACACTACTGTACCTTAAGGTGTGATATTATAGCAGATGATGCAGCACTCACCTGGATGCAGCCAGGCCTGGCGACAGGGGGGTACAAAGAGTACCCCTGTCCCGGGCCCCAAGGTGAAGAGGGGCCCCGAGACTTGACAACACATGCTGTGCTGCTCGTCCGGGACGGCACAACGCAACTGAACCAATAAACAAAGAAGCTACCACGGTAATCTCCCTAGGTGACCCCTTCCCCGTCTGGTGAGCGCTGCGCATGTACCATAATAATGAGGGACACTGGCACGTCATTACGTATGACGTTGCGCCCGCACTGTCCCGGCTTTCTATCACTTCCCTTTTTACCTCTTTGCCGCAGCAGCCTCCTATGAAGAGCTGGAGGAGGGAATCACACTCCACTCTAGTGACACTGGCTACAGACACCCTCCCCAGCCCTAGGTAATAACAGACTTGTGATAAGTGTAATTTACTTTATTTTTATTTAATCCCTATTCTAATGAAATATATATACAGTATATATATATATACATATATATATATATATATATGTATTTGTGTGTGTGTGTATGTATATGTACGTGTAAATGTATGCATGTGTGTGTGTGTATGTATATGTACGTGTAAATGTATGCATGTGTGTGTGTATGTATATACAAATGCATGTAGCCATAGGGATTATTGTGCCTCATAACCAATGCAGGGAAATGATACCAATGATCTCAAGTGAATGTATATATCTCTGGGGGGTTTTATTATAACTTCATAATGGGCATAAGATGCAATCAGGGAGATTGCTAGATTTATCAAGGAGTCAGGGAGATTGCTACTATTTCAGGAAGTCTCTCTGACAATCAAGGAGAGTTGGCAAGTATGTTGTACAGTACAGTATGTGTGTAAATCTGACTGATACTAGCCACCTCCCCAGCCATTGACCTCAATACACCTCACTATCATTTACAGTACATTAAGCCAAACAGTATGCCGCTATGACAGATACTGATTGGCTATATAATGACAGTAATGTACAGTATTTACTATATCTAAAGGCGGGTATCCACTTATAGATATACAAACGAGAGAACGATTACGACATTGCTGTCATGCTCTCGTTTGTATATCTAGTGATGTGCCTAGATGTAACGTTCACTCGTTCAGTCCAGGCACATCCCTCATCCCCGCACATGCTGAACCTGAAGAGATCGTGAGGTTGACCGGCATGTACGGGCGATGTCGGATGTTGGAAGCGACCAGCGGGCACGCGCATCGCTGGTCGCTTCCGATCAAAACATGCCCGATGCATGCGCATTTTGCAAGTGATTGCACGATAATGACTCTGCAGCTGCAGGGAGTTTCTCCGGACTAAATTGCTCCACCTCTTTTGAAGGGAGCAGACTGTCCAATGCCAGACATATTTATATAATATGTCACAGCGGGCATTCATATACACCCGCCATTTTTCAATATTGTTGGCGAGCGCCCTGTCCAGCCATCGCACGAGGATGAGCAGCTCACCCCTACAATAAGACCTATATCAAGCTACCATATTGTCAGAAATGAGTACGCATAGTAGGAATCAGGATGGTAGGATGCAGGATGCCCCATAATGTGTACAATTCAATGTCTACTGTATAGCTGTTTAGTGTAAAATACAACTGGGTGGCATACAGTAGGAAATGCCAGGTGGTGGGAGGTTGAGAGCAATGTATTGATTTCCGCAGAGTTCCTTAAGCGTATTGAACTGGAATTGCTCTGTCTTTATTTAACGCTGGTTGTGTGCCGTCTGGCCAACACAGATATGTATTTTTATAAATGACAGTACCCACACACCAAATGATTTTTTTTAATCCTGTATTGAATATTTAAAAGAAAAGAAAATTACAGATGTCCAAAATGACTTTGTTCCTTTCCAGGCCATGAACCCGAGGCACTCACTCCATAAGGCGCTCACCTTAACCACTCGACCACACACGCAAGCCGTATTGAGTCACACGTGTTGTATATGTGATGTGTGCGACTTTAAAGCAGGTAGAGTGCACAATACTATACAAAGTTCTTTAAGAATATTAAACTTGAACTGCTCTGTCTTTATTTAATGCTGGTTGTGCATCTCCTGGCATTGACAGTTATGAATTTTTATAAATGAGAGAACTCACACAACAAGTGATTTATGTTTAATCCTGTAGCGAAGATTTAAAAGAAAAAAAAAATAGAAAATAAAATACTGTTGTCCAAAATGACTTTGTTCTTTTCTGGGCCTTGAACCCGAGGCGCCCACTCAGTAAGGCATTCACCTTAACTACTCGACCACACACGCCAGCAGTATTGAGAGCCATACCTGTTATGTATGTGATGTGAAGTGTGCGACTTTAAAGCAGGTAAAGTGTACAATAATGTACAATAGCGGTTTAGCATGAAATGCAGCTGGGTGGCATACAGTAGCATAGAAATGCCAGGTGGTGGGAAGTTGGGAGCAATGTATTGAGTTCAGTAGAGTTCTTTAGGAATATTGAACTTGAATTGCTTTGTCTTTATTTAATGCTGGTTGTGCATCTTCTGGCCATTACAGATATGTATTTTTATAAATGACAGAACTCACACACCAAGTGATATATTTTTAATCCTGTAATGAAGATTTAAAAGAAAAAAAATACAGATGTCCATTGTTCATTCATGACAAAACACAGTCCAGTACTACTGTTTAGTGTAATGAATGACAGGTTCCATCAGCCAATCAGCAGAAGGAGCTACAAAAACTTTGTTAGCTATTTCACGCATGCACTATACAGTTTCTAAAAAGCAACATCTGGTGGACAGAAATTTGTATTACACACTCCGGCTTTTCCAGCGCTTCAGTATGTTACGTTGCGCCTTACTGCAGCATGCTACGAGACACATCTCCACGGCAGGGAGCGACTAGCACGGCGCGCTACATGGCATATGGAGCAAAGATGTAGCAGGACACATCTGTACCTAGCCCAAAAGATTTCTTTAGGGAATGCTTCTTGGAAGGTACAGTAGCTCCTCAGTATTAGTGCAATTTACCCAAATATAATCTCATAAGTTTACAATATAATATTTAATAGACCAACAGGTCAAATACTAGGATCAATAAACTACATATAGCAGTAATCACTTCCTACCGGACATCTGTTGGTATCATGCACATCATACAATATGTGTAGACTAGACTCTGAGTTGACATGTGTAATCCTGCAAAGTATCACACAAATTGCCTTCACAGATTTCCTTTCAGAATGGCACTGCTCTATTCATCTCTGCAGGGTAGAACTGAAAAGAACATTGGCTGAATTTCTAAGGGTGTGGCCTGCTATGGAACCTTTTTATTACATAATATTTATTTTTATATAAACCTATTTTCTCTGATGGACTTAACCGAGGAATATACTGATACACAGTATGTGCTACTATGCCGTTTGGTAAGTTTACTGCTTATTGAGAAGTACTGTTATCCTGTAGGTAGTAACACAAGAAGCATACGCATTGCAAGACATCTGAAAAACAACAACTCTTTCTCAATAACAATTCATTACAGGAATATTTGCAATAATGAAAATAGTTTCTGGAGTCTTGTGGGAATATTACACAGTTTGTTTGTTTTTTTGATTTAGGAAATGATCCAGTGCAACCCAGCTGGGGCGGATGTGAGCCAGCAGATGAACATTGCACATTATTATCTAAGCATGTTGTCATTTTCAAGAGTTCCATAAATAGGTTAATTAGAGGTAAAGAATGCAATTGTTGTGTTTAAGGCAAAATTACATAGAATTATTCATGTTTTATTTGTTCATCATGCCAAGCAATAAACCTATTTTAACAGTTACATGCCAAATGTTTGATTGCCTTCCATTCATACTAGCCATAATCATTGCATATATGTTATATGTAGCCTCCATTTTGTTACTTACTGCACATTAAAGCTTAATTACCATCTATGATTTATACAATATATGGGTCCATGGGTATACGATATGACCGAACATGTATTTATAGTTTATTAACTTGATACGTTTATGTATTGAAAAATGTATTATATAACAGGGATGTAGTTACATTACCTACCACCTGGATACCGGCTGGCAAAATCCTGGCGCCGGAATCTCGAACCGCGGACAGATGACCAGAGCCGGAATCCCGACATGAGTGGAGATGCCGATGCCGGGATCCCGACAGCCGACTTTCCTGATTGTAAGTATAATGGGCAGCTTTAGCTTTTACTCGCGAGGGCTGGAGGGTGGGTTAGATTTAGGCACCCCGGGAGGGTTAGGGTTAGGCTGCGGGAGAGGGGTAGGTTAGGGTTAGGCTACGGACAGGGTGGGGTTAGGGTTCGGCACCACCGGAGGGGGTTAGGGTTAGGCACTAAGGGGGAGGGTTAGGTTCAGGCACTAAGGAGGGAGGGATAGGTTTAGGCAATAACCAGGAGGGTTAGGGTGCGGGGTAGGGAGGGTTAGGGTGCAGAAAAGGAGGGTTAGGGTTACAGAGTGAATGGGGGAGGGTTAGCATACTTATATATCCCTGTTGGGATTCTCAGCATCGGGATGCCGCTGACGGTCTTTTGACAACCGGCATCCTATACCCAACCCCTATAACAAACTAGAGTGTGTGTCTAGCACAAGCCAAGGAGAGATATGGAGAGAGGCCTCTCCTCACCTCCCCCCACAGCTCCTAAGTAAACTACAGTACCAGCCACTCAGCTCCTAACTGTCATCTTACAAGTTGTGGGTTCTATTTACTAACACTCCACTTTCCATGGAGTTAATGCCGCTCCTGCTCCGCCCGCTAGCGCTGCGAAGCAGGAGATGGCTACCACAGCTGTTAGTAAAAATAGACCTGCCGAGGAGAGTGAACGCTAAGTCACCCCCTCGGTGGTAACAACTAGGACCCCTTTCCCCTGGCAGCCTGTGTGACTCACCATCTTCCGGCCGGCAGCTGCAGCAGTGACCTTTTTTTTTTTACTTTATTTTATATATTTTTATTGTTCACATGAGGTCTGATGCAATGTTGTTGTTCGTGCTTCAGGTTTTTGGGAAGGCACTTAAAATTTACACATACAAGAGTTGACGCAGTTTTGGATGAGGATGGAACTTGAATGTTTCGGCACTGTGCATGCACCAGAGCCAAGCACACAGATCTACAGGCGATGCTGAGCAGTATCTTCAGTTGCAGCTGAATGAGCATAACTGTGTTATCACAGTGCATTTGCAAGTATGCTAAGTTCAGTTAAATATAATTTAACTTGAGAGTGGCTTATGCACTTGCTCCCCCATTTCAGAGATAGGCTGGGAGTATGCTTCTGCGTTATGATGTCAGTGCAGACAGAGAGTAAGCGGTAATTTACTATGGTGAGAGTTTTTTTAGAAGTGGAGATGTTGCCCATAGCAACCAATCAGATTCTAGCTATTATCTTCTAGAAGGTGCTATTTAAATGTTAAGCAGAATCTGATTGGTTGCTATGGGCAGAATCTCCACATCTAAAAACTCTCACTTTAGTAAATTTACCCCTAAGTGTTGATTAGGGCTGTCACAATCCTGCGGACCAACCCTCCAGATACGCTAATCTGAGAATCGCCGTCCGTTACTTTTACAGGTTACCTCAGCATGTGTGGTTAAATAAACTGGGTAACTGCCACCAGCAGAAGAAAACTATAATGCTAAAGCATAAGGTGGGCTTCTGCTCCCACCTGCACACACAATTACCAATACTTAGAAAAATAGGTAACATTAGCCATATGAGGCCTTGGGTCATAAAAACACAGATCCAGAACTAGAATTAATGTTTAATTCAAGAATATCTTCAAAGCTTAGTTTCAAAAAGTTACAAGAAAATAATAAGGTTAAAAGGAATTACACAATTACTCACAATTTCCAGCAATAAAATAACAAATTGGAGAAACGAACCACTTGGACCACGTCGACTTAAGTAATTCTGGGATGAGGCCGTCCCAATGACGATTTTCGGATCATCTATATCTTTCGATAGCCTCATGCAAAATGAACCATGTTTCCTATCACACACGTTTATTCCCTTTTACAGGCTGCTCTGGGTCACTCCCCCCTCCTCGCCCTTGGGATAGTTTAACCCTTCCATTGTTTAGATGACTGTAACACAGGGTTTCTTGGTCACCTGAGCAGAGGTTAGGTAACTGCTCACTACCTCATGTTTAAAGCTCAGAGGTTAGGAGAGAGATTCTACACCTTGCTGGTCGGTCTGTATCTAGTTGTCCTGTAAGCCTGACCAGGGTTGCTGAGAGGGAGGGGTTAGCGGGTACTAATTACCCGGTCCCGGGCTTGCTGGAGGGGCCCGGCGGGGGCCCAGGTCCAGCACCGCCACCCCCTCCCTCTTACATCAAAGCAGCCCAACACACGCTGCTGTGTGCTGGGCTGCACTGGGAGACAGCTCGCAGCTGCTAATAAGCAGCCACAGCAGTCTCCTATGCATGTGGGGGGAGCGATCAAGCTGATTGCGCCCCCCACTGGTCATGCGCTGGGCTCAGGGGGCTCATAGCGCACACCTTGCCAGAGCACGGCGCTGTAAAACTTTTCTTTTTTTACCTCTTTACCTAAGGGGCGTAGCCACACCTCCTGTGATTAGACCACTTCCCCTTTTACCCGGGCGCGGTGAGCTGTTAATGACGGCTTATCAAGGGCCTGGCCAGATGTCCTGTAATTTCCACAGACATTTTTCTTATAAGCCACATACAATTGAACATATTTGTGGCTGAGGCAGGAAGACAGAAATTTAGGAGTTTTGTCACCTATAAAAAGAATGCTACACACCAATATACAAGGGAACATTACACGTTCATACTAGGGATGTGCAGGCTCGGATAGGTTTGAATTTTCCCGCCAAGTTTGGATTTTTCCCGCCAAAAAATGGGTCTAAGAAAGAGGCAAAATGTCATCTTTCATGGACAAACATCATCTTCCATGGACTTTTGTCCAGGAATGATGATGTTTGTCCATGAAAGATGATGTTATGCCTCTTTCTGAGACCCGTTTTTTGGTGGGAAAAATACGAACTTGGCGGGAAAATTTGAACCTATTAAATTTACCTGTGGTATTACTACAAGTGTATTTTTAATTTTAATTTTTAGATTTTAATTTTTATTTTAATATATACGGACACCACATACTCCCTCCAATTGGATGGTTGCATGGGGACCTAAAGAAAACGCTATGGGCCAAATGTAATAGGTAGACAGTTTTAGTAACAGTACAAACTCGCACTTTCTCGCACTTTTAAAAAACTCGCAAATTCAATAGCCTGCAAACTTTTCAGCTCGAGGCTACTGCATTTGCGAGTGCAGGCGAGTTTAGGACTATGTAAACTGACACCTTTTAATGCGAGTAGCATTAAAAGGTGTGAGTTTTAGAGAGCCATCACAGATCAGTGAGATCCGTGATGGCTTCTGTGTGTGTTAAAAAAAAAAAACGTGCACCCCCTCCCCAAAAGCATAACCAGCCCCGGGCTTTATAACGCCTGTTCTGGTTCTAAAAATACAGGGGCCAAAATGCGTAGGGGGCCCCTGTATATTAAGAACCAGCACAGGGCTTTGTTGAGCCGGTCCTGGTTCTGGAAAATCAGGGGACAAAACGAGTAGGGGTCCCCTGAAGATTCCAGAACCAGCACCGAACTCTGTCTAGCGGGAGGATAATGCCACAGCCAGGGAAAACCTTTCAGCGCTTTCCCCGGCCAAAGCATTACCCCTGACCGCTAGTCAGTCCAGGCCGGGGATCCCTGGGGAGTTTTCCATATTGTCTTTATTTGTAGAACCACAAGTACCAGCAAGCCTCCCCTGCATGCTGGTATTTGGAGAACCACAAATACCAGCATGCGGGGCATTACGGGCCCGCTGGCACTTGTAGTTCCACAACGAAAGAAATACGTAAATAAACAAACTGACACCGTGAAAGTATAATTTTAATAAAACATACATGCACACTCACACTCACACATACTCACCTAGTATCCGTAGTAATCCATAGGGGTGTACCTGAAAAAAAAATCCATACTCACCTCTCCTATACGTCGATCACGTCCTCTTCTGCAAGTAGGCAATCCAGGGGTGAAAATAAAAAAACGGAAAAAAAATGAACCATACGGACCGAGCAAAGGTATGTGTGTACACATACCTTTGCTCCGCGTAAATGACCGGGGCACACGTGTGCCCCGTCAGTGATGTGAGTTTGAGAATGGAGAGTTTTAGTAACTCTGAAAAATGCAAGTTTTAGTGAACTGACACCCTATTACATTGGAGAGTTGTGAAAAATTGCGAGTTTAGCACCAAACTCGCAATTTACCAAAACAGACTACTTATTACATTTGGCCCTATGTGTTTTACACCAGCTGATTTGAAGTAAGCATACGTGTAAGAACTTCATTTATCTTGTACGTTCACGTATTCGGTGGTTTGACTTGAGATTTGAAAATAATTTCTGGAAGCCTTCCTGAAGTGTCACCCTGGTGGAGAGGATCCTACTTTGCACTTATTTTTCCTTCCCAGCACCACTATAGGAATGGAACTTTCATTTAATTGACAATATTACACTATTGTTGACTTTTGTTTTTTGTGTTTTTTCATATATGAGAATGGACCTATCGTTGAAGATCTAAACTGAATAATTTTGGAGCGCAAGTGAGGTTGTTTTGTTTTTTTGTTTATATTTATCTGTCATAAGTTTGGTGACTTATTATCCTGTGACTTTTGCTGCTGCAAGTGCAAGGCTGCATCATAGCAACTCTTCTATGAAGCAGCTTATATAAGCTGCTGCGAGCAGGAGGCCTGCAGTTCATCGGTGAAGATGATGGAGAAGAGACCTACCGAAGAAGGAAGATACACAATGCCAGAAGTAAGAGGAAGTGAAATGGCTCTAGAAGGAAGACAGAAGACGCTGAGGCAAGAACAGAAGATAGCAAGTCCTGGCAAAAAGAGGACATTTTAATAAAAGAGCTAACACTTGCCCCCTTGCTGTCTAGGTGAAGATCAAATTGCCAGGGAGAGGCAAGGTGACAAGTGTTGCAGACTCCTTTAGGGAAGAGCCAGCACACAATCCATCCTATACATAAGAGCACCCCTGGGTACCCACTTTTGTGTCTGCCGAGGTCAGCCAATGAGGTAAGGCCCTAGTTGGGCACTTCAATATTACTAAGTCCCAGTAAGTTACATGGTCTTGAGACACCAGGTAGGCAGGGCCAGATTAACAATGGGGCGGATGGAGCTACAGCTCCAGGCCTCCACATAAAAATAGGCCCATTGTCATGACAACATGATGTTGACTGGCCATCAGCTCTCCACACGGTCAGCCATAAATCATAAGTAGTAAAATTGTATTTCTATTTACCTCACAAAATGAAGCGCTTTTTTTTCTTTTACATATATAGGGAGACATTGGGGCTGAGAGTATAGGGGTGTACACACCCACATGGCACTGGCCACACCCACACAGTACTGGTCACACCTCCTCTGCTTCTCATAATAGGCCATGGTCATTTTCAGCTCCAGGCCCATGTAACTCTCAATCCGGCCCTGCAGGTAGGTAGTGTCCATTAGCCCATTATGATATTTATGTGTAGTGGGCACACGACCTACAATGCTCAGAAGATACTTAGGCCTGGGGGCACAATTAGGAAGTGATCCCTACTGTACTCTAATGCACAGCACTTCCCCTAACTACCACGGTATATATTTGGATCTTGAAAAGATCTTGTTCCATGGGCAGCACCCCGCTTGTTCTCCTACCAAAATCAGCAGTTGAGTGCTATGGTAAATAGGACATGTCCAGGGAACATGTAATAATTGTGGTCTCCATGTAGAGGTATTGTATTGATTGCAATGTGCACTGCATTGTATGTTAGACTGACGTTGTGATTGCTGCTTTAAAAATTTGGGCAGAGTCGGCCGGACTTTCATCAGAGTCTGCATCTCACAGGCTACTACATAAGCCCCCATGTGTTTTCACAGTAGGCCAGAGAACACTGCTTTATGGACCCTACGGGTGCTACTTTCGTCTGAGTGTTCTAACACTCGTTAGGTGAAAAAAGGTGTCTGAGGTGCCTAGTCTCTTTCCTGTTGTAATTGTTTTGTTTGTGTCTAAATCTTTCCCCATTCCAGAGTCGTCCAACCTGAGTTCCAGGACCACCTACACATCATCCAGCGTCCTGAAGGTGAGAGCAGGCAAATAGCCCAATATTGCAGAATGTCACCTCATTTTAATTAACTTGATACCAATAGTAATGTGATGGAAATTTACATGTTGGTAAATGTGATTGGAAGATGACTGGTATTGACCTTTATTCTGTCCATAGAAACAGTCACCAGAATCCAGAAGAGATCCAGCTGCTGGGTCTATTATTTGTTCAGTTTGGCGACCTAGCCCGACTAGATACTGATCATTTACTGTAGATCCAAGTGGCAGGTATCAGTCTGTGATTGTTTTAATCATAAATCCATTAAAGTCATTACTGCTAAAGCCCCCAGTGTTGGATCATAGGATTTGCTCAGCTTGGTTTAAACAATTCAGTATATTTTCTTCTGATTTTAAAGGATAACACACAGACAATATTAATTGTCAATAAAAATGGCTCGTTAGCTTGTACTTACACAAACACTTTGTCCTTACTAGTGGGAGTCCCTAGGAAGTATAGACTAATAATGGCCCCAACCATCCCCATCTTGTTCCTTGGGTCACAAGTTAGTAATGGGATAAAGAGCTCACAAATAGCAGATACAGATTATGGGCCTGATTCAGAGTTGGGAATAGAGAGAGATATCTCTCTCAACTGATCATCTTGGTGAAACTGCAGTTGGGGCAGATTTAAAATGTGCAGAGAGATTTAGATTTGGGAGGGAGGTGTCCAAACTGACATCTAAATTGTAGAGTAATAATAAAGCTGTGCAGTATTTGTGGGTTACATGTAAAAGCAGCCAGTATTTACCCTACATGCAAAAAAAAATTATGTATTTACACCCCTTGCATTGAAACATGGTTTGTCCGGGTACACAGTTAAGTGCTATCTCTCTCTCTATTCCCAACTCTGAATCAGGCCCTGGACCTTGTGAATGGCATTACTCTGGTAGCTGCCAGAAACATTTTGGGTTGTTAACTTTATGATAAAGTACAATTTAGTACTAGATTTTCTATTATGTTTTGTAATAAAACATGAACAGATATGTGATGCACAGCAGTTAAAATCAAATTACAGTATGACATACTATATTTACAGAGTTTTTGAAATATACTGTATGAAATAGTTTAATTTACCCTGTAAATATTTGCATTGATTCATCTATATGTGCCACTGTTAAACAGCCACTATTGCATGGTAACTGAAAAGTCATTTGTAAGGTTTGGCAAACATACATTTACTGTCTATGTATCCCTGCAGTCAGTGCTGCACCTTGCATTCATTGTAAAATGCACATAACAGTCACATAAGAAAACATTACTGTAAATGAACCCTCTTTTGATTTGTCTCATTTGCCTATAAACTTCACCTTATGCAGTCATCAATATGAAAAACACAGTAGCTTGCCCTGTAAAACCAATATGACATTTGTGAGGCAAAGCTGAGGCTGGCGAAATGTTGTCCCAGACAAGTACAGCAGCATTAGCTGACCTCCACATTGCAGATTTGCATGTTTGTCATACAGAGATATTCCATAAACACGGATGATTCTGGGAGGTTTCTAGGCTGCACTTAAAATGAGAACTTTAGTCTGCCAAGAAGCCATGAAAGAAAGTCCTAGTGAGATGCCAGAAGAAATGGGAGAGTCTCTGACTTGTTGATGTGGGAAAGCAGTGCTGGAGGTTGGTGTTTCACACCTAAACCAGGGACTTTGTGAGCGCAACCCACTCCTGGCTTTCTTTGTATATTTTTGACTCTTATTTGGACAATAACTGTGAATCTGAATCTAGATGTGATGTATGATAAGCTAAAATATAAGTTCCCATTGCCTCAGAGATTTTGGTACAAACAGAAATATTTACTGTAGGCATCATACTGTGGAATGTATGTTTAGCTAGAAGCATAAATTGAATTATGTACTATAACATTGGGTTATAGTACTATAACTATAACAAGGGTTGTACTATAACAAGGGTTAGGAAATGTTTAAGGTATAAAAAATAATCTGTTACAAAAAAAGAATAGACTTTATTTATTTATTATTTATTTATATAGCTCACACATATTCCACAGCACTTTACAGCTCCACTGGGACACAAGTCCCTGTCCCAGTGGAGCTTACAATCTATATTCCCTATCACATGCACGTACACACTAGGGTTAATTTGTGTTGGGAGTCGATTAACCTACCAGTATATTTTTGGAGTGTGGGAGGGAACCGTAGCCCCCCGGAGGAAACCCACACAAACTATACAAACTCTGCACAGGTAGGGCCGTGGTGAGAATCAAATCCATGACCTCAGTGCTGTGAGGCAGTAATGCTAACCATTACACCGTCTGTGCTATTATATTAGACTTCTGTCTCATATAATATACATGATAATCCTTCATGCACAACGCGCTGCCCTTTTAAGTAACACTACCCAGAAGTTTTTACTCACTTTAGTGACTAAGATGAATATTGGTGGTATAAATTCAGGTCAGTGATTTATTATATGTAAGGGCCATCCTTCCAAAACATTTCACATCCTAAGCTATGGGAGCTGCTACTCTGGAGCATGAAACATCCAGCATCTTGTACTTCAGGTACATTTTCTATTACGATATTTACTGTAATTCAGTGTTTTCCTGTTTTGTGTTATCCTTTACCAGTGTAATGAAGATACCCATATATATTGATTATCTGAAATCATAACAGAGATCAGTTTACAGCTGAATTATTATTATAAGGTTCAATGGTGTAGTGAGTTTTAGAGATAACACAGTAACAAATTAGTTGTCAGAAAATATCTTTATGGTCCTGCATGTAAAATAAATAAACGTTTGTTATGTCAAATTGACACAACTGGTGGTATTCTGGCAGAAAGGCATACTACATAGATGAGAGCAATGCCCACACATGAGACATATATCACTGATGCCAGTCTGACGCTTTTTAGCTGTGTTGGTTACAGGACACACCCAAAAGACATATGGGAACTGGGAGTAGTAATATAGGATGTGTTCCTATCTCTAACAAAACTATAGACATACAGTATCAAATCATAAATACTGTATGAAATTACCGCAAGTCCTTTATTTTTCTATTTTACCCCAATTTCAAATGATCATCTATGGGGAAGCTGATGTCACTAACAACTTAAAGACAGCATCCGGCACTCTATTTAAATGGTAGCAATGTGCAAAATGTACTGTCTGTGGACTCTAGTAGCAAACAGGAGTTAACTGTACATCTACTATCCAATTGGAGCTCCCAACACTGCTTTCTGGTTGTTGAGATTGTGCCTAGAGCTCTAATTGGATAACTGGCTACTGAAGTCCTCTTACTTCATGCACATCTGTATTGTCTTCTAACTGCCAGTGCCTGCTACTATGCTAGTAATGACAGCCGCACTGAGCTTTACCTGACAGAAGGAAATCGATAGAACGGTGCCTTATTGTCATTAGCGCTTTGAATGAGTACAGCAACACAGTGCACTCACCAGATATAGCTCAGCTTTGTATACCAGCCAACATATATACAAGCCAACATATAGCACTCAGTCAATCTTAAATACTAGTCACCACATATTGATCAGCTTTATATACTAGACACTATATACATCTTAACTGTATAATATTGCCACAACATACTGACAGACATATTATACTGTATGTCTTCACTATTAGGCGTAAACTGTATGGGCACTGCTAGGTGCTGTCCCTATTGGGGAGCACGTATGTGAAACCTGGCTGTACATATAATTATAGAGGATGTTATTTTATGATATGATAAATCATTTGATAATTCATTATGAGCAACTTTTCAAGCAGAAGCCCTCTGTGATTCCTTATGGGTCCTGAGGATCTCTGCCCAGCGTTGGCTATATTACTGGCATGGGATATTTTGTACTACTGGGCTATAATACAGTAAACTAGCTTTGTACATACTTAGGTATACAGTACTTTACAACTAACTATACCTAATTCCCAGTGCTAATTATAAGCTTTAAATATATATCAGGTCTGGCGCCATGAGATCGGGGCCAAAACCTTAAGCACAATGCTTACGGTTTCTCTTAAAATAGTTTTTGTTGATTTATAGCTACTTATTAAATATTTTGAAACAGCTGCATAGATTCATCAACTATACAGAGACACTAAACATAAACTTCCTCCCAAAATAACGTTACACTAAGTGTACATGTCCAGTAAGAGCATTTATAATAATAATTATGGAAAACTTGGTGTGACTGGACCACAGGACAAGGTTTGACAACTTGGTAGCACCTCTGTGACACTGGCCTGATTCAGCACTGAACGCAGATTCCCGATGTTTGGGAATCTGCGCAAGTGCAGGACCCATTATGCGAGTGTGCACACAGACTGGCAGCAGAATGGCAGTGAAGCTGACTGGCAGTGACTGACAGTCTGCTGCCGTTTGCGTGCAGCTTTGCAGTTACGATCCTTGGAGAATCAGGCCCTGAGTTAAAATGCCGGCGACGGACCAGCATATTGCATCCTTCGCAGCCCGACACGTCACTGAATTCGCCAAATTTTGCTCGCAGCCCCATGGGGCTGCAAGCAAGATTTGGCAAATCCGCGCTGCCGTAAAGTGTGTCCACAGCCACGATGACTCGCAGTGGCAAGATCATCACACGGAATAGGATTGACCTATTTACAACCTTTTTTTACTGGCTTATGACAGTGTGCTGGGGGTCATTTTTGCGTTTTAGTTCCTGTTGATCCACACGCTTACACTGCTCTGCCCATTGCACAAGACGTGCACGCAGACTGTGGGGGGCCCAAGTAGTCACTACAGTGGGTACCGAGCAGCCCATTCACAGCTATATTACGCTAGTAATGTGGACCCAGTATATGCCAGGTCAATTCAGCCCACTCCTGCTCCACCCTGTCCTGCCCCCTCCACACTATACTTACCGCCTGGTCCTCCTCTTCTCTCCAGCAGAATGGCTGTCCTCTCTCCCTCGCCAGCATTGGGAGGGTCACGCTCCAGCTCCCACTGTGCATGTCATAGACCTGACAGCCATCCATGATTATTATATAGATGTCATACTCTTCCAGTCTTCAGGATGCAGAGTTTCTGTCCTGTGTTGTCATATCCTCAATTTCAGAATTGCTTTTAGCATTGCAATATTTTTACAAGGCCAGATGCTGCTGATGAGGGATTTCTATGGTCATTTCATACTACTTTTGGTAACACCCATTACATTGGCTTGAAAGGGTGGAGCACAACTTTTAATAACCTATTATTAAAATAAAAGGATTACTATGTACTTTAAATCACTGATAAAAAATGTGATAGTGTGAGATAATTCTATTAGTCTGCATATCAAGCAATTGTAATATGTTGTATAGAAATGAAAAATATGTTTTCATAAATAAATGCTGTACTGGATATATATAATTATTACTTTTACCGTAAGTAGTTATTGCTGTGAAATACTAAAGCCTCTTCCCATGCAAGCGGCTGTTTTACACACTCTTCATACTATATGATTTTCCACCTCCACAATAGAGCAGCATTGATTCTTCTTTACTGAGAGGGCACATGAGGGATGGGAGGACGCAGAGGGGTGTTTCATTTTTGCTGAGACCATGACATCATAGCAAAATACTAACATTACATATTTTAAGAGGTCAATGTTTATGTTGTGTTTAACGCTACAAACCTTGTCACAAGTGTTATTGATGCAGACAGTAACAGCGGGCAGCAGACAAATAGGATCAAAATAGGACCAATAACCTCCTCCTGCAGTATTATACATCTACTTTCATCTAGATGGTTTAAGAAATACATTCTATACACTATAAACTGCAGGAATGACTGTCATTAGGACATACATATAGCATAGTAAGATATTAAATACAACATTCACATGCCTAATGCATGCTCTCAAAAGCTAGTTTGCTACTCCATATATGATTTAGAACTCGGGCCTTAGGCATGTTGGATTATGTACAAATTATAACTCTACCATGTAAACATTTATGTTTCTTATTTTTTTTTTTATACACTTTCCTTACTACAGGTGTATTTTATACTAACTGAAGTACCTGGTCTTGTCCGGGTTTAAATCTTGAAGTTATGAAGTTAGGCAACCCAGACCAATTGCCACTGTCTGTGAAGTTTTCATCCAAATCCATCCAGTGGAAGGTTCAGAACAGGCTCCCCGGGTGAAAGTTCTGCCCAATGTACTGTCACAAGCCACTGCACTGCTAATCCTGTGCAAGGCGAACGCCGGACCAGCGTTCGTTGAGACTCCGCCTACCTCCTGTCTGTCATTCTATGTCTGATCCGGATTGGCTCCTGAGTCCATATCCTACTGCTGTGAACATTGCTCCGATGCCAGTGATAGCGTTTTCACGTGTTTCCGGTTGTGACCAGTCTCCTGTTTGTTCAGTCGAGTTCCAGATTTCAGTTTGCCGTGTCTATACTCTGCTGATGGTTCCATCCAGGCGACACGGTCTGCATTACATCTGCTGTTTGCTGCTTGTGTCATCTAGGCGGCACGGTGTGCATCTCTGCCCTTAACCGCTAGTGTCATCCCAGCGGCACAGAGTGCACTCACATCCAAGTACGCAACCCAGTGTACCAGCACCAGTGTCAACCTGGTGACATTGGCCGAACCACAGCATCCAAAGATTGCAATCCAGCGTACCAACGCCCGCCAGTGTCAACCCGGCAACATTGGCCGCACCTCAGCGTCCAAAGTGCACTATCCGGCGTACCAAGCCAGTGTCAACCCGGCGACATTGGCTGCACCTCAGCATCCAAAGTGTGCTATCCGGCATACCAACACCAGTGTCAACCCGGCGACATTGGTCGCATCTCAGTGTCTTAGTGCGCAACCAGGCGCATCATCACCCAAGGCTGCCACACAGCCCAAAGGCTGCATGTTCTTCTCAGCCCACAGGCCACAATAAGCCAAGACATACCAGCCCTCACGGCTGCCACACAACCCAAAGGCTACATTTTGTCCTCGGCCCACAAGCCGCAACAAGCCAAGACATACCAGCCCTCAAGGCTGCCACACAGCCCAAAAGCAGCATCTTGTTCTCGGCCCACAGGCCACAACAAGCCAAAACATACCAGCCCTCAAGGCTGTCACACAGCCCAAAGACAGCATCTTGTTTACAGCCACAGGCCGCTACTTGCCAAGAGTACAACCTAAATCTGCCTGACTAACCCTCTGTTCCTAACATGTAAACCAACGGGATGTTCGACCGGGACCTAATCTTCAAGTCATTAAGTTAGGCATCCCAGACCAGTTGCCAGCCCTCTGTGAAGTTTTCATCCCAGACCATCCAGTGGAAGACCAAGAACTGGCTCCCTGGATCAGAGTTCTGCCCAGAATACACCAAAGGGAGGTCCGACTAGGACCTCAACCCCCTAGTATATCTTCTGGGATCCAGTGTTACCACTCTGTGAAGTGTTCATCCAAATCCATCCAGTGGAAGGCTCAGAAGAGCCTCCCCTGGTCAAATTTCTGCCCAGGGTACACCGACGGGGTCCGACCGGGACCCTAACTGCCCTAAAACCTGGTCAGGGTCCAACTGGACCATCTCACGTTGGTTTCATCCCAATCAGTGCAGGGGTGTCCGAATGCATAACCAGACAGACAAACAAACAGACCAATTAATTTTATATATAAGATGTGGGATCACTTATGGGGCATATACACTAGACGATAAAACGTAAGAATATGAACGATAAAACGATAACGATATCGTTCATATCGTCTAGTGTGTATGGTCCGAACAACCAATGATGCGAGCTCCCGCGGGTCATAACGATATCCCCAGTCGGCTGTACATGCAGCCCAATCTGGGGATATCGTGAGCGATGCCATGCTGCTGAATGGATCGCTACCCCCCCCCCCCAGCCGCCGTCCGTTGCTGGTCGGCATCGGCAATTGTGTATGCGGCTTAAGCTTCCAGATAGCCACGGAAGACAGAGATAAGTCACTCCTAAACTACCTAATGAATTATTCAGAGCGCAGTTGTCGCTGCCATCATTGATAGGTGCATACTCTTTTCAGATATTAAAGCATGACGCTCCAATAATCTGATCACTTTTGGTTCCATGGTAGTGGGGCAGCATGTTTTTATTCGTGTTCTAAGTTACAACTCACAGCCCAAAAGGTGAACCTGTTGTATATTCTTGGACTGAAAGGGCTACCTTGTGGTCATCTAATCCCTCCCTGAGACAGGCACTCAGGGCCAGATTAAAGTTTGTTTGGACCCTAGGGCAACTAAATTGTGGGGGCCCCCTTCAAGCCACACGGAGCCCACCAATACCCCCCCTCCCCCCCGCATGCCTCCATCCCACTCCTAATTACTCACCTGTCATCCTCTCAATTCACTGATGCGATGTGTCACGTAATGCCAATGAGGGGACTCAGGGCCTGACTCAGTACGGACCGCAACTGCGATCACAATAGCAATTACGCATGCCATCTTACTGCGAAGATATGGTAATGATTGCGAGCGCAATACCATACGTAGCCTATCATAAGGACGCCCCCTTTAATTTACACACATACGTAATAATTAGCAAGACTACGAAACCATCGGTAACATCGAGTACAATCACAATTGGCCGATTGCGTGCGTAATCGCAGTTGCAATCGCTGCTGAATCAGGCCTTCAGTCGGGAGCCACTCTGCACTGTATGCAGCTGCGCTGACTGTGCTGCTGCATGCAGTAGAACACAGTCACAGAGCCGCGGCAGCTGAGCCCCCAACCAGGAACAGGTGCCACCAGGCACCTATTTTTGTCAGGGCCACACCGGAATCGGTATGAAATACCGATAGTCGGGATCCTGGCGGTCAGAATCCTGATGCTGGGATCCCAACAGGGTTAACATACCGACACTTGTCGGTATGCTAACCCTCTCCCTTTCCCTACCCTCCCTCTTTGGTGCCTAACCTTAACCTCCCACTCTAGTGCCTGAACCTAACCTCCCCTTCCCCGCACCCTAAACCTAACCCTCCCACCCTTAGTGCCTAACCCTAACCCCTAAATCTAAACCTAACTCTCCCCACCAACCCTATCCTCCCCCCACCACCTTCGGCATCCCAGCGGTTGGGATGCCAGCGCCGGGATTCTGACTGGCGTCAGTAATGTAAGCGTCAGCATCCTGACCGCCAGGATGTTGAACGCATACCGGTCACACCGACCCCATGTGTGGGGGCCCCTCTGTGTGTCGCCACCCACTTAATCAGGCCCTGCAGTCACTGTTGCATTTATTTCACCAGGGCCGCTACTAGGGTAGTGCGACCTGTGCCATTGCACAGGGCACCACAGGGCAAGGGGCGCTGTTTGGGCCTGTCATTTTTCCTTTTTATTATCATTTTCACTTGTGGCCTCCTCTTCTTTTATCCCCAGCATCTCCTGACCTCCCCTATTTCTTCCCTGGCCCTTCCCGATGAAGCCATGGCCCTTTTTCAGGTGCACTATCTTATATGTAAAAAATGGGAGGACGCCAATGCTCTCTCTGGCACAGGGCACCAAAAAGTCTAGTTATGGCACTGGGTGGGAGAGATGCAGGGAATAATTCTGACTGCCATCTAAGGTGTGTTACCTCACCCTTGTGAGTCAAATTGACACCGTTGGGTTTGGTTATTTTGTCTTCTTCTTGATCAACTAGAGTATATAAGTTGAACTTGATGTGCCTCAGTCTTCTTTCAAACTGATTAACTAAACACAATATAATGAATCCTTATGATGGTTACCCAGGCATGATGTCAGAATTGTTTTACAAGGTAATTCCCTTCTAAATGCCGGGATAACAAGATTAATGTCATTAAACCATATCATCCATTACATACATTTGTTTTTATTATTTACTTAACACCATAACAAAGCAGATGTGTTTTACTATACTCTCACAAATCATATCAGCTAATAAAACTTTAACAAGACTAGTGATCATTCTCTGGTTCTTCTCAAAGAAGCATCATGAGACAATAAGAATCAGACTTTAATGATACACATAAAGCATGACAAAAGAAATATTGTTAAATACTTATATTTTCTAAATTGAAGGAGTTCAGTAATAAGTAAATCATGTTATATTGCATTTACACTGTTATGTTACTAAAGGCTTAAAGACACTTTTATAAGACTATTTTTGTGACCAATTCTGGTGCTAGAACTTACTAGGACCAAGGAAACAAGTACTATATTGAGGTAGTTATACTGTAATTGAAATACTAGTGGACAGGGGTGGATTGGGAATTTAAAGTGGTCCCATGTAGGCAGGTCCTAACCAACTGTAGGCAAGAGTTGGTGCGGTTAACAGACCATTAACCCTAGCCACATTACAATACAGAGAACATGACGGCCATAGAGGATATTGAGTATTCTAGTGACCACCATGCAGAACAGTGAACACCCTAGTGAGGACCATACAGTACTAATAGCATCCTAGTGATTGCATTACAGTGCAAAGACCATTTTCCTGACCGCAATAACATATAAAGATCATCCCGGAGACCACTATACAAAACCAATAGCATTCCAATGACCGCCATACAGTACAGAAAGCATGTTATTGGCAGCCATATGTTAGCCACTCCCAAAATAAAACAGCCTTATGATGAATGCACTATGGCTACTCTTTACATCCCTGCTAGTGGGTGATGGGGTAGTAGTTACAGTTGATCTTTGGGATCTTTTCCTGTGGTGCAACTAGTTCCAAAAAGATATGGCAGCAATAAGTTGCTTGCATTATAGTGCGGGTGTGGTATAATTTGTCAACATCATGTCAACATTCATAATGGTCATAATGTCAACATGCAGTATGTCAACATTCATCATGTCAACACTGATGACATTTCGACATAATTAAATATCGACAAAACGTCCCTGATGGTCTAGTGGTGTGGTGTTGTACCTGTTAAGGTGGGTCCAGTGGCTCCAGTTGTGTCTTCTGGTCCAGCATAGACAACAGGATGAAATCCAGCGATTAGTATTACTGATCCTAACTCTTCCCCTTGTGCCTAACCTCCCCTCCCGTAGCTTAACCCTAACCGTCTCCCTAGTGCCTAACCCTAACCTCCCCTCCCATAGCCTAGACCTAACTGTTCCTCTAGTGCCTAACCCTAACCTCTTGCAGCCTAGTCCTAACCGTCCCCCTAGTGCCTAACCCTAACCTCCCCTCCTGCAGTCTAACTCTAACCCTCTGCTGCCGGTCCGTGCTTAATGCAAACATTTCAAATATTGAAAGTGTGAACATATTGGCATTCTACAGATGCCAATATGTTCAATATCGACATTTGGACAATGTCTACAGCCAATTTTAAATGTTGACACTATGACTACATCCCTTATGGTGGTGCTTTCCAGCAAGTTTCAGTCTACCAGTTTTTGATCCACATTGAGTTCAGCCACTATAGAACTGCACTGATACAATGATTGAACTACATTCTATCAATATTCCAATTCCAACTGAATACCACGTAGTTCTACAAGTACCTGCATACCCTAGCAGTTTATACTGCTGGGGCTTGCTTGACCAGTACTGCACAGGTAACAATACTGAAATGTCTAATTTAACTGTGAAGTGTGGAATAAGCCCTAGTGCTTTGATTGAAGTTTTCTGTGGACCTAATACCCTTAGAGAGTTTAGCCCTGTGCTACACCAGATATGCCTGGTTGACATTATGAGTCGGAGACCACATGCCGTTTTTAGTTTCAAAAGCTTAGCTTGTCATAGCCTGGTGCACATGTTTTTTATTTAAATATTTATTTCTTTTCTTAGAGATGAGCGGTTTGGTTTTACTCGGTTATGTTCGGATCTCAAAAATGATATCATATTGGCTATCCAGTTCTCACGTGTTTCGGATAGCCAATAAGATAAATCCAAACTAATCCGCGCTAATTTGGCAAAAATGAACTGAGTCAAAACCGAACAGCTCACCTCTAATATTTTGTTTTACACTTGCAAGGACTGTGTTGCTGATCATCATCAGCTCAGACCTTATGCTGAATACACACTGGAAGATATTGTGCGTACAGACGATGAATTATATATCATCCTGACTATCTGCCTGTGTGTACACCCAGTACATCTGTGAACAACATAATTCACAAATATATAGCAACGTCAGTGCTGAATGGCAGAGGCGCTATATCTGAATGTGTAACAGAAATAAAGCCACCAGCGCAGCAAAGAACACCCAATATAAGTACACTAATTAGTGTTGTGGCAGGAGTTTCAAGCTGCCGTTGTGGTTGCTAACCATAGAAAGAAACAAAGAAAGGGATAAGGAAAAGCGCTAAGAAACACCTGAAATCTTACCGAATAATAAAATAAACAATTAAGTATCAGCTATATCCATGACAAATTTAAATCTTTTTAATTACTAAAAAGTATAATATACAATAAAAAGGTCAGTATACAGCAGACATCATTGGCCAATGAAAACATACATAAATAAATACATAAAAACATGGAATGTACTGTAATACAACAAATTGCATAAAAAAGTAGCAAATCAATGTCAATTGGTAGTGAATTGAAAAAATACCACAGCAAGAAATCGTTATTTTGTTTTAATCACCACAGTACTATGTATCAGATACCACTTAAGGGCTGATTATTTGTAGCAATGGCGTTTAACATTCCATGTGTGGGGAATTAATTTTCGTAGTGCTTCCAGCAATATATATATCATGGGTATCAATCAGAATACACAAAGTTCCATGGAAAAAAATCGTTATAGAGCGTTTTGAACAAATTTATATGTTTCTGTAATGATCCTCAAACTGAATCCTACTTTAGGGATAGTTGTAGCCCGTCACAATAGATAGCATATATGAAAGCAACGTCTCACTATTGTATGGACAAGATCTTTCTATTCTCGTAGTTCTAATGTCCCATATATACAGTAAAGTAATTTTAATTCTTTCTTATTATATTAACACTTATTGATTATCTTATTGATTATCTTGATACATCTATACTTTACACTTCACTATCACACTTCTTCCATTTTTCGTGTGATGCCCTGGGAGCGGTCCTTGGCTGGGTTCTTTTGGGCTGCTCTGCGCCTAGGAAGTGAACCCCTTAATGTTAGGGACGCCGGTATAGAGGAGCCTTGACGCTGGCCCAGCGCTTAATCATATATTTGCAAATGTATGCAACCAATACGTCTGAATTTCTATTATCATGTAGGATTCAAGTATTTTTGCTAATATTGCTGCAGTGTGCTGCAAGGAATCTTCTTTTTTCTGTGGTTCAGTATAAACCCCGCCCTTTACAAGCACCTGAGCAATATCATTAAACTGATGTGAGCGACCACCATACTTTCTATATACAGTAAGGTGTCTAGTCACTCACCAACATCATCCAGGTTCTCTCGGCCTGTTGGCAGGGGCCTCTTGCTCCCACTAGGTCCCGACTCGTGATTCCCTGTGGCGTGCGGCTTATGAGATTCAGCCTGGGTGTTACCTGTGATGTTTAGCGGTGATATGTGACAGACTCTAGCTTCCACTAGCCTTGGTGCAGAGACCGCTCTCCATGCTGCGTCCTGACTCGCGGCTCCCTGTAATGCTTGGCCCGATCACGTGAGTCCGGGTGATATCTACGGTGTTCTGCAGCGATATGCTGATCAAATGAAAAATCTCCGTAGGACAAGGATCACTCTGTCTCTCATAAGTTGGAGGCTTGACGTGGTTAGTGGAAAGCCAAATAAATTCGTGGAGGCAATGCTGGATAATAAAAAATCTCAAGGTGGTGACCAAAAACGCTGTTAACACTGACGTGTTTCTTCCCAATCGGAATTTCCACAGAGGGGTGTGTCATATCTGAATGCCATATCGATCACATCTGCATGTGTGACCAACTGACCGACCCATATGCTGGCCACAGGAACCAGCACAATGATGTCACAAATGGTTCCTGTGGCCAGACATATCAGGCGGCCGATTGGCAAGAGTGTATGCGAATATCTGAGATATAAAGGTCAGAGGTAAAAATAAAGTTTACTAAAAGACAACACAGGTGCGGTAAAAATAATATGCATTTCCAGAGATCAAGCACCTCAATAAGTGCATCTCTCCGGTCAGGCTGTCTCAAATACCCAGCAAGTAGGCTACAAGTCTCTAATGTACTTGCCATACATTGAAACCCCCTGTTCTTCCTCTTCACATGTTAGGAGGCACCAGTGACATGCGGTGAGGTGAATGGGTGAGGAGGCACACGTAGAAAAACAGTTTTTATATAAAAACTCTGCAGCATGACATGGTGCATGATAGGGGAGGGAGTATGACAGGGGAGGCACCTACCTACCCTGACTGCATGTCCCTGGGAGGCACATGGCCGGGCACATTACTGATAGGGACATTTTTGTTATAAATAAAATGCAATAACGTTCATTTCTAATTGTCCATCTATTAAGAGTAATAGATAATGGCACCTCTGATCTGCTAAAAACCGGAGCTATATGTGTGGTGCTAGTTATGTGATGCTCACAAATCATGGATTGCCTTGATGTTTGCCCTCTCTCTTTCATCTCACTTTGATATCTTGTGCACATAATAAAATCATGTTTATGTGACTGCTGGGCGCAGACTGGCACATAACTGCGACTTGTTATCTGGAGAAGGAGAACCTGGCTCCTCCATCATCTCACCCAAATCTGCCCCTTCACAGACTGGCGCCTTGACACACAAACCAGTAAGAAGCAAATGCTTTTACACAGTACCAAATAAATATATATTATTTCTAGGGAAGTAACACATTTTAGGTTTTATTTAAATAATTTATGAGTAAATTATACACTTTTTTCAATATGTTTATTAATAAGCATATATTCTTTATTAAATATTATACAGTCTTGATAAAATGTACTTTCAAATAATATATGTCAGCATAATCTACATTATACCAGGTCGAGGCAGTTAAACAAAATGCATGTTTTTGATTGTGGGCACTTAATGTAATCCAGACAGCCTCTAACCCGTCTTCACCGTCCAGAAACACTATCCTGACCTGGGCTTTGCCAGATACTTCATCTTCTCCCCATTTCCTCTTAGGTTAGAGACAGGGAGAGTATGATATGTTATATATGCCCGATGCTTTCACTCCCTCCTCATTTCACTGCAGGACACACATTCCCTCAGCCTCCTGCAGTTAGTGACTCCCATAACCCCCAAAGGGGAGTGGCAGAGTCCTCAGACACATATGTACAAAAAGCACATGGTTGCTGAAAGTTATTTCCAGTCACAAGAATCCTTTTCCTCTTGGCTGCCTGGAATCTGCTTTTTGTTGGAATGTTCCACTCTTAGGTGACAAACTCAGCGTACATGCATCAGGTCTCCAAACTTCTCTCTGTGTATTCAGAAGTGTGGGATGACAAAGTAGGAGGAGGGCTCAACACCAGCAGCAAGTCAGCCAGACACTATTATCTCTCTCACTGACTGAGGAGGCTGAGGGCAGAGCCCCTCACTCTGTGACAAGGGACATCACCTACAGTACTCAGGCTGCACGGAATATGGGCATATAGCCAGCCAGGAGACCACCAGGCTTCATCTGACACATCATTAGACGACTCCTCAGTTTCCTGCCTTAAACCCTACTGTGCCAACATGAAAGGTAAGATGGGGAGCCCCAGAGTTGCTGTACTGCAACTTCGCCCAGTTGGGGTAAATTTACTAAAGTGAGAGTTTTTAGAAGTGAGTTTTAGAAGTGATGTTGCCCATAGCAGCTAATCAGATCCTACTTAACATTTGACTAGCACCTTCTAGAAGATAATAGCTAGAATCTGATAGGCTGCTATGGGCAACATCACTTTTAAAACTCACTTCTAAAAACGCTCACTTTAGTAAATTTACCCTTATATGTTTTTCGTGTGTGTGTGTATATATATATATATATATATATATATTATATATATAACACAATTGTATTATATAATGTGTTGGTTGGCAGAACTTGTGAATCTTTTCTCATTCCCATAGTAACTTACGTAGACATAATAGTATTTGTAGGTAGGTCATGTAGTTTATTCACTTCTCACTCACTCCCTGTGTAATTGTGTACTGGGCTGAGGTCCTAGCAGTCCCCTTGGCATTGCACTGACGTGTTTGCTGTGCTGGGAGCTCTGCACTGCCTTTCGTGATGTGCTGTGTGTTTTCCTCTGCACATCTGGAACTGGTTAGGTGCCAGTGGAGGCAGGACTGGCTTGTGAAATAAATTTGGCATCCATCTATCCAGGATCCACTAACTGGAAAATGTTTGCTGTTTTACATATGTGAGGAGATCTGAGACTAAGTGGAGGTTACATATTTGGAACATGCTGGTTCAATTAAGCCAGTGTATCTAGTCCAGGGTAACTTACTTGGGCATCAAGTGACTTACATTACCAGGGATCGTGGGGGTAAAGTGGCAGAAGAAACCAGCAAGCAGAACAATGTATTAAACTGTAATAATGTTTTAATTGTAGCTTTTGGAGGATACTGAGGACACAGGGCTTATTTATGAGCCTTCCAGCTGCAAAAACCTTTTCAGAATAATGTGTTCCAGATTTATAAATAACAATAAAAAGCTTTCCTCTGAACAATGTCATCGAGTCTGGAAATAAAAGTGTTAAAGTCCAGCAGGGTTGCATTAACAATTTATTTGTAATGCAAACAATAGTATGGATTTTATTTCTTATGTACAAATCCAATTAACTATATCATTTACAGCAATTGCAGGGTACAGTAGCTGGACCACTGGTGTTTGTGCGTCCTTCTAGTTAGTGTCTCTGTGGCTTCTCCTTTACTGATGTGACCTCTGCCTCTTAAGACTAGAGATATGAAATGCTCATGCTTTATCTGGATGACTGCATCTAATCTGATCTGTTCCTACATATGTTGCCAATATTAAAGGCCCAGTCTGCCTAAAATACAAGTTGTCTCATGCAACCTAGCTGTTGATAATATTCAAAATTTGTGATAATGTTACAGGAGGATATCTTAAAAGTAAATGTTCCAGGTAAGAGGTCAATGAAGAGTTCAACAAGAGTACAGTACTTGCATGTTGCAAATGCTCCTGAACTAGAGACAACTCGGCATATGTGCAAATATACGTATTTAGGACCTGATTCATTACCGATCGCAACTGCGTTTCCGCTTGCAGACGGGCGATTGTTGGGTTCTGCGCATGCGTATGCATCGCAGTGTGCGTGCACAAAGGTCTCACTGCAGTAACCATGCAGACCCATCACACTTTGATTGACAGGAAGTGAGCGTTTGGGGGTATTGACGTGGGGGGTCAGAGAAACGCAGGTGTGCCAGTGCGTTTGAACGCCATTACAGTGGCATGCATAAAATAGCCACTGCAATGCCATACGCAGCTTGGGCTTCGCTACGCGCGTTGAGGTTAGCAATTTCTTTGTCTTTGTAATTTGTAAGGTCAGACCTTGTACAACTGTGCTTGAGGCTGAGATTGTACTCGATGTTTCAGGTGGTTTCGCTATTTTGCTGAGTATTACGGATGTGAGTAAGGGGATGTGGGCGTCCTTATGTTAGGCTGCGACGGCATTGCAATTGCAAACATTAACATATTTTTGCAGAGGGTCTGCTTGTGTTCTCGCAGTTGCGATCGCAATAGCGATTCGTAGTAAATCAGGCTCCTAGTTCCGTGGGGATGCAGTCAGGAAGCCGACGGTCGAAATGCCGATCGCCGGCTTCCCGACTGTCTATTCCTGGCAGTGGTCTAATGATAGGCGTCGAAATACCGACGCCTATCATTATCCCTACGCCGGGAGCCCGACTCCCAGCATACTGAATGAAGGTAAGTCGGGGGGCGGGTGCGGACAGCCGTGGGGGGGAGAGTTAGGTTAGGTGCTCCCGGGGGGGGGGGACTTAGGGTTAGGCACCCTCCCGTGAGGGATAGGCTAGGGTAAGGGGGGGTTAGGGTCATGCACCTCTGGGGGAAGGTTAGGGTTAGGCACCCCCCCGGGAGGGTTAGGTAAGGCTGTGGGGAAGGGGGGGTTAGGTTTAGGCACTTACAGGGGGAGTTAGGGTTAGGCACTTGGGGGGGGAGGTTAGGGTTAGGCACCCCTAAGGGAGGGTTGGGGGGGGTAGGGTTAGTAATAGTAAAAATACTCACCTGTCGGGAACTTCTGTTGCCAGTCTTCCGGTGTCTGGATTTGATACCCGACCGGCGGTATTTCATACCAATCCCATTCCGTGTACGCAATACAGGTGCAATTATGGCCGACATACATTCATTTTTGCATCGGCCCCATTGTTGGTATCAGGAGATGATATATGTTCTTACACACATCAGATGCTGAGTCAGGGATCCATTTGAAGTACACTGTAGTGTAAAATGCCTCATGTAGACAATTTTGGCAGAAAATAGCTGTTAATATAGAACAGTAGCTTGTATCTAGCTGTAACTCTTTTATATAAGTCAATATGTCATTTAGATTATTGTGTTTTTAAATAGCTGTCCTGGCAGTATGTTGTATATGGCTATGGAAAGCAAATAAATAAATACATTTTTATTTAAAAATAGGATCTAGAACAGTGGTGGGCGACAGGGCCCCTGGGGTCTCATGTTTGCCCTCCAAGCCATCACTTGTAGCCACTATCTCTTTCCTGCCATCCTGATTTGTTTGTTGTTGCTTGTAATACTTATGTAAAAGTTCTGCTGATATGTTATTACAGATAGCTGTCTTCTCATCGATTAAATGTATTAAATTTAACTCACTACTGCAATAAATGTAATGTTCTTTTGTAGGTTAGTTGGCCGCCAAATGCCCTATCACTGATAAAGAGTGATCTTCTAGAGTGACTGACACCACTAATATTTTCACTTTAACCATTAATAGAGACATTATAAGGCCTTGTATACATATGTACCAATACAGTGGTTATTACTTATTGCACTGAACTAATGAGTAGATGGGCAATGTACTGCTAGCACTGCCTTGTGTCCAAAGACCACCAAGTGTTCACAGCGATTCAACATGTCTGCAACTGAATGTACAAATTCAGTTTTCTACATGTTATCTTCGGGGCTAGATTAACAATGGGGTGGATGGGGCTACAACCCCAGGCAGCATGATGACATGGTCGGACACAGTAGATCATAGGGTTTTCTTGTTTTTTTTGTCAAAATCATGCAATTTTTCTATTTTTGTGTTTTAAGGGAGACACTGGGGCTGGCAGTGCAGGTGGTGTACACACCCACGTGATCATGGCCACAGCGTACCCCCTTCTCAGTATAGGCCCTTGAACATTTTCAGCCCTAGGCCCATGTGGCCCTTAATCTGGCCCTGGTTATCATATCATAGTAGAACATCACAAAAGACAGATTTTAGCATGATGGCAGACTGTAGTACAGTATTATAACATGTTCAGCTGCATCAATCCTAGAAACAATGGGTAGCTACAGAGTAGACATTACGCCAGTTTGTGGAACGTACTGTATATTGCATGTGCTGGTAATGCAGAGTCAGGTGCATCTACATATACATTAGAGGTGTGAATGAGGGAATGGGCATGAAATACCGGCAGTCGGGATACCTCCTGTCAAAATACCGACAGCGGCATCCTAATGGTCGGTATCCCGACAGGGGTCGGGTAAGTATACTAACCCTCCCCCATTCCCCCTCTAACCCTCCCTTCTAGTAGCCTAACCGCAACCCTCTCCACCCCGCACCCTAACCCTCCCACCTTCGTGCCTAAACCTAACCCTAAGCCCCCAGTGGTGCCTAACCCTAACCCCTCCTAGAGGTGGATATCCCTAACCTTCCTCCCCAAAACCTAGCAACCTCGTTTTGCTGCCTAAACCTAACACCCCCCCCTCCCCGCGGCTAGCAGCTAAGATGCCCCGGAGCTTACCTGGTTCGGGATGGCATCTGTCTAGATGAAGATAGGTGTCGACACCTATCTTTAGTCCCATGTCGGGCTTGCGATGATGGGATTTCGACCGGCGGCATCCCGTCCGCCGGTCTCCTAACTACATCCCATGAATGAGTATTAGAGAGGCGTTATAAAATGCAGGCAAAGTTGATGGCGGGCGTGTCAACAAAACTACGGGCCATGCACAGCTGGATGTAAGCGTACTTACATCTATTTCTAGGGGTATCATTTTCCCACTTATAGGTAGGTGCAGGGCCGTTTCTAGGGGCAGGCGACCCGTGCAATCGCACGGGGCGCGCTGCCTCCTACCCCTGCTGTAGAAACAGCATGTTAACTGCCGGGCGCCCGCTGAGATTCAGTTACCAGCGGGCGCCCGGCAGAGCAGAGCAGCCGGAGACGGAGGCTCCGGCTTCCGGCTCCCACAATGTGCACTATGGGAGGACGTCATGACGTCTTTCCCATAGTGCAGAGAGAGGAGCAGCCGAGCGGAGCGGACGCCAGAGCTGGGGCCAGAGCGGGGCTGAAGGTAAGTGTTACTGTTTTTTTTTTTTTTGTGTGTGTGTGTGCAGGCAGCCTGGACAATACTTGGGGGGAGGCACTACTACTGGGGGCACTTCTGCTGGGGGAGCCACCACTACTGGGGGCACCTGGGCACAGCTACTAGGGACATTACTCTGGGGGCACTTCTACTGGGGGAGACACCACTACTGGGGGCACCCGGGCACTACTACTGGGGACATTACTCGGGGGGCACTTCTACTGGGGTTATTGCTTAGGAGGCATTACTCAGGGGCCAGGGGCACTTCTACTGGGGGCACTACTACTTGGGGCTTTTCTACTTGGGGCACTACTACAAAGGGAGCATTACTATTGGGGGCACTAATACAGGGGCATTAATACTGGGGAATTTATAAAGGGGACACTACTACAGGGGGCATTACTATTGGGGGCAATACAACTGGGGACACTACTACTGGGGCACTACAACAGGAACCATTACTATTGGGGGCATTACTGATGGGGGCATGACTACAGGGGACATGACTACAGGGGGCACTACTAATGGGGGCTCTGCATAAGTTACACTACCACTGTGGGCACTGCATAAGGGGCATAAATACAGGGGACACTGCATATGGGGACAACTACAGGGGGCACTGCATAATGGGCACTTTTGCCTGAGAGCCAGTGGGGGGGAAGCCTAAGACCTGTCGGGATGGAATGGCAAGGGAGGGGGCTGGAATGGTAAGGGAGGGGGCTGGAATGGTAAGGGAGGGGAGAGAATGGTAAGGGAGGGGAGAGAATGGTAAGGGAGGGGGCTGGAATGAAGTGTGTATTATGTGAATCATGTTTTTTCAATGTGTTTTATGTGGTTCTGGATTTAATAATGTATTTGAGGTGGATGTGGTTTTAAAACGTAGTTTATGTGCCTCTGGCTTTTCCAATATATTTTATGTGGAAGTGGTTTGTTGCAGTGTATTTTATGTGGATCTGGCTGGGCTCGCTCCCAACGCGACTAAAACCGGGTGTGATGCAAGGTCATACTTCTGCAAATGTCACACCACAGGCATGCACACAGAAATGCGGCGTGGGCTTGTGACAGCTAGGCCACACCCCATTTCTTGAGCGCGCGCATGCTGTCTATCTTTTATTTGACTACATATATTTTTCAGCGCTTTGCCTCTGACAGGTTAGACACCCTTGTACTCAGTAGTCACGGTGGCTGTCATTCTGTGGTCTTTCTAGATCACGCTCCCTTACTGTGATACCACACCCCCTCACGATGACGCCACGCCCACTCCACAATATTACTGCTTCGAGGGGGGGGGCGCATTTTGACTGCTCGCACTGGGAGCCTCAGACCCTAGAAACTGCCCTGGGTAGGTGCAAGTACACAGTGATGGTAACGATGAGTGGTAGCACAAGTATAGGTAGGTGCAAGTACACAGTGATGGTGATAATGAGTAGTAGCACAGGTATACGTAGGTGCAAGTCCACAGTGATGATTATTAGTAGCACAAGTATAGGTAGGTGCAAGTACTAGTAGGGTTTGGGTACGGGATAACGGAACTCAGGAACCCGGCGGTCATAATCCCGATGCCGGTATGGTGACTGGGTTACATTGCCAACAACCGCAGGTAAGTATACTAACCTTACCCCTAAATCAGCCTTCCCCCCGCAGCCTAAACCTAACCATCCACCTCCGCAGCCTTAACCTAACCTTCCCCCCGCAGCCTAACCACCCTCCTAGCGCCTAACCCTAATACTTAACCCTCGCACTAACTCCAATACTTACTGTCGGGATGCCGATGCCAGGTTTCTGACTGGTGTTGGAATTGTGAGTAGGATCGCCGGGATATGAACTACATCTCACTAGTAGCAAAAGTATAGGTAGGTGCAAGTATACACTGATGATGATGATTATTAGTAGCATAAGTATAGGTAGGTGCAAGTATACACTGATGATGATTATTAGTAGCATAAGTATAGGTAGGTGCAAGTACACACTGATGATGATTATTAGTAGCATAAGTATAGGTAGGTGCAAGTACACACTGATGATGATTATTAGTAGCATAAGTATAGGTAGGTGCAAGTACACACTGATGATGATTATTAGTAGCATAAGTATAGGTAGGTGCAAGTACACACTGATGATGATTATTAGCAGCATAAGTATAGGTAGGTGCAAGTACACAACGATGATGATGATTAGTAGCATAAGTATAGGTAGGTGCAAGTACACACTGATGATGATTATTAGTAGCATAAGTATAGGTAGGTGCAAGTACACACTGATGATGATTATTAGTAGCATAAGTATAGGTAGGTGCAAGTACACACCGATGATGATTATTAGTAGCATAAGTATAGGTAGGTGCAAGTACACACCGATGATGATTATTAGTAGCATAAGTATAGGTAGGTGCAAGTACACACCGATGATGATTATTAGTAGCATAAGTATAGGTAGGTGCAAGTACACACTGATGATGATTATTAGTAGCATAAGTATAGGAGTTAGGTGCAAGTACACACTGATGATGATTATTAGTAGCATAAGTATAGGAGTTAGGTGCAAGTACACACTGATGATGATTATTAGTAGCATAAGTATAGGAGTTAGGTGCAAGTACACACTGATGATGATTATTAGTAGCATAAGTATAGGTAGGTGCAAGTACACACCGATGATGATTATTAGTAGCATAAGTATAGGTAGGTGCAAGTACACACCGATGATGATTATTAGTAGCATAAGTATAGGTAGGTGCAAGTACACACCGATGATGATGATTAGTAGCATAAGTATAGGTAGGTGCAAGTACACACCGATGATGATGATTAGTAGCATAAGTATAGGTAGGTGCAAGTACACACTGATGATGATGATTAGTAGCATATGTATAGGTAGGTGCAAGTACACACCGATGATGATGATTAGTAGCATAAGTATAGGTAGGTGCAAGTACACACCGATGATGATGATTAGTAGCATAAGTATAGGTAGGTGCAAGTACACACCGATGATGATGATTAGTAGCATATGTATAGGTAGGTGCAAGTACACACTGATGATGATTATTAGTAGCATAAGTATAGGTAGGTGCAAGTACACACCGATGATGATGATTAGTAGCATAAGTATAGGTAGGTGCAAGTACACACCGATGATGATGATTAGTAGCATAAGTATAGGTAGGTGCAAGTACACACCGATGATGATGATTAGTAGCATATGTATAGGTAGGTGCAAGTACACACTGATGATGATTATTAGTAGCATAAGTATAGGTAGGTGCAAGTACACACTGATGATGATTATTAGTAGCATAAGTATAGGTAGGTGCAAGTACACACCGATGATGATGATTAGTAGCATAAGTATAGGTAGGTGCAAGTACACACCGATGATGATGATTAGTAGCATAAGTATAGGTAGGTGCAAGTACACACCGATGATGATGATTAGTAGCATAAGTATAGGTAGGTGCAAGTACACACCGATGATGATGATGATGATTAGTAGCATAAGTATAGGTAGGTGCAAGTACACACTGATGATGATGATGATTAGTAGCATAAGTATAGGTAGGTGCAAGTACACACTGATGATGATGATGATTAGTAGCATAAGTATAGGTAGGTGCAAGTAAACACTGATGATGATTATTAGTAGCATAAGTATAGGTAGGTGCAAGTACACACTGATGATGATTATTAGTAGCATAAGTATAGGTAGGTGCAAGTACACACTGATGATGATTATTAGTAGCATAAGTATAGGAGTTAGGTGCAAGTACACACTGATGATGATTATTAGTAGCATAAGTATAGGTAGGTGCAAGTACACACCGATGATGATTATTAGTAGCATAAGTATAGGTAGGTGCAAGTACACACCGATGATGATGATTAGTAGCATAAGTATAGGTAGGTGCAAGTACACACCGATGATGATGATTAGTAGCATAAGTATAGGTAGGTGCAAGTACACACCGATGATGATGATTAGTAGCATAAGTATAGGTAGGTGCAAGTACACACTGATGATGATGATTAGTAGCATATGTATAGGTAGGTGCAAGTACACACTGATGATGATTATTAGTAGCATAAGTATAGGTAGGTGCAAGTACACACTGATGATGATTGTTAGTAGCATAAGTATAGGTAGGTGCAAGTACACACCGATGATGATGATTAGTAGCATAAGTATAGGTAGGTGCAAGTACACACCGATGATGATGATTAGTAGCATAAGTATAGGTAGGTGCAAGTACACACCGATGATGATGATGATGATTAGTAGCATAAGTATAGGTAGGTGCAAGTACACACTGATGATGATGATGATGATTAGTAGCATAAGTATAGGTAGGTGCAAGTACACACTGATGATGATGATGATTAGTAGCATAAGTATAGGTAGGTGCAAGTAAACACTGATGATGATTATTAGTAGCATAAGTATAGGTAGGTGCAAGTACACACTGATGATGATTATTAGTAGCATAAGTATAGGTAGGTGCAAGTACACACTGATGATGATTATTAGTAGCATAAGTATAGGTAGGTGCAAGTACACACTGATGATGATGATTAGTAGCATAAGTATAGGTAGGTGCAAGTAAACACTGATGATGATTATTAGTAGCATAAGTATAGGTAGGTGCAAGTACACACCGATGATGATTATTAGTAGCATAAGTATAGGTAGGTGCAAGTACCCACTGATGATGATTATTAGTAGCATAAGTATAGGTAGGTGCAAGTACACACTGATGATGATGATTAGTAGCATAAGTATAGGTAGGTGCAAGTACACACTGATGATGATGATTAGTAGCATAAGTATAGGTAGGTGCAAGTACACACTGATGATGATGATTAGTAGCATAAGTATAGGTAGGTGCAAGTACACACTGATGATGATGATTAGTAGCATAAGTATAGGTAGGTGCAAGTACACACTGATGATGATGATTAGTAGCATAAGTATAGGTAGATGCAAGTACACACTGATGATGATTATTAGTAGCATAAGTATAGGTAGGTGCAAGTACACACTGATGATGATTATTAGTAGCATAAGTATAGGTAGGTGCAAATACACACTGATGATGATTATTAGTAGCATAAGTATAGGTAGGTGCAAATACACACTGATGATGATTATTAGTAGCATAAGTATAGGTAGGTGCTTGTACACACTGATGATGATGATTAATAGCATAAGTATAGGTAGGTGCAAGTACACACTGATGATGATTATTAGTAGCATAAGTATAGGTAGGTGCAAGTACACACTGATGATGATTATTAGTAGCATAAGTATAGATAGGTGCAAGTACACACTGATGATGGTGATGATGACTAGTAGCACAAGTTTAGGTACAGATGTATTCACATACATCTATCTCCATGCGCTACAAGTCGCATTACACATAATGAGTGAGAGCCATGTGACTCTGTAGCACTGAGCATTTTTCGTGCAACTTTTTATCTTCAAATGCTTCTTATTCGCACAGTGATGCAAATAGGACACACAAGCAGCTTCTGCTGATGAGAGTGATATGCGGCTTGCCTATATTCTGTGTGTGACTGCAGGTGTATCTGCATACAAAATGCTACGTTACAGTGTCAGCAGCTGCTTGTGCATCCTATTCACATTGCTTTGCGAATAATACGCATTTGAAGGTGAAAAGTTGATGCTTGGTGCTACCGAGTCGCACAGCGCTCACACATTATGTTTAACGCAACTTGTAGCCCACAGAGGTAAGATGTATGTGGACACATCTGTAATGATGGTGATAATTATTAGCAGAGTAGCAGATTAGTGCAGCGGGAAAACACTGGGTGGCATTGGTGTTGTGCTATCTCTCCCCCTAAGTAGAAGATAAAACACTGGGCCAAAGTGCATAAGGTGCTAAGGTCCTGATTCAGCAAGGATTGCTATTCTGCTAGAACGCACGCACCACAGTTGTTAATATTAGTGATGAAATGCAAATGTTTGCAATCGCATTGCAATCACAGCGTACCATAAGGATGCCCACTTCCCCTTACACACATCCATATACTTGGGCAACATAGCGAAATAATCGGTAACATCGAGTGACAACGGACCCATACGCACAGTTAATGCAGGTCAGACCTCACTCAGGAATTGCTTGCTTCAGGTCACGCTATGAGGCCTCAGGCTATGTATGGAATTGCAATGGATAATTGATGCACGCCCCTGCAACGCCGTCCCAACGCACTGGCACGCCTACGCTCGCCCAACCATCCCCCCGTCACCACCCACAAACGGCACTTCCTGTCAATCACTGTGCTCGAGATCTGCGTAACCTCTACAAACGCATTTCCCATCACAATTGCTAGTTTGCGCACACGCACTACGATGCATGCGCAATGCAAATTAATCGACTGATTGCATGCGTCTATGCAACTGCGGTCCTTGCAGAATCAGGCCCTAAAATGTGTTGCGCAGTTGTTTGGTTGCGGTTAGTCCACACGTGGTACAGCTTAACCGGGTCTTAGGTTTATTGAACCAGGTAGAACAATAAGTAGTACATGACACAAGGATATAACACGTGTGTAAATAATAGTACTGATGCATTGTAGGCCGTTGTCTGGGTGGCATGCTCCCCAGTGTAAGTTAGCGCTATTCCCCGTGAATGTATTGGTGGTGATACAGGGGTCTATTTACTAAGCCTTGGATGGAGATAAATTGGATAGAGATAAAGTACAAGCCCACCAGCTCCTATCATTTTTCAAACCCAGCCAGTGACATGGCAGTTAGGAGCTGATTGGCTGGTACTTTATCTCTGTTCACTATAACTCCATCCAAGGCTTAGTAAATAGACCCCACAGTGGGCTTGCGGACTCCTAGTAGGGTCTACAGGGCTGCTGTCATAGGAGAGTCTCAGAAGTGCATCCATTAACGGCAGACACCACGGAGAAAAGATGTGCGA
The DNA here is from genome assembly GCA_031769625.1 of Taudactylus pleione. NCBI lineage: Eukaryota > Metazoa > Chordata > Amphibia > Anura > Myobatrachidae > Taudactylus > Taudactylus pleione. The sequence goes on along the minus strand of JAUIMM010000092.1, from coordinate 27,077,651 downwards.
ACAAGGCGTGCAGGTGCAGTAGCCCATGTCGTAGGTCAGGCCTCCTGCTGAGCTCCAGCAGGTCCTAGAGACCGCTGGCTGTGTTACCTGTTTGGCACTGTGGTAGAGTCACCGCAGGAACGCTCCTCATCCACCAGGTAATAAATTACCTGGTGCAACAAACACAATGTTAAATACAGTAAATAGGCCCCTTTACCTAGTAACAGGTCTTTTTTTAGCAACATTCTACTTAGAGAACATAATGGGAAATCCACATAGATTTCCAACTTGCCCCAGGTAGGCTAGCGTCATGCAGTGACATGGTTAATGCACATAGTGCATCACATGGGAATCTCAGTATTTCCTATTGACTTGCCAAGAAGCCTCTCAGCAGTGCCTAGACTCAGGTATCTTTCCAGACCTCAACACAAGTGAAACACAGGTGACTAAACATATTTTAAATGTAGTTAACTTGCAAATCACAGGCTTGAGCCACTTTTGGCAAGGATTGCATGTAAGGCTATATCCTTTTATAGAGGTATTTTTTAGGTGAAAAGTTGAGAAATATGTTCCTGCTTTCTCTTGTAATTTAGCAAATACCGTTTTCACTGACCCATCAAACGTGTAATCTCTAGACGGCCAGCAGAACTTCTCTTCAGCTACCTGATATTTGTTTTTCTTACATGGGTGAAGTGAGTGAAATGAGTTCTGCTATTAATATTAGTGATATACAAGATCCAGACATAGGAAATCTGAAATGTATGGAGTAAAACATTTTCATTATTATTATTTTGCGTGTTGGCTAAGACCGGTGATTTTCCCCCAAAGTTTACAGTTGGCCAAGCTAGTTGATCGTGCTGATTAAATGATTCAACTTAACTCAATTCAACACATTCATACCCGCTCGCAAGCAGCCGCTCGCTCGTATTTGGCCGATGTTATGCACTTGCGCATGCAACGCAGTGTGCGTGCGCGAACTAGTTCGAGCGATTAGGAAGCACTCGCTCGCCCAGCAAAGACAGCCCAGTGGAATGAGTGACAGGAGAGGCCGTTTGTGGGTGGTAACAGGGGCAGGGGAGTAGTAACGGCTGTAGTAACGGGGGAGTGGAGGTGCGAACGAGTGCTTCAACGTCGTTTCAGAGGCGTGCATAATTAACAGGTGGCGTCAGAGTACACATCACCTGGCTGGTTTTTACACTGAAATACATGCAGTGCTGCCAGTAGGGTAAAGGCAACTGCAAGCGCTGCGGTCAGATCCAATGGAACCCGATGTACCGATGGTGTATATACTTCCTGGAGATGACGTGCGCTAGTGGGTGGCTAAAGACAGGCTGGTGGGTGTCTATAAACACAAAGTGATAGCTCACCAAGACATAGTTGGCATGCTTATGCCTTGCCTGCGATCGCCTGCCTTGACGTCACTTAGCTGAATTTGCATATGCAGGGATTGAGCGGCCGCATCTAGCGAATGGGTCTGAATCAGGCCCGTAGTTTGTGTGGAATAAGAGCTCATATACCAAAAAAAAAGGTACCTTTTGTGATCGATATACTTACTGTGCCAGGCGTAACAAAATAGGTGGATCACTCACTTCACACGAGGAACCAGAGTGGTCTTACTTTGCCATTCCTGGGCTCCAGGGATTCCTTGTCACCATCAGTAATCACCTATTACTGTCTCCTCTCACTGCTTTGTTGAAATTTAAGATGTTGAAATCACCAGGCTCCTACCGCTTTCTTCGGCGTATGTGTTGTCATGCTGCTGTTGATCAGTGCTGCCCTTGGTGGCAGGCAGAGGGCAAGCTCAGAGACACTGCGCCCAACTCAGAGCTGCCAGAGAATTGATAATCGTTTGGCGCTTATCTGGTAGTCACAGGTTACAAGCAGATATAGGCAGGGGGAGATCTAGGGGAGAGGGTGATCAAGGTGATCGTCCTCCCAAATACACACACTTTCTCCTTCGGGTGGCTGCGATGTCCCGCTCCTTCCCAGGTCCCAGAATGAGAAGGTGTGTGTATTAGGAAAAGAAAGTCTATGTAATATGGAAAGGGTGGGTTGCATTGATTGCCCCCAAACCTCTGGATCCATCGCTGGATGTAGGCATGTTGATGTGTACTAGATCCAAATAAAATGTCCTTAACCACTTAACTGACAATTTTTTTTAAATGATTGTTTAAAAAAAAAATAATAATAATTAAGTCCAGAATTTTTTTTTTAAATATATTTAAATGCTTTATTTAAAAAATATATATATACCTAGGGGGTGCACCTCTCTGTGTCTATAGTCCCCATTGTAAAACCACTTCCCATCCCCCAGTGGAAATAGCCCCCAGTGGAAAAAGTTCCCCAGCAATATACACCCCTTAATGGTAATAGATCTCAGTGGCAGAGCCCCTACCCCCGGTATCAGTGGGGTCCCACTGTCCAAAAGTGTCACTTTACATGCAGGTGTATATTTTAATATGTTCCCACCCCCCAGCCAACTCTTTCTGGGGTATAACCATGGATTTCCTCCTTAACAGACAGGGGACAAAGCAGGAAGGCATGGTTGCATGCTAAAATAAGGCCCAGCTGACTGTGGTCACATCCTATGCGACCGTGCCAGGTAAGTGGTTAAAAGTTGAAGTTATTAAGAATATCATGCAGATGTTCTTGGATGTTCAGATGAAATACAGTTCTGAGCATACACTCTTTTTGAGGTCAGAGAGACCCTATATGTACAATACAGGCACATAATACAGCAAAGGTTGATCCAGCATTTGTCCCTTTAAAGCAATCCAGGTGGATGCAGACACTGTGCACGTGCATCCTCCTGGAGGGGTGTTTCACACTTGGATACATTATAACCAGTGGTAAAGATCGTGTACCTCTACCCTGTGAAGGAGTTGTGCACGCTCCTTTACACTCCCTGACATCTGGAATACTATGGGGGTTGGGAATGTAATCATTACATGATCTCCTGCATAAAAATTCCTGCAAGTTTCTGCTGAGGGACCTGATCTCTTCCTTTGGCTGAAACTGGCTCCCAAAGGTAGAGTGGTCAGACACTAGGACAACAGTAACCTGGTTGCCGTCACTAGAGCCCTCTGGGCTCTGGTGTGGTAATCGGCATGGCACATTGAGACTCCCATCCTACCCTGCTCCATCTGAGTTCATTCAAACCCAGGTTGTGCACGCTAAATCCTTCTAGTAGCTCACTGACTGTAGCTGCCAGTTGGGACTCTAGGACTCAGGTGCTGCTATATTGAGAAATTGCAGTACAATATACAGTATTATTCGACAATACAGTACAAGCATTGATATCATGTCTAGACATGGAGAACAAATATATGATATACATCAAAATAGCACTGAACATGTCTGAGTATAAAACAATAATATACATAGGACAAAAGTAAATATTAAATGTTGGTAAAGACCCCACACTTTGATCATCTCAAAATAACTGTTGACACAGTCAAAATCTAAACATACTGTGTTAGGATATATACCACTTTCAGACAGGAAAAAGCTAAAATCCCGGCATTTGCGTGCCGCGTTGTTTTGCCAGTCCCTGCCTGTACCCCCGTTCAGACAGAAGAGCAAATTACCAGGTCAAACATTTCAACCCGGTAATTTGCTGATTAACACGGGTACTTCTTCTTTGTCTGAAAGGGTCCACCCAGGTTCGAAATTCGCGGATCTTCAACCCTGGTAAATTCCTGGGACAAAGTCCCGGGATTTACAACCTTTACCTCTTTCAGACAGAAAAAGGACCCGCGTTGATCAGCAAATTACCGGGTTGAAATGTTTGACCCAGTAATTTGGTTTTCTGTCTGAAAGTGGTATAAAAAGAATCAGATATTAAATATGAAATATGCCTAGAAAGAGCCTGGAAGGGAGGCGCTGGTCAGTGTGATATCAGACAGGTGGATCTTGTGCAGCCATCCAGGTGAGATGCCAGGTAATATGACAGAAGCTGTGATGGATTTGTTCTCTAGTCGTTTGTGGAAGGGTATCGATATAAGATTCCCATAGCATGAAAAAGCGTTCCATCTGCCTCTCCTTATTCCAGAGTGCTTCCACCCAGTCCATTCTAAACATAAGGTGCAGTTTATTCAAAAAGAGGTATTTGAGGAGGTGTATTGTCAATCCATCCTTGTAGAATGGTTTTAATAGCGTTATTCTCTAACATAAACACTTTAGTTTTTGAACACGACTGTGGTAATATAATGTTATATCAGTTTCACATAAACATTTGAGATGCCAGTAACTTTTTGAATAGTTTTCCTGTCGTTATCCTGTTATTACTATAACAACCTCCTTTATTACTTCCTATTATTTTGTCTGCCTAGGTCAGGAAGACATTTAGGGAATCATAGCTGAATATGGTATACTGCCGCTAAATCATAGTGGCAAATACTTACTTTTCCAGGTAGAAATTAGAAAAAATTTAATTTTAGGGCTTATTCACAGGTATCAAAATAAAGCACTTTAACATTGTTTTTTTCATAATGGAATGTCAACTTTAACATTGCCTTCCCTGGGGTTCTCACTGGGATTGCATGTCAAAGCATTATGTGATATACAGTACAAAGTACAGCTTTCAGACCCACTGATGAAGAGTGGAGTAGCAAGGTTACATGGCGCCTGGGGAAAGCACCCACTCAGGTGGTCCCTCCTTTCCTATTGGTACAAAAATGCAGAAAACTATTTAAAAATGATCATGGCAGTACCACCACAATACTCCATTCACTTTTTGGCTTCTTGGGATGGCATATAGAGAAAATTATTATTATGTTGACTTTGTGAAATGTCATCATCAAATATGTGGGCAACTGCAGAATGTCGACATGTTCACAATGAGAACATGTCAAATGTCGACAGGTGGAATGTCGATATTCTGCAGGGACCAGATGATTAGAGTTAGGCTGTGGCAGGGATGGTTGAGGAGAGGGTTATGGTTAAGCACTATGGGGAGGGATAGGGTTAGGCAACAGGAGGGGAGGTTAGAGCTAGGCACTCTGGGGAGGGTTAGGCTGTGGCAGGGATGGTTGGGTTGAGGCACTAGGGGGAGGAACAGAGTTAGGCTATGGGATGGGAGGCTAGGGTTATGGCACTGCAGAGAGGGTTAGGGTAGGGTTAGGGATACTCATTGCTGAAACTAATACAGAATGTGCTGTAAGTCATCATGACGTCACCAGTGGACCTGGAAGACACTGCTGGAGTCTCCGAAACCGCTGTACCAGGTAAGTCACCACTGGACCACTAGTAACGATTTGTCGACACTCTAAACACGTCGACATTTCATCAGTCAGCATTACGACCATGTCAATATTCTCATGTCGACTTTATGAATGTCAACATTATGAATGTTAACAAAATACACCATAACCGTTATCAATGCATATTGATAAAAAGTTTGTATTAATAATACAAGGGGACATTTTAAATATACAGTGCCTTGCAAAAGTATTCACCTTCCTTGGCTTTTTACCTTATTTGTTACATTACAACCTGTAATTTATTTATTTTTTGAATCTGAATTTTAGGTGATAAATCTGCACAAAATAGTCTAATTTGGTGAAGTGAAATGATAAAAATATATATAAAAAAGAATCTATAAATAAAATTCAGAAAATTGGCATGTTCATACAGTATGTAATCACCCCCTTTGTTATGAAGCCCCTCAAAAGTTCTGGTGCAACCAATTACCTTCAGAAGTCACATAATCAGAAGTCACCTGTGTGAAATCTAAGTGTCACATGATCTGTCAGTATAAACACACTTATTCTGAAAGGCTCCAGAGGCTGCAACACCACTAAACTGCAAGAGGCATCACACCATGAAAACCAAGGAGCTCTCCAAACAAGTCAGGGACAAAGTTGTTGAGAAATACAATTCTCGGTTGGGTTATAAAAAAATATCCAAATCTTTGATGATCCCCGGGAGTACCATCAAATCCATCATCATGGTACCACAACAAACCTGCCAAAGAGAGGGCCGCCCACCAAAACTCACAGACCGGGCAAGGAGGGCATTAATCAGAGAGGCAGCACAGAGACCAAAGGTAACCCTGAAGGAGCTGCAGAGTTCCACAGCAGAGACTGGTGTATCTGTGCATGTGACCACAATAAGCCGTACACTCCATAGAGCTGGGCTTTATGGAAGAGTGGCCAGAAAAAAGCCATTACTTAGTGATAAAAATAAGAAGACACAATTTGAGTTTGCCAAAAGGCATGTGGGCTTTGGTCAGATGAGACTAAACTTGAACTTTTCGGCCACCAAGGAAAACGCTATGTCTGGCGCAAACCCAACACATCCCATCAGCCCAAGAACACCATCAGTGAAACATGGTGGTGGCAGCATCATGCTGTGGGGATGTTTTTCAGCAGCAGGGACTGGGAAAGTGATTCGAGTCGAGGGAAAGATGGATGGTGCTAAATACAGGGATATTCTTGAGCAAAACCTGTTTCAGTCTGCCTGTGATTTGAGGCTGGGACGGAGGTTCACCTTCCAGCAGGACAATGACCCAAAGCATACTGCTAAAGCAACACTCGAGTGGTTTAAGGGGAAACATTTATATGTGTTGGAATGGCCTAGTCAAAGCCCAGATCTCAATCCAATTGAGAATCTGTGGTCAGACTTGAAGATTGCTGTTCACAAGCGGAAACCATCCAACATGAAGGAGCTGGAGCAGTTTTGCCTTGAGGAATGGGCAAAAATCCCAGGGGCAAGATGTGGCAAGCTCATAGTGACTTATCCAAAGCGACTTGTAGCTGTAATTGCCGCAAAAGGTGGCTCGACAAAGTACTGACTTTAGGGGGTGAATAGTTATGCACACTGAAGTTTTCCGTTACATTGTCCTAAATGCTGTTTGAGTCACAATATAAAAAAAAAAAAAACAACTTCACAGTTGTAGGCATGTTCTGTGAATGAAATGATGCACACCTTCAAACAATCCATTTTAATTCCAGGTTGTGAGACAACAAAACTTGAAAAATGCAAAGGGTTATGAATACTTTTGCAAGGCACTGTATACTGAGGGACGGTACAAGCAACTGAAGATTTGCATTTTAGAATATATGCAAAATATAAAAAATGTCATAGTGTCCCTTGGGGTTTTAAAGGTTTTAAAGAATGTCAGAATTTATCAATGGTAAACTTTATTGAATGTTTTAATGGATAATAGAGAAGGAGATAGACTTGAAATTGGCAAGTAGCGAGTCCTATTGGATTTAAACTCTCTGGGCCTGATTCAGCAGCGTACGCAATGGCGATTACGGATTGTTTGCCATCGTGCATGCATATATAAGCCACACTGTGCATTGCGATTACAGATGCACAGAGGAATCCATTGCAAAGTGAGTTACAGGCTGTCAGCGTTTGGGGTTGGTGACGGGGCGGTCGTAAAAATGCAGGCGTGTCTGTGCTTTTGAACGCTGCATAAATTAGCCACTGCGATTGCATACGCAGCATGAGAGCTCTCTGCGTGCGAGGAGACTTGCAGTGTTTGCAACTGGTCAGACCTGTTGTACATTCTGCATGACTGCGCAATGTATGTTGATGGTATCGATGTTTACATAGAAGAGCGACATTGGACGGATATGAGAAGGCAGTAGTGGACATATTTATGTGGGTGTGCTTTGGCAGGCATTAGCATATTTTAGCAACTGCAACCCATAGGTGATTACACTTGCATTTGTGCCCGCTGCTGATCCACGCCATTTATACTCTTGTTTCCAACAGAGCTAAAGGAAACTGATATAGTACTTGTACATAGAAGCTATACCCATTTTTCACTGAGTGAAAAACCCAGGTTATTGCCGAGTCGACACGGGTCAGGCCTCAGTAGAAATGGCTCCCAAAAAAATAACCTGGGTCCAATGACCCGGCAATCCAAACCGGGAAGCAAGCAGGGTTGGACACAGGTAGGACCTGGGTTAAGGGGAAATTGGAAATGGGTCCCATTTACAGCATGGGGAGATCTGGATTTCCCGGCGCTTGGAGATGATGTCATCTCCAAGCTCCAGAGAAGAGAACCACTGCACACGGGTGCAGTGTGAACGCGGCCAACCAGGGTCAAAGTGCAGTGGAAACGGGGTGTGAAGCCGGATCAGACCCGTGTCGGGTTGGACTCATGTTCAAAATCCTGGGTCAGGTATGGGACTTTGGTGTAAACGGGGTATAAGTTATATACTGTATATATTATTAATTTCTAGTTCATGAATTATAAAGGAGTAGTCTGTATTTAGTTTTGTTTTTACTTTAATTGGTGTTTATCATTTTTCTTATTTTATTTGGATAGATAGGATATTAGTTTTTGGTACATGAATTGTAAAGGAGTACATTCACTTTTCCTTTTTTTATGTACCATATATGATTTATTACATTATTTATTATTTTATATTATATTTGGGTATAGGTATATATTGTAATACTTTCTAGAATTGAAGACAGCATATTCCCTGACAAAGAAATATCTGGAGTTATTGTGTAACTGTTTTTGATTATAGAATATTTGAATTTAGGGCCTTATTCAGCTAGTGCACTGGTGAACGCAGATTCCCGATGGTCGGGATTCTGTGCAGGTCCCGGACCCGTACTGTGCATGTGCAGTACGGGTCCTGCGTGTTTGCATGCTGTCTGGCAGCAGACTGTCAGTGATTGACAGTCTGCTGCCGTTTGTGGGCATGAGGGGGCGGCGACGGCCTCGGTTTCCCAAAACGGAGGTGTGCCGCCGCTGTTGGGGGGGCAAGAGCCCAGGATCACCGTTGGGTAACTGAGATATCCTGGTCTCTTTGTTGTATCTGCAGCTGCGACACATGGGTCACTTAGCCGGCCTATGTTATCGCAGATTATCCGATGATGCGTCCTTGGATGCAGCTCGGATAAGTAATACATGAAGGAGGCATGACGCCTCCTGCTGCATTACCATAATTGCAATGACTTGTTTGCAAAACTGCTTGCGTGCTGCTCTGCAATTCCTTCCTGTGCTGAATCATTCACTTTTTATATATTGGGTGTGCATTTTTATAAAGTGTCTCAATATGGACATCCATTATAAAAAATGGTGGCCACCATAGAGCTGCAAAACCATGGCGCCAGTTACTAATAATAATAATAACAATAATAATACTATTGGAACTCATTATAAATGGTGGCCATGACAGGGCTACAAAACATGGTGCCAGTTTCTAATGATAATAATAATAAAAATAATTATAATACTATTGGAACTCATTATAAATGGTGGCCATGACAGGGCTACAAAACATGATGCCTAATACTAAAGAGTAAGTTATATTGTATGATGGGTTACTATTAAATTGGCCTATGTGTTTAAGTTGTAAAATGCTCAGTATGTTAATCTGTAGGATTGAAATAAATAAATATATATATTATTTTTTAATCACTGTATATGACATTTTTTATGTCTTAAGTCTTAACACCTATGTTTTTGTGCATGTTGTAGTCAAGTACAAAGGGAGATTACAACTGTATGTAAGGCTAAAAGGTCAAAGTGAAATCATCCACCTAAAAATACTGGATTTGCCCCTGCACCTTGCAGTGTGCCTGCTAAGGTCTGCAAAATATTTGAAATATGTCTTAAATAGATAAAGTGACAATCCCATACCTTGGAATCTCTTACATGGAAAATAGTGCACTGTACTTTTACTGGGTCTAACTTTAATACGTAACACACCCCCTGGCTGGCTGATGTCATATATGGCAGCACACCCAGAGACTAACATCTGAGGATCTTCTCCACCCCATGCAATAATACAAAAAGTACTAGCCTGTTGCTACATGGATTGAATGATATCCAACTTGGAACCTTCAGCAAATAACACTGTTTTTAATAGTCATGAGCCACATGTTTTCTATTCCCTTGTGTCCCACAGGATAAATGTAACAGAATAGTGATATCATTTTCATTTTTGCAACAACATAAATAAAACAAAACCTAACAAATCATATTTTCCATTGGTGTGTTTCTTAAGGCCTTGACTGGGCATGATACAGTATGTGCGTGTGCTGAATGTCAATGCTATTTGTATGAAAGCTTTAGATTAAATGAATTGTGAATAAGTCTGTTGTGCAGTACGAACTCTTAATTGTAGTTATCTATCTGGAACACATGAATGCTGCTTAAAGTAGTTTTTAGACTCAGTAACGTTTTTCATATATAGTTAAACATGCACTACTGTACATTTCTGTCAGCACATTATGGGCTTAATTCAGACCCGCTCGCGAGCGCTCGCTAGCGGGTCGATGTTGGCCAAGTGCGCATGCGCGAGGCCCGAACAACGACGGCCAAGCCGTCGTTATGGGACTCGCACCAAAGGGGGCGTGCTGTCGATGGTGATTGACAGCATGCCCCCTTTGGTGGGGGCGTGCCGGGGGTGTGGCTGCCCAGACGGAGGCGTTCCCATGGGAACGCCCACCGTCTGGGGCCGGCTCCACTGATATCACTATAGAGCCAAAAGCACTCCAGGGCTTGCGGCAACGAGTCCCTACCACAAGGGTCTCATCGCAAGCCTGATGGTCACGATGGTCTTGACCATCGCGACCATCATTTTGGCCGCTCGCTATAGCTGTGGGTGGTCACCCACAGCTATGTGAGTGGCCAGGAGGCCGCTCTTAAATTCAGAGGGACGGCCCTGATTCAGAGCGAGCGCTCTGTCAGAGCGTCCGGCTCTGAATCAGAGCCTATTTTCACAGAGGAGCAGATTCAATTAGCCGCTGTATTCACTACGCGGATAAAGCTCCAGGTTTAGTGCCCGGAGCTATTCAATAATTAGGCAATTTATTAGGCAATTTCCCCCTTGCGGTAACTTCTTAGCTAATGAGCGCTAACCCACAGATTTGGGTTAAGTGCATGGAAACTATAGGTAGTCCTAGAGGGTGCTACACTAATTAAATAGGTCAGGGCAAACTAATAACATCTATTCTAATGTACACATAAGGAAAAGGATGATATTGCAAATTTTTTATGACAAAACACAGTGGAAGCAGCCATTTGTTGATGCTCCCAATATTCATGCGAAAGTAGGCTACTGTTGACCTCATAAAGGCACAGAGCTCTCTGCACATCTGTGGCCTGATTAAGAAATATACACTATTCCCATGTTTACGCAGCTGAACGATAATCGTCAATCTGCACATGTATTTGAGTCACACCGCGCATGGGTCAAACTCCATTACCGTAGTCGCACACAGAGACTATTCTCACACAGGGTGATTGACAGTCGGGCACCATTTGAGGGAGGTAACAGGGGAGTAGCAGAAAAACGCAGGTGTGTCGCAATCGTTTTCGGGGCAGGCCACAGCCTGCGCCTGCAGTCCAGTACGCATATAACATGACTCCAGCAACTCAGTACATGCGACCATTATGTGTGACTGTAAGGCTACTCAGAAGTCTGATTATCGAAGGATCTGCAACCGCGGCTGGCTCTTTGTATGCGATCGATTGGATTTGCGATAGATTGGAGGTATGGAAGTGAGTGAGGAATGGGAGGGAACAGTTTGGGGGCTGGCTGGGGTGTAGTGGACGGGAGGCAGTGGAGCAGGGGCGAAGATTAGGATGGAGTGGACCGGGGGGTTGGAGTGGAGGGACGGTACGGGCAGCAGCTGGGGCAGGGTCAGACATTGTGGGGTTGCGGCAGAACAGATGCGGGCAGTCTGAGGTGACCCGGCGTATGAAAGGGTCCCTCTATTAATACTGTATGTTTGTATATGTATATATATATATTATAAACGCTTGAACGGCAGCACTCCTCATTTAAATGTTAAGTAATACAATGCAGGTGCCCTCCATATATGTGTGTATATATATATATATATATATATATATAAACGCCTACAGAGCAGGGGGCGTGGTGCGTCAAAGGGGCGGGTCCCAGCAGTGGCTCGTCATTGGGGGCGGAGCATCGGGGCGTGACAGCGCGATCGCATCATCATGGCTCCGACCCCTCTTCACAATGCCGACATTAATGGCATTGTGGAGCAGGGGGCGGAGCCACGATGAAGCGATTCAACGCGAATCGCGTCACCGCCCCCCCCCCCCCCCCCCCCGCTGCCGGGCTATACTTACAAGTTCGTGGGGTGCAGACAAGTCGCCGGAGGTCGGGAGACTTGCCTGCCTTCCCGGGAGGCTGGGAGCGGCACCCGATTTTCGGGAGGCTCCCGACCAAATCGGGAGGGTAGGCAAGTATGATATACACCCCAGGCGTGTAACTGGATGCTCACCCTGTCCTGATGTTAATGCTGCTCTGATGGTAGAGCGATGCATCGTCATTCTTTCTTTAAAGGACTGTTCCGTCTTGCCAATAATGGTGGCCGCAAGGACAACTAATAAGATAGATCACAAATTTTGTTGTACATGTAACCGTATGACGTATCTTGTAACGTTTACATCCGTATAGGGGTTAGTAAAAGAGTCTCCTGCGACTATGTACCAACAAGTGGTACAATTATTCACCTAAAGCACAGGTTCTTAAACTAAGGGCCTGATTCAGAGCCGGACGCAATCAGCGTTCGCTCGTCCAGAAAATAGGGGTGGCTATTCAAATGAACCGTTCGCTCTTTGCGGTCTGTTCACGCCTCTAGGTCTGAACGAGCGAACAAAACTTGCGGTCGTTTTTTGGATAACTACGCCCCCTGGCCGCTCGCATCCTATGTCATGTCCGCTATTTATTAGATTAATCGAGTACATCGACCAGCGTATAAACTGCTCGCTATTCTTGTGGTTGGTTTTTGCTACCACAATCTTGCGAGCAGTTCTGGCTTTAAAATAACCCAGTGACGTGGTCAATGACGCTGCTGTTTTAATTATGCACACCCATAAAACGCCCGTTTTGACCTTTAAGCACGCCTGCGTTGGGATCTCCACTCCCCGTTTTCAAGCACCTTCCCCTGTTACCACCCACATACGCCTCATTCTGTCACTCAAATTATCAGGCATTCGCTATTTTGCGAGCACATGAATTTCGACCGCACTGACTGGTTCGCGCATGCATATAACGATCCGTACGCATGCGCAGTTGGGCAAACATCGCTCGGAGCGAACGAGCGGCCGCTTACGAGCGGCTCTGAATCAGGCCCTAGGTCCTCAAGACCCCAAACAGTGCATGTTTTCCAGGTCCCCTCACAGAATCACAAGTGAAATAATTAGCTCAACTTGTGGATCTTTTAAAATGTGTCAGTGAGTAATGAATACACCTGTGCACCTGCTGGGTGACCTGCAAAACGTGACCTGTGTGGGGTAATGAGGATAAAGTTTGAGAACCACTGACCTAAAGCAACCAGGACGGCAGGTATCCAAAAATGTATTTCTCATGCTCTGTGGGCGGGCATTCTGTGTAACGTCTGCCTTTACCCGATAGTCCCTGATATTGCGACCCCGTTGATAAGCCACCATAAGTTGTTTATTGGAAACATCTATTAAGGGTCCGATTGTACTACATTCCAATATGACTTAAAAATATTATTGATTGCATGGCTCGCTGAATTAAAAGAATTTATCCAAATAAACTTGTTGTTCATACGTTTCTTGTTAACTTAATTTTTCAGCAAAGGCTCTCTATTGAGTTTCCGAGCCTTGTGTTTAGCTTGTAGTAGCAAGTCTGGGGCATATCCTCTACAGGCAAATTTCTCCACCATTATTTCAAGTTCTCCTTCAACTTTATGGAGCATACACAAGGTCAGATTTGTCAGATGTGTCAGATGAACGATCTGAACGATTTGATGAACAATTTGACCAACGATTTGAACGATTTGAACTATGAACGATTTTTGACTGCATTAAAATGAATGGAATCGTCCAAATCTGACTGCAAACACATCAGATGTCAGATTTCGTTATCTGACCATCGGGAACGCGCATCGTTCATCGTTCAGACGTGTCAGATATGTCAGATTTTCCTTCAGATATGAACGATTGAATGATTTTTTAAATCGTTATCGTGCAGATCTGAAGAAAAATCTGACCGTGTGTATGCACCATAAAAGAGGCTAGGAAATCTCTGTTAGCCGACGGAGATTCTGGCCTTTCCACTCCACCCCAACGGTGGCGACACGCCTCTGTTTTGGAAAACGGAGGCCATTGCCGCCCCCCTCCCTGCCCAGAAACAGCAGCAAACTGTCAGTCACTGACAGTCTTCTGCTGGTCTGCGTGCGGGATTGCAGACCCGTTCTGCTCATACGCAGAACGGGTTCTGAGCAGATTCCCGATAATCGTATGTGCATTGCTGAATCAGGCCCTTAGTTAAACAAACAACTCCTGAAATATGAACCAGGACTGGTATATCTTAGCTAATTCCCTGACACCTTAACCGCTGCTGATGCAGAGTAGTATTAGCTGTGTGTGGGAGTGAAATAATATATCAAGCTCAACCTGGGCCAAGTCAGGAATAAAAAAGAATTTTCAAGTTTAATTTGGAAGAAAACTGGGAACCAGTAGAAGGAGTTTTTACACAGTGCTGGCAGAAAATAAGTGTTGGGTGAGGCATAATAATTGGACACTGGTGATATTTTGTGAGAGCAGAATCTGGTAGAGTAATAATTACAGCATCAAGTATCACTGAGTTACAAGATGCATGCAATATATATTAGGCAATGATTACCTCTCTATTTAAATGCAAAAATAATATTTCTCCTTAAAATGGGTGAATTTTTTTTCAAAATCTTGCCATGCACAGGCTGATCCTGCCGCTTGGCCGGAGATCTGAGCTACATATTACTGTCTAATATAACATTTACATGGAAGTCCAAAATGGATTATATGCATACTTGTCTGCTGTTGAAAAAGCATTTCAAGGAGATTGTGAAAGTAACACCTATGAGCGCGCGTTACTGTGAACATGTACTGCTACATCTGAGAGACGTGTCATAATACTGACTTACATCCAAATGTAAACTAGCCCAAAAACAGTTAGGGGCCTATTCATGATGTTAATTAACATTCTAACTCGCAATTCATCATTGATCCGAAAATCAGCTGTCCCACGCGCGGCTTCACTGCTCTTTTTCGGAGCAGTGGATCTTTTCACTGCTCCTTTCGGAGCAGTGACAGGAGTGTGAATGTGCGACCTACAGGTCACACATGTGCTCAAGAGCCCCGACGTCCGGCGAAAGGAGCTGGACAAGGGTGGAGGGATCCAAAAGTATCCCCCTTCGCGACCCAGGACTACTTAAATAGGGAAAGAGTGGGTTTCGGGAGCATTATTTTTACAATTGCAGGTGAAAATGTTAATTTTCACATTATTTTTGTTAAAATTAAGTGATGATGAATAGGCCCCTAAGTAAGATCTATTTGTTGATGAAAACACACTGATACATTTCAGAAAATGCATACGGATCATTGTGCCTTATAATAACCAATGCAGGGAAATTATACCAATGATCCTATTTGAATGTATATATCGCTGTTTTTTTTTAATACACAGCTACATAATGGGGGTAAGGTGCAATCAGGAAGACAGGGAGATTGCTACTATTTCAGGGAGTCTCCCTGACAATGAGGAAGATTTGGCAAGTATGGTTAGATGTGACTGTTCAGTGCTTGTACCAGGAGGGACAAAATGCTCTGCTCCTGGACTTCTCACCTCATTTATGATTGCCGTCACCTGTGTTGAATTACTTAATACCCCTTTTACACCAATGTCCCGGGTCTGACCCGGGATTTGGAACACGTTTCCAACCTGGATCAAACACTTCTTACACCGCGGCACCCGTTTCCGCTCACTCACTTACCGTCAGCCTGGTTGCGCAGGCGTAGTGGAGTCGGTGTTTGCTGAGAGTTCGGCGGTGCCCTTTTCTCTGTTGCATAACTGTCACGGATTACCCACCACCTCTGGAGCTGGTGTGGGACCGGTCGCTTGGAACCGTCGCTGGAGATGGCCCTGGAGGTTCACACTGGACCCGGGTCTGCAGTGACCCGGCTCTTCCGGCGTTGCAGTGGACGTCTAGAAATGATGTAATCTACAAGCGCTGCTGAAGCTGGCCAATTGGGTAGCATATGGCACGACCTGGGTTATCGTGACCCGGATTGCACCGTTTCCAGTGCAGGGTGACACAGGAACGACCTGTGGCCTACCCTAAAAGCTACCTGAGTTGGATCCCCGGGTCTCTGGACCAGGGTGGATCCTTTTACACCAGGGGTGGGGAATCTTTTTTCTGATAAGGGCCATTTGGATATTTATAACATCAGTCGGCCATACTGGCCGCTGTGCCGGTGAATTGACTGTGTTGACAGTGTTACCCATACTGTCCCTTACACTAAAAGCGCTACATTTAGCAGCGCTCCTCACAGTATCTACTGGGAAATATCTGTATATAGGGCAAAGGAACCCATTCTAGCGTCCCACTGCATCCCTATCTTGTGCATTGTGCATACCAGCGTGCAGTGTTAGTGACTGGTAGACCCCAGCCGGTCACACACACAATGGAAGCTCTTCGCTGCTGTTATACAGCCCACACAGTGCCGCTGCCCCCCCCCCCCCCCCCCCCCCCCACACACACTCTAGACAGAGGGCTGTGCTCTTACCGCCATGGCGCTGTTATCACTACCGTCCGTATTCATCCTCTTCGGGGCACGGCCACCCTCAGTGAAGTAATAACCTGACCTTCCTCCCATCGATGCAGCTGCCACCATCGTCAGAGATCCGCCGGGACTGTGCGCTCCATAACATGGCGCAGGGTCTAAACCTGAGCTGCTCTGCCCACTTGCTGCCAAGCGATAGGCTTGGAGGGGTGCCACTTCTGCCGCTCCCGCTCTCATTGGATCGCGATCGACGCCACTCACGCCGCCATTGTGTGCAGAGGGAGGGGGTGCACTTGGACCACCCCGCAAGTTCCTATGCCTGCCGCTGAGGGGGGACGCCCGTTGCGCTGTTACTGATGCCACTGAATGGGAGAGAGCCACAGCCAGCCGGGCATGATGAAAAGATTTTACGGGCCGTATCAGGCCCGCGGGCCGGTGGTTCCCCATCCTTGGATTACATTGACAAAAATCCTGGGTTGATGCGCTTTCACGTGCATCAACCCGGGAATTTCATGTCGGTGTAAAAGGTGTATAATTTATAAGAAAGGTGATGGCAATCAAAACTTAAGGGTGAGGTCCAGGAGCAGAGCATTTTGTCCCTCCTGGAATGAGTCATGTTGGGAGGTATGCTGTTAGGAGAATCCAAATTCTGAGAAGCCGTCATGTTGTTTTTAGATCATCCATTTACCAAAAGGGCAATTTTATGAACAGAAAGAAGATAATTGCACAGAAAACACAATAATGGGTGATCATAGAACACCCAGTTACCACTTAAAAAAAAATAAAAAGTTTCATTCTGGAAATGTTTAAATTGAAGACAAATAACATGTTGAGTCAAAGAATAGTTTTCTGTAGATAACCAGCACAGAAAAAAGAAATATATGCAGACGGAAACATATATTCATCAATGAATGCTCAACCATCAGTGTAGATGCCACTTTCTCTTAGTACTAAACACTGAATACAATACAAAAAAAATGCATTAACAGGTTAAAGTTCATTAGCCAGACATGGGTTACAGATAATGTACACATTGATTTGTGTAAGCACCTTATGAGATATTAAAAATAAACCAGGTTCTTACATAGTTTACGTGGGGGTGTAACTAAAGTGGGTGCAGAGGCTGCCTTTGCTATGGTCCCAAAGGTTTAGGGGACCGGCCCCCCCTTGCACCCAATTCAGTGCAGAATGGCTCAATAAGACAATAGGAAACAGTAGTGAATATAGAAAGGGGCAGTCTACAAACTGCTCGGCTCAATACAGTGTATTGAATACACTGGATCGTGGTGAGTAGTTTGAGGACTGCCCCTTTCTACCAGTGTGCCATGTCGCAGTGGATGGTGTGTAGCAGACTCAGGGACTGATTCAGCAAAGAACGTAGTTGCTTATACACATGCAATTGGTGATTGTTGCGTACTGCGCATGCATCGTAGTACGCGTGTGAAAACCAGTCATTGCGATCGGGACTGCAATAGCAATGACTATGCAGACCCATCGCAGAGTGATTGACAGGAAGTGCTGTTTGTGGGTGGTGAAGGGGGGGGTCGGCCTAACAAAGGCGTGCCAGTGCGTTTCAACACCGTTTGCAGCGCCATGCATAAATTATCCACTGTGATACCATACGCAGCCTGAGGCCTCATAGCGTGTGCTATAGTGAGCACTACCTGAGTAAGGTCTGACAGGCCTTAACTGTGCATATGGGTCCGATGGTACTCGATTGTACCGATGTTTTCGCAGTCTTGCTAAACATCACGGATTTGCGTGCAGATGAAGTGGGCGTCGTTGTGTAGTGGTGCGGCGCCATTGCGATCGATATGGCTTAGCATATATATTCATAGTAAAACTGCGTGCGTACGCTATATTGCGATCCTTGCTGAATCATGCCCACAGTACATAGAGCAGAAGGAGAAAAGAAAGTGTTTGAGGAGTGCGGTAATCAAGAGCCTGGTAATGTGAACCCAGGGGCACTGTGTGGCCATACTTGTCAACTCTCCCTGATTGTTAGGGAGACTCCCTGAAATAGTAGCAATCTCCCTGACTCCCTGAAGAGTTTAGCAATCTCCCTGATTGTACATCTCCCATTATGTAGCTGTTATATACTTGGGAAAAAAATAAATCAGAGATATATACATTTAAATGATATAATTACTGCCATTTCCCTGCATTGGTTATAAGGCACAATGATCCCTATGGCTACAAGGTATCTCTTGGACACTTATACAGAACCCCATGTAAAACACCATGCATGAGCAAGCCCGGAAAGGTATCAGTGTATTTTCATCAACAAATAGATCTTACTAACTGCTTTGGGGCTCATTTACATTTGGATGTAAGTCAATTGTATGACTCGCCTCTCAGATGTAGCACAATCTGCCTAAAATGCTTTCTCAAAATAGACAAGTATGTGTGTGGCATAAGGTGAATTGGGGGTACTACAATGTGGCATAATATGAACTGGCATAATTTGAGCTAGGGCACATCTGTGGGGGCATAGAATGAACTAGGCCACTGCTATGTCTCTCTAGAATAATGCGGGTCCCATCAAAATGTTACTATGGGGCCCTTGAAACTTTAGTTACGACCCTGGGTTTACATATTAAGAAAAGTTAGATATTAGCCTGGTCTGATACACAGGAGGAACACAGACCTAGTAGAATCTCGCTGGAGCTTAGAGCAGGGAGAACACAGTACTGAAGCAGTGGGCACAGCAGGAAGTGTCTAGTTATAGGCCCAGATAGGAAAGATTGAGGAATGTCCCCTGGGTTCCCATGAGCTATCTTCAGGGCAATAATGCTGCCACTGCATAAAGTACAAAGTACTGGATCTGGCTCCGGAAAATGATTGAGTCCGGCATTCTTTCTACAATAAATACTTCATGTACATCAACTTGGATAGAATCCAAATGGGGATTTTGGGCTTTGGAAGATCAAGCTGAAATAGTTACCAGACTAACGTGTGCTGATATTTTGTATTAACCCATACATTATTATCACAACTAAATACTGGATGGATCTGTTTGAATTTCTTTAATAACTTTTATGGGCTTCATGTAAGATACCTTTCAGAGTTTCCAGGTTATTTAGCAAAAAAGACTATTCTGTTGTAATGATGGTATCCTATGTATAGTTAGGGAGAATGCCTGGGTGATACCTGAGGTTAGGGAATTATTATGGGAGAACTCTACCATTGGAAAAACATTGGTCAGTCATCCTATTGATTATATTAATTATTATTATTATTAGTAGTAGTATTATTATCATCAGTCTTTATTACAAAGCACTAACATATTACACATTATTTAGTGGTGCCCTAATATTTTCCTAAAATGTAAGATAAACTGCTCTCCGCATTCTGATATCACATCATCAGATACGCCATGTAAGCTGAACCATTATTAATGAGTCTGTCTTCTTAACAGAACAGAGTCCAACACAGCTATGTTTTCACTAGTGAGTTGGTTCTTAGCTGTGCCCAAACCGCAAGTCGCGGCTCCCTGCCCCAGTTCTTAGTGTGATAGGCTGGAGTCAATGATGAGTAAGTGTGGTCAGCAAGCTGGGGTATTACATAATGGTTGAGATTTGCCAAGGGGGAAAGCAAAAGCGTAGTCATGCATAGCCAAAGTCAAAACCGGCTCATAGTTAGCAGCTACAAAGCAGCAGGCAATAGAGTCCTCAGCACAAGCCAGGCCAAACTTAGGTATCAAGCAGTAGACAGTAGCACAATACTAGAGTGCTGGAGACCAAGTAAAAGACCTAATACTCTGGCAGCTTCCAGCTCTCAGAGGGGCATATTTATTACAATCTGCATTTTTAATGTGAAAAATACTTTTTGCATAAAATCGTAACGTGAAAGTTTAAATTTTCACGCAAATTTACAATTTTTTCTCTTGTTAGGAGGCAGGCGCCTATAAGAGCCTGTCCTGGCAAAGAGCTGGAAGCAGTGTGATAGTGTAACGGCATCTCACTGCTTCCTCGTTCGGGTCCTCCGGAGTCTCTGGTTCTGGAAGTTCCTTACCCAGACGAATTAGCTTAACAGTAGCCCATAGGTTACTATAGGCTAACGTTTTCTAGAGATGGCGTTAAACTTGGTAAATCCGACTGCATAGCAGCCCTCGTACAAACCTATGGGGGCTGCATTTGCCAAAATGGAGGGACTGCAGCAGATATTGGAGATATCTGCTGCAATCTGTCTGTGATACATCTGGAGAATCCTTAATATTTTGGGTACTCCCCGAAAATGGATGTTTCGGGGGATATTCCACAAATAATGAATGATAAATAGGCCCCTGAGAGTGGCTAATATAGGCTAGCCTGTTTTAACTAGCACAGCACTGACACCTCACAGCACTGCCATCTCCAATGGGGCAGCACAGACGGTGTAATGGTTAGCATTTCTGCACTGAGGTCATGGGTTCGATTCCCACCACGGCCTTACCTGTGCAGAGTTTGTATATTCTCCCTGTGCTTGCGTGGGTTTCCTCCGGGTACTGGTGTTGGGATTCCGGCACTGGCATTCTGAGCGCGGCATCCTAACCAACAGTATTTAAACTACATCCCTCAAGCATTATATACCTAACAGGGCGTTAAATATAATGGGCGCATGATTTATTAAATTATGGGGACATATTTTATGATAGATATTACAATGGAAGTTTATGGGGGCAAGACTTACATTTATTACCAGGACATGAGTTATGACAGTCTTTATGGGGACATTACTGTTAGTGCAGGCATGAAAAGTGATAGAATGCACTGGTGCCCATCTGCATGCTGGCACTTAGAGTGCTACAAACACCAACATGCTAGAACAGTCATGGGCTGCCAGCTCCAGTAATAAATCTGACCTATACCAAGGAATGTTGTACATTAATAATGTTGTTGATTTCACATATTCCATCAGTTTAATAGTTCAAAAACAATTGGGCAGAAAGATATTTTTAATTATTTTACTCTTGCTTGTTAAATTATTTTAAGTTATCCTGAATTAAAAAAAACTTGTCACATGTCCAATGGCATGTATTTATTTTAGCATGAAATACTAATAGTGAACAGAGACATAACCTTAAAGGTTAATTTATTCAATTAAATTGTTTGCTATATCAAGAATTGTTGACTTAAATCATTTATTCTGATATTAACATGTAACATTTTAGGTACTTCCTGTATATTCACATTTAGTTTATTTGATTTTTATGTATCAATTTTATCCTGTCACTTAAATAAGTCATGAACCTTCAGTCATATGTGTATCGTAATTACAACCTTGTTACTTGGACTTTTTCCAAGTTGTATTTTCTTTCACATTTTTATCATTCTATGGCCAGGATTGAATTTCTATAACACATAATAATTTTGTATTTGTTTCCCCTCGGTTCTCATAAATTTCTTTATTAGTGCCTCATTAATTGATTATTATCAGCCTGTATGTTATCCTATTGTGAAAGTGACCATCAGAACACTGTATATGACCTATGTTTCTCCCAACATACATCTTCCACAATTGGACAGAGATTTCTAAATATAGGTAGAAAATTTGATCCTCACAATAATATTAAGACATGTGCAGGTTTATATTGCCAATGGGAATCGAGAGAGTGTGGAGTAATTAAGAATGGAATATTCCTCTCCTTTCCCAAAGAAATGTCTCACACAGCAGTATAGGATAACTGGACTATCTAATATAACCCAGAAATAGACCAGATTTTGTGTGGAGCCTATGCTGCTGCTTGAGACATAAACTGGCTTGAATTAGTGCCAATTACCTTGTGGCAATTTTACTTTGGCTGTATTAATGCATGAACTAATAGGACAGTGATTAGTCATGATTTCTGTTTTACATAAGACAGCTACAGATGTGTCCAAATACATCTAGCCTCCTTGAGCGTTGGCGTGACTCGGAAAAGCCGAGCGTCTTTTCATGTGACTTTTTCCTTTCAGTGGCATCTTACTCGCACAGTGGTGCAAAGAGGTAGCACACGCAGCTTCTGCTGATTAAAATTATATGCGGCATGCCTATGTTCTGTGTGCGACTGTGGGTTTGTTGAAAGTTTGTGCATCCTATTCACATAACTGTGCAAGTAAGACACAATTGAAGGCAAAAAGTTGCTCGAGAAGGTGGTCATCGCTACCGAGTCACATGGGGCTCACGCATTATGTGTAACGCAACTTGTAGCACATGGATAGATGTATATGGACACATCAGTATTCTTCATGCAGTTTCTGAACAAGCCAGATTGCCAGTCCAGACTAGGTGACCAATGAATGGGAAAGGTCTAGGATAGCATTTTGTGAAGGGAGTAGGGATTGCAAATTTTTATACATAATGTTTTATTTATTGTTTTGTTTTATTTATTTATTTTGTTTATTCCTTCTGACTGCCAAATCCTAAGAAACATTTATATTAGTAATCATATTATTCTTGTTCATTCTGAATGATGAGCACTCGTCACAACTGGGAATGCTATATGTCACGGATTTTCCAGGATCGTAATGGATTTGGGGTATGCATCCCTGCTTCCTGAAAATAGTTTTCGGGACGTCCAAATGTCCCAGATTCGGAGGAGGACGACTGGAGGGGCAGCCACAGCCGCATCACTAAATGGGTGGCAGTTGTCGCATACAGTGAGGCTGAAAGATGGGAAAAGACTGGGAGTCTGGGATCATTTGACGCGTCACGCATACCCATGGTCCCCGGCGGCCGGCCGCATTTTGTATGATGTCATGATGTCAACTATGGCTGGCCGTCTTTTTCTTCCCGTCCACTGTCACGGGCATTTTGTGGCTAGAAGTTGGTCACCTGAGACACTACACAGACAGTGACCCCGTACCACAGTCTGCCTGAGAGAATTCAGGATGTCCTGTTAGGACAACTGTTAGTGGTTGTTGATATATTAATTCAGTCAGTGCCCTGTGGCTGTAGATATATTAATTCAGTTCCCTGTTGCTGTTAGTTATATTAATTCAGTGCCCTGTGTCTGTTGTTATTTTATTTCAGTTCTATGTGGCTGTTGTAATATTAATTCAGTGCCCTGTTAGGCTGCAGTTAGTTATATTAATTCAGGGGGTGATTCAGCACAGGACGGAATTGCAACGCTGTGTGCAAAATGCAGCAGGAGGTGTCTGATACCCCCTGCTGCATAACTGGAGAACAACGCCGGCCAGCTGAGTAAGCCTCAGCTTATGCAGGCTGGTCATCTTGTGAGGCCAGGAAACTGAGTCCTTAGATGCAGCCCCTGGCCTTGACACTCCCGGAAAACGGGACCAACACATTCCCATTTCCGGGAATATTGTCCGTCCCCGCCCACGTACTGCCCCTTAAATGCCTATGCCTGTCAGTAAGGCATAGCAGGGGCTGCGTGGTGCATTCACGCAGGACCCATCCTGCACATGAGCTGAACAAGTCCTACGCACGCGCAGATTCCCGATATTTGGGAATTCCCATTCAGCATTGCACTAGCGTGCAATTAGCTCCTCAGTGTCCTGTTAGGCTGCTGTTAGTTCTATTAAATCAGTTATAATTCATTTTTATTAATAAATATAAAGTAGACTATTGTTACCCTGCAATAAGGGATAAAAAAAAATCTTTGTCTTTGTATTTCAAGTTGTATTTGGCTTAACGAACCTTTACTATATCTCCCAACTGTCCCAATTCCAGCGGGATAGTCCCGTTTTTCGGGCACTACCCCGCTGTCCCACCAGCAGGCCGTAGTGTCCCACAGATGGTCGGGAGGATAGGGAACACTATGGCACTGCAGCAGGTCTGCTCTGCTAAGCAGAGAGCAGCGATGCCGTGAAGCTGAGTGGATGCCACACGCATACGCACGGCATCCATTTAGTGCAGTTAGAGGGCTGGGTGCCCAGCCCAGCAGCTGACGAAGTTCTGGGCTCGCCCCAGCATGATGTAAAATGAGGGCGTGACTTGCAGACACCACCCCAAAATGCACCACACAGGGGGCATGGCCTAACGGGAATGAGGCCACTAGTAAATATATAAAATAAACTATTACCCCGCAATAAGGGAATACGAACCACTCCAAACACTGGGAATCCGAGTCCACCCAAGCAATGGCTCTGTAGTTCCTGCCAGACTCGGATCCCACTTTGAGGCCGAACGTCATTCTCTGGCATCAGATTATCGCAGGATTTGGATTCTATATTAGGCGCCGGGACTCGGCACCATTTCACCGTTATGCACGCTGCTGTCTGCTGCCCTGTACTCAGCTGTATTGGCTCATGCTGTGCTGTGTCCACGAGTGGCTGTTCTCTAAAGTGACTGTGTATAGGGGACACACTGCACACTTCTGTGTGCTACGCTATACTTTGCTGTATTGGCTGTGCTGAGACTCTGGACTCACAAGTGGCTGTGCTGTATATAAAGCGACTGTGTATACTGGGCACGCTGCTTTATGCTTCGCTGTACTCTGCTGTAAATTGTACTGTTTGGTGCGCTTTACCCTAGTGCGCTTTCTTCACGTGCAGCTATAATCCCTGTGATCCATGCAGTTTAACCCAAGCTGCAAGTTCAAAAACAGAAAAATTTAATATACTGTAGTTCTGTTGTTTTACTGTTTGGTGAGCTTTACCCTAGTGCATACTTACCTATGAATTTTCAGGGAGCCCCCCGCGCACCCGGAAGAGTATCCAGATCTCCCGCCCCTTCCTACTGAAGTGGGTAGGATCTGTAGATAAATGCCGGGAATCACTGCATAATTGTCCTGAATCACGGCTCCGTATAGTAGGGTGGGAATAAATGACCCGAAAATGAGTCCCTCTCGTCCTGTGATTCGCGGCAGTTTGCCGTGACGTGGGCAGAGCCTAATGACCTAGGAATCCGTCCCCGTCCTCTGAAGCGGCCACCTGTATCTGCTCTCCGGGCATTACCCGGAAAGCTGATAATAAAAGTAGGTAAGTATGCCTAGTGCACTTTCTTCACATGCTCCTATAAGCCCTGTGATCCACGCAGTTTAATCCAAGCTGCAAGTTCAAAAACAGAAAGATAAAATATACTGTAGTTCTATTGTTTGTACTGTTTGGTGCACTTTACCCCAGTGCACTTTCTTCATGTGCCTCTATAAGCCCTGTGATCCGAGCAGTTTGAGTTTTAACATTAATAATACTCTAGGAACAAAAAAAGGCCCAAATTATTTGATTTTAGCTTTTTTTTGTCAATTTTTGAGAAAAATCCAAATCCAAAACCAGTCACGACGGTTTGGCAAATCCAAAAATCCAGAAAAAAATGGTCCGGTGCACATCTCTACTTCTAATTTATAATTATTTAAGAATTCCACCACCAAAGAGAAAATGGCAGATAAATTACGTAATGACTTTCCTTTAATTAAGAAATTTAAAGAGAACGACAATGAAACTGCGTTATGCTCAATGTGCAGTGCTGTGTTTTCAATTGGCCATGGTGGGAGATCTGACATTGCGGACCATATTAAATCAAAGAAAACAAAACTTGCATCTCAGGCTTCTTTAACTTCCTGGAAATTGTAACAAAACTCTTTGGGAAAAATACATTTCATTGTGCTCTGAAAAAATCAAGAGAAATTGTTGGTAATGTACTAGCACTGTACACAATACAAGAAGTTGTTCGTGAGCTAGAAGTTGCTAGATTTGTATCTGTCATAATAGACAGTTTAAACCATAAAGCCATAAAGTGAGTACCTGATTCAGCCTGATTCAGCAAGGAATGCAGTTGCTTTTACGCACACAATTGGCCGATTAAATAGCACTGCGCGTGCGCACACATCGCAGTGCGCGTGCGCGAACCAAACGCTGCGATCGGGACTGCGATCACAGAGGTTACACAGACCCATGGAGTGATTGACAGGAAGTGCTGTTTGTGGGTGGTGACGGGGGGGAGGGTGGTCACATACCTCCCAACTTTTCAGTCTCCCAAGGAGAGACAGGTCGCGCGCCTTCATTGCGCGCGACTGAAAAAGGGGCATGTCTTACACAAAGGGGCGGTGTCTACTGAAAACAGGGAGGAGCCTCACTGTTTCCCCCGTTTTCGTCACTATGGGGGCGTGCCCACCACTCTCCGAGATGCTGGGCAGCCCCCAGGCAGTCCTAACACATGAGAACAGATGCAGTGCGCATGTGCAGGGGCGTGCATAAATTGACCACCGCAATATTTTATGACATTCAATAACAAGGTGGCTGTCGTTGTCTTCAGCAATTGACAGGATGGTATCTATGTTTAATGCTTTGAAAACGTACTTCCTAACCCAAGCAACGTGTCCCAAATTCCTGTAAACTGTCTCCCATGTTGTGCCTTACATACCTACAGTGCCAGCTCAATTGCCTTAAACAAATAGAGAACGAGAACGTGACAGCAGAAAAGCCATTCTCAGCAACCTTGTTCAGAAAATTCATGACAGAAAATAAGGTCATTTTCTGCCCACAGAAACCCAGTCACTGCTACAACTATTGTACAATGAGGGGGACTTAACCAAAGAATGTTTTCATAGCCAGTGTGACGGGTTTTACGATGCTGGAATGAACTATATTGAAAAGTGGGTAGCTCAAAATCCTACAGAAGAATTAGCTCATTTTTCATGGCTTGGACTAAACTCAAATGAAAATATAAGTTGGTGCTAGATTCTTTAGCAGTTGTTCAGCAAATTTCTTCCATAGCTGTTGATGCAGGACAATATACAGTCCAGTATAAAATAGTTGAAAGTCCATAGTTCATGCAAATACTCCTACTTTCAAATATAAGATGAAAGCAAGAGAACAGCATCTACAAATCTACATCATAATGTTAATTTTAGAAAAGTATATTATTTGTTCAGTAGACATTTTTTTCAATAAAAATGCATATAGTAAGGATAAACTGTGAACTTTAAATATGCTTTAAATGACCAAACACAACTAAATATTATGTAAACTATTTATTTTGCCTTATTATTACTATTATTATTTATTACCAGTTATTTATATAGCACACACATATTCTGCAGCGATTTACAGAGAATATTTGTCCATTCACATCAGTCCCTGCACCAGTGGAGCTTACAATCTATATTCCCTACCACCTGTATATGCACATACTTACACACTAGGGTTAATTTTTGTCGGGAGCGGATTAACCGACC
Source organism: Taudactylus pleione (assembly GCA_031769625.1). NCBI lineage: Eukaryota > Metazoa > Chordata > Amphibia > Anura > Myobatrachidae > Taudactylus > Taudactylus pleione. Next base: position 27,050,052 of record JAUIMM010000092.1, on the reverse strand, counting down.
AGTATGTTTTTGGAGTGTGGGAGGAAACCGGCATGGGGTTTATGTAGTAGGGTGCGGTGCGGGTTGACTGCGCTGTCAACATCCTCGCAAATGTGTCTCGGATTTTTAATTTTGGAAATATAGCAACCCTAGTCCCAGCTAACCAGCAGCCAAAACTGTGGTGACCGAGCTTGGAAACCCTTAAAATATAGTGCATGCAATAAGAGGCTGGGGACGTTATATATTGGAAATGTCTAATGATAGCCATGATTGTTTTTCCCTCTCACAGTCTCTGAATACAGCATGGCCTCAGGATGTAGGAAGGCCTAATACTTATGTTGAGAGGTGATGCGCGGCTGGCAGTACAAAAGAAGGGGAGACATTTGGATTTTCTGTCATTTTTGTCTCTGTACCTCTTTTTAATTCCAGTAAAAGGGACTATTACATTATTTTAATGTTCTACGAGTAACTTGTAGCATCTGATGCCAAAGTAGGGATAGCTGTCACTAATGTAATGAGAATCCTGATGATAAATAAGGGGTGTTATGGCCCATTCTCATTCTTGACTTATACTGTAAATACCCCCAAACACCTATCATGTTCTGCCCCCAATAGTAATCTCAGTATGCACAAACTGTGCAAAGCCTCTTTCATCTATTTCTTTTTTTTTGCCAAAAACTTTTATCATTCATTTATAAATGACATCAGAGCCATATAATGTACTATTGTTACTGTTCTGCATACCATGGGGTGCATGCATGCCATGCCATGATAATGCTTTTTACTATTTTGGTATACCATGCATTGCACTTAGATTTACCATGCGTTACAGAGCTAAATACACATTAAGCACCTAAGACACACAAACCAATTACATGACACATGCTTCAACTACACACAATATAAATCTTATCTTGATGATATATTAAAGACAATCGGTTTTACAATAAATACACATCTACAGTGCCTTGCAATCATATTCCAATCCTTGAAGGATTTCAGTTATTGCAGGGTTACAAATTACAGCTTTTTCCATTGCACACATTGCCACTGAAATGTTACTTTTCAAGGCAAAAGTGTTTTTTTTCAGGAGTTATCGTAAGGAAAGTAAGAAAAGAAAAGTTAGCAAGCTTGATACATAGAGCTATTTAAGCCCTATGATATTTAATGCGTTTGCTCCAGCTTCTGTGGTACACTGACATTGTGCTGAATTTCAGCCACTTGCAGCACACTGAATGGGTGTGTACTGCCGGCAGTCGGGATGCCTCATGTCAAATACCGACAGCGGCATCCCGATGGTCAGTATCCCGACAGGGGTCAGGTAAGTATACTTCTCCCCCTAACCCTCCCTTCTTGTAGCCTAACTCTAACCATCCCCACCCCGCACCCTAACCCTCCTCGTTAGTGCCTAAACCTAAGTCTCCCCTATCCCCAGTGGTCCCTAACACCTCTAGGGGTGCCTAACCCTAACCCCCCAAAAAAACTAACGCTAACCACGCTATGCTGCCTAAACCTAACACCCCGTGGCTAACAGCTAAGGCGCCCCCGACTTATCTAGTTCGGGCTGGCGTCTGTCTGTATTCCGACATCAAGATCAAGATAGGCGTCGGTATTTCAATGCCTACCTTATGTCCCGCGTCAGGCTTCCACCATCGGGATTCAGACCGGCGGCATGCCGTCCGCCTGTCTGCTAACTACATACCGCTGCACACAGCTAAAGAGCATGTGAAAACTGATGATTTGTTCTCTATTAGGAGTACACAGATAACACAGGATAGCCATTCTCGCCAAGAAAACAAGGACAGATGTAATTGTCTGGAGCCCATAGCTACAAAAACTTTTTGTTGCTGTTAGCCTCTCCTAACACTAGGGGGATATTTATCAAATCTTGGAGAGACACAGTGTAGACATTGCCTATACCAACCAATCAGCTTGTAATTGTCATTTTACAGGCTGTCCTACAAAAATTACAGTTAGAAACTGATTGAACATCTTCTCCACTTTTATCTTTCTCCAAGATTTGATAAATCTCCCCCTAGCCCACAGCCCTTAAATAGTTACAGATAATTAAAAACAAAACATACTTGCTAGAGAGACACATAAGACAGATGTTTCCATCAAACACCTTTTATTGCTTTCCTCCTAATGGAATAATCAGATCATTTCATAGCCAGTATGCTCAGACCAGTTCACATAGCCTCTAATACTCAACAGTTTTTATAACTAGTATTGCTCAGACCAGTTCACATAGCCAATATGCTCAGACCAGTTTACATAGCCTCTAATGCTCAGAACAGTTTATATAACTAGTATTGCTCAGACCAGTTCACATAGCCAATATGCTCAGACCAGTTTACATAGCCTCTAATGCTCAGAACAGTTTATATAACTAGTATTGCTCAGACCAGTTCACATAGCCAATATGCTCAGACCAGTTTACATAGCCTCTAATGCTCAGAACAGTTTATATAACCAGTATTGCTCAGACCAGTTCACATAGCCAGTAATGCTCATACCAGTTTATTTAACCAGTATTGCTCATACCAGTTCACATAGCCAATATTTATTACAACAATGTTGATCGACAATGCACACACTTAAGTGAATAGCAACCCGTGTGACCACAAAAAGAGCCTGCACCAAAACTCTGCTTAACAATTATACCATCAAACTGTGTCAAACAATGGTGCATTCACTAGTTCCCATCCCTAAAAAATTATTTTTTTTAACAAAACATGCTTTACAAAAAACTAGTAAGGAAAAACACCTTGCATTAAATCTTATTTTCATAAAAATTAGATTTGTCTTCCTCTTTATTGAATATCAATCCAAATATAGTAATCCTCAATATTCAAAAATATGAAAAGAAAATTGAAGACCATAGTGCAAATATTGCTAAAAATAAATTTTCATATTTGTTTACACATTGCACTCACATTAAAAGAGATAAAATCAGCATATATCACCACTGTAGAGAAGTCCCGGTTTCAGTTGCTTTCCAAATATAATAGTCCTCAATTTTCAAGAATACAAAAGAAAAACAGAAACCATAGTGCAGATATTGCCATAAAATAGATTTTGACATTACTTACACATTAAACTTACATAGGTAAAATTGAAATCAGCTTATATCATCATCACTCAAGGTGTAGAGGAAACATCCAAGTCCAGGTTTCAGTCATTCACCCATCCATGTTGTTCATCTCCGAACTGGTATTAGCAAGTCCCAATAAACTGCACCCAGATCTCTAGTTTAGGTGGAGCTGTAACACTTTCTTGGCTGTCCTCACATATCCTATTGCTTAACACGTTTCAGACTTGAATGTCCTCTTCCCAGCATAGCTCTTTCCACACGGACATTCTAGATCATGGGTTCCCAACCACGGTCCTCAAGGCACACTAACATTCCAGGTTTTAAGGCTAGCCATAGCTGGGCACAGGTGACTTAATTAGTACCTCGGTTATTTTGATTTAACCATCTGTGCTTAAGCATGGATATCACTAAAACCAGAACTGTTAGTGTGCCTTGAGGACCGTGGTTGGGAATCACTGTTCTAGATGATAAACTACTTCTGTGGTTGTACAGTCCATATAGTCTGTTATGATCTGTTTCTTCCCATATTTATCATTAAAACAGTTTTTTTGTATCATGTATTGACATGTTTTACAGTGTCCACATTTATGGGACCCTTTCCTGTTGTATCTGGAATTTTTCAAAGTTGTCAAATGACTTTTAATAAGTTGGTCCTTCAGATTCTGCGATCTTCTCCAGCAACTCTGAACTTTAGGTGGTAATAGTTTAGTTAGGTCTTTGTCTGTATGTAAGATCCGCTACTGTTTTTGGAGAATCTGATTTCTTTCTCTACAATAATTGTTATATGTGCCGATAAATCTGACTGGTTCCTCCTTTCGATCTTTCATTCTGGCTACAAGAAGGGATTCCCTATGATATTTCTTTGTTTCTTTCACCACCTGTTTGATTATTGTCTTACTGTAGCCTCTCCTTCCCAAGCTTTCATAAACCTGTCTACTCCTTTGTTCATAGATGTCATTTTGAGAACAGTTTTATTTCACATGTAGCAACTCCCCTTTAGAGATAGCCCTAGTGGTCGCTGGTAGGTGGGCACAGCTGCTATGCAATACACTGTCTGTAGAAGTGCTTTTTCTAAAAATATCCATAGATATATCACCTTCTCCTATCCGTATTGTGAGATCCAAAAAGTTGATCTCCGTACCAAAAGTATAAGAATATAATCTATGTACCTTAGGTACAGTGTAATATGTTTTGTATACATCTCATGAAGTTCACTGAACACTGTCTCCCTCTCCCACCACCCCAAGTAGAAGTTGGCGTACGTCGGGGCACAAGCTATGCCTATCGCTGTCCCTCTTACCTGGAGGTAGTGGTGCTCCCTGCTCTGTCTTCCCCCAGTCCAGCCAGCCTTCCCTGCACTTTGCCACCTCAGTCAACCCTTCCCAGCCCAGTGTCCCCACTCGTCCAGCCTCCCCTGCATTGTACCCCCCAGTTCCTATAGCCAGTAATGCTCAGACCAGATCCCGGGTCAGACTGGCCATCTGCCACTTCTGGCATATGCCAAAAGGGCTGATGGGCTGATCCAGCCTGAAAGCCTGGCTGAGCAGCTTCACCGCCCAGCGCTCTGTTCGGTTGGCATGCAGAAAGACAGATGCGCACCAAATGAGTCGTGGCCATGCTCCTTTTTCATGAATGAACGCACAGAGGGATTCTGGGGCTTAAAAACAGCCCCTTTCCGTCCCTGGACTAGTTCATACCTACTAATGCTCATATCTACTGCAAGGGCCAGCCAACCTGGCTTGCTAACAAAGCGACTGTCTGGGTGCTGCACTGAACCGTTGATGTCCCGTAGGCCGAGTGTTGCCCATCAGTGGTTTATAATGTATTCATATTGTAGGAAGTGTTCCCAGAATGTTACCTGTCCTATGTTGTAACATTGTCATTTCCCCTACATTATTCAAGCAGTTGGTTTCCCACATTATTAAAACATGCAGTGTGGTAAAATATGTATTTTATTTTTTTTTACAGACGACTTTGCAGAAGAAGAGGAGGTGCAGTCCTTTGGATATAAGAGATTTGGTAAGTCATGTCATTCTTTAGTTCGAATCGTGTAACAGTCTGAACAAAGCTCAAAATACAAGAAAAAGAAACTGTGCTGGCTAACCAGTATAAATCCACATAGGGCGATGTAAAGCTGTGTTTAAACTGTATTTGGTCAATATATTGCAATAAAAATATATATAATATATAATTAAAATGTCACATACTGTATATACAGTCATATAGACATCCTCAATACTGATTATCCAAGAAAAATTGGAATTGTTTCGCCGGGTGCAGTAAGCAACTGACATGTGCCCGGCAATAGGACGGAGCGTTCTGGGTCCCGGAAATCCAAAATGTTCTATAAGAAAGGTAATCTGCCAATTAAAGATGCTTTAGAGACTTGAAAGTTTGCAATGATTTTCACCACAGCTAGCTATTAGAGGGACATTTTGTATAGTAAGTTTGTATTTCAATGGAATCACATGCAATACAAATAAAATCTATGTACTTTTAAAAATATTTTGTAAATTGGTAATCTGGTTGACTTGTCCCAATTCTCATAATGTGACCACAGGACTTCTTTAGAATTGGAATGACACCCTCACACCAAATGCACCCAACCAAAAGGTCAGAAGCCACTCATAGTGTAGTATTATAAGTTTCATTTTAAAAGATACATGGCCTACAAATTGTTACTTAAAAACAATGAAAGCATTCCTCAATTATTACGTAGTTGGAATCTGCTGTCAACCTCACCATGTGCTCAGATGCGAGATTCAGATGGACTTTTGAGATTCCTTGAAGGAACCAGTAGACATCGGCACCCAACACTCTGAGGGACTCCTGCAGACATAAGTTTAGTTTTAAGTTTTGGGTCCCCTATCGCTTGAATCCCCAGTAATATGGCGTAATATGTCCCCTTTTTGGTCTCTAACAAAAAATAAATGCCTCAGCAGGTGGCTGTATCCATCTTGATTATACTTAATATATTTCCTAATTGGCCTCTGACATCGCCAAAACATGTTGGAATGGACACTATTTCAAGATTTCACAATGATACAATAATGGAGGATAAGTGAAGCTGCCTGACCCCAGGGCCGTAGAAAGTACTTGAGGGGGCCGTGGCCTAATCACTGATGGCCCCCTTAGGAAAAATATTTTAGAAAGTATTTACAACGCAGCCTCGCTGAACAGGGGGCGCTCTGAGCCATTCAGTCAGGGGCAAATCCAGAGGGAGGGGGGTGATCGGTTTGATCGCTCTCCTCCACACCCTCACACAGGCAGAGGAGACTGCTGAGACTTTGCCTAAAACCCCACTGCATCCCAGCACACAGCAGCATGTGCTAGGTTGGGGAGAGAGGCTGCTTGCCAACGAGCCTGAGCCTTGGTAATTAGTACCCGCCCCCCCCCCCCCCCCCCTCTCGACGGCCCAGTACCACAGTACCCTCTCAACACATATCTATTTCTTTTCCTACCACAATCTTTTACAAATAGCTATCCTCTACACACTGCCTTTCCTTCCCTTTTCCTATCTTCATCCAGCTATTCACAGACGATGTTTTGTGGCCCTTGTGTTCATTCTGATGTTGTGATGATACTTCTACATTAAACTGTTCCACATATGGACATATGATTTATATTATATGAGTTTCTCTATATTATAATTATATAGTTTTGTATCCATAAGAAATCTTTTTATTTAAACACATTTATATCTTTTTGGCATGAGTTTGATACTGTGCATTCCAGCAATGCCATACTCATTTTTTTTCCTCCTCTGCAGATTTATTAATAACTTACATGGATACTATCGCTTTTATTTTTTTACACGTGTTATAGAAGAGGCGTCGAAATGTTTTCCAAAAGAACTTTTAAGATTTTCAAAAACATGGCAGACAAATTTCCCTCAGATTTTTTTTTTTAGTTACTTGAAGACTAATTAATAAGATATGTTTAACTCATTGTAGCCTTATTTTGTCTTGGTATGAGAGAGTAAGTCATAAACACACAAACTGCTGATCACACATATTGCAGGAGTACACAGATATTTAAACTGGCTTGTACTTCAGAAATACAGGCAGCTGGAAACATTTGCTGGTCACTTTTTGGCATAATTTACTCTGACCAAATATCCTCTACAGATTTCAGCAAAAGAGTTTATTGTTCCCTCCAAAGTCAGTACAAAAACATTTTAAATAGTAGGTTACGTTAAAATGCAAACAATACATAAACAAACATTAGAACTGTCATTAATTCTTTGTATTTTTATGTAGTCTTTAAGTAGAATTTTTGCCAAAGTCGTTCTTGCTGTTTTATTTGGCTATATTCCTGTAGGTGGGGCAGCTCGTGTTTTTCCTTATTTCCTGATTTGCTGGTTAAGAGTGAGTCTGCCTCCCTTCTTAAAACAGAATATCCTGGGAAAACAAGGCGTTTAACCTGTACAGTAACTCATCAAAGTTTAAATAGTGTTTTTGGTTATGGTACCGGAATCCATGAATATATTTGGAGTCATTTTGGAATAAAAAAAAATGCAGAAGATCAGCATCATTTTATGTTATGCATCTTTGTGCCTAATTGACTATACTGTACATTTAAATGTGCAGTATCCCCATAGTAGGATTTCCAGTACTTGGAAATATTTTACTGACAGTTCTATTAAAAAAAAACTACATCTGGGAGGAGTGCTGCTGTGTATTCAGAGAAGCCGGAATTTAGCTGTATAATAAATTAGGAAGTTTTCTTAAATGGATCACTGAACGTGTTGGTTTACCTCAGGCCTCACACCTATCTAGGAACAGCCCTGTAAAAACGGATTCATATGGTAACCCAACAAGAAATCACTATTGGTTTTATTTACAATAATTACTTTGGGAATATAATATATATATAATATAATTATATATCATTTATTAGCTTTCACATACAAATTGAAGTTTCATGCACACAACTGCCCTTTTTCAAGATTCTGTGCTTGAAACACAAATTTGTTTGTAAGGGCTACCTGCTTGCCCTTTATAAAATTTCAGCAGGTGGCCATACACGGTGCGATAAATCCAGGGCCGTAGCTAGGGTAGTGCGGCCGGTACCATCGCACAGGGCACTACAGGTCAGGGGGTGCTGTTGGGGCCTGTCAAATTTCTGTTTATTATTATTCTCACTTGTAGCTTCCTCTTATTTCAGCCCCAGCATCTCCTGGCCTCTCCTATCTCTTCCCTGGCCCTTCCCCATGAGGCCATTCCCCTTTTTTGGGTGCATTATGTCCCTTTGAAAAATGAGGGGGGCGCCAATGCTCTTTCTGGCACAGGGCACCAAAAAGTCTAGTTATGGCTCTGGATAAAGCAGCCGTACCGACGTATTGGTACAATTTGGCTGCTATATCGTACTGTGTAAGGGCATGATATCGGACAGAATGCGCACCTGTGGGGTCGTACATCGCACCTCCAGATCTTACTGCGGGTTCATGCAGCGCTATGCGAGTGGGGAAGGGGGGTGCATATCGGGTGAGCGGCCAACTGATCGTTCCATGTGTGGGAACCGCCCGATATGTCGTACGTCTGATCCCCCGTCGCGTCGCACGGTGCATATCGCACCATGTCCATTATGGACCTCCTGCACCCAGGCCAGATGATAAAAAATAAACTTGTTGCAATGTGGTTACTAACATTCGGTTTCTGTATTATAGTTAATAATTATGTCAGGGTACAGAACTGTACTTTAAAAAAGTAATTAGCTTTAATACTGAAATGTTGAATTGTTGGTAATGCATAACCTGTCTATTATTCTTAATGCTAACAAGTGCCTCTTTCATCAAGTTTACATTACACATCTATATAAATAATAACAGGCCCAATGTCTGTTTAGGCCAAGCGCCTTGCCATCTCGCCTCATAGTAGCTCTCACTGAATGACTGCTATTAGACAGCCCCCTGCCACGTCTCCACACAGCTCTCACTGGCTGCCTGAAAGGTCACAGCTCCATGCCACCTCCCATCACAGCTGGATGGTTACACATACAATCCAGATTCCCACCTCCCCTGACAGCGTACACCAATTCCATCTCCCCTTAAAAACCACCCTGATCCCACTTTCAGCTGCTCTGCAAGTCACATCAAGGAGGCTGGCAGGTCAAACACAAGTCTCTCTGCACTGAGTGGAGTCTCTGGAGTCTCTACATTGGTGGTGCTTTAGAGCTAATGTAACAACGAACCTCAGGGCCCGACATCGAAGTATCATGGTATATATTGGAATATAATATCTTCAATGGTATATCGGTTGTATTGATTATCATGCTGCTTGCACTTAATTAGAAGAATTAGAAGATAAGGGGAGGGAAGAGAGAAAAAAGGGGGAAAGAGACTGGGGAGATGAGTGAGAGACAGTTGAAAGAGAGACCTATTCATGAGGGGAGGGGGATAAAGGAAACATGGTTAAAAAGAGAGGCAGAGAAAGTGGGTGGATGGGGAGAGCCATAGATGAGATGAGATAAGATAGGTGGAGAGAGGGATGGGGACTATACCCAGAGCCAGCCCTAGGTAATTTGGTGCCCTAGGCAAAATTTTTACTAGTGCCCCCTAGCAGATAATCCCACCAGCAATCTAAGTGTTTAAATGCGGATGTAGTTATATTGCTGGTGGATGGGATGCCAGCTGTCCATATACTGATGCAAGAACCCCTAACGTCCATACCTGGGTAAGTATGTTAAGTTTCCCCAGAATGGGGGGGTTAGATTTCGGAGCTCCCGGGGGGTAGATTAGGGATAGGCACCCCTCGGAGTGTATTAGGGTTAGGCTACGGGGAGGGGGGGGTAGGCACCACTGGGGGGGAGGTAATAGGCATATTTATCAAACGATAAATACCCGGCCTTTACACATTATGCCACACAGCAATGCTCATCCTTCACACATGCCACACATTATTGCCCGGTCTTTACACATTATGCCACACAGCAATGCCCAGCCTTTACACATTATGCCACAGAGCAATGCCCAGCCTTTACACATTATGCCACACATTAATGCTCGGTCTTTACACATTATGCCACACAGCAATGCCCAGCCTTTACACATTATGCCATGCAGTAATACTTTACAAATGATGCTGCACATTAATGCCCTTTACACATGATGCTGCACATTAATGCCCTTTAGTCCCCCTATGCAGTGCCCCAGTAGTAGTCCCCCTCTGCAGTGTCCCCAGTGGTAGCCCCCCTCTGCAGTGCCCCCAGTGGTAGCCCCCCTCTGCAGTGCTTCCAGCGGTAGTCCCCCCTCTGCAGTGCCCCCAGTAGTAGTCCCCCTTCTGCAGTGCCCCCAGTGATAGCCCCCCCCTCTGCAGTGCCCCCAGTAGTAGTTCCCCTCTGCAGTGGCCCCAGGAGTCCCCCATAGCTGTCCCTCAAATAGGAGTGACCTGGGCATTAGACCCAGATCACTAAAGGGCAAATTGGTGGGTCAACACCTATTTGCCCTTTAGTGACCTGGGCCTAATGCCCAGGTCACACACCTATTTGGGGGGGGGGGGAAGATTCCTTCAATTGGGCCTAATGCCCCCTGTGTAGCCCGGGCCTTGTGCCCGCCTATATACCTACAGGCCTATTGCCTGAATTTATGCCACGGGCCTAGTGCCCGACAACCCTGGTGGTCTAGGGAGGGGTAAATAACAGTGGCCCAAGGCTGGTGGAAGAGGCTGCGGGGGGGAACTTCGATAGCTCTTTTGCTTTCCTCCCCCGCAGTCCTCTTCGGTCCTCAGCTTCAGTCTTCTGCCGCTGGCCCGTCCAGGCCAGCGGCGCCGCCTCTTCCTTCTTGATCGCGCCGTCTTCTTGCCTCTTGCGCGGCCACCGGAACTATTGCCGCGCCGCCCTTCACTTATCTTCACTCCTTCCCTCCGCCGACCGACTGAACGTTCCCGCTCAGCGTCTATTCAAGATGCCGTGAGTGGGCGGGGCTTTGATGCGACGAGCAGCGATTGGCTCATCGCGTCTGCCTCCTATTGGCTACTGGGCCGCGAGCCAAAAGCTTGCGGCCAGTGCCAAACCACCGCCGCCATTACTTGGCTTCCAGGCAGTGAGCACCGCTCAGCTCGCGCCCGGTGCCAAGCTTCTCCTGCCGCCACTGGTGGAAGGGCCAGGCGGGCCCTTCACCAGGTACCCGCCGCGGTGGCTTACCCGGCGCTGGGAACAAACACTGTCCCAGCGCCGGGCACAGATGCTGTGCCGATGCTGGGATCAGACACTTCATCCCAGCACGGCTTTCCACAGCAGCAGCCAATGAGAGTCTATCTGACTCTCATTGGCTGCTCTAACAGACAGTGTTGTGTCTGTTACTGCAGGGGGATGCGCTGTGCTGCAGCCAGCTGTCAGGGATTGGCACAGCACAGCGCGTCCCCTGGGACCCGGTAACTGGTAAAATATGCGCTATAGCGCATATTTGCGAACACTGGGGAGGGCATCGGCAGAGCCCTGGAATGCCCCTAGGCATTCCAGTCGCCCCTAGGCATTTGCTTAGAATGCCTATGCTTAGGGCCGGCTCTGACTATACCATAGGTCTGTCACTGTTTCTGACTGTCTAACATGTGGTGTCTATCTAAACATTGTCTAACTAATTACTGTCTATCTCTTATACCACACCCTTGGGCTGCATGATAAATCTTTGATCATGTACAGTTTAGAGGAGAGATGGAACAGAGGTGTTACATTGGAATCATCAATTAAATATATTAATCAATAGTAATAAGAAAGACAGTGTGTCTTTTTCCTAGAACAAAGGAACATATTTTGAAACTGGAAGGTGTAATATTCAGAAACAGTGAAAGACCTATGGCGGTGTGCAGGGCCAGATTAAGGTCTGTGGGGGCCCCTGGGCAACAAACTTGTGGGGGCCCCTATATATGACCGTTTCTTGTCACCCTAGGATATTTTTTTCTTTCTATTCACGTTAATGCCTCTCTTGCAATGCCCACTGTAGAAGTGCCCCTTATGCAATGTCCCCAGTAATGGTCCCCCTTATGCAGTGCTCCTTATGCAGTGCCCCCTGTAGTAGTCCTCCCTATGCAGTGCCCCCTGTAGTAGTGCCCCTTATTCAGTGCCCCCAGTATTGGTCTTCCCTATGCAGTGCCCCTTATATAATGCCCACAGTAGTGGTCCCCCCTATACAGTGCCCCCAGTAGTTGTCCCCCCTATGAATTGCCCTCAGTAGCAGTTCCCCCTATGCATTGCCCTCAGTAGTAGTTCCCCCCTATACAGTGCCACCAGTAATAATCTCCCCTATGCAGTGTCCTCTTTATAGTGCTCCCAGTAGTATTCCCCCGAAAGCATTGCCCCCAGTAGTAGTAGTCCCCTATACAGTGCCCCCAGTAGTAGTCCCCCCATGCTCTGCCTCCAGTAATAGTCCCCCCCTATACAGTGCCCCCAGTAGTTGTCCCCCCATGCTCTGCCCCCAGTAATAGTCCCCCCCATGCTCTGCCCCCAGTAGTAGTCCCCCCCATGCTCTGCCCCCAGTAGTAGTCCCCCCTATACAGTGCCCCCAATAGTTGTCCCCCATGCTCTGCCCCCAGTAGTAGTCCCTCCATGCTCTGCCCTCAGTAGTAGTCCCTCCAATACAGTGCCCCCAGTAGTAGTCCCCTCATGCTCTGCCCCCAGCAGTAGTCCCCCCCTATACAGTGCCCCCACTAGTAGTTCCACATGCTCTGCCCCCAGTAGTAGTCCCCCAGTATATAGTGCCCCCAGTAGTAGCCCCTCCATGAATTACACCTAGTAGCACACCCCCCCTATACAGTGCCCTCATGAAGTGGCCTGTAGCGCTCCCCCCTATGCAGTGACAGTGCTGCCCCACACGCACAAAAAAAACCAAAAAACTTACTGAATCCCCGCTCCTGACGCGAGTCCCGGCTCTTCAGTTACACACATGGGAGAGATGTCAGCGTCATGACGTCTCTACCATCATCACCAGCTGCGGGGGAAGTGCCAGAAGGCGGAGGTCATGAGTGAGCTCCAGCTGGCTCCCTCAGCTGACGAAGCAGCCAATGAGAGTCTGTGTGACTCTCATTGGCTGCTGTAACATACACACAGCCGCTGGCGGCTGTGTGTATGTCACTGTGTAGTGTGGCCGCGCTCACTGCACGGTCTACACTACACTAGCGGAGGGGACACTAGCGGCGGGCGCAGACAGCGCACCGCTGGTAGTGGGGTCCCCTCCGTGTGTGGGGGCCCAGGGACGACCGCCCCTGGGCCCCCCCTTAATCCGGCCCTGGCGGTGTGGTATAAGAGATAGACAGTAATTAGTTAGACAATGTCTAGATAGACACCAGGAGCCAAATGTAATAGGGTGAGAGTTTAGAAAATGTGAGAGTATAGCAGTAAAACTCTCACACGAATACATTGATCAACTTGTATTTTCAATACAGGAAACACCTGGATGAGAGTTTAAATCTTGAGAGTTTTTTGAGTCTGAAAAACATGCAGGTTTGCTTGTTCTGTGACTTTATTACATTGGCTGAGTTTAACTCTCACCCTATTACATTTGGCCCCAGATGTTAGACAGTCAATAGTTAGACAGGGAAAAAAGTTAGACACAAACAAAAGTCAGTCACATTAAAGTTAGACATGTAAAAAGTTCGACAGGTACAAAAGGTCAACAGGGTCAAAAGTTCGACATGAAAATGGTCGACACAAAAATGGTCGACAATTTTTTTTTTAGCCCTAATATTCACCCTAACCCTTCCCTTGGTGCCTAACCCTAACCCTCCCTCCTGGTGCCTAACCCTAACCATCTGGGTAAGTGCCTAACTGTAGGGGTAAGTGCCTAACCCTAACCCTCCAGTAAGTGCCTAACCCTAAATCTAACCCTAATCCTTCAAAAAAATAAATAAATGTGTTGACCATTTTTGTGTCGATCTTTTTCATGTCGAACATTTGACCCTGTAAATCTTATATAGCTGTCGAACTTTTTACATGTCTAACTTTAGTGCGTCTGACTTTTATCTGTGTCGAACTTTTATCCTTGTCTAACTATTAACTGTCTAACATCTGGTGTCTATCTAGACATTGTCTAACTAATTACTGTCTGTCTATAGTCCGGAACCCACAACCAAAGCACCATTTCAGCAACTTTTTTCCTGAACTTTTTGTATTTTATTAAGGATTTGTTCATTAATTACATATCTTTGTATCACTTTTAACATGCACAAGTTACAGTTATTCTGTATATCAGACCCAATCAAGAGTAAATGATTGCTTCTTTTTGGATGAATACCATCATCTGCCAGTGGTGTTTTCTAGGTCTTGTGAAATGCAATGTCATTAGGCAATTAGCCACCTCCAAGCAAACAGCCTTCTGTACAATTTGGTTTTACCTCTGGCAGAAGGCTCAGTAAGCAAAGCACTAACTCACAGTGCTGCCATTTTAATATCATATATATTAATAGAATTTCCCAGCAATCAGTATTCCTGAATAGGAGTGGCTAATTTGCATATTGTCCATAGATAGTCATTTAAAACTCTCCATAACCTTTGCTTTCAGTAACATACTGATTTATTTTTACAGAAAAAAAAAACTATACCAAAGGAAAATCTTTCCAAATTGGTAATTCAATGTTCCACCTTTCTAATTTGTGAAATAACAATTTTCTTTCAAATTCATGTGATCTTGATCAATTTTGGTTGATTTTATAAAAAATATTTATTTCTATGGGGCCCATTGAAATAAATGTGCAAAGTTGCCTGTAGCTCCACAGCACAGTTTTATTCCCAAATCAGCATTCTGAAGTCATTAATTAGTTCCTATTTGTGAGATCAAAGCAGCAAGTCCCCAAGACTCTACTATACCAATAGTAGCCAATCACAGGTTTCCAATTTGGGAAATTGCTTTTAATTGGCTGGCTGTGAAGGAGAGTGACATTTTTTATTTTCAGCAGCGTTAGCGTTGGTGCAAGTATCATATATAAAGATTACTTTTCTCCCTCCATTAAATGATGATGGAATAATGACATATATAAAAAAGCAGATTCTATGTCCCTTATCACTATGAACAAAGACAATCAACAAAGCAAAAATCAATGCCCAGCCCAAACCCCTGGACTTAGAAATATGAAAATATGAAAATCAGGGAGTATATTCCTTCCATGACGTAGGTACCCCCTAAGATGGGATTTTTTTAAAATTCAACTCCTAAGGGGGTAAAAAAGGCTAAAATGTTTCCTCTCCCTGTGCAATGTCCTGCCTGCCTGACTCATCATGGTTGCAGCACAGCTCATATTCAAATAAATGGTGTTTGTTGTGTCTAGAGAAAAGAGAGTATCTATTGGAAGCAGTAGTGCTTTAAAACACCATGGGGACCATTCAATAGCAGGTCAAAAACCATATATTTAAATTATATATAATATATATTGAGGAACATATACAAAGATTAAGACCATAAGAACTTAAGACATGGTTATGCATGGCATGACTTGGTACAACAGAGAGGACAAATATGTGCCATCTGACAGTGTGTTGAGAGGAAAGGTTGTGTTTTACTGTCCAGCTGTTTTTACTACACAAAGTCGGCTGACGATCCTTAGAGATTACACTATGGCCCTCATTCAGAGGCGGTCGGAGGATGCAAGCGGTCGCTCAGAAACTGGGCGGCCGCTTGCATCCTGACCGGCCGTCTCTGTTTCGGTCGTTAGGCTGTGGGTTTACACCCACAGCTCTAACGACCGCTAGGGTGATGGTCGCGATGGTCATAGACCATCGCGACCTTCGGGGCTTACGACCAGACCCTAGGGTAGGGTCTCACTTGTCGTAAGCCCCGGAGACCTTCTGGCTCTGTCAGAGCCGGAAGCTCTCCACTGACATCACTAGTGATGTCAGTGGGGCCTCCCCCAAACGGCAGGCATTCACATGGGAATGCCTCCGTTTGGGCTGCCACCCCCCCGGCCGCCTTCCAAACGGGGCGAGCTGTCAATCAACATCGACAGCTCGCCCCCTTTCGAAAGATACCCGCTACGACCGGCGCTGTCGGTCGTAGCGGGTCTCACACATGCGCACGAAGGAGCCGGCTCCCTCGTGCGCATGCGCACTGGACAAACATCGAGGCGGCCTATGTGTGGTTCTGATGCCGGAACACTTCATAGTTGATGCAATGTACTGTAACTACCAGACACTACATTAATATATATACATTTAATAAAGCAAGCAAAAATCACAGCTGCTGACACTGTAACGTGGCATTTTGCATGCAGATACACCCACAGTCGCACACAGAATATAGGCATGCCACATATCATTTTAAGCAGCAAGAGCTGTTTGTGTGTCCTATTCACAGTATATGGGCCTGATTCAGAAATGGACGCAACGCCGATATTTTTGCAGACGAGCAATTGCTTGCTATTGCGCATGTGCGAACGCCACACTGAGCACGTGCAGCGATTGCAAAGCGATTACGTTCGTACAGTGGACCCAGTCACAATGTGAGTGACATGTAGTCAGCGTTTGGGGGTGGTAACGGGGTGGGGGTTAGAAGAATGCAGGCGTGTTTGACCGTTTAACGCTGTTTCATGGGAAGGCATGAATTAACTATTGCATTCTCTTGCGTGCATGTGAGCTCTCTCTGTGTGTCAGGAGAGCTGCAGTGTTTGAGGCTGGTCAGTCTTGCCTTACATGCAGCGTGACTGCCCAATGTACGTTGATATTACCGATGTTTACACTGTTGTACGTTGGAGGACGGATATGAGAAGGCAGCAGTGGGTGTCCCTATGCTCGGCTGTGCTTTGGAAGACATTAGCATATTTTAGCAACTGCGATCCGTGAGAGGACGCAGTTGCGATTGCATCACCGCCCGTCTCTGAATCAGGCCCTGTGTCTGAAATATTACATACACTGCATTGTACAGTATGAGTTGGATGATACCGTAGCTTATTAAGTGCTAATTATACCCCCTGTGGACTGGCCACATTTGCTCTAAAATCAAGCATTTGGAAACTTCCCTCTACAAATTCTGCATTTGCCCCAGGAGGTGGATGCTTTTTCATTTGATGACTTTGAGGATTTGGGCCGTAATGATACATTCAAACAGGGATCATCTTTAATGTGATCTAACCCCAGATTATTTTTAATGGTTTCCTGTATTTATGTAATAGGGGTTACCTTATTGTACAAGTTGGTTAAGCATATTTTGTCCAGTTATTTTTAACAGAACACAGTTTCCAGGATGATATGGAAAACATTGCACTATCACCAGCGTCTGTTCTTGTTTATAGATGGTTGCAGTGATATAAGGAACATGTGTGCCCTGCATTCCTAGTGGATTGTTTTCCTCTTTAATAAGATTATAGTGGTGATGTTTATTCAGAACAGAGCTATTTGATTGATATTTTCTGTGATGGTCAAAGCAGATGTGTGAGTTAACTGAGTGGTGTAGTGGTATTCCCATCCATGACCACCCATCACAGAACACGTTTCACATCTGGGAATAATTACAGTTAGTCCTTATGGAGAGAGGATGGTACAGACACTAGGAATGTAAGGTATGTCAGTGGCATCATTAGGACACAATTAGGGATAGCCATATCATTTGGACCAACAAAAGATACATACAGGCATATGAACTAAGTTGTTGAAATACAAAATGCTCCTTTTGATATCTGATAGATATGTGTGTATGGGCGAAACGCCATTCGACCGTACACAGGTTGCAGGGACCACCGACAATGACATTACAACTTAGCAGGCAACTTTAAATGCCCGTCCAGTTGTAATGTCTGGCCTGACATATCGAGCAGCCGGTCGGTAAGTGTGTATAGCTTACCAATCGGCTACTCTGACAGTGGATCGATCTGCTGACCCGTCATCTCAGTGTGTTCCCAGCTTAACACTGTCCTATATAAGACTTTTGTCAGAAAAAGAAAATATATTGCATTGTTTACTGTTTCCTGTCGTAGATCTGTGAATGAAGCCAAACCACAGAAAATAAACATTCTTCCACTAAGGGAGATAATAGCGGCACTAAGTATCAACTGATGTAACTGCTTGATTAAATGGTGGAAGTAAATGATCTCAGATGTGTTTTGTAATAGCCGATATTGAAAGCTGATGTACAATATGTATAGTCATTCACTTGAATGATAGCCTTATAGGAAAAGATGTGAGTTTTTTAAGCTGAATACACACTGGCAAATATATTGGTCGATCAATTGATCGGCCAATATATCATGTGCCCGTTGGCCAGTGTGTACTAGTGATATATCTGTGAACAACGTCGTTCACAGACATATCGCGTAAGCAGTGCTGCACAGTCGATGGCAGATATATCTGTCCATCGTGCTGTGTGTACGTTACTTGCAGCAGAGGCCGCGGGGAGTGATGCGACCCCAGCCAGTGGGACCTGCAGCCAAATGACAGATGATGGTTGTTCACAACCATCATCACTCGATCTGCAGATATATCTTTTAGGTGTGTACCCAGCTTTATGCTCTCTCTGTGTCATAAACAATTGTGTATTAATCAACCTTGTTGATGAAGAAATATCTTGGGAATCCTATGGCTTGTGGCCAAGAGAAGAACCTGAGGTTAGTCTTTTCCCTCCTCAATTAAGGTGGCAGCAGCTGAATCTAAGCAGCTGCTTCTTTCAACTATTGCTCAGCGCCTGGGGTCTGTTATATAATATTCTTCCAATGGAAACAGTAACAGTTATTTTTATGGTAGTGTGCATTGTACAAGTGAGGATCTAATTCCTGATTGGCAACATTGCCACCCAAGTGGTCCAAAAAACAGCACACTTGTAACATTTTAGCGCTTGTTTTCTTCTTCAGATGATGTGTATGACCTACAATAGCATGTATCAAAGCTTGGAGAGAGCTGAAATTGAGAGAGGTAAAGTACCAACCAATTAGTTCATAACTGTCATTTTTCAAACACAGCCTGTAAAAGGACAGTAAGAAGCTGATTGGTTGTTTTTTTCTCTCTAAGTAATCACTCTCCACTTTATCTGTCTATGGGCTCTATTTATTAACATTATTTTTACTAAAATAAAGTGAAAAAGGGTGTTTTGACACCCTTTTCACATTATTTTAGTTTCACCTACAGTTACTATAGGGCAATTGGAGTAGAATTCGTAAACTTCTACTCCAACCCCTAAGTATCACTTATTTTTAGTAATCAGATCACATTTCCCATAATTGTAATGGGAAATGTGATCTGCCTGGTAGTTACTAAAAATAAATTGTGAAAAAAATACCTAGGGAGGCCCTGTGATAATAACGCCATCTGGAGGTGGCGTTATCCAGGGTCTCCCCCGGTTACCGGACACCTGCTCTGCTCTAAAAGGCAAAGCAGTGCCGGGAGCCGGCCCCAGTGATCAGCTGTGTGGTCTAAACAGACCGCAAGCTGATCACTGCAAAAAAATAGTAAAAAAAAAAATTAACTTACCTGACTCCATGGACTGGTGGTCGGGGCTCCGGTGATGTCTCCCCTCTGGTCAGCTGGTCTCCCATGCTGCACTGCGGCCCGGTCATCAGGTGATCGGGTCCCAGTGCAGTATGGGATATCACCTGACCGGAGGACATGGAAGACATCACCAGTGGCCCGGATCATGCAGGTAAGTGTAATTAAGGGGGGGTGGAAGGGGGTAGAGGGCGTTTCCGCGAGGGTGGGGCAGGGCCTAATCACCAGGGGGCGGGGCTTAGCACCAGGGGGTAGCAGCGGAGGCCGGTCGGCGCATGAACGGGCACTTTGTGACGGTATTTTTTGCGAAAATACCGTGATTAGTGTGCGGAGGGGATTCGCAGGGACAGAGCTTTATCACAAGCTCTGTCCCTGCAAGGGATTTGTAGTAAATCTTGTGATATTGCCTGAATTCGCAATGCGAATTAAGTCGGTAATATCACATTACAATCTGCATTACAAATGCGGATTGTAGTAAATAGAGCCCTATAAAGCTTTGATAAATCTACCCCTGTGTGCCTAATGCAGACTTGGATGGAAATTGTGCTCCAGCATGGCCTGCATGGAATAAAGTGTATACTTTCCCATATGCAGAGATATACATATCTTACCCTCCCACTATCTGCAGACTTGGCATGCTACTGGTCATCATCATCAGTGTGTACTTGCACCAGCTTATGCATACAGACAGGGCCAGACTGCCCATCTTGCAGCTCTGGCAAATGCCAGAAGGGTCGTTGGCCAGGGAATCGGTATGTTTTACTGCCGGACCCATGCCCGGCGGTTGGAATCCCGACAGCGGCATCCCGGTAGAGGAGGAAATCCCAATCGTCCAAGGTAAGTATTCTCTAACCTAATTCTACCCCCTAACCCTCTCTTAGGGGTGCCTAACCCCCCCCCCCAGTGCCTAACCCTAATCCTCCCTCTAAGTGCCTAAACCTAACCCCCCCTTCCCTGCCGCCTAAACCTTAGTCCCCCTGGGGGGTGCCTAACCCTAAGTCCCCCCGGGGGCGCCTAATGCTAACCCCCCTTCCTCTAGCCTAAACCTAACCTCCTGGGGGGTGCCTAACCCTAAGAACACTCCGGGAACTCTAAACCTAACCCTCCCCACCCCCTGCAGCTATCCGAACTTCAATCAGGATGCCGGGCGCCAGTCTCCCGGCGTCAGTAAAATGACAGGCGTCTAGATTTAGACGCCTGTCATTTAACCCTCGCTGGGATTAAGCAGTCGGGAAGCCGGCTGTCGGGATTAGGTCAGCCGACTTCCCAACTGCATACCGTTGGCCAGATGGGCTGGTTCGGCCAGTGCCGTCAAAGGGGGACAATTAAGCATAGATAGCACGCACGCTGGCGTGTAGGGTGCCAGGATCCTTGCACAGCACGCCACAGAGCATGAATCCCCACCCACCTTCCGGCTTGCATTTAGGGGGAAAGGGAGGCGCTGGGAGACGAGACGGAGGCTCTGGGAGGAGAAGGAGAGAGGCGCTAAGGAGGAGAGACGGAGTCGCTGGGAGGAGAGAGGGAGGCGCTGGGGTCCACATGAGAATTGTGCAGCTTCTGTAATCAGGTTTGTCCATCCCTAGTATTGGCATTTTGGTGCTGGGCCGCCAGCATCAACTACAGCATTTAAGAGACAACGCCGCTGTCATTTTTAATCTGGTGCCGACAGCCAGTCAGCAGCGGCTGCCAGTCCGCGAGCTCTGATTGGCTCTTGACCGGCGCCAGAGTAGAAATGCCGGCGGCGCCGTCTATCCAAAGTTACCCCCTGTCCCCATTTGGAATTTGGAATGTTGAGCATTTTGGATCATGCAGTGAGTTTAAACAATGTCTGAAGCGCCTCTTTTACACAACCCAGTCTCACGTACTGCAGGGCAGAAATTAAGCTGTGCACAATACAAGCAGCACATGTGATCACACCAGCGGAAGCTCCTACCCTGACCAGCTAGGTCCTGGCACCTGCATAAGAGATCTGACACCGGGAACGGCGCATGCACACTAGCGGCGGGGTGCAGCACATTCACACTAGTGGCGGAGAGCCGCGCATGTGCATATGACCAGCTCCTAGGGGCTGTGTCAGCTGTAGCCCCTAGTAGCTGGGTAGGGCTGGCCGAAATGCAGAGGTGCTGCTTCCTCCTGGAAGCCGCTTTCTGCTAATAGCAGCCCAGTCTGGCAGTCCCAGCAGTCCTCGGCGGCAGTTCAGTAGGCTGGTCCTTCCAAGCAGCAGCTTTTCTCCCACTGACAGTTGTCCAGAATCTTGGCAGACTATTCCCGGCAGTGGCGGGTCCTCTCAGCGGCTTATGACAGCAGGTGAGCAGCCGCGGCACAGATAGGGTCAACAGGCAGGCAAAGTCTTGCCGGAGACGGGTATCCTCTTTACATCAGCGGCATTCTCCTCCTCAGCGGGCAGTCCCTGTGGCATCCCCAGCGCCGCTCCTCATAACCAGATCAGCAGCCTCCACCCCATCCTCCCAGGGAACCGTTATTTTAAGCCTTGTTGCCTAGAAAGAGAGGAGGAGGCCAAAATGGAGGCTGCACACGGGCCCCCTCCTCTCTTAAAATGCCCCTGGGTGTGTGTTTGTGTAATTATGAACAGGGGCAGACCCACAGAGTACCATATGTGCCTTTCAGGGGTTGGGTATGAATCTTGTCTATCCCGACACCGGAAGCCTGAACAATGAAGATGCCGACAGGGGCGGTAAGTAGCCTAACCCTACCCCTTCCCTCACCCTCACTCTCCATTAGTAGTGCCTAACCCTAACCTCCCCCTGGTGGTGCTTAACCCTAACCTTCCCTCGGGGGTGCCTAATCCATACCCCCGTCCCGCACCCTAAACCTAGCCCTCCCAGGGAGGTGCCTAACCCGGGGGTCCCTAAACCTAACCCCCCCTTTCCTCACCCTCACTCTTCATTAGTAGTGCCTAATCCTTACCTCCCCCAGGTGGTGCTTAACCCTAACCCTCCCTCGGGGGTGCCTAATCCATACCACCGTCCCGCACCCTAAACCTAGCCCTCCCAGGGAGGTGCCTAACCCGGGGGTCCCTAAACCTAACCCCCCCTTTCCGTAGCCTAACCCTAACCCTCCCAGAGGGGGGGGTACCTAACCCTAATCTCTGCCTGGGGTCCTAAACCCCCCCCCCCCGCGCGGCTAACACCCTACAGGGCCCTGCTTACCCTCGTTCGGCATCACGGCCACCGGTCTCATAACTACATCCCCTTATATATATATGTTTGCATGTGTATTTTAAATAATATATTTTTTTTGCTACTTTCCTTTCTATGTGTTAAGAAGAGATATATTATTTTTGCTTTCATAACTAGTGTTCTCCCCAGAAATTTTTTTCAGCCTGGTGGCATCAATAAGTAGCCAAGTGGTGTTCTTCACAAAATGTAATGTTGAAATCCTGACCTTATATTGATTTAAACTTGAAATTATCATGTTATATATTAATTCTTCTCTTCTTCTTAGCGGCCCAGTTGTCCGCAACTATTTCATAATCATAGTTTGTAGGATCTGGTCCCTCCGGCGAACGTTCCCGCCGGCAACCGCTCACCCTTCCTTTTACACTGGGGGAAGAATCAGCTCTGCTCTCTGGTTGTCACCACCCGGCACTGTGATGCGGCCAGTGACGTAGCCAATAAGTTGCGCTGCACTGACATATAAAACACCAGTGCAGCGCTACTTTCGGCCACGTCACAGTGCTGGTCACCAGGGGAATTTTGCCGGGCGGTTCACTCGACAAATAAAGCATGGGGAGAACATTGCAGTACAAAGGTTAAAAATCCTTTGTTGTGCTTATGGCAGAGGTTCCCAACTTGGTTCTCAATGCACCCTAACGGTCCAAGTTTTAAGGATAACCACTTAATTAGTATCTCTGTAAAAGTATCCTGGTGGATGTAAGCCTAATTCATGCAGCATTAGCTAACTCCGCATCAGCCCCTACAGAATGTATGTTTGCAGCTGATGTTGTTTTTTATATGCACATTTGCAATTGTGTAATATTTATTGGCCAGATCATTCTATCAGTGGATTTATGTAGCATGTCTGTTGTTTTTTAAACAGGAAAGATCATGCTTGCAACTCTCTTGGAATGTCCGAGAGATCACAAATTTGATGGGTGCTGTCCCAGGCTCCCAAAAGAATAGGCCAGTCTCCCTTCACCTAGTAAGTGGGTGGCTCGGCTGTTTGATAATGTGATTCTCATTGAAGTTTGTCATTGTGGATCTGCCCCACGCTGTAAAAAGTAGTGAATCACGGCTGTGAACAGCAGGAGGCAGAGCCATAATAATGCAATTGCAGTGCCATGCTACTCCCGCACCTCGGACATAGTTGAGAGTCCCAGAAGGAGCTTTTTAAAAGTCGGAAAGTATGAGGTAGATTTGTATTGCAAAGCACAATAATATAAAGGGGCTACTGTCAGAAATGTGTGCTTCATGAGCTGATTGATGCATGGAGGAAGTGTCCATTACTGTGGAAATCAAATTTCCAGGAACGCTATTAATGAACAGTGCAAAGAGCCTTTTTAGAGTTATCATAACTGTAGACCAGGGATGGGGAACTTCAGGCCCGGGGACCATATAAGGCCTGCGGAATCATTTGGTCTGGCCCTCTAAGCTTTTTTCTGCTAGCCTCATCTGGCTAGAAGGGTGCCTAGAAAGGCACCCTGCAGCCAGAATCTATGCTGCAGTGCCATCTGGAGCGTCCTTAGGACGCGTCAGATGGTCACACTGCTGCCCTTACAGCTTCCCGGAGCATCCTCAGCTTACTCTAGGCATTGCTGTAATCACCGGTGATTGTGGCCAAGACCCGTGTGACATCACCAGGCCCGCAAATAATGTTATATATATCAAAATGGCTCTTGGCAGAAAAAAGATTCCCCACCCCTGCTGTAGACAGTCAGTTGTACTTAGCAAAACAATATAATCTACATATAAAGGAAAATAGTGTATTATTTATTCTTATTTATTTATATTGCACCAATCATATTATGCCGCATTGTACAGAGGATATGTAAATATTCATGTCAGTCCCTGTTTCATTGGAGCTGACAATCTAAATTCCCTACCCCACACACATACACCCTAGGGTCTCTTTTTTCCAAAAGCTTACTGCACTCATGTGGAATATCTAAAGACAAACTGTATCTCTGTCACTTCCCTCTATGGCCTCTGGCCCTAATTCAGAGCCGGACGCTCTGACAGAGCGCTCGCTCTGAATCTGGGCCGTCCTTCCTAATTTTAGAGCGCCTCCTGGCCGCTCGCATAGCTGTGGGTGACCCACAGCTATAGCAAGCGGCCAAAAAGATGGTCGCGATGGTCAAGACCATTGCGACCATCGGGCTTGCGACGAGACCCTTGTGGTAGGGTCTCGCTGCCAGCAAGCCCTGGAGTGCTTTCGGCTCTATCAGAGCCGAGAGCACTCCCACTGACATCACTTGTGATGTCAGTGGGGCAGGCCCCAGACGGTAAGCGTTCCCATGGGAACGCCTCTGTCTGGCCAGCCATGCCCCCGGCACACCCACCCAAGGGGGCGTGCTGTCACTCACCATCGACTGCACGCCCCCTTTGTAACGAGACCTATAGCGATGGCTTGCCCGTCGCTATCCGGGTCTCGCGCATGCGCACGACGGAGCCGGCTCCTTCGTGCGCATGCGCATTGGGCCAACATCGACCCGCTTGTGAGCGCTCAGCGCTCGCGAGTGCGTCTGAATTAGGCCCTCTGTCCCTAATTAATCAACTTCATATTAAATAATGTAACAAAAAGCTAAATGTAACAACTGCTACATAGTACTGAGTTTTGGGAGTAGGTACACAGATGCTGACATGCTTTGTTGTTTTAGCTGTTTTGCTTTATAAAGGCCTTGGAAAGCTCAGCAGCAAACGCTTTTTGGCTCCTTTGCTGTACATTTACTGTACATTTATTCCCGCATCTCAGTACTATATAGCAGCTACTCCATTTAACTTTTTATGTAATTGTTTAATATGAAGGTACCCTACAGTATTTGGTTGATTAGAGGCAGAGCCCGTTAGTTAGTTAGTTAGTTAGTTAGTTAGTTAGTTAGTTAGTTAGTTGGCTATGATGGGGTGTTATAGACACCTTGCATTTAGATATTCCATACATTAATGCAGCAAAAGTAAATAAATATTATCTGCAGGCTGTCAAAATGAAACCTAACTATTTGTCACATTGGCAAACTGGCATCAGGGTCATTGATGAACGTGTGGAGCATAGGCTAGCCGGTCTGGTCCTATACTACAGAAGAGCTACTGCTGAAAAAGTTAATGCTAGCTATAATAGAAAGGTGTCAGAATACACAGTGTATTGCTGCTTATGGGGCTGCATATAGTAGCTGCAGACTGGTCAGAGTGCCCATGCTTACCCCTGTCAACCGTCAAAAGTGCCTACAATGGGCACGTAAGCGTCAGATCTGAACCATGAAACAATGGAAGAAGGTAGCCTGCGGAGGCAGTGTGTGCTCTGTGCAATGTTCTGCTGGGAAACTTTGGGTCCTACCCTTCATGTGGATGTTACTTTGACACATACCACCTACCTAAACATTGTTGCAGACAAAGTACACCCCTTCATGGCAACAGTATTCCCTGATGGCAGTGGCCACTTTCAGAAGGATAATGGGCCCTGATACACTGCAAATACTGCTCAGGAATGGTTTGAGGAACATGACAAAGAGTCTAAGGTTGCGTACACATGGTACGATATCTATGAACGATATACCCTTTATATCATTCATTTTTATGCAGTGAACGACCAACGATGCGCGTTCCCACATGAACGATAACAATATCTATGATCGTCTGTACATGCAGGCCAACTTGCACGATATTGTCAACTTTGCCTGTTCAGAGATGTGGCAGTATGACTTCACTGAAAGAAATCTTTGAAAGATATCTTTTAAGTCGTTGGTGGTACAGATCGTACCGCGTGTATGCAGCTTAAGGTGTTTACTTGGCCTCCAAATTCCCCAGATCTCAATCCGATCGAGCATCTGTGGGATATTCTGGAAAAACACAAGTCTGAACCATGGAGGTCCCACCTTGCAACTAAAGGCCCCCATACATCAGCAATTGACTGCAGCAATTGTGCAATTTGCAGTCGATTGAAAAAGGGGAAGATTTTTATACACAATCGATTGCAGATTGCAGAATTGTCACAATCGATTGAAAAAGGGGAAGATTTTTATACACAATCGACTGCAGATTGCAGAATTGTCACAATCGAATGAAAAAGGGAAAGATTTTTATACACAATTGATTGCAAATTGCACAATTGCTGCAATCAATTGCTGATCTTTGGGGGTCTTTACAGGACTTAAAGGATCTGCTGCTAACATCTTGGTGCCAAACACCACAGGACACCACAGGACCCCTTTAGAGGGGTCTCAATGAGTTGGTTAGGTGACACCAGGGGGACCTACACAATATAAAAAATATATTAAGCACCTATATAAATATTAATACTAGGGGTGAGCGGGTTCGGATTTCTGAAATCCGAACCCCCCCGAGCCCTCCCGATCCGAGTCCGATCCGAGTCAGGCTCGACTTTTCCCGCCTGACTCGGATCTGAAATCGAGGCAAAACGTCATCATCCCGCCTTCCGAGTCTCGCGGGTTTTGGATCCTATATAAGGTACCCGCGTCGGCGCCATTTTCTCACTCGGCTGTGGACAATGAAGAGGGAGGGTGGGAGTTAGGGCTGTGTAGTGTAGTGTAGTGTAGTGCTGCTGTTGTCCACTACTTCAAAGTCCATAGGGGCTGGCTGTGTTGTGCTGTGCTGCTGTTGTTAATAGGGGCTGTGTCCACTACTTCAAAGTCCATAGGGGCTGGCTGGACTGTGTTGTGCAGTCAGTTCTCCATAGGGGCTGTGTCCACTCCAAAGTCCTGTGCAGTGTCCCAGTCCTAAAGGGGTGCTGTAGTGTTGTCCAGGGGGTGCACTGTCCATCAGGGGTGCTCCCCCCAAGTGCTAAAAAAATAATATATTTTCTGTGTTTGTGAATTGTGTGCGCAGTAGCCGCACGTGCATCAACAAAGTAGTGACAAGCGTGCGCCTGTGTCATAAGTAAAGGGCCGGCTGGCTTGACCGTTAAAGGGTGCTGTAACCCCCAAAGTACACTCCAGTCCAAACCAAAAAAATAATTATTTTCTGTGTTTGTGAATTGTGTGCGCAGTAGCCGCACGTGCATCAACCAAGTAGTGCCAAGCGTGCGCCTGTGTCATAAGTAAAGGGCCGGCTGGCTTGACAGTTAAGGGTGCTGTAACCCCCGAAAGTACACTCCAGTCCAAACCAAAAAAAAAATTATTTTCTGTGTTTGTGAATTGTGTGCGCAGTAGCCGCACGTGCATCAACAAAGTAGTGCCAAGCGTGCGCCTGTGTCATAAGTAAAGGGCCGGCTGGCTTGACCGTTAAAGGGTGCTGTAACCCCCAAAGTACACTCCAGTCCAAACCAAAAAAAAAATTATTTTCTGTGTTTGTGAATTGTGTGCGCAGTAGCCGCACGTGCATCAACAAAGTAGTGCCAAGCGTGCGCCTGTGTCATAAGTAAAGGGTCGGCTGGCTTGACCGTTAAAGGGTGCTGTAACCCCCGAAAGTACACTCCAGTCCAAACCAAAAAAAAAATTATTTTCTGTGTTTGTGAATTGTGTGCGCAGTAGCCGCACGTGCATCAACAAAGTAGTGCCAAGCGTGCGCCTGTGTCATAAGTAAAGGGCCGGCTGGCTTGACCGTTAAAGGGTGCTGTAACCCCCAAAGTACACTCCAGTCCAAACCAAAAAAAAAATTATTTTCTGTGTTTGTGAATTGTGTGCGCAGTAGCCGCACGTGCATCAACAAAGTAGTGCCAAGCGTGCGCCTGTGTCATAAGTAAAGGGCCGGCTGGCTTGACCGTTAAAGGGTGCTGTAACCCCCAAAGTACACTCCAGTCCAAACCAAAAAAAAAATTATTTTCTGTGTTTGTGAATTGTGTGCGCAGTAGCCGCACGTGCATCAACAAAGTAGTGCCAAGCGTGCGCCTGTGTCATAAGTAAAGGGCCGGCTGGCTTGACCGTTAAAGGGTGCTGTAACCCCCAAAGTACACTCCAGTCCAAACCAAAAAAAAAATTATTTTCTGTGTTTGTGAATTGTGTGCGCAGTAGCCGCACGTGCATCAACAAAGTAGTGCCAAGCGTGCGCCTGTGTCATAAGTAAAGGGCCGGCTGGCTTGACCGTTAAAGGGTGCTGTAACCCCCGAAAGTACACTCCAGTCCAAACCAAAAAAAAAATTATTTTCTGTGTTTGTGAATTGTGTGCGCAGTAGCCGCACGTGCATCAACAAAGTAGTGCCAAGCGTGCGCCTGTGTCATAAATAAAGGGCCGGCTGGCTTGACCGTTAAGGGTGCTGTAACCCCCGAAAGTACACTCCAGTCCAAACCAAAAAAAAAATTATTTTCTGTGTTTGTGAATTGTGTGCGCAGTAGCCGCACGTGCATCAACAAAGTAGTGCCAAGCGTGCGCCTGTGTCATAAGTAAAGGGCCGGCTGGCTTGACCGTTAAGGGTGCTGTAACCCCCGAAAGTACACTCCAGTCCAAACCCAAAAAAAAATTATTTTCTGTGTTTGTGAATTGTGTGCGCAGTAGCCGCACGTGCATCAACAAAGTAGTGCCAAGCGTGCGCCTGTGTCATAAGTAAAGGGCCGGCTGGCTTGACCGTTAAGGGTGCTGTAACCCCCGAAAGTACACTCCAGTCCAAACCAAAAAAAATATTATTTTCTGTGTTTGTGAATTGTGTGCGCAGTAGCCGCACGTGCATCAACAAAGTAGTGCCAAGCGTGCGCCTGTGTCATAAGTAAAGGGCCGGCTGGCTTGACCGTTAAGGGTGCTGTAACCCCCGAAAGTACACTCCAGTCCAAACCAAAAAAAAAATTATTTTCTGTGTTTAGCCGCACGTATATATCAAATTGATATAACATAAATGGAGGACCAAACTTTCTCCGATAAAAATAAAATAGAGAAAGATCAAGAACCACTTCCTCCTAGTGCTGAAGCTGCTGCCACTAGTCATGACATAGACAATAACATGCCATCAACGTCGTCTGCCAAGGCCGATGCCCAATGTCATAGTAGAGGGCACATACAATCCCAAATGGCAAAGTTCAGGAAAATGACCTTGAAAAAGACATTTAAATCAGCTGAAGAGAAACGTAAACTTGCCAATATGCCATTTACGACACGGAGTGGCAAGGAACGGCTAAGGTCAATCCCTAGTATGTTCATGACTAGTGGTTCAGCTTCACATGACGATGGAAGCCCTCCTCCCACTAAAAAAATCAAAAGAGTTAAGCTGGCAAAAGCACAGCGAAGAACTGTGCTTTCTAAGAAGATATCACAAATCCCCAAGGAGAGTCCAAGTGTGGTGGTGGTTGCGATGCCTGACCTTCCCAGCACTGGACGGGAAGAGGTGGCTCTTTCCACCATTTGCACGCCCTCTGCAAGTGCTGAAAGGAGCAACCACAGTCCACTTGCTGATATGCAAATTGAAGATGTCACTGTTGAAGTACAACAGGATGAGGATACTGGTGTAGCTGGCGCTGAGGAGGAAGTTGGCGAGGAGGATTCTGATGGTGATGTGGTTTGTTTAAATCAGGCTCCGGGGGAGACAGTTGTTGTCCGTGGGATGAAAAAGCCCATCACGGTCATGCCTGGGCAGAAGACCAAACATTCCACCTCTTTGGTCTGGCAATATTTCTATCCAAATCTGGACAACAACTGTCTTGCCATATGTACCATATGTAAAGGTGAAATAAGTAGGGGTAGGGACGTCAACCACCTAGGAACATCCTCCCTTATACGGCACCTGCAGCGCGTTCATAAAAAGTTACTGTCAAGTTCAGAAACTTTGGCTAAGACCGTAAGCAGTCCAGGGACACCTAAATCCCGTTGTCCTGTTGTATCCAAGCGCCTGCAAACCACACCGTCAACTCCCTCCTCGTCAATTTCCTCCTTAGTCAGGATCGGAAGTAGTCCTGCAGGCCATGTCACTGGCATGACTGACTCTCCTATCCGGGATTCCTCCGGAGGATCCTGCATTGCTACGCCTACTGCTGCCGCTGCTGCTGGGAGTCGTTCATCATCCCAGAGAGGAAGTAGGAACACCACTACTTTTACTAAACAATTGACCCTCCAACAGTCCTTAGCGAGGAGGATGAAGTACGACAGCAGTCATCCTGAAGCAAAACGTATAACTGAGGCCTTGACTGCTATGTTGGTGTTAGACGTGCATCCGGTATCCGCCATTAGTGCAGTGGGATTTAGACAATTGATGGAGGTAGTGTGTCCCCGGTTCCAAATCCCGTCTAGATTCCACTTCACTAGGCAGGCGATACCGAGACTGTACAGAAACGTCAGAAAAAGTGTCCTCAGTGTCCTGAAAAATGCCGTTGTACACAATGTCCACTTAACCACGGACATGTGGACAAGTGGAACAGGGCAGACTAAGGACTATATGACTGTGACAGCCCACTGGGTAGATGTATCACCTTACGCAGCAACAGCAGCAGCGTCACCAGTAGCAGCATCTCAGAAACGCCAGCTCGTTACAAGGCAGGCTACGCTGTGTATCACCGGTTTCAGTAAGAGGCACACCGCCGACAACCTCTTAGAGAAACTGAGGGAAATCATCGCCCAGTGGCTTACCCCACTTAGACTCTCCTGGGGATTTGTGATATCTGACAACGCCACCAATATTGTGCGGGCATTACATCTGGGCAAATTCCAGCACGTCCCATGTTTTGCTCACACAATAAACTTGGTGGTGCAGAATTTTCTGAAAAGCGACAGGGGCGTGCAGGAGACGCTTTGGGTGGCCCGAAAAATTTCTGGCCACTTTCGCCATTCAGCGACTGCGTGCCGAAGACTGGAGCGCCAGCAAACACTCTTGAACCTGCCCCGCCATCACCTGAAGCAAGAGGTTGTGACGCGGTGGAACTCAACCCTCTATATGCTTCAGAGGATGGAGGAGCAGCAAAAGGCCATACAAGCCTATACATCCACCTATGACATAGGCAAAGGAGAGGGTATGCACCTGACTCAAGCACAGTGGAGAATGATTTCCGTGTTGTGCAAGGTTCTCCAGCTCTTCGAACTTGCCACACGTGAAGTCAGTTCAGACACTGCCAGCTTGAGTCAGGTCATTCCCCTCATCAGGCTTTTGCAGAAGCAGCTGGAGAAAGTGAAGGAGGAGCTAAGACGGAGCGATTCCGCTCGGCATGTGGGACTTGTGGATGAAGCCCTTCATTCGCTTTGCCAGGATTCCAGGGTGGTCAATCTGTTGAAATCAGACCACTACATTTTGGCCACCGTGCTCGATCCTAGGTTTAAAGCCTATGTGGTGTCTCTCTTTCCGGCTGACACAAGCCTGCAGAGGTGCAAAGACCTGCTGGTGAACACACTGTCAGCTGAAGTGGAACGTGACACGTCAACGGCTCCTTCTTCATTTTCTCCCGCAACTGGGGCTGCCAGGAAAAAACGTAGGTATCCTAAGCAACCCGCTGGCGGTGATGCAGGGCAGGCAGGACCAAGTTTGGACATCTGGTCCGGACTGAAGGACCTGGCAACAATTTCTGACATGTCTACTGTCACTGCATATGATACTGTCACCATTGACAGAATGGTGGAGGATTACATCGGTGACAGCATCCAAGTAGGCATGTCAGACAGTCCATACCTGTACTGGCAGGAAAAAGAGGCAATTTGGAGGCCCCTGTACAAACTGGCTCTATTTTACCTGAGTTGCCCCCCCTCCAGTGTGTACTCCGAA
This sequence comes from Taudactylus pleione, assembly GCA_031769625.1. Classification (NCBI taxonomy): domain Eukaryota; kingdom Metazoa; phylum Chordata; class Amphibia; order Anura; family Myobatrachidae; genus Taudactylus; species Taudactylus pleione. Next base: position 27,017,783 of record JAUIMM010000092.1, on the reverse strand, counting down.
AGAGTGTTTAGTGCAGCCGGGAACCTTGTCAGCGAAAGGTGTAGGAGGTTGCTTCCACAGAATGTGGAGAAGATGATGTTCATCAAAATGAATTATCAGCTCTTCCAGGGAGACCAGCCTCCAGAAGGTACAGAGGGACCTGTGGTGGTGGATTCAAGTGGGGACGAGTTAATACTTTGTGAGGATGAGGATGTACACACTGAAGAGGGTGAGGAATCGGTGGATGAGGAGGATGAGGATGACATCTTGCCTCCGTAGAGCCAGTTTGTGCAGGGACACATTAATTGCCAGCTTGTTTTGTGGGTGCCCAAACGAACCAATCATTTCAGCCACAGTTGTGTGGCAGACCCTGGCGCTGAAATGATTGATTTGTTAAAGTGTGCATGTCCTGTTTATACAACATAAGGGTGGGTGGGAGGGCCCAAGGACTATTCCATCTTGCACCTCTTTTTTTTCTTTGCATTATGTACAGTTTGGGGCCTAGTTTTTCTAACTGCCATCCTGTCTGCCACTGCAGTGTCACTCCTAGATGAGTCACGTGTTTGTGCCGCCCACTCGTGTCGCTTAGCATAGTCATCAAGCTACCTCGGTACAACCTTTTGGACATAAAAACACTATTGTGAGGTGTGAGGTGTTCAGAATAGACTGGAAATGAGTGGAAATTAAGGTTATTGAGGTTAATAATAGCATAGGAGCAGAAAAACCTACAAATTCTGTGATTTTAGCTGTTTTTATGCTTTTTTTCAAAAAAATACAGATCCAAAACACAAAACCCAGAACCCAAAACACGGAAGGGTGGTTTTGGCAAAACCAATCCAGATCCAAAACACGAAGAAAGATCCAGATCCAAAACCAAAACACAAAACACGAAAAGTGGCCGGTGCACACCCCTAATTAATACCTCACATTACAAAAAATTATTAAGAAATTACAAAGCTTCATTTTGAATTTCTTTAGTAGATTAAAAGAGCATCCATAATGTAAAACTTAATATAATGCTATGTAAATTTATATTTGATCTATTATTGTAGTTCACTTATTTGCTTTCTTTAATCATAAATATCTATACATTCATTTTGCTTAATATGAAATGAAAAAAGATTATTAGTGTTTAATATCCAGTCTGGATAGTGCCTACCCAAAAAACACTATTTGCAACGTTACATACTCTGGTGTGGTTGGTTTTTATCAATGGTGTCTTTGAAACTAAAGGCCTGATTCCGAGGATGAACGTACATCTCCGATGTTTAGGGTTCTGCACTTGTGCTTGTGCAGAACAGGTCCTTCGATCTGGCTCGCAGACCCCTCATGCGGGGGGCGTGCCTGGTCACCGTTCCAGGAAACGTCTATCTATAGCCCGTCTGTATGCGAATTGCTACATTACAGTGTCAGCGGCTGTGATGGGGGGGGCACCAAATTATAACTTGCCTCCGGGCGTCTGGGATGAATTTACGCCACCGATGTAGCTGTTAAATAAAAAAAAAAAACTGAGATATTTTCATTCAAAAGGTCTTATTAGTATCATTTCCCTGCATTGGTTATAAGGCACGATGATCCCTATGGATACATGGTTTTCTGAAAAGTATCGCTGTGTTTTATAGATCTTACTAATGCTGCCCATCCACTACACGACATAGAGACGACAGCACGATTACGACATTGAAATCGTGCTGTCGTTTCTATATCTGTGATGTGCCTGCACTGAACGAGCAGTGGATGGGCAGTATAACTGCTTTTAGGCTTGTTTACATTTGAGTGTAAGTCAATTTTATGAGACACCTCACAGATGTAGCAGTACAGGTCCACCTTAACGCACGCTCATACGTATTGCTTTCACAATCTCCCTGAAATGCTTTTTCAAAAGTAGGAAAGTATGGTTTGCAGTGGCTTCTGTCCAATCATGTGCCACATTAATTATTCACCTCCAGGAAAAGTTTAAACTACTCCCCCAAGTTTGGCTGCCAAAGTGAAAACTCTCTTCTTGTCCTCCTTGTGACTTCAGTCAGGTCTATGTTCCTGAGGGATCTCCCACTGAAGCACTATTTGGCACTATGCTGACCAAAACGTTTACAGATGTATAGGAAGAAAATGCTGATTGGTGTATAATATATAAAGCATTACATACTGTATATGTTGAAACCTCTTGTGACATTTCCATTTGGTATGCTGAAAATGTTTATTTTCTGTGACTGTGCAAGGCATTGTAACATGTTCTGTGCAGTTCACTGTATATTTTAAAAGACTTATGAAGAACTTGGCTTTGACACTCATAAGGAGTACTTACTGGAATTATAGTTTAAACAAATATAGAATCTCCATGATTTCAGAGAATACTTAATCTTCCAGACAGGCCCCCAGTGCATCGTTACTAACAATCACCTTTTCTAGATTTAAAAGGATCTTCCATCTTGCTCAACTATGCAATCCCACTGAAAAAGCCCTTGTGTTTAGTGTTACATAAACAGTGAATTACTGTAGTAAATACTGTCACAATAAAGACAAATCAGTTGGGCATTCTGTTGAATTGCACCAATTCAGCATTGTACACAGTACATGGGATGTTGTTTAACAAAACAGCTCATATAAATGGAATCAGTATGTTTGACCGCCGTTCAAATTCTGACGCCGGAGGTAAGTTTACTATTCCTAACCCTCTACTCTCCTAACCCTAACCCACCTTTAGGGGTGCCTAACCCTAACCTCCCCCTTAGTGCCTAACCCTAACCTCCCCCCATTAGTGCCTAAACCTAACCCCCCCATCCCCGTACCCTAAACCTAACCCTTCCGGGGGGCGAGTGCCTAACCCTAACCTCCCCCCTTAGTGCCTAAACTTAACCCCCCTTTCCCGTAGCCTAACCCTAACCCCCCAAGGGGGGCCCTAAACCTAACCCCCCCATCCCGACTACGTGAATACTTACCCCCGGCATTGGACGATCGGTCCGGCGCCCTGTCAGAGTTCCGGCATTGGGATTAACATAGGTGTCGGTACTTCGACACCTATGTTAGACCCCTTGCCGGGATTACACTGTCGGTATTGAGACCGGCGGCCCAAACAGCGCCCCCTACCTTAGTTACGGGCCGGGCGTCAAGACGTCCTCCTTTGCGGTGGTAAGGCTGTGGGTTAACACCCACAGCCTTACGACCGCCTAAGGTGATGGTCGCGATGGTCAAGACCATCGCGACCATCGGGGCTTACGACGAGACCCTAGGGTAGGGTCTCCCTTGTCGTAAGCCCCGGAGAGCTTTCGGCTAGTGATGTCAGTGGGGCGCCCCCAAACGGTAGGCGTTCCCATGGGAACGCCCCCGTTTGGGCTGCCACCCCCCCGGCCCGCCTTCCAAACGGGGTGAGCTGTCAATCAACATCGACAGCTCGCCCCCTTTGGATTGAGACCCGCCACGACCGGCGCTGTCGGTCGTAGCGGGTCTCACGCATGCGCACGCCGTCGCGCGCATGCTCTGTGGGGGGCCGTCGACCCGGTCCGAGTGCATCGGCGCTAACGACCGGGTCTGAATGACCCCCTATGTCCCCACATGTACGAAGTCCTTATGCTTGAATTGATCAGCCACAGTGTAGTCCAGCTATATGAATAGGAACAAGCGTTGGTTACATACATTGGTTCTTGCATTATCAAGCTGATGTAATAATTGATTGTAACTATTCTATATGTTTCATGTATTAAATATTAATGAATTTATTACTGTGAAATAATTTTGTGCATATAATTTTTATTGATTAACTGTTAGTAGCGTTGCTATATTTTATGTTATATTATTCCGCAGCTTGAGCTTTCACTGCGTGCGATGAGGTTAGCAAATTCTGAGTAAGGTCAGACATGTTGTAATTGTGCGTGAGGCTCCGATGACACTCGATATTACCGATGGTTTCGCAGACATGTAATGTATTTTGGATGTGAGTAAGGGGATGTGTTTGTCCCTATGTTAGGCTGCAACGGCATTGCAATTGCAAACATTAGCATATTTTCGCAGTGTATCTGCATGCGTAATTGCAGCTGCGATCGCAATAGAGATGCGTAATGTATCAGGCCCTTAGTTTGAGGAACACTGCTCTAGGCATACATTGCAGCCATATGCAGTGGGTCACCTGCAATTCTTCACCATAAAACAAACCTGGGCATAAATGTGGGTATAACACTTATATATGTTGGAAATGTGTGTACAACTTGGTGGTCTAGCAGAGTTGTGTATAGACCAGCGGATATATAAAGAACCCAGGCAACTAATCCAGTGGAACTTAACCAGGATATGTGGTTTATTGTCCACAGCTGTACTCACTGTTACACTGGTTTTGGCCAAGACATGAAGCAGAGTGGGGTCAGGCAGCTCACCAGCCGGTGACTGTCTCATGTACTGCGGAACAGTGGTAATCAGCAGTTACTGGTCTCAGAAGCTAAAAGGAGGACAGCCATCCTCCATTGTATCACTCATACACAGTGAAGCAAGATGGTGTTCTACATGTGCAGCTAGGTAATCGGTAGCCATGTAGTAAGGGAACAGAAGTGTCCCTTGAGGAGCCATAATTTCCCTTTGAGGAGCCATTTTGTTGGAGTCTGCGCAGTAGCGCACTCCACTTCTAACAATATCAGCCATGTATAAGGTTATTTATCCTGTTGTGCACCTGGTTTTCTATATGCAAATAGCATTATAATGTTTCACTGGCATTCAGAGCAAAACTGGAAAATGACAGTTATATTTATGACAATATAATATTAATTTATTGGAAATGACCTTAAACGGACCTGTACTGTGGAGATTTAATGAAGTGTAAAGCCATTTAGCACGTGCTATATAGTATGCTAGAAGTTGATGTATTACTTTTCATACACTTCACTGAAATGTCAGCTGAGTATACATACTAAAACCACACTTTGAAGAGGTTAATGCTGTTGTTTCGGTACAGCTTCTCGTCTGGTTGTAATTATAATACTAGGAAATGCAGAGCTAGTGCTAATTGTGCTCTAGTGATGGATGTTGAGTCAAATCAAATCTCATTTTATGGTCGGGCCCTTGATTAAATAATTCCTCCTGAGGTAGGGATTTGATGGAATATATCATGATGTCATTATGACACACAGTAATCTGATCGTACCAAGTTCTGCAGATAACCAGGCGTGTTTTAAATGCACATGAACTTATGAGCACATACTGTGACACACTTTCTCCTTTTTATACATCTGAGATATGAGCAGAAATTGCACTTTGTGGCCAAAGTGCAAATTATAATTTATCATACATTCATATTTACTCCAAGACATGTTTCTTTCAATATAAATATATTCTTTTAAATATGTAAGATTAGTTTGTGAGCTATGAGGAGTTGATGTGTGTGCACAGGGTCAGATCATGTTTCCACTGGCTCTAGTGCAGTGTGAGGTTACCGCATTCACCGAAACCCCAGAATGAGCTTTTTAACACTTATGCATGAATACTCCAGGGGCACATGTCAGCATTACAAGCAATAAAACCATATTGGCGTTCACTGGTATGTATTCATTACCAGCTACACCATTCGATTTAGCAGCTACAGAATTTTAGTTAGTGTGTTATTCACTGGATTTTTTTTTTTTATTCAAATAATAAAATGTTTCCATAGTTTTTTTTTTTTTTAAATAAATGTCATAGTCATCATTCTATAGATGAGGCAGTTTTCTCTCATGTCTGAGGGATTGTATATTGTTTTCTAAATTGTCTTATTTTGCACCCAACTACACCTTTGTTACATCCTCCTCTGTTCCCCATTTGGATTTTAGTAAACAGATTTGTGCTGTCCAGGTTTATGGTAATGGAGGTCCATTACTCATCCATGTGGGGAGGGTGTATGTGACAATCACGACAGTTAGCAGATTCTGCTGCTTTCCTCTACCTGTGACGTCCAGCTGCTGCTCTACTTTTAAGATCTGTTGTTGCTTGACTGGATACCGAAATGCTACATCCCTGTTTGGAAAAGTGATTGGTACTATTCACCTCCTGGACGGCTGAGCAATGAGTGAACACTTTAGCTCTCGCTAAATTTATGCTTACCTACTCTCCCAGAACCTGTGGGAGACTCACGTGTTTCTCACGCGGTCTGTGGGGAGGGGGCATATGGACATGGTTCTGTGATAATTGTGTCATTTGGCCCTTTCTACTTTTCATAGACACGCAATTTGCGGCACTGTTTCTCTGAGGGGGCGGAGCCTTATGACACAAATCGGCCCGCCCCCAACATTGGCCACTTCTTATTGCAGTGATGGAAGATCTATTATTGCAGCACTTTAAAATGAATAGATTGCTGGAGCAGGTGAGTAGTGATAATGGCTGAAGTGGTAAGCGGGGCCTATACTACGCTGGCCAGTGTTTGGGGGCCGTGCATGTGTAGCCCATTCTTGCTGCTTCACACATGCATAAGGGTACTGGAATTTTTTTTAAAAACAATTGCATTGCACTTTAATTTAATAAATAATTATCTTACTATTCTATGCTAGCAATAGGAGGACTGCGGCCATGATCTTTGTTATATGGATGCATTCGCCAGATAAACCCAGTGAAACTTTTCTCAATTCGGGGTTGAATAGACCATTAGGTCAGTTTTCTTTTACTGTAGCACAGTACACTTAGTATATCTCCTTTTACTATAAAAGCAATGAGACACACTCATGTAATACATTAAGTGGCATATGTATCAAAGCTTGATGTGAAATAAAATTGTTAATATATATCACCGACCAATCAGCTCCAAACTATCATTTCTTAAACACAGCCTGCAAAATGTAAGTTAGAAGCTGATTGGTTGGTGATATATATCTCACAATTTTATCTCACATCCAGTTTTGATACATATGCCCCTAATAGTGCAGTTTCTTTAACCATGGGTATCGCATTGTGAAAATATTTTCCAAGTGGTTACGTCTGCAGTGTGATGTCATATGTTTATTTACAAAAGTAAACTAATAGTTTCAGTCATCTCTACTCAAAACAGGCAGGTCTGACCTATATGCTTTGAAATCCAAAACATCCAATTCACATTTTTCATTTTGTTTAAATACTGTTCATGGAGAACCTACTTTTAATGAGTATTTGTATTTATTACCATAAAAAATTACCATATCATAAAAAGAGCTGCCACGCTGCTTCCAGTTATATCCAGACACTGGTCAACTTAATGATGAGGATGACATAATAGCTAAGTACTCTAATCCTCTTCAGCAAAAAAAGATAACCCCCCCCCTTCACAAATGTAAATACTTTTTATAATGCCTATGGGGCCTATTCATCAACACAAAATAACATTTTTAAGGACATTTTCCTTAATTAACATTATTTTAGTATTCATTAAGTATCTTAACACAGGAGATATCACTGATATCTCCTGGTTAAGTCGCCCTGCGTTCATTTCCACACTCCCCATACATTAGTATGGGGATATGGAAATTATGGTATTCATCAAATTCCAAAAATTATGTATTTTCGGAATTTGATGGTGTTACCATCCGCCACTGTGAGGTGGTGTATAATAGGTAACACTTACCTGCTTTCAGCTGGGCAGGTCCCCCGGTGTCTCCCTCCGTCACTCTGTTCCCTCCTCTGGCTCCTGTGGCTGCTCTGACACTGTGTTCTCCCAACAGAACACAATAAAGTTTAGAAAAAAAAAAAAAAGAAAGGTTTTTTTTTTTTCTTCTAAACTGTACAGTGTGCTGCCGGGAGAACACATGTCAGCATAGCAGACGGAGCCGGAGGCTGCTGCGCGGGCATATAAGTCGGGGACGGAGGAAGGTGAGCGGAGGGGGTTGGGGGGGGCACAAAATTACTGCAGCTGTAGGCAGTGCTGTGCATGCGCTGGTTTTACAGATGTAACAGCGCAATGCGCAGCACAGATTCCAGCTGCGGTAAGTTAGTGTAGAGAGGGAAAACTATATATTTCCCAAAAAGCTGTCATCGCAAAAATGACAGCTCGGAATAGATAGTTATGGGGAGGAGGAATGATGAATTTCTCAGATAATTAGGTAGAACTCCATGCAAGTTCTAAACCTAATTACCTCCAGGGAAAGTTTAGGTATGATGAATAGGCCCCTATGTCCCTTTAAGCAATGGTCTTCTTAATTCCTCTCTCTGTAACTGTGAGTCTTACATTGTTTTACTTTCATTGTCCATGAGCCTAACTACAGTTTTCCTTGCAGACATTTTATTCCATCCTCTGCCTGCCCACATATGAAAGCTGTATGTAGAGTGCACAGGCACAGAAATGTTTTAAGACATCTGCATTTTGAAACTCAGCGGTATCCCACGAGTGTATTAAATCTGCAGTGTGCTGATCTGTTTCCTGGCTTTATGTTTTCTCCTCTGTAACCGAATATCCCTCATGAGCACCAGTGGATGGGAGTTATCTTGACTACAGCTGTGTCAGCAAGCCAATGGCTTTTGGCTTCCACTTCCTGCTTTTGCCTGCACACAGTAAGACTTAGAGCACCCCACTGGGGGGTTTGTTAATTTGCCAGGTTTGATCTCTTTTGAGCTGGTGTCGGGATCATTCGACACTTACACACATTCTTTTTTTTCAAGAACACTTCATTATTGGTTTGAAATCCTGTTTGAGGCAATTAGATTGGAGAGAGCTCAGGAACAGCCACAAGCATGGAACCTGAAAACCTACAAGAAGATCACATTACTGTAATCAGTCCCAGCACAATGAAATGGAGATCTTTAAAGCAAGCACATTTTCCCATCTTTATATTGCCCACCACCCATGTTCCAGAAACAACCCACACATTAACGTCAACAGAAGCATTTTTCTATACCAAATATTATTTTAGGACAGTGATTTCAGGGATTCATTTCATGCTATACTATAGTTATTAAAATCTACAATTCTATAGTTATATTAAAAATACATGATATCTTTATGTATCAATCCAATATGTACATAAATGTTTTTGAAAGGCAACAGCAAATTTCATTACCATATTAAATATCATTCTATTCATATTCCTTTATGATAGTATAGGGTTGCCATTAGTGTGTCTATGAGGCCTATTTATCATTAAATATTAGCGCCATATTTCCCAAAAACAGACGTTTTCGGGGGTTACCTTCCGGAGCCCCTGTCCTTGCTTTTGCTTTTTGGTACTTTGAGGCAGTATTATCTCATACTGCAATGCCATGCGCCCAGATCACATTGAGTATGTGATTATTGATAAATGGGCCTCTATGTCACAGATGTAGACAATAAATGGTTTCAATATTGCACAAACCATGATCTGTCTCAAATGGCCACATACTGTATATAATCAATGGAAAATTAGGAACTTCTGGCCTTAGGGGCAAGTAATTAGCAAACAAGTAGTAGAAAGTACATGTACGCAGTAGGCGGAAGCACAGATATGCAATGAAATGAAGTGATGGGAAGAAGTGATGTGGTAGCAGCACATGGTACAGTGACATGGCAGTAAGATCCATTTGCTATATAGGTGTTCTTATGTTTCTCTCTGACACCACCTACACAGCCTCCCGTCTCCATTATGTCATTGTTTCTTTGTCAGACATCTATCATCTGACATATCCTTTAGAATGTAAGCTCTTACGAGCAGGGCCTCTGCCCTCTTGTGCGTCTCCTTACTTTACTTTCATCTACTTCTTACACCCCACCAGGGCACCTAACACTTGGTTGCTTACGCTCGGTTGCATATCTAGGTGTTATGGTCACTAATGTAGCAATGTATATTATCCATGTCCTTGTCCTATTTTGTACTGTAAGTCACTTGTCAAATTATTTGTTTATGTACTTTGTAAGGTGCTACGGAACACTTGTGGCATCATATAAATAAAGCATAATAATAATATCATGTATCAGTTAATGGGAAATAAATGGTGCTGTGTACAATCCCTGAAGGTTACTGCCAAACTAGAATTTACAAGCGACAGATAATTTATTGGCTAATGTGATAGTGAGAGACTAGAGATGTGCGGTTCGGTTTTGGCTCGGATCTTCCCGTCAAGTTCAGATCTCAGAATGAGCCAGAACGACCCAGAACGAGGCAAAACATAATCTTATATGGACAAAACATCATCTTTCTCAGACATCTGTGCCAAAATGTCCGTGAAAGATGACATTTCTCCTTCATCCACTAGGGGACACTGGAGGCTTCATGATAGTGGGGTATAGACGGTGCTAAGTGGGAGCTGGCACTTTATATTTTAGAAGTATGACTAGCTCCTCCCCCTCTATACCCCGTACAAGCCTAGTCCAGGCTTGCCTACCCTCCCGATTTGGCCGGGAGCCTCCCGATTTCGGGTGCCGCTCCCAGCCCCCCGGAAAGGCAGGCAAGCCTCCCGGAAGTCTAACACCCTCTGCACCTCCCCCCTGAAAAAAACTGAAATCCCTGCAGCGGGGGGCCCAATGAACGCGATTCGCGCAGAATCGCGTCATCGTGGCCCCGCCCCCTGCTTCACAATGCCGAAAATCACGGCATTGTGAAGAGGGGGCGGAATCACGATGACGCGATCGTGCGTCTCCGCCCCCAGTGTGACCCAAAATGTCCGCCCGCCCCTGGCTCCGCCCCCAATGGCCGGCCCCGCCCCCTGCTATTAGCCGACAATCAGCTCCCTCCCGGAAGGCTGGAGCTGATTGTCGGCAAGTATGGCCTAGTCTTAGATTGTGACCGAGAGGAGCTGGTAGTGTTATCACATTCTCCTACGGGTCTTTAGAGTTTTATAATATCGCAGCTGCGCTGAAGCTGACAAGCTATGAAGAATGACAGGCAGCATCTGCCCCTGCCTGTCTGCTCCGTTGGAAGCTGCCAAGAGAGACCCACTCGTAGCTGCTTGCAATTCGCCTGGGATCCCTGACTACAAAAGAGACCACTGTATCTGGGGGTACTACATGTCGCTGCATGCAGCACGCAAAGAAGTCCCCTTTTAGTCTTCCCGCCACTGGCAGCCAGGCAGTCTGTAAGTATGCACTGGCAACTTCGATTACCGAGGTAGCCAGGTTAAAAATCACATACGGTCTTTTTATAGAGAGCAGTGGGCTCCGATTAACTGAGCCAGACGGCATACAGTAGCGGCTGTGTGGGGTCTCCCTCACACAGCGCGCTTTCTACATTAAAGTGAGCACCATTGGGGGGGGCGGAGCCTAACTCCAGAGTCCTGCTCCTTCCTCCCAGCGGCCCCAACGCATCTCTGAAGTGTGCTGGCGGCCATTACACGGAGGACACTGTATGCTGCTGATGTTGCGCTGATACTGAGAGCCAGACATGTCCAATAAGTGCACAGTGGGGTTTAGGCTGGTTAGGAGAGCATTTAGGCAGACAGTAACTACTTTATTCTCAATTAGTTACTTGTTTATAGTGCCTAGCGTTTTTAGCACTGCTGGAAGCGCTTTTTGGCCTCTGTATATCTCAGTCTTTACCTGTTAACCCTTTCCACTACACTTTACTGTTGTTTGTGTGGGTTTGTATGTACCATGGCTGGAAGGGGCTCTAAGGCTTCTCAGAAGTAATTTACCTGCGCAAAGTGTGCAGAAAAGTATACACATGGGCAGTCATCTAGCCCCACATTCTGTGACAAGTGTAATCCACAGCAAGAGTCTCTACAGACAGAACCGCCATCTTGGGTGGAACAGTTTGCATCCGTTATGTCACATCTCTCTGCTGAGCTGGAGGCTGCTCGTAATGAGAGAGAAATTTCTAAATCAGCTACTATAGAAGAACTGGCATGGGCACGGTCTTTAGCCACATCTATGGAAGGGATCACAAAGCCATGGCGTCGTCCCATGCCACGTCATCGGGACCATCACAGCTGGTCTAAAAAAAAAGACCGTTACCCTCAGTTCTCCAGTCCGACAACTTTGAGGAAGAGGAAATGCCGGCTCTAGAGGACGGCGAATATACTCAGGATTCGCCTGAGGAGCTCCAAGAGGAACCTGTGCCTGTCCCAAAGGATAGAAGAGTTAATTTCTGCAACTCGACAAGTATTGCAGATAGAAGATGAGGAAAAGGGGCCTGCATGACCGTCTTTCTATTCAACAAAGCAAAGGCAGGTTACTTCTTTTCTAATTTCAGAAGAAATAGATTCTCTTCTGGTTTCAGCTTGGGAACATCTGGATAAAAAATTTCAGATGTCTCGGCAGTTGTTATCTACCTATCCTTTTCCTGCAGATAGCAGAAAATCTTGTCAGGCTCCTCCTACAGTAGAACCTTCGGTCTCTCGTCTATCAAAAAAGACTATTCTACCGGTCCCTGGAGCCATGTCTTTGAAAGAGACATCGGACAGGAGACTGGAGAATACACTCAAGTCCATTTATACAGCTGCTGGGGTGACCTTGCATCCTGTGATTGTAAGCTGCTGGACTAACAAAGCTATTGAGGTTTGGTCAAAACGGTTAGCTGATGGGATGAGACCAGCTCCTGGTGGAGGTACTTATTCCTCTAGCAGAACACATAGGGGAAGCTGCAGCCTACCTTGGAGAGGCGTCCAAGGATGTTTGTAATCTCGCCTCCAGAACTTCAGCTCTGGCGGTTATAGCACGCAGGGCGCTTTGGCTTCATCAACGGCAGGCGGACACGGAAACAAAAAAAGCTGTGGAAGCTCTTCCCTTCAAGGGAAGTGTCTTATTTGGAGTGGAACTTGATAAGTGGATTTCTGAGGATACTGGGGGTAAATCCACTTATCTTCAGTCGGCTGCTCCGCCTCCTATAAGGCTCTACTCGGGGCCCTCATTTTAGTCCTTTCGTTCCCCGGGTCGTTTCCATGGTCAATCCGCAGGAGGACCTATTACTTCCCGTGGTTCCAGATGCTGTGGCAGATTCACAGCAACATCTGCTCAAAAGGAGAGTAAGTCTACTACCAAACCTAGTGCATGACGGTTTTCCCTCTCACCTGGGAGACCCCAGGGTGGGAGCACCTCTTCGGGACTTCAGAGAAGTATGGACGGAATCTTGTACAGACGCTTTGGTTCAGGACCTCATCATCCAGGGATACAAACTTGATTTTCAGTTTCAACCTCCCCCTCGGTTTTTCACAACAGGTTTGCCAGTTTCCAACAACAGGAGTGTCATATTACAACAGGCGATAGACACACTTCTGTCCGCGAAGGTTTTGGTCCAGGTTCCCAGGCCTCAGACCGGACAAGGTTTCTACTCAAGTTTGTTCGTGGTTCCGAAGCTGAACGGCTCAGTCAGACCTATTCTGAACTTGAAAGATCTCAATCCCTACCTGAAGATTTTCAAGTTCAAGATGGAATCCCTTCAGTCAGTTATTGCGGGACTGGGGGAAGGCAAATTCATGGTATCTCTAGATATCAAGGACGCCTACCTTCACATCCCTGTCTGGGTGCCTCACCAGGCATTTCTGAGATTCGCCATTCGGAAATCACATTTCCAGTTTCAGGCCTTACCCTTCGGCTTATCATCAGTCCCCATGGTATTCATGAAGGTCATGGCGGTGATGATGGGTCTCCTTCAGAAACAAGGGATCATGATCATCCCTTACCTGGATGATCTCCTTCTGAAGGCTCATTTCAGAGAACAATTACTGCAGAACATTGCGGTGGCTCACAAGCTCCTCATAGGTCATGGGTGGATCCTTAACTTTCCCAAGTCTCATCTGCAACCGACACAGAGGCTCCAGTTTCTAGAAATGATTCTGGACACACTATGTCAGCGGGTGGCGATTTCAGTAATTTTCATTCCAGGCCTCAACAATTGGGAGGCAGACTACCTCAGCTGGCAGGACATGCACCCAGGGGAATGGGCGCTCCATCCTCAGGTGTTTCGACAGCTTGTCCAACAGTGGGATCTTCCACAGGTTGACCTCATGGCGTCCAGACAAAATCATCAACTGCCTCTGTACTGCTTTCGGACGAGAGACCCAGAGGCAGTGGATGCACTGTCAACACCATGGCGGTTCCGTTTTGTCTATCTGTTCCCTCCTTTTCCTCTTCTCCCTCAGATTCTACAATGCATCAAAAGGGAGAGGTCCAAGGTTCTCTTAGTGGCTCCAGATTGGCCTCGCAGAGCTTGGTATTCCAACCTCCGCCTTCTGCTGATCGACGGTCCGTGGCCCCTACCTCTGTGAGAAGATCTCCTACAAAAGGGTCCTTTAGTCTATCCAGACTTAAGGCGGCTATGTTTGACAGCATGGCTTTTGAAAGGGCCATATTACGACGAAGAGGAATCCCATCCAGGGTAATCCCTACTATGCTTCAAGCCCAGAAATAAGTTACTTTGAAACATTATCACCATATTTGGAAGGCTTATGTTTCACGGTGTGAAAGGCGAGAGTCGCCTCCTACAGTTATTAGTCTAACCAGACTCCTGCATTTTCTGCAAGCAGGCTTCGCCTGGATTCCCTGAAAGTTCAAATTTCTGCACTGTCGGTATTTTGTCAGAAGAAGCTGGCCTTAATTCCAGATGTTCAGACCTTTCTGCAAGCAGTTATCCAGTTACATCCACCCTTTGTGCCTCCGACGGCCCCATGGGATCTGTATCTGGTTCTTTCCTTCTTACAATCTCCTCTGTTTGAACCTTTGGAGACTGTGGAGTTTAAATACCTTTCATGGAAGGTGGTACTTTTACTCACGCTGGTCTCAGTCAGATGGGTGTCAGAGCTTGGGGCCCTATCATGTCATCCTCCATACTTGGTATTTCACTTGGACAGGGTGGAACTCCGTACGAGAATGGAATTCCTTCCCAAAGTGGTTTCGGCTTCCAACATCAATCAACCTATTGTGGTAGCGGTTCTTCCACAGGATTCACCAACTTCAAGATCTTTGGATGTCGTTAGAGGTCTTCAGATCTATGTGAAATGGACTGCAGCTATACATAAAACAGACGCTTTTTTTGTCTTATATGAAGCTGCTCGTCCTGGTTGGCCAGCCTCCAAATAGACTCCTGCCTGCTGGATTCGTCTGACCATCAATCAGGCATATGTAGTCTCCTCCAAAGAGCCTCCTTTTTCTATTACTGCGCTTTCCACTCGCTCAGTGGGTTCCTCATGGGCAGCTGCTCACTGCGTTTCCATGGAATTGCTTTGCCGGGCGGCCACTTGGTCAGGCCAGTATAACTTTCTCAGATTTTACACATTTGCGCCCTCTGCAGCGCAGTATGGCTGTGCTGTTTTGCAGGGTTCTCAGCGCTCTCCCGCCCGTAATGGGAGCTCTGGGATGTCCCCACTGTCATGAAGCCTCCAGTGTCCCCTAGTGGATGAAGGAGAAAACAGGATTTTGGTACTTACCGATAAATCCCTTTCTCCGATTCCATAGGGGACACTGGACACCCACCCTGTGCTGTTCCTTTCTGCCATGGTTATAATCATTATATGTTATGACTGATTAACGTTTTTCTTTGTGTGCTGTTATTTCAAACTTTCTACACATTCCATGTTGTTGTTGTTATGTGTACTGGCTTCACCTCCTCCTCTTACGTTTGTTTCTTCCAGCTCTCCTCGGGTACAGTTTCCTAAGACTGGGCTTGTAGGGGGGTATAGAGGGGGAGGAGCTAGTCACACTTTTAAAATTTAAAGTGACAGCTCCCACTTAGCACCGTCTATACCCCATGAAGCCTACAATGTCCCCTATGGAATCTGAGAAAGGGATTTATCGGTAAGTAGCAAAATCCTGTTTTGCCTCGTTCAGAGATTCAAACTTGGCGGGAACATCCGAGGCAAAACCGAGCCGCACATCTCTATGAGTGACGGGCATATATATTAGATATCACTCCTTTCAAATTAAGTTATTGTTGTCTTTATTATTCTGTTTAATAAGCTGCATTTAGTAATCTATACATTTTTCCCATTTCTGAGATAGTTAGATGTGGTGTTTCAGTTTTCCTCTGCGCAGTTTCCGGAAGGCAATTTCCACCATCTGCTCTAAATTTTACTTTTGTTCTAGTTCTAGTGCTGATAATAACCTGTCAGTTTTATTGAAGTACTTTCTGTGTCTCCTGGTGAATATATCTCTCCTTACATATTTTTGCAAATATCTCTGTCAGTAACTGCTCTGGCAGATGTGGATTAAGACTCCATGGGGCCCTAGGCAAGTAATGGTTTGGGGCCCGTTCCATTGATATCACTCTATATTCTTACATACTGATCACTATAAAAAGCTCATACCGATGGCAAACTTTGATCACTACACACATGTCACCAGTAGAGGCCTCCCTCTCCTGCCCAGTACTGAGCTCTCAGTCAACTCTGCCTCCTCTCTACTGTATGTCAGTGAGTGACAGACAGAGACAGAGATGGTGCCGGCTGAGAGCTTGTCCTTGGAGAGGAGATGAGGCAATGGGGAGGAGAGGGAGGTCGCTGCCATCCAAAGTGACTATGGATAAGGTGTGTGTGTTATTATAAGGGGCATATCTCTAATGGGTGCAGGCTGTGTGGAGCACTCAGGCCCTTGGGGCCAAGGATGCATGCACCCTGCACCCATGTATTCAATACTTACCTTTCCTTAGTCCTGCGACTGCGTCAGCATTGTTGTACATATCATGGGCAAAATGATGCGCGGCCATTTTCCTGGCGTTTTGCGCATGTGCAGAAGGGATATCGCTGGGAAAATGGCTGCTGTGCCATTGCCTTCGTGTCCTGCGCATGCGC
The DNA here is from genome assembly GCA_031769625.1 of Taudactylus pleione. Taxonomy (NCBI): domain Eukaryota; kingdom Metazoa; phylum Chordata; class Amphibia; order Anura; family Myobatrachidae; genus Taudactylus; species Taudactylus pleione. The sequence continues at coordinate 27,001,199 of JAUIMM010000092.1, read as the reverse complement.
AGTAGACTCTGGCATAGCACAGAATCTATTGCTGCGCTCAGTGCACTGCAGGCCACCAGGTAGAGAGGAGGCGGAGACTGCACACTGGCCTCTCTCTTAATACGCCCCTGGCGATCACCCTAATCGTGCCCTCCCACAAGCACACACACACTCACACACATACACACTGCATGTCACACTGATATCACACCACACCTCCCAAAATGTAAATATTGGAAATTGAGATCCTGCATACAAAATAGGGGTGTGGCTTAGTGGGCACGCCCTAGTTTTCATTTTCATCACGCTGGGGGCGTGCACATGTCAGGTGTCCTGCACAGCTCTGTCAGTATCTCTCTAACTCAGTCCCATGCTGAAGGCAGGAGAAGTCAGAGGTGACTGTGCTGAGTCCTGTTTGGAGGAGCTGAGCAAATGCTCCTGTGACACCTGTGATTGGCAGAGAGTACAGAGAGTGTTGCGCAGGAAGCTCCGTCCATACTATACTAAAATTTAGAGCAGAGCTTTCGGGCATTCAGCTTGCCAGGACCCCAAAAGTGCTGGCCTTGCAAAACTTTCTAATCTGGACCGCTTACCCCATCTTCAGAATATAGGCCCGCCAAGGCAATTTTCGATATAATAATAAAACAAAAAAAGTGATTAAGGTCAACACGTCTGAGCTGAAAGTTTTTTTTTCTTGAAAATATTCCACCATCCAACTAGTGGAGCCAGTCCAGGGGAGCGGCAAAAGAACCTAGCACCGGCCCTGGACATATATGAACACATAAGTCTCTTTATACAGTGGATAGTGTACTGTAAGTAATACAGTATTAATAATTAACACTACAGTCTATAGTATAGGTTCTAGGGAAGTCTAAAAAATGTACTTTCTGTGTCAAGCCTATTTTATTCTGTAGTGTAGCCACTGACCTGTATAGATGGACATTGAGAACTGTATAGATGGATATTGAGAGTCGTTATAATAAGTTTCATTTTCAGTCAGCTCTTCACTTGCACACCATGGCCGTATGCATACCATAAACTGCCTCCCAATCCATTTGCCTGCATTAGCACCTGCACACGCCAGATTCACCATGGCCGTATGCATACCATAAACTGCCTCTCAGTCCATTTGCCTGCATTAGCACCTGCAAACGCCAGATTCACCATGGCTGTATGTATACCATAAACTGCCTCTCAGTCCATTTGCCTGCATTAGCACCTGCGCACGCCAGATTCACCATGGCTGTATGTATACCATAAACTGCCTCTCAGTCCATTTGCCTGCATTAGGACCTGCACACGCCAGATTCACCATGGCCGTATGCATACCATAAACTGCCTCTCAGTCCATTTGCCTGCATTAGGACCTGCAAACGCCAGATTCACCATGGCTGTATGTATACCATAAACTGCCTCTCAGTCCATTTGCCTGCATTAGCACCTGCGCACGCCAGATTCACCATGGCTGTATGTATACCATAAACTGCCTCTCAGTCCATTTGCCTGCATTAGGACCTGCACACGCCAGATTCACCATGGCTGTATGCATACCATAAACTGCCTCTCAGTCCATTTGCCTGCATTAGCACCTGCGCACGCCAGATTCACCATGGCTGTATGCATACCATAAACTGCCTCTCAGTCCATTTGCCTGCATTAGCACCTGCAAACGCCAGATTCACCATGGCCGTATGCATACCATAAACTGCCTCTCAGTCCATTTGCCTGCATTAGGACCTGCAAACGCCAGATTCACCATGGCTGTATGTATACCATAAACTGCCTCTCAGTCCATTTGCCTGCATTAGCACCTGCGCACGCCAGATTCACCATGGCTGTATGTATACCATAAACTGCCTCTCAGTCCACTTGCCTGCATTAGGACCTGCACACGCCAGATTCACCATGGCTGTATGCATACCATAAACTGCCTCTCAGTCCATTTGCCTGCATTAGCACCTGCGCACGCCAGATTCACCATGGCTGTATGCATACCATAAACTGCCTCTCAGTCCATTTGCCTGCATTAGGACCTGCACACGCCAGATTCACCATGGCCGTATGCATACCATAAACTGCCTCTCAGTCCATTTGCCTGCATTAAGACCTGCACACGCCAGATTCACCATGGCTGTATGTATACCATAAACTGCCTCTCAGTCCATTTGCCTGCATTAGGACCTGCAAACGCCAAATTCACCATGGCTGTATGTATACCATAAACTGCCTCTCAGTCCATTTGCCTGCATTAGGACCTGCACACGCCAGATTCACCATGGCCGTATGCATACCATAAACTGCCTCTCAGTCCATTTGCCTGCATTAGCACCTGCGCACGCCAGATTCACCATGGCTGTATGCATACCATAAACTGCCGCTCAGTCCATTTGCCTGCATTAGCACGTGCGCACGCCAGATTCACCATGGCTGTATGCATACCATAAACTGCCTCTCAGTCCATTTGCCTGCATTAGGACCTGCACACGCCAGATTCACCATGGCCGTATGCATACCATAAACTGCCTCACAGTCCATTTGCCTGCATTAGGACCTGCACACGCCAGATTCACCATGGCCGTATGCATACCATAAACTGCCTCTCAGTCCATTTGCCTGCATTAGCACCTGCGCACGCCAGATTCACCATGGCTGTATGCATACCATAAACTGCCTCTCAGTCCATTTGCCTGCATTAGGACCTGCGCACGCCAGATTCACCATGGCCGTATGCATACCATAAACTGCCTCTCAGTCCATTTGCCTGCATTAGGACCTGCACACGCCAGATTCACCATGGCTGTATGCATACCATAAACTGCCTCCCAATCCATTTGCCTGCATTAGCACCTGCGCACGCCAGATTCACCATGGCCGTATGCATACCATAAACTGCCTCTCAGTCCATTTGCCTGCATTAGCACCTGCGCACGCCAGATTCACCATGGCTGTATGCATACCATAAACTGCCTCTCAGTCCATTTGCCTGCATTAGGACCTGCGCACGCCAGATTCACCATGGCCGTATGTATACCATAAACTGCCTCTCAGTCCATTTGCCTGCATTAGCACCTGCGCACGCCAGATTCACCATGGCTGTATGCATACCATAAACTGCCTCCCAATCCATTTGCCTGCATTAGCACCTGCGCACGCCAGATTCACCATGGCCGTATGCATACCATAAACTGCCTCTCAGTCCATTTGCCTGCATTAGGACCTGCGCACGCCAAATTCACCACGGCTGTATGTATACCATAAACTGCCTCTCAGTCCATTTGCCTGCATTAGCACCTGCGCACGCCAGATTCACCATGGCTGTATGCATACCATAAACTGCCTCCCAATCCATTTGCCTGCATTAGCACCTGCGCACGCCAGATTCACCATGGCCGTATGCATACCATAAACTGCCTCTCAGTCCATTTGCCTGCATTAGCACCTGCGCACGCCAGATTCACCATGGCTGTATGCATACCATAAACTGCCTCTCAGTCCATTTGCCTGCATTAGGACCTGCGCACGCCAGATTCACCATGGCCGTATGCATACCATAAACTGCCGCTCAGTCCATTTGCCTGCATTAGCACCTGCACATGTCAGATCCAACAGTTCCTTGCCCAATTATGCCGTTGTTTTCTGTGCCTAGGTAAAGCACAGCAATTTCTTTGCTGACATGTTTTCCTGTAACACTATGGGCCGTATTCAATTGCCGACGAAGAGTCCCGGACTTTTCGCATGGTGCATTTTCCGCCGTTATCGCTGGTTTTGCCTCCGGAAAAGTATCATGCTTGTCCTTGCTTTTCGACCTATTCAATTGCAAAGGACGCAAAAACACGTCCTGGCGAAACTCAAACAGGCGAAAAGTGCTGTCATATTTGGTGAAATCAGCTGACACCCCCCAAAAGATGCACTGACATGGGGGATCACCATGGATACCCTCAAATAGCCCTGGTATTTGGGGTGCTTAAATGCTCTCAATTGCTGCTATTTAGCGTCTTTGCACAAGTGGTGAAGAATAGCATTTAGAAGGGTTTTTTTGGCAAAAATAAGCAGTCTCAACAAATTTGGGGTACATGAAAATGGGTGCAAGCATGGTTAAAAATCATGTTTTTTTAAACTTCGCTAAAGTGAAGTTTAAAAAAAAAATAAAAAAACGCACCTTCAGCATGCACCTGCAATGAAAAAAACAGCTTGGGCATACTTGAGGGACCCCCTGGAGTCTATTTCGCTAGTTTTTAAGTTTGTCCTCTAACTTTGTTTTATTTTTTCGCCCCCAAAACGAAAGTACTTTTTGGGGGTGATCTAAAGTATTTTTTTTTTTTTACTTTTTTTGATGCAGTTTACCTTTGGGGGACTGTCCCAAGTCTGCAGGGGTGTTCCCGCAAGTTTGCACCCCAAACCCCCAATTCTGCACTTTTTTTCGCCTCCATTCATAGGCGAAACATTTCTGCTGGTTACACGGCGCAGACTTTTCGCACCGGGGATAATACGGGGATAAGTTTCCGCCTGGCGAAAATGTCATCGGTGGAAATTTTTCGCCAAAAACAGCTTTTCGCCAGCAATTGAATATGCCCTATTCAACCAGCTTCTGGCATCATATATAGTTTTGTGCCTACTCACAGACTGCAGCTATGCGCTAAACTTTATATTTTTTACATTTCTCTCTCTTTCTCTCTCCCTCATAATCCTAGGGTCTGTTTAATCTTATCACGCTATAAACCATAATAAATAACCAGATTGCCAATTCAAATGGTCAACTTTTATTTATCATAAACAAGAATATGTTGGCAAAGGAGGGACGGTCTAAGTGAGTCAGTGTATATGTGGTAATTTCAAAATAAGACTCCACATATCAGAGGACGGGCCCAAGATCTAGCCCAACCTCGCCACCAACTCGAGAGGGGGGAAAAGCAGCCATCTGCCACCCCCTCTCTGGACTACATCTGGGAAAGATGGTGGTCAACTGCCCACCCCACCCAACCCCAACTTGAGGTGCCCTGTCTATCTGTCACCCCACAAGATCAAGGAGCCCACACGGACCGGTGATGCCTCAATCACCCACGGGGCAATTGTCCCAAACAGCTCAGGGTACTTAAAAACTGACCACACTCCAACTAGGCTGTCCCACCCACAAAGTTGACACCAACTCTGGGGACGGGAGGGCGGGTCAACGACTTTAGGCCTAATACAGAGACCTGAAATAAAATAAGCAAGGACCGCCCATCACACCATAATTCTTCACACCTCATTGGCTATTGCCTGGGCCCCTCTACCTGAGTGCTCATTCCACACAGACCCATGCCCTAGAATTTTATGACACTATGGTCATATGAAATGCCCCCTGTTAACTTTCTGCCTAACTACTGCTATCAATCAGTACAGACTCTGGAAGGGGCACTGAGTCCTTGTTTTGATGATGCTCTAGGGATCACTGGTGGAAATTCAAAAGCAAACTGTGTCCAGGCTGCTTTGCCCTTCATAAATTAGACAGGTTGAGTATGCTGTATACACAATCTGTTTTTATTCATTTTTGCCCAGGCACAAGTAGAAAATACATCTCTAAGTGCAGCCAAGGGGTTAATCCCCCATTAATGTTTTTAAAGTTATAAATTACACGGCTCGCATCCTTTCCAGCAAAAAAAAGTTGCCAAACAGATTTCCAGTAATTCAAAAGTAAATGTAACCTAATGCAGCCCTTGAATCACTGAGTGTATGCACTATTTGCACAGTGTAACATGGTGAATGCATTAGTCGTCCAAAACCTGGTGCTTTTACATTGTTTTTCCCCACTGCTCTCATTTGGGAGAAAAATGTTGTTTACACCCACATGCAGCTTGGATCATAATAAGTTTGCTTCATTTTACATTACAAGCTATTATTATGTGTTCGGTATTACTGTATCTTTTTAATGAGATTTTTGCCTGAAAACAACATATTTATCTTGCCAATTTGACTGAAATATTTTTTTATTTTAACAGGCCTTTTATATATTAGTGCTCATTTCATAAATTATATTTGGGTGCAAATCTAGCAGTAAACCATGGCATACCATTCCGAGTATAAAGCAAAAAGTACAGTCCCACAGCGCCAATTTTCTCTTATATTCTCTTAGTACCAAATGCCGGAATCGGTATGTAGCCGCCGGATCAAATACCGACAGCGGCAGTCCGGCGGGTCGATATCCCGACAGTTAAAGGTAAGTAACCTAACCCTCTCCTCTCCCCCCCCTAACCCTCCTTTAGGAGTGCCTAACCCTAACCTCCCCCCAGGTGTGCCTAAACCTAACCCCACCTCCTCGCACCCTAAACCTAACCCCCCCTTTCCCTAGCCTAACCCTAACCTTCCCTGGCGGTGGGGTGCCTAACCCTAAATCCTCACGGAGGATCCTAAACCTAAGCCCCCCATCCCCAGGCTAAGTGTTATACTTACCCGTCCGAAGACGATCGGGATGGCTGGGGTCGGTGTTCCAGAGTCAGGATTAAGATAGGCATCGTCATTTTTACGCCTATTTAAATGTCCCTTGTCGGGCAGGAGGAGTCGGGATTGAGACCGGCGGCATTATTAACTGTATCCCCCAGATGCCTATTATTGTGCCAATAGAAATATTTTAAAAAATTTGGGTGCAGCTACATATACACAGTGCCAAAGAATATAATAACTTAAAAAGCTATCTTATATCTATGTCCATTAAAAACACTCTATAAAAAAGCAGCTCGTAAAGAGGGGATAAATTCTGATCCTCCTCAAATATAAAACATGTAAACAAACTCAGTCAAGTTAATATCATAACGGTAGACACATAAAGGGTCCTAATTATATAAGATCATATATTATTGTGCCAATCTGCCAGTTTTTATGAGGAATAGGGGACAAGATGGTGGTGTTTGGGAGAGCACACAGACTGACCAATGGAAACGTTTCACTGGCCAATGGGAACAGGTCTGCAGGACAGGGGCTATTTGCTAAATACGTATTAAACATTTTGTTTTGTGGTGCAAGATTATTTAAATTAAGTGAAAGGGAGAAGCGAGTCCATTTTTCTCTTGTGCCCCACAAAAGACTTTTGAATTGAAGGCAAAGTCCTATATTTTAGTTCTAGGATGACACTTTCCAGTATCGCTTCTGTAGGAAAACACATTTCTTTGCACACTTCTGCCAGTCTAGTAAGTAATGTCAGGCACATAAAAGTTGCAGATATGATACAGACAGCCCTGATGCCACCTTCCTGTTATGATTAATATAAACTCACAGTATTTTAAGAGAATAATGGAAATGTTTTGTTTAATGAAAGTGGTGGATATAAAGTGGTAAAGGGATTGGACTTTCAGGTGACGGGATGCATTCATTATGTTAACAGTTACAGTGTCGACAATGTTACCATTGGTAGCACTACAGTATGTTGGCACCGCAATGTTTCAAGCTTTACTGCCGAAAGCAGCATTTTAAACTTGTCAACACCGTGTTGCTGGTATGCTGCTGCCAGCAGTGACTTTGTGGACAATGTAGCTGTCATTATACTGTATGTACTTTCATTTACATTTTTTTTTCGTCTTAAAGCAAAACAGTGGAAAGTGGGTCTGTAGCTTATACACTATGTAGACAAAACTGAATGAACACTGACAGCAAACAGATAAACTTTGTAGGTCTACCACGTGCAGTGATTCCTGCAGACACCCTTCTTGGCAAACTGTCCACAGGTTCCTGGACAGCAGCAGTCGGTATGTTTTACCATTCCACCTTATGTACAGTGACCAACTGTGACATTGAAGAAGATCGAGTTGGCCTAGAACGCAGCAGTCGCTCCAATTCGCCCCAGAGGTTCTCAATGGGGTTAAGATATGGACTCTGAGCTGGCCAGTCCATTGAAGATACCGAATTTTCTGTATACCAGTCCAGCGTCTCCCTGGAAACATGACAGGTGGCATTGTCGTCCTGATAAAACATTTGTTGTTTCCATAGAACTGCAGACCTATGAAGTGTTCTTGTCGAATCAGCCACATTAGTATCTATTTGGAACTCGTGTGCAATGTTATGCATGGTATCGATTTTGCTGCACAGGGGTATCCAATCACTGTTGTCTACATAGTATAGTGTTCTGGGCAGACCTCCTATTCGCACTAGCATTTTGGATGACTGTCCTGCGGTTCAGCGATCAGGATATTTGTCTGTGTGTGTGTGTGTGTGTGTGTGTGTGTGTGTGTGTGTGTGTGTGTGTGTGTGTGTGTGTGTGTGTGTGTGTGTGTTGGGAGAGTGGGAGAGGGGGGTGGGAGTGGTAGCACTATAGTAATGTGTCTTCACAGCATGTGTCATAAAAAATAGGCAACCCTGTCAGGATGACTTTTGGGAGGTATGGACACGAGCTGTGTGTAGTTTTGCAGGGCCCCCATGAGAAATGTTGGTCCACAGTACAAAGGGAGGTAGTTGGCCATGTTGATGCTACAGTGTCAGTCAGTGCCACGGTGGCATTGTCTCGTTGGCCGGTCCGTCCTTGCCATTTACCACAACCTACCCCGCTTAAAGTAGAGTGTATCTAGGTTATGTGGTTATTATTATTATTATTATTATTATTATTATTATTATTATTATTGCTCAGAGTTCGCCTAGAATTGCAATGTGGAAGCAAAAAATGACTGAAGCGGCCCATACATGGTGCGATAAGCACCGCGCGACGCGATGGGGGATCCGATGTCCGACATATCGGGAGATCTCCACACACAGAGCGATCGGGTGGCCGACGCCCAATATGCCGGCTCCCCCCTCCCCCACCCACATAGCGCTGCATGGGATCACACATCGCATCCCCAGATCAACTGAACCTGCAGTAAGATCTGGAGGTGCGATGTACGACCCCACGGGTGCGCTCACTGCCCAATATCATGCCCATACACGGTGCAATATAGCAGCCACATCATACCAATCCGTCGGATTGGCTGATTTATCGCACCATGTATGTTCACTTTATAACTAAAGAATTTGTTTTGAGATTTTATATTGCAGTAATGTCCAGGAGACTCCCAAGAGTCCCAAATGATGCAAATAGCATTGCTATGCCTTCTGCATCCCACTAAACGCGCAGCAACCCATGTTACTGCGCAGTGTGAAAGGACCCAGTTGAAATAACCCGGGTTGAGCGACCCGACATTGCAACCTGGGTAACGAGCAGAGTTGAGCACAAGTTCAACCCGGCTCGTGATGCAGTGTGAACGGTTAACCCGGGTCGAGGCGATGATCTCACCTCCAAGCACCAGCTCAGCAGCGATGACGGTGATATCATCGACCCGGCATTATTGACGGGTCTGGCCGTCAGTCTGAAAGGGGTCTCAGGCAGGTCGCACCTGGGATCGACTCGTGTACAAATCCCGGGTGTGACCTGCCAATAGTAATGTGAAAGGAGTATTAAATCAGAAGTTCTGTTCCCTCATTCTGACTTTTTAACCTTGAAGAGAATATTAACTTTATTTTACAGCCAGTGTTTGTTTAAAACACATTTGTGTCAACGCAGACGTAACTTAAAACATTTTTGTTATGATTAGTCCCATAAAATTCAACAGTGTGTTTTACTTGTCAAGAAATGTGAGGGTGCTCAGCATCAAGAAGATTATTTCCAGATTTGAGGCTGAATCGTACATTCTATACATTTAGAAGGAACCCAAAAATGAAGTTGCATATGTTGAGTTGTATCAGTACTATAAAGAATGTGAAATAAATGTTACTCCATCCAGTACATGTATACTTTTGATGGGTTTTGTCCCTAATTTATTGATTTTAACTGTTGCTGTGAGCATTTACTGTAAAGTAGATGCAGGCAGGGTACTAGCATAGGGTGTTGTCCACAAATATGAGGTGCACTAGAGTCAATTCCTCTATTTAAAAGCTATAGGGCTCTATTTATTAACATTATTTTTACTGTAATGGGAAATGTGATCCGACCAGAGTTACTAAAAATAAATTGTAAAAAAATACTTGGGGAAGCCCTGTGATAATAACGCCACCTGGAGGTGGCGTTATCCAGGGTCTCCCCCGGTTACCGGGCTCCCACTCTGCTCTAATGGGGAGAGCAGAGGCGGGAGCCGATACCACTAATCAGCTATGTGGTCTAAACAGACCGCAAGCTGATTGAAACATTTTTTTTTTACTTACCTGAATCCAGGGACCGGTGATCGGGCCTCCTTTGATGGCTCCTCTCCGGTCAGCTGGTCTCCCATAGTGCACTGCGGCCCGGTCATCAGGTGATTGGGTCCCAGTGCAGTATGGGAGATCACCTGATCGGGAAGCCCGGAGAAGATCACCGGAGGCCAGGAGGATGCAGGTAAGTGTAATGAAGGGAGGGGGGGTCGCGGGGGTCCACGATCGTGGGGGGCGGGGCTTAGCATCAGTGGGGGGTAGCAGCGACGGTGGATCGGCGCATGCGCGGGCTCTTAGTCGCTGTATTTTTTCCGAAAATACCGCGACTAGAGTGCGGATGGGATCCACAGGGACAGAGCTTTATCACAAGCTCTGTCCCTGCAAGGGATTTATAGTAAATCCCTGTGATATTCCCTGAATTCGCAATGCGAATTCACTCGGTAATATCACACTACAATCCGCATTCAATATGCGGATTGTAGTAAATAGAGCCCATTCTCTCAAAAGCTATTTTCACTCAATGGGTGGTATATGAGTATACTCTAGAGAGCTTTATGCTTTCTTAAATGTTACATTTGGTTATTATTCTAATTATGATACGGGGCTGGGCCCCATTCAATGTTCCTGTTGGGATCCATACATTTTGGAAACCACGAGGGTAAAATGGATTTTGACAAGGGGAGATTCCACCTTTGCCTTTAACCAAAATATTTATAGTCTGTGTACTTGCAATAGGCTACTACGTAAAGGACAAATAGTAAGCAAAAGTCTATAAATCACACTGACATGAAAAATTAGGCAGTTTAAGGCCCCAATTCTTAAAAAAAAAATGTTTTTTTAAATTGTCGTCAGAGATAGGGTTCTCCCTATTTATCAAGCCCACAGTCGGTAATGGTCAATGCATGTACCAACAACAGCTGTCCTCCTATGTTAATATTGAGATGGTGATACGGTAGCAGTAACGATACACAAATAAAAGCATGTTATTATTAAAATAAAGCTTTTTATTTTCTTTTTAAAGGTATATTCAAATAATTATCATTATAAAAGCAATATTTAGAAAATATAGGGATAATTATATTGTGATTAGGACTGAATCACCACTACCTGTAATTCATTTATTATCCAATGTTGTGGCTGTAATTTATTTTAATGTGACATTTGTCTTGATGATTGCATTATTTGGTAGAGTTCGTGGACTATAAAAGTTTGTCATCATGATGTCATCAGGCACAATAAATGGAAAATTGGCTTGAGACATAGACCACCAAGTACCAGATTAATCCATGACTCTAAACACAGGGGCAGAAGATTAAAAGAGGAGGGGTCCTGAGTGCAGCCTTCGTGCCTCTTCCAACCGCACACGCACTGAGTAGCCTCTTGCAATGTATGCCCCCGCCATTTTCTCAATGATTTCTGTGGCACCGATTGATATATGTGCAGGGTGTGTGCAGTGTGCGAGGCCCATGTGCACCACGCACCCTGCACCATTATAGTTTAGGATTATAATTTATAGATACGCCTATTTCTATATATAACTGTAGAAGCTTGTGATACATTAGGCTGTCTTCTTTTGTAAATTGGCTGATAAAAGAGCACAACAGTTTGCATTAATGTATATATATAGCCAACGTAAATACAGTGTCCAATATCTGGTTCTTGTGTTTACATACATAGAGGCTTATTCATTAAACATAAAAATTCTCTGGAGATAATTAGCTTTAGAACTCTCATGGAGTTCTAGCTAATTATAGGTGGAATTCATCATTCCACCTCTCCATAAGTATCTATTTAGAAAAGCTGTCATTTTTGCGATGACAGCTTTTCGGGAAAAAGATACTTTTCCCTGCCTACACTACCTTATCGCATCTGGAAACAGTGCGCTGTTACATCTGTAAAACCAGCACATGCGCAGCACTGCCTACAGATGCGTTAAGTTTTGTACCCCCCCCCCCCGACCCCACCACACCCCCCCCCTCCGCTCACCTTCCCCCCCCCCCGACTTACCTGTCCGCGCAGCAGCCTCCGGCTCCGTCCTGCTGGTCTGTCATGTGGTTTCCCAGCAGACCACATGACAGATTAGAAAAAAAAATAAAACTTTTTTTTTTTGTCTAAACTTTCTTGTGCTCTGCTGGGGAGCACACATGTCCGACCAGCCTCCGGAGCCTGAGGACGGAGCAGAGCGCCGGAGGGACTCGTCGGGGGACCTGCACACGCGGATACAGGTAAGTTTCACCTGCTATTCGCCACCTCACAGTGGCGAATAGTAACTGCATCAAATTCCGAAAATTGATAATTTTCAGAATTTGATGAATACCACAATTTCCACATCCCCATACTAATGTATGGGGAGTGTGGAAATTAACGCAGGGGAACTTAGCAAGGAGATATTTGTGATATCTCCTGTGCTAAGTGGCTACATGAATACCAAAATAACGTTATTTAAGGAAAATGTTTATTTTAGTGTTGATGAATAGGCCCCATAGAGGCTTGATGATCATGTCAATGTGGCCCCATGACGCATTTCATGTTACAACAACACCCATGCGCTTCTCACTTTGACGTTCCCTACAGTCAATAAGAAGGTTTCTAAGGATAAGTTGTTCTTAACACTCTTTTCATGTACTTCTATTGTTTTCTAAATGGTCCAGTCTTTTTTTTGTTCAGTCTACTGTCCCCACAGACCAAGAGAGGAAGTCTGTTTTCTTATTGCTTAAGAAGCAATTTCAAATAACTGAGCTATTACCAATGAATGGGGTCAAACCACATGCAAACTATGCTAGGGAGATTAGGAATCCACACAAAATATCTCCCTGCCTATAGTACAGAAGTCAGTGTTCAACAAACTGCAGGTCAGCCTATATGTAGTGCAATTATTGTATTAATGTAAAATAAAATCAATGTATGAATGTTACTACATATCCCTTCTCATCGAGCAGCACTTTGTTTCCTACATCTCCCTGAAATAACATGAAAAGCTGATATACATTGAGTATTTTAGGTTTAAACGTGAAGATGTTATCAGTTCTAGGGGGGTTGCCAAAGAGAATTTAATGAGCAACTTGAAATATTTGTGTCTGGAAGATGAAATGATATCCGCAGAGACAGTGGAAATAGAATCCCAATGGGTGTATTCATTTGTGAAGACTCAGCATTAAAGTGTCTTAAACGGAAAGAGCTCATGGCAGAATCTACTGAAGCTTACAGATCAAATAGAGTAGCAGCATAAGGACTGGTTTCTTCTGTTTTACTATGTTACACTCTTCCACTGTTTATTGTATTTTATGAATAAGGGAGCAGGCAGAAACTAAGGGCCTGACTCAGAGGTGCCCGCTAACAGCAGGCAATGCCGATATGCACGCAGTTGGCTATTGTTGGAAGCACTGCTAGTGGCATCCCTCCCCGCGGTGTCACCCGGTGTGGGGAGAGATAATGTGCGCGCCGCTGAAAAGGGGCGTGGTCACACGGGAAGGGGTCACGTGGTCCTGTGCTTATTACGGGGTCGGGTGGTGCGGACTGCCCTGTGTGCAGTACTGGCTCCCTCACAGTGTCAGGAGCCGAGTGCTGCACTTAATGCTACAGTGCAGCACCCGGCTCCTGTCACTGAGGGTGAGTCTGCACCTTGGTGTCACCCCTCGGCGGGTGACAACCGGGTGACGCCACTGAGTACTGCTCATGCGTCTAAGTTGCACTGCGCATAAGTCCCAATGGTTACCACCAGCAGATACAGAACGCATTTGGATTTAAGAGCCAAGGATTTCAAAGGGCGTTTCTGTGATGTAGCAGTGGGGTGGTTAGGCAGAAGACGCAGTACAGTAGCGCTGACACAGGGCGCCGTGTTCATACTGAGAAATTGCACCTGCCATAGGACTGGTTCAAGTTTCCATGGTGTGTCTGATAGTGCATCTAAAGATGCACAAAGACGGATTAGTTCAAGTGGGTGTCTCAGCAGGAACAGGATCGGTTGCGGCATTAGCAGATGTGACGGTTATTTATGCATCACGGTTGGAGACAGGGCCGGCCCTGACCAATTTGGTGCCCTAGGCCGGGTTTTAACTGATTCCTCCCCCACCCAGAAATAGATGCCAAAAAGCAGCGTTGCACCAACATCTTACTCTGGGTGAAAAGGAAAGATTTTAGCTGGAGTCCCTTACATTGCAGCCAATCCATGTATCAATGTAATATATTAATGATAATTACAAATTCGCTGCACAGCCCTGACTCCCTTCTCCTCTTCCCTACCTACCTGCCTCCTCTTCCTGGCCCTCCTGTGTTATCCTCCTGACTCCACTTCTTGCTCCTCTGTCCCACCAACCTCCTCTTCCCTACCCGCCTCCCTCCTCTTCCCAGTCCGCCTATGTCCTCCTCCTGGCTCCACCTCTCCCTTCTCCGGCGTGCCTACCTCCTCTTCTTGACCCATCTCCCAGCCTACCTGTATCCTTCCAGCTCCGCCTTCCCCTCATCGGCCCACCTTCCTGCACTCTGAGCCTATACAGCACCACATTTTTGAAGGGTAAATATTGATCATCACCCTGCTTTTCATCTGATCACGTCTCTCCTGATGGGCACCCCCTTCCCTCAGTCACCAAGGGCACGTACCACGCCTGCGCTTCCCTAGCTGCACCCCTGCAGCCTAGACCTTGGCACCCTCTCTGGAGCCAAGTTGCCTTAGGCAAGTGCATAGGTCACCTATGCCCAGGGCCGGCCCAGGTTGGACAATATACAATATGAGAAAGTAATTATAATCCCTTATGCCCTAATTTGTATTTTTGTTTTTAGTTGTCTTACAGTAAGGAAAGGTAGTGTCCAAGATAAAACTCTAATCTTGCAGTGCACCGGAATTAGGCCCTTACCCTTTGGTGTCAATATACATCCTAGTAAAAGTATGTAAATGACTTTGGGAATGGAAACCATTGGTTCCAAAGACCCCATACCCACTAGCATTTGCAGTCGGTATTACTGGCATTTAATGCAACACTGTTGCGTAACCATTAATAAAGTCACCAAGACAGTAAATGTTCTTAACACTCTCAGGAACATGGCCTAGTACCATGGGGGTTGTCTAACTTTAGATGTAGCCAGTGGTATGTCATGGGTAGATCGGAGTTGCAAACTAATGCGTCCCATTTTTTTAAGTTGAAGTTTGTAGGTATGTGATAGGCTTATTTTACAATGCAACCAAGTTTTCACAGTCATTATTATAGCTTTTTTGGAGGAAATACAGTATTAGCACAATGTATATGTGTAATAATGTAAGCGAGAGTAAATTGAAGTACATAGATTTTTTTTGGATGCTTTATTAAAGTGACATAAATTACTATTTTATGTTAATTAATTTTTGCCATATAAAATTATGCTTTAGTAAGTTTATACCAGGGAACAGTGAATACATCTTTCCCAAAAGTGAGACAGATATATTACACAAAAAGCTTTCAGGAAGGAGCTACTTATAAAACACTAACTTAGCAGGAAAGCTAATAAGATCCGCATGTCATAAAGATAATAATGAAAGGATATTATGTTATTCACACAAATGTCTCTGTGTGGTAAAAAATCTGGAGGATGTGACATATCAAGGAAATGCCTTAGAAAGCAGTAAAATAACAGAATATGGTATTGTAATTCAACAACCATATCCCCATTTCTCTGAAAGGGGAGTGAAATGTACTTTGCCAAATGAAAATAACGCTGATCAGCCTGTTTCACAATGGAAAAAAAGTCACCATTATTCAAGAGTGGTCAGATACATGCAGACGGGCCTAATATCTCCAACGTGCTCCATATTAGATATGATATATGCTACTTTTACAGATCGGGGGAGGCTGATGCAGAATGAATGTATGCCAGTTTGCGAATAGAACGCTCTTCCTCGGGTAGCAATTCCCAAGATTCAGTGCTTTTCCTGAATTTTGCATGTAAATTCGCTAATATTGCAGTAAGTGCGTAGGATTAGTATAGCACACTATGGGCCTGATTCTGAGTTGGAAGCAATGTCGATGTTGCACACAATTGAGCATTTTTTTCTTCTGTACATGTGGCTAAGTTGCATTGCGCATACGTCCAAGTCCGTGCACATGGAGTCGCAGGCGGAGGTGGCTATGTGGATGCACAGAGATGTTCTCTCTTATGGGAGTGTTATGGGTGTGTTGCAGGCACTGAACTGGTTGTGAACTCAGGCGCATAATCGCTCACATTGGAGGCCATACTCTGAAGAAGAATCAGACACACCAAGCATTATTTGAGGGTCTAAAGACACTCATAGTGGGCGTCTCAGTCCTTGCATACTCAGGCGCACGCTTGTACACCAGGGAAGGGTTGTAGTGGTATTTGCATAGAGTTGCAGAAGCAATGTTAGAAAAGGATGCACACACTGACGCTGTAGCATCCGACTCAGAATCAGGCCCCCAAATGCATAGTTTAAGAAAAAGGTCACATGACGCTGCTTAGTTAAAAGATCCATGGCATGTCACATCCATGGCACGATTTGAGGATAGGTGTATGTGGACTTCTGTTAGCACATCATGCGTGAATTTGCTGTGTGCATGCTCTGAAAAACGAAAAATGAGCACATACAAATGTTCCCGTCTTCAAAGAAGAATGTCAGGATTTGCCCAATTGTGATGGCATATAGGGGCCCATTTATTAATTATCGGGTTTTAGACCCAATAATTAATCTGATAGCCACTTATTACGGCAATAAGAAATGATATACTGTACTGCCGGGATGTATTATAATAATACACACGCGCAGGGCCGTATTATAGGCAGGGCGACAGGGGCGGTCGTCCTGGGGCCCCCACACATAAGGGGCCCCCACATGCTGTCCCCTGCCTCCGGCCACTACTTCTATTGAAAACCGGATTACAGCATTTAGCTGTCTCCGATGCGGTACTCCTCGGCAGCTCAGCTGTTTCCTTTCAGCAGCCGCCAAGGAGCTTCATTACAGTCACAGTCTCGTGAGATTAGGATGCAAAATCTCGCGAGACTGTGCCTGATCGGACCAGAGCCCAAGCAAGCAAGGAAGCATCTACCCAGGGGCCAGGCTGCCTGCAGTGTGTGAAAGCGTGAGGCAAAGCTGCTGAGTGGGACTCCAAGGTGTCATGTTACACTGCCTCTGCCGTGGAGCAGAAGAGGAGAGAGCCTGTGTACAAGTAGGTAATTGTGTGTGTGTGCGTATACTGTATGCATGTAGGTAATTGTGTGTGTGTATACTGTATGCATGTAGGTAATTGTGTGTGTGTATACTGTATGCATGTAGGTAATTGCGTGTGTGTATACTGTCTGCATGTAGGTAATTGTGTGTGTATACTGTTTGCATATAGGTAATTGTGTGTGTGTATACTGTATGCATGTAGCTAAGTGTGTGTGTGTGTGTGTGTGTGTGTGTGTATACTGTCTGCATGTAGGTAATTGTGTGTGTATACTGTCTGCATGTAGGTAATTGTGTGTGTATACTGTATGCATGTACGTAATTGTGTGTGTGTGTATACTGTATGCATGTAGGTAATTGTGTGTATACTGTATGCATGTAGGTAATTGTGTGTGTGTATACTGTCTGCATGTAGGTAATTGTGTGTGTGTGTGTATACTGTATACATGTAGGTAACTGTGTGTGTGTGTGTGTGTGTGTGTGTGTGTGTGTGTGTGTGTGTGTGTGTGTGTGTGTGTGTGTACTGTATGCATGTAGGTAATTGTGTGTGTGTGTGTATACTGTATGCATGTAGGTAATTGTGTGTGTGTGTGTGTGTGTGTGTGTGTGTGTGTGTGTGTGTGTGTGTGTGTGTGTGTGTGTGTGTATACTGTATGCATGTAGGTAATTGTGTGCCTGTGTGTATACTGTATACTTGTAGGTAATTGTGTGTGTGTGTATACTGTACGCATGTAGGTAATTGTGTGTATACTGTATACTGTATGCATGTAGGTAATTGTGTGTGTGTGTATACTGTCTGCATGTAGGTAATTGTGTGTGTGTGTGTATACTGTATGCATGTAGGTAATTGTGTGTGTGTGTGTGTGTGTGTATATACTGTATGCATGTAGGTAATTGTGTGCCTGTGTGTATACTGTATACTTGTAGGTAATTGTGTGTGTGCAGTGCCAGATAAAGGTTCACATGGGCCTGGAGCTGAAATTAATGAAGGGCCTTTTGTGCGGTGATTAGCGCCGTATATATGAAAGACATAGGCCCTCATTCAGAGCCGCACGCAAGCGGGCGCACGTACGTTAGGCGTACGTACAAAAATATTTAAATTCAATGGCTCGCTCGTATTTTCGTTCGCATCTAAAATTCCTCCCTAAACTCTGACGACCCCTCCTCTAACTAACGAGCGTACGAAATAGCGAGCGTACATCCCCGAAATGGCTTGAAAGGAACGCACGCACAAGTATAAACAGGAAGTGGCCTTGTCAGATGTCGATTACCTGCTCCTTTATTCTGCCTACCTCCATCAATCGTATCATGCCAATCAATGTATCAATTAGCTTAATTGTTTGTTTTTTTTCAACACAATGCAAGAAACTTTACTCTTGTCTGTGTTTGTGTTTACCCGCAGAATACGTACGGATGAAACATTCGCTTTTATTGTTTAAAAAACATGTGAACCACAATTAAACAATTGTACTATTGCTGTGTATCCCCGCATATTTCCCTGGGTTCATTTCTTTATTTAAATTTGCTTACGCATGTCACTGCATCAAGCCTATCCTAACTCTCCAGAGATTTCTGGCCCTGTCGAACACATGACTCATACACTAACCAATAAAATTGCTCCTGTTAATTTCCAAAATACATTAGCCAATCAGAAAATTTTTACACACTTTATCAAAAATGATTTTTAAGAAAAACACCATTGCCATCATGAGAGCCTCCGCATTCACCAGGCGTGAGCTGCTGGTGCTTACGGAAGTCATGGATCGCCGGATCACCAGCCAGCCAGAACCCATGACCAACCGGCAGAAGCGCTCCGCGTATGCGGAGGTACGGTCCCGCCTGCGGTCCTTCGGATCACGCCGCAACATCGGGCAGCTGGAGCGCAGGTGGTCCGACCTGCAACGGCGAACGCCCCGCTTGCTGGCATGCTTTCGCATGCAGATCCTGGCAAGTAAGTGTTATGTATTGTGGTTTTAATGTTTGTGTTTGTGGGGCAAACTGCGTGTGCATGTTTTCCTGTCTGTTCTATTTATTATTTGTACTCATATCTGCGTGTGCATGTTTTCCTGTCTGTTCTATTTATTATTTGTACTCATATCTGCGTGTGCATGTTTTCCTGTCTGTTCTATTTATTATTTGTACTCATATCTGCGTCTGCATGTTTTCCTGTCTGTTCTATTTATTATTTGTACTCATATCTGCGTGTGCATGTTTTCCTGTCTGTTCTATTTATTATTTGTACTCATATCTGCGTCTGCATGTTTTCCTGTCTGTTCTATTTATTATTTGTACTCATATCTGCGTCTGCATGTTTTCCTGTCTGTTCTATTTATTATTTGTACTCATATCTGCGTCTGCATGTTTTCCTGTCTGTTCTATTTATTATTTGTACTCATATCTGCGTCTGCATGTTTTCCCTCTTTTTATGAATTTTTAATTCTACTGCTATTTTTTTTGGTTTTATTTCTTTTTTTTTGTTTGTTTGTTTGCCCGGATTTGTCCATAAACTAAACGCAATTTATTTGACATATTTTAGGGGGACAGCCAAGACTCCGCCGTCAACGTCGGCGTTCCCGCCCACTCTCCCCAACCCCCAGCCAACACTCCACCCCAAATCTTTTGCCTATTCCCCACTCCTCCCCATCCTTCCCAGACCCTCTCCCGGAAATGTCGGGCCTCCTTCCCCTCCGTCCCACTTCCCCCTCTCCTCCACCCACCCCTCTTCCAATTACCCCCTCCCCGGAGTCCAGCATAACTCCGCCCCATTCTTTGGGGAAAGACGGATCCTCCGAGGAGGATCATGGAGGTTTTGCCGGAGCTCCCGATTTGTTTCCCGGTATGTTTTTTATTATTTTTTTTTAAAGCACAAACTGTTTGTATGTAATCATGTGTCGTGCCTTTCTTCGTGTTTTTGTGGCTTGACTTTTGTTGATTGTGAAGGTTTGCCTTTACCTCTTCCTGGTGATTTAAGCATACACATATCATACCTGTGGGAATTTGTACCTAGGCCTTGTATTTTTGCCAGCCCACCCTTTTTATTTATGTTTTTGGGTTTAGGAGTGATTTGTTTTTTTTTTTATGTTTTTCTGTGGAGTCCCTATTGTTGTATTAACCCACACACTTTTCTCACCCACAGAGGAACAGAGGCGTCGGCAAGAGGTGGCGGATGTTGTGGGGCAGATGCGCCACCATGTAATAGGCCTTCTGGTGGCCCTCGACCGGCTGTCTGGCCTCCTTCGGCATTAGTTTTTTTTTTTTTGTTGTATTTGCCAAATAAATTTTTAAAGACAAATATACGTTGTGGCTCATTTTTAAAAACCAAAACCAAGATAGTTTAGCCTGACATAAGTTCCTGCAAGGATTTCCCTTTTTTAAAAGTTAGATTGTGTTTTGTATTTGTATGTCAAACAGACACCAGAAACACATAACAGTAACAATGTAATTTCCCTTTTTGGGTGTAGTGTCAATTTCAGATTTCTACATTTTCCAGGTTCCTACTTGGTGCGCAAGCTGCTTAGGCCAATCTTACAAATCCCAAGGTTGGGCCAGGCTTCCTTTTGGTGTGGATTGGAAAGCTGAAAACATATTTCAGTTTTGCTCAACTGGCGTCAGTACTGGTTTACCCCTTAGTCAAATGTAACTTGTGTTAACCTGGTTACACTTGCTGTTAACGTCCCAAAAAAGGAAGACCATTTCACTCTTCAAACATTTATTCACCACATAACAGAGAAAACAAAGTGGTCACTCCCAAAAAAAATACACAGTGATAAATTCAAATACAACACATACCAAGAAAAAAATAAATAAAAACACAAAATCAAGAACTGGTTGACGAAGGACCATGCCAACATGATTCCACAAACATGGCGTTGCGATATGGGTTCCAGAATATATGCCCAAAAGGACCAGATCCAGGTTTGGTAAGGGTAGCAGGAAGTAGTGAGCGTTGGAGTGCCAAAGATTATGTGAACAAACAGAAGATGGTGAGAAAATTAAAAAAAATTAGATGTTTGCCAAAAAAAACAAACACATTAGGTATAAACACTGGAGTTTTGAACAAACTTACCTAAAAAATCTGGCCACCACATCATCGCGTATGGCCCCCCCACATACTGACCTTCGACCAACCTCGGGGGGGCCATCCTCAGGTAAGGCATCCTCTGGCTGCATTGGGACACCACTCCTTATGGCAATGTTGTGAAATATCCCACACAGGACCACAATTTTAGACACCATATCCGGCACATACATGAGCTCGCCACCAGAGCGGTGGAGGCATCTGAATCGGCCTTTTAAAAGGCCGATACAGCGCTCCACCACTTGCCTAGTGGCTGTAAGTGCGGAATTATACGCACTTTGTGGCCCTGGTGTGGGAGCCAAATAAGGAGTGAGCAGCCAGGACATGCAAGGGTATCCACTGTCTCCTGTGAACAAAAATAGACCACATCAGGAACACTGTGTATCAAGCTTAACATTGTTATGTACTAAAGGTCTCCACTTACCCAGAAGCCACGCATCACCAGCTTGTAGGTTGGTTAATTTCTGCCATATCCCTGATTGCCGGATGACGAAGGAGTCATGTGCACTTCCTGGTAATTTAGCATTCAGGGACAGGATCTGGAGGGAGGCATCACATACCACCATTACATTCAGGGAGTGATAGTGTTTCCTGTTTCTAAATATTGCCTCCAGCCGTGCTGGAGGCTGAAGTGGTATGTGAGTACCATCCACAACCCCTATGATGTGTGGGAAGCCAGCTATTTGGTAAAAATTGGCCTTGGCCACACTAAGGGCACCCATATCCAAAGGCATTTTAATAAAATGATGGAGGTGCTTGAAAAGTGCCTCCATCACTGCCCTCAGGATCCGGGAAAAGGAGGATTGGGAGATGCCCGCCACTATTCCCACCGTTGTTTGAAACGATCCTGAGGCACAGAAATGTAACACCGCCATAAATTGCGTCAGTGGTGGTATTGCTGTTGGACTGTCAATTTGCCGCTCAAGATCACTTTCTATTAATGAGAGAGTGTCTATGATGATTTTGGGAGGTAGACGGTAGCGTCTTAAAACCTCATCATCGGGCATTCCAAAAAGGGTGACACGTGTTCGAAATATCTGGGGCCTTGCATGCCTACGATGCCTACGCCTGGGACGAGTTTGAGGTTGGTCGTCTTCCGGGAGCAGGGCCAGAACAATTCGCCCCAGATCTACCTGAAATTCAAAGTTTACAATGTAAGGCTTTTGACCCACCCCAAAAGTAAGAAAAAACAACTTAGCTTTCTGATACCATCCATAGCTGCTTACATGCCGGGGTATTGTCATGATACCTATAAACTGTAAAAAAGGCAACAATGAGTCTTCAAAAATTTAGAGGGTGTTTTTTTTGTTTAAAAATTGTTGCAAGCCAACACAGAAAATAGCGGAAAAACACATTTGGCCATCGATGAAAACTACATTGCACACCGTACGTCAAATAGGGTTCAAATGGACCCAAAAAATGGAAAAGGGAAAAGCAAAACTGGATTATCTGATGAATAAGCCGTCAAAAATGCGGTAAATTATTCGCAAATGCAAGTCACTACACCAACAGTCAAAAATGCGGTAAATTATTCGCAAATGCAAGTCACTACACCAACAGTCAAAAATGCGGTAAATTATTCGCAAATGCAAGTCACTACACCAACAGTCAAAAATGCGGTAAATTATTCGCAAATGCAAGTCACTACACCAACAGTCAAAAATGCAGTAATTCATTCGCAAATGCAAGTCACTACACCAACAGTCAAAAATGCGGTAAATTATTCGCAAATGCAAGTCACTACACCAACAGTCAAAAATGCAGTAATTCATTCGCAAATGCAAGGCGCTACACCAACAGTCAAAAATGCCGTAATTCATTCGCAAATGCAAGACAAAAAATGGACTTACCCAACTCGAATATATAAGATGTCCTCAAAAAACTTCTTTGGGTCCGAAAACAAAAAAAAACTAAAAAAGATGAAATGAGTGTTAAACAAATTAACTAACCACAAAACAGAAGAATACACCAATTGGCCACAAATTTGAATGCACAAAACTTACCAAATCAGGAAAGGATGTTGAAACAATGAAAAAAATGCGAACGGAAAAACCAAAGAAATGTAGCAAAAACAAACAAAAAAACAACTCTCCAAAATCCTCCAAACGCAACCAACCAACCAAATCCAAACCACTTAACCGACAACACTCCAACAACCCCACCTCGAATCCACACACACCAAGCCATAAATAGTGTTTATTTTCCCGCACAAATTAAGGATGAATCATAGGGACGCACAATCAATGATGCGGCCGCAAACTAACGACGCATGTATAAATACGTCACAAAATCACATAGAATTTCTGGATGATTTCATGCTGGAAGCAGAGACATGGCTTCAAACCAGGGAAACAATGGTCAAAATTGCGGCGGTAAGGCCTTCATGCATTTTGTGTCAATGAGTATTTTAAAACATCATATTGTGCAAGTTGTGAAGTGGCTAAATCTGCATATTTACCCAAATAGGTGAGGAGGATGACATGGAAGAGACTGCTGGCCCCAGTCAACCCGCCAAAGCTGCAAAAAAAAAAAGGCAGCCACATTTCACAAGCAAGGAGATGGAGGTTTTGATCCAGAAGTGCGTTGACATCCTGCCCCAGGCAGCCAGGAATATGAGCCAAAGCCAGAAGTGGAGAATGTGGGAGGAGGTCGCCGTTGCTGTCAATAGGGTGGGTGATTATGTCCGTCTAGCCCGGGATGTCAAACGGCGGTAAGTAAACACTTTCCCATCCTATAAACAAACCCCATTGTAAAAAAAAGGATAATGGTTCCAAATTCATTCCACAGATGGGCAGACTTCAAATATCGTCTAAAACAAAAACTTGCCGACAGGGCTAGGCATGCAAGGGGGACAGGTGGGGGTCCCACCCCTGTGTCATTGGAGTTGACAGACTTAGAAGAGATGGCACAGGGGTGTGTGCAGGCTGTGGAGGTGTTTGGCGTGTCCAACATGGATACGGACATGCCAGACTTTGCGGCTCCTCATGTTGGCCAAGGTAAGTCTTGTGATGTCACCAACTCAGAAATGCTATTGTGCCAATATGTAGATTCTAATGTGAGTCTTTTCTCCAATTTCCTAACAGAGACAGAGGCGGATGAGTCTGCTCCAGAGGGGAGCCTTGGCCGCAGAATTTCTGCTGACTCTGCAGGGGAGGAACCAGTACATCCGGCTGAGGACCCTGCAGAAGCCAGTCCAGGGCGTGCCCCCTCGCAGGCAGTGGGCCTCCTCACAGAACTCAATTTTAAATCGGATTGCCATACGGAGATTCTGCAGAGGATGGACGCCAGTCTGATACGGGTGGCTGAGGCCCTGGAGCAAAATGCTGCGGCCAACGTGACCATTGCTCAGGCCCTGGCGGAAAATACCAGGGCCAACATCCGCATCGCCGATGCCCTGGAGCAGCTCGTTCGCCAGCACATGGTGGAGCCGACCTCCCTTCCTGCCGGAACATCCAGATCCTCTACCTCTGGCACAACATCAGGCAATCCTCCAAATGTGCCTAGCCCTGTGCCTAGTCCAGAGGCCACAACATCTGCCTCTGGACAGGCCAGCCCGATGGCATCCCGGACCCGGTCTGGCGCCCACCCTCACCCAGCCAAACGGGCGAGAAAACGGTGACAGCAATGGCGACTTTTCCCACTTTCCTTCTGTGCTTGGCTCATATTCCTTTCTGGTCAAAACTTCCCTCTCCTTTCTTGTGAAATGTTTTTAAATTTTGTATTTACGCTTATGTTAGTAGTTATGTTTTTTTTTTTTTTTGATCAAATATCTTGGCCACAAAAAAAGGCAATACAATATTATGCCAATTTGTTTGTGTGTAAACAATAAATTAAAAACAAAACACTGACATTGTATTGTGACATTATTGTACAAATGGGTTACATTTAATCCTGGCCTTAAACGCAAAAACTGACCCTCTTTTTTTTAAAAAAAGGCCTCTTTAAGGAACGTTTAAAAAAACACATAGCGATGCAAATTCCACAGTAAACCAAAAAAAAGGGGAGCTAATTAAAAGATGATGACATTATTGTTACAATAGGCCATAACCACCAAATTGTGGCCAAAATAAAAGCCCAAAAATGTACGCTAATTGATTATGTAATCATGACATTAGCAGCTCTGATTTCCACCTGCGTACGCTTTTGTGCTATCCCAATAAACTGCTTTCCAAACACATACCAAGCCGGATTTCAATCCAACACTAATTACTTTACTGACCAGCCACGATTAATCGCTGCACCATCGTGGAGTCCCGGGACGGAGGAGAAGGCCATCGCCAATGTGGTCGAGTAATCCTGACCCTAAGCTGTGCGAGCATTTTGAAGGGAAAGCGGATGTTTCAGTGACGTATGAGACGGTCCGAACACATTTGACGTTCGCATCTGCTAATGTATGTACGCCCCAAAAACGCCTCGCCACGCCTGCGTTTTTTCATCTCCACCCCCGTCAACACCCAAAAACGCCCTGTTCTGTCAATCACATTTGACATGTCACTTCCTGTACGCTATTTTAGGAACGAGAGAAAAAAAGCTCGCAATCTGCCGTACGCACATGCGCGGTGTAACACCGACGCATGCGCGGTTAGTCAACATCGGAACGCAACGAGCGTACTGTTGTTAACGTGCGGCTCTGAATGAGGGCCATAGTTATGATGTAAATGTAAAACCCTGTTACTGAAGAGCATAGGTGTCACTTAGTGATGTTATAAATGCATACTTGCTTGTCAGGGAGACTCCCTGAAATAGTAGCAATCTCCCTGATTGCACCTTACCCCCATTAGAAGCAGTTTTATATATATATATATATATATATATATATATATATATATATAAAAAAAAAAAACAGAGATATATAAATTTAAATTGGAACATTAGTATAATTCCCCTGCATTGGCTATAAGGCACAATGGCCCTGATTCAGACCTGCTCGCTGAGATGCATACTCTCGCTGCTGCCGATGGTATGCAGTGTGTATGCATCGCAGTGCGCATGTGCATACCTTAGCGAAAGTTCACAATGCACAGGCTCGCTGCGCATAGACAGCCCAGCAGAGTGAGTGACAGGGGAAGCCGTTTGTAGGTGGTAACAGGGGCTGGCCATTAAAAACGGGGGGGTGGAGGTGCAAACGCAGGCGTGCCTGAGCATCTCAATGGCGTTTTAGAGGCGTGCATAATTATAAGACAGCATCATAGCACACGTCACCTGGCTTGTTTTTACACTGAAGTGGTCGTAGTGCTTGCAGCAGGGTATGGTCAACCTCAAGCGCTGCGATCGCATCCGATGTTACCCAATGCACCGATGGTTGCATACACTTCCTGGACATGCTGTGCACAAGTGGGCATATTAAGACAGGCTGGTGGGTGTCTGCATACACTATGTGATCGCTCTCTAAGAAATACTGGGTGTGCTAATGCATTGCTGTGTGATAGCTCTACCCATGCAATTTGCATACACATCGTGCGAGCAATTGCATCTAGCGAGCGGCTTTGAATCAGGCCCAATGACCCCTATGGCTATATGCATTTTTTGGAAAGTATCAGTGTGTTTTCATCAACAAGCAGCTCTTATTAACTGCTTTGGGGCTCATTTACATTTGGATATAAAGTCGCATACACACTGGACGATGTGTCTAGTGAGTGACTTCGTCATCGGCGGGACCAGCGGTGGTGCCGATGCCCGCCGCGACGAGCGACAGTGCGGGGGGGGGGGTGAGGGTAGACGATGTGTGTTGTGGAAGACACAATAGCTAATGGTAGAATACACATGTACAGTGACAAATTAGATGTATAAAAACATAGTATTTTATTCAAGTTCATTAAACACAGCTGAATAGTAGCAGGAATAGTATACTATAGTAGATATGACTGGGGCGGAAATATTATTATCAGCCAATTCCTCAATATAAGGGTTTGATAGCTCCTATATCTAGCTTATGTCAGAGGGATTCTGGCAGGGGTGTCAAACAATTTGTGAATACAATGAATAGGTAACACTCAGTAATGGTGGTTGTGTGAGAAAAGGTGAGCAGGCAGGAACAGCTCCGTGTGGGGAATGGGAGGGGGAAGTGGGTACTGGCAGTAGCGGGAGATTGGGGTTGATGCGGTGGAGATGAGGGTCCTAGGGGGTTGTTTGTAAGAGTCACTGCTGTTCGGCAGTTCGGGTGCTGCGTGTGGGCTGGTGTCTGCAGTGCTGTCTCAGCAGTACAGGCTTTATTAAAGCTGTGCTCGGGCAGTGTGAGACGGTACCTCCGGCTGTAGTGTGATCTTGTGCTTCTCCCCACTCCATAGTAACTGTGGCGCGCACCAGACGGGCAGACGGATCTTTTACAGTAGGATGATGTGGGTACTAGTAGTACCGGTGATGTGCGCTTGGAAGTCTTGTACACACGAATTGGAGGAGGCGCCGGCACATGACACAATGCAGAGCAGCAAGGGGCATAGATACTGTACTGTGCTGTGGCTGTATGCCTGTTGAATAAAGTTTAATCAAACTGCGGTGATGGGGAGGGGGCGGATGGGCCTCGGTCGGACAGTAGCTGGCAGGTTATAACAGGAAATACTTTTTTCCTGTCTACCGCAGATCCTGTGGGCCTATTTTGATGGGGAGGCCTGGAGCTGCAGCTCCAACTGCCCCATTGTTAATCCGGCCCTGTGTGTGTGTGTATACTGTATGCATGTAGGTAATTGTGTGTATACTGTATACTGTATGCAGGTAGGTAATTGTGTATGTGTGTATACTGAATGCATGTAGGTAATTGTGTGTGTGTGTGTGTGTATACTGTATGCATATACTGTGTATATATATATATATATATATATATATATGTATATATAAATAAAATATATATATATATAGATAAAATATATGACTTATAGCAAACTATTGCTGTGCTTTCATTTGTTGGTTGTGGAGTGTTGCTGAGTGCCGTCCTTTGCCCTGGTCTTGTGTGTGTGTGTATATGTATATGTGTGTGTGTGTGTGTATATATATATATATATATATATATATATATATATTATACACACATACACAGTACATTATGCTTTTTGTTAACATCCACAAAATATCGCTTTGATAATTTTATTGATAGGGGCCTCACCAAGTTTGTTGCCCAGGAGCCCCCACACACCTTGATCCGGCCCTGCACACGCGGTACAGCACAATTGCTAACGCCATCTGAATATGGTGTTAGCTCCCACAGCCAAGCTTAGTAAATTTGTCCATTGAGCAGCCACTATACAAATCTATAGGGGCTGATTTCGCGATTGAAAACGGGATTGTATCAGATATCTCCAATATCTGCTGCGGCGCCCCATAGATACATTCAGGGCATACTTAATATTTTTGTGTACCCCTGAAATACGGGTGTTTGTGGGGGATATCCCATAAATATTCTTTGATATATGGGCTCTTTAACATCTAGGCAGCATCTCTTACATAGAAACATAGAATTTGACGGCAGATAAGAACCACTTGGCCCATCTAGTCTGCCCCATTTTTAAACATATTATTACCTCAACCCTTATTGATCCTTACTTCTTCTGAAGGATATCCTTATGTCTATCCCATGCATGTTTAAATTGCTCTACTGTCTTAGCCTCTACCACCTCTGAGGCTATTCCACTTGTTCACTACCCTTTGTGTGAAGTAATTTTTCCTCAAATTCCCCCTGAACCTACCACCCTCCAGTTTTAGAACATGTCCTCTTGCTATAATACTTCTCTTTCTTTGAAGAATGTTTCCTTCCTTTACCTTGTTAAAACCCTTTATATATTTGAACGTTTCTATCATGTCCCCCCTATCCCTTCTCTGCTCCAAACTATACATATTAAGATCTTTTAGTCTTTCCTGGTACGTTTTGTGGTGTAGACCTTGCACCATTTTAGTTGCCCTTCTTTGTACAGTCTCTAATGTATTAATATCCTTCTGGAGATATGGCCTCCAGAACTGAACACAGTATTCAAGATGAGGACGTACCAATGACCTATACAGTGGTTTTATCACTTCTTTCTTTATGCTACTGATTCCTCTCCCTATGCAACCAAGCATCTGACTTTCCTTCCTCATTGCTTTGTTACAATGTTTGCTTGCCTTTAAGTCACCTGAAATAGTGACTCCTAGATCCCTTTCCTCTTCAGTACTGTCCAGTATAGTGCCATTAATACTATATTTAGCCTTTGGATTTTTGAGACCCAAGTGCATGATTTTGCATTTTTTGGCATTAAACTGTAGTTGCCACATTATTGACCATTCCTCTAGTCTACCTAGATCATCAATCATTTGTTTTACCCCTCCTGGTGTGTCTACGCTGTTGCATACATTTGTGTCATCTGCAAAAAGGCATAGTTTCCCTTCAATACCATTTGCAATGTAACAAATAAAGATATTAAAAATCACTGGTCCAAGTACAGATCCCTGAGGTACTCCACTGGTAACATTTCCCTCTTGAGACTGCACTCCATTTACTACAACTCTCTGTTTCCTATCCTGCAGCCATGATCTTATCCATTTAACTATCTATGTATCCAATCCCATGCTTTCCAGTTTATTTAACAGTCTCCGATGTGGAACAGTGTCAAAAGCCTTACTAAAGTCTAGATATGCTATATCTATGGCCCCCCTTTATCTTTTTCCTTAGTCACCCAGTCAAAAAAGTCAGTGATTTGTTTGACATGATCTCCCCCCAGTAAATCCATGCTGTTTGGGATCCTGCAAATTGTTGGATTTGAGATAATCTGCGACTCTTTCTTTTAAGAGTGTTTCCATCAATTTCCCTACTACTGATGTAAGGCTCACTGGTCGATAAATGCTTGCCTCTTCCTTGCTTCCACTTTTGTGCAGTGGGACAACGTTTGCTCTTTTCCAGTCCTCTGGAATTACTACAGGAGCTAGTAACTGGTTGAATAATTCTGTTAATGGTGTTACCAGCACCCTTTAAGCTCTTTTAGTATCCTTGGATGTATCCCATCTGGCCCCATTGATTTATCCACT
This sequence comes from Taudactylus pleione, assembly GCA_031769625.1. NCBI lineage: Eukaryota > Metazoa > Chordata > Amphibia > Anura > Myobatrachidae > Taudactylus > Taudactylus pleione. The sequence continues at coordinate 26,970,876 of JAUIMM010000092.1, read as the reverse complement.
TTCAGTTTTGAGAGTTCTATTAGAATCTTCTCCTCTGTAAATTTGCTTGTTCCTACCTAATTTTTCTGATCACACCTGCAACTTAACTGTGGCCCCTTGCCCTCTTCAGTAGTGAACACTGAACAAAAATAATTATTAAGATGATCAGCTATTACATTGTCTCCCTCAACAAGACTCCCTCTTCCTGTCTTTAGTCTTTTTATTGCACCTTTTGTTTTTCTCCTTTCGCTTATATACTACAAAAAAGTTTTGCCCCCTTTACCCACTGACTGTGCCATTTTCTCCTCAGCTTTTGCCTTTGCACATCTGATTACTTTCTTAGCCTCCTTCCGTTTTACAAGATACACCTCTTTGTCCTCGTTATTTTGCATCTGCTTGTATTTCCTAAAGGCCATCTTTTTTGCTTTCACAATACTTGCTACCTCTTTCCCAAACCACACTGGCTTCCTTTTCCTTGTGGTTTTCCTAACCCTATTGATACAAAGGTCTGTTGCCTTTAATATTGCACTTTTTAAATGTTCCCACCTCACCTGCACTCCTTTCAAGTTCCTCCACTCTGCCAAAGATTCGCTTACACTGCTTCCCATTGCTGCAAAATCAGCCTTCCTAAAATCTAACGCCTTTGTTTTTGTATGGGGTGAGTCAGTATCTGTCTTTATTCTGACCATACTGCTTGATGATCACTGGATCCCAGGTTTTCACCCACTTTTACATCAGATATTCTGTCTCCATTTGTAAGTATTAAGTCTAATATTGCGTCTTTCCAAGTGGGCTTCCTCACCAATTGCTGGAGGGAGGCTCCCTGCAATCTCTTGAATGAGTTGGCTCAGGGGATGGGCCTATAAAAATGTAGCAGATGAAGAAAAGTAGTATGCAGTTATCGGCCAGCAGCTCTATGTGGTCCAGTCATCTGCCGAACCACTGAACCACAAGCTCTTTCCAATTTCAATGTGGGTAGCCAAAATGAACAAGATCAGTTCAGTTAGCAATCAGGCCATGTGACTGGATCTGAACCAAATTGGCCACTGTAAACCCAATGATTGTTCTAAACTAATAAGCCTTGAAATTAAAGTATTAAGAACTTCATCTAATGAAACATCTGCCATTAAAATGTGTGCTCAATTTCTATAGCACTATTATTTCTAGCTTGCTAATCTGAGAACAGATATGCATAGGCAACCATTTTCATTTGTTCAGGGAAGAAAAACGATAGGTTGATGACTGCTGTCCAAAGTGACAATGACTTGATGAGTTAAAAGTCAGTCTAATAATTACCTGAGCAAACTATAGACATGTTGTGATCTCAACAGATCTCATAGTTTATTTTTTTTGTATTGAGTAAGGGCATTAGATTTATATTAATCACCATAGTAAATGTCTGTTTAAAACCAAATTTGTTACATTTTGCAAAATGAGCATAAATGTTTCCCTTCAATTAGATCAGTCACATAAGATTGGTCATATATAATATACCAATATTATATGTCAATAAAACATTCTGTACATGTTTTTCAAGTGTGGGTAATTTTAAACGACTGTGAGCAAAAGACAGATTGTAAATCACTTGGTTATCCCACCTGTGCGCGGACTGGAATGCATTTAAATCCTCTGTTGTTAAGGGCACTTGAGGATACTGTGATACTCTATTATAAAGAGATTTAAAATAACTTCAACATGTATTTCTTGCCAGAAAGGAAGCATATAAGGTAAACAGGGAAATATGCTTTGCACTAATACATAGGTTCTCAAACTCGGTGCTCAGGACCCCGAACAGTGCATGTTTTGCAGGTCTCCTCACATAATCGCAAGTGAAATAATTAGATGCACCTGTGGATCTTTTAAAATGTGCCAGCGAGTAACGAATACACCTGTGCACCTGCCGGGTAACCTGGAAAACATGAGCTGTGTGGGGTCCTGAGGACCGAGTTTGAGAACCACTGCACTAATATATTGCAATTCACAGTAATTTATATATTATTATATAAGTGTCAGTGGTCAGATACTAATCGTTTTATAAATGTAGTTACTTTCAAAGCAGTAAATCTGGCAATGAAAATAATAAAATAAAGTAGTCTAAATACCCAGTTATTGAGCATAAGTGTTCAAAAACAACATGTGTAGGATTGACTGTGAGCTGCAGCAGGAGATTGCAAGATGTTAATGAGCCTGACAACAATAGCCTATATTTAGCCATAACAATATGCATCTGGCTTATACAGATGTGTCCTCTTTTGACTATCATTTTGGCTGAACATTACTTAGAAGCTGAGTGATGTGCTTGTGATAGGAAAAAAAAAAAAATCTTGAAATAAGCTGTCGCAAGAACGTATTCTTTGTTGGGCAGGTGGTGCTTATGTAATACTGCACTACACATGCATGCCTTCTGTATAGGAGCCATCATAACTGATATACAGCTTCTGACGTACTCACATCAGACACATATTATTGTTGGGCATTGTGCCCTCTCCACTAACCCTTTATCAGCCACAATACTAGACAGGTGAGGCTGGTTTGCACTATAACAGGGAGATCATGGGCATGTAGTTAAAATCAGTCTCAGCAATTCACTTCAGGGCTGGTGCCTGTATAAAATTCAATGGGGAAAACCAGTGTGGCACAGTGCCATGCTCTCAGAGCCCACTAGCTCCACACTAACAAGCCTTGGGACTGTTCCTGACTCTTCCATGCCTAGGTAGCTGGGTAAGATTGGGATACCTTGAATATCAAGTTTGAGCCTGGTTTACAGTTGAACCTCAAGATTCTCCAGTTGTGCCTGATGAGATGTATCTGCGAAATTTTTTTTTCACATCTGTTTTTTGTTTTTTCAGATACACTCCATAAACCTAGCCTATAGTTGCCTCCAGGGCAGAGATGCTACATTAATATCTCTGTGTTGTTTTTTTCGCATGCAATAGAGACATTGGCGTATCTATAATGGATGGAGGGTGTGCGGTGCACACAGGCCCCTGGGTCCAGGGGGCCCCTCTTGCACACCCTCCAGCCATGTTTAATACTTACCTGTCCAGAGTCCTGCAGCAAAAATCACCAGGAAAATGGCAAGGTTGGCATTTTCCCAGGGATTTGCGCAATCACAGTAATGAAGGATCCGGGACCATAGTGCAAATGCCATGTTACCAGAGACCTGGCACAATGCTAAAGTCTACTGCACCGCAGATGGGGGGAGGGGGCTCACACGGAATCTGCACACGGGCCCCCTCCTCATAAACTGTCCTTGAATAGAGGGAATGTTGTGTCAGAAGATGAGGATGACTAAGTGGAGGACATATATCTATGTAACTATCCACCAAAAGCAAAAGTATTTTACTTTAAGTCAAGTCCTTTATCAGCTGAGGAAGCACATTGATATGCTCTGCTCATTAGACAGCCCAATGCTTGGACATATGATTTATGTTCATACAGTTATCAGCAATGCCAGCCCCATAAATTTGAAGAGGAGCAGGACCTCAAGTCTGCAGGATTCTAGGGAGCAAGTCAGTTGCTCGCAACGTTGATGATGTAACCTGGGAATGGGATGGGATTCGCTTGTAGTGTTGACACAGCATAAATCACTCATTTACCACCTCCCACCCCTAAAGGGTGCACAGTAACAGTACAATACGACCTATTGTGCTCAATATTGTAATTCATCAGTTACCTGTTCATATTCTCATCCTGATTCTAATACTAAAAATTAATAAAAGAAAACAAAACCTGTTACACTGCATTAACATAGAAACTCTGTTTCTGTATTTTTAAATGGCTATGCTGTTCTCATAGAGAACACACAAACAGATTATCTACATCTGGTGAAGAAGCTGTTCATAATCCATAAGTCATTCTCTGGAATTGCACGAAAATAAAACAAAAGGATCGTCACAAGTTCAAGAATTCAACTAATAAAATATATTTCTGGTTGGATTATGCTCAGTAACATTCTAGAGGACAGATAATAAAGTGGATACAAGTAAAAGCTTACAAAGTTTCTAGCTTTAATTAAAGACATAATAAAGGAAATGAAATGTCACAATTATTATAAGCAGAAAACAGTTTTTTTTTTCCTAAGATCATGGCTGCCCAGATTGCTGACTGGTGCCTGCAGATATTTCGAAATTTGACATGTTTGAAAAAACATCGTAATCGTGCTATCGCTCAATAATCGTGCACAAATCGTGCACTTTTATGTCGGAAACGACCAGTGATGCGCGCTCCCGCTTGTCGTTTCCAACATCAATCATCGGGTGAAAATGCCGATCAATCTGTCGATAATGATATATTGGGCATGTTCACAGATTAATGTACAAGACATCGGCTACGTCATTAGCATATTTTCGCAAGTCCGCTGCGTATGAAATTGCATGCATCTCTGAATCAGGTCCAAAGAACATTTAGTAAGGATTTATGTAGTGTGCTAAAACCATGTACATAGTGATCATATATCTGGTAAAATAAGGTGTTAGCAACATAATGTATGTGTTTTGTGTTTTGGCATAAATCAAGTGCAAAAAGTTGTGCTTGGTGTTCATATCGCTAATGCTCTATGGGAACTAGACCCACAGTACATTTGTGGTTTTGTGCTCTCACTCTGACACCACATGGCAGCCTTACAATTTCTCTGGTTATGAAGCCAATACTTGGAAGGACTCTTACACCTTTAGTAAATGAGAACACCTTAATGTTACACTTATATCTCAAAGTAAGGAAAAATGTGATGCTAAAGCATTGTAAATTTAATATATTTACATGTGCAGTGTATCTAAAATAGTGAATATATACATGATACATGTGTTGGTCTATTTAGAATAGTGTATTATTACAGTGGTACTATAGGTGTAGATTTACTAAGACGCGGTTTATCAAACTGTCGGTTACAGCCACTGATGATCAGCGAGTTTGACAAACCGTGCCTTAAAGCTACTCCATAGTCATTACATAAGAACAAGTAACCAGCAAGCAATACAGAATCTGCAGTAACTTAAAGTGTCAGTAATGAAAAATAATCATGTTATAAATGCTGTATACTGAATAACATGTTTGACCAAATCTCCAAGTACTTTACTGTGACCAGTTCATTCAAATTAAAATAAATCAGCTACCAGAATTAATTATTGCTCAAACAAATTAATATGTGTGTATAACACATTCAACACAAATAAGAAATGCAATTTAAAGATTTTCAGAGATAAATCAGGTAAGATTAAGGTGACTAATGTAACAGTGTGGTTCAGTCATATTTATTTTGATTGCTCTCTGTCAAACTGGTATAAATCAGATTAGCTGTTATCAGTTATGGCACCTGTACAACAGCGACGGATTGCCGCAATCCTGCTATCCTGCAGCCCGGCATCTCTGGATCGGTGAAATCCAACATGTTGGATTTCACTGATTTGACGATCATGATTGATGTGATTTGCAAATCGGTGAAATTTAACATGGGATATTTCACTGATCCTCCGATGGATTCCGATCCGAACGCAGGATCGCGCAATCAGTCCCCTAGTGTATGGGCCCCTTTACACGATGCAAAGGTGTGTGCAAGGTGTTTGCACTATGATCTATATTCGCATACTAAGCCCTCAGAGTACCAGTTTTTATTAAATAAGCCTGAAACAAAAATATTGCTACACTACAGTATGTATAAGCATCCAGTATTTCTGAAAGTACATGTATGGAATTGGGCTTTCTGATTAAGGTCTACTGTAGAATGGCCAGATATATGGCTCGGCCCCAACAACACACATGGGTGAATACATTGGACTGATTGGACATTTGGTGCTTAGGTTGAAAGACCTGATCACATAGGTGACTGTTCATTTTAAACTATTCTCTAGCAATGAACATGGGTTTGAGCCACAGCATTGATGATACAGGCTGCATTACCACTATTGAGGTCAGTGACGTATCTGCATGCATGGCCATCATAATTTCATGTTTAAAGTCTTATCTGACACTTATCTGACACTATAAGTAACTCTCACTTAAACAAAGCAAAAGCATGCTCGTCCTTTACAGTCTGCGACATATATTCTCATGCTTTGTAGACACAGCATCTGTAAATAATCATCTAGAAGACATTTCATAGAATAACACAGAGCAACCTCAAAGAGTATTCATAGTCTGCTACATTTAAACAAGATTTGAAACCCACAGGGAAGCCAACATCAACACAATGCTTCCTGAGCGTAGAAGCCAGGAATTTCATAGCAGTGTGTGTAATATAATGGCTCTCACATTTCCTTTTATTTCTCTGATTCTAGAGATGAGGTTTACTAATGATAGAAGATTGCATTTAGATCATTTTTCTAGGGCTCCAGGGTTACTCCTGTCAGCCTGCAAATGTCTTTACAGGCCCAGCAATCAGAAGTCAATAGAGTACCCACCTTCCAGTGTATAAAATAAATACAGGATGGCAGGTAAAGCAGCAAGGACTCCACATCCTACGCTCCTTTAGGCTATGTAGTATGTACTGTAAGCATGGCATTAAAGTTCTGCATTTAAGAAGCATTTCTAAGACAAACTAAGTGCACTGCAAGCACATGGATGTAAATGCAGCATTTCCACATTCCACATGCATGTCACGCTCATCGGAATTTAATGCTGTTTTTTGTTTTAACACTTCTTGTTCCATTTCAGTGCATCTATAAAATGCGATTGGAAAGTCACAGTTGTTTCAATGGGTAGTGAGATGCGGTTAAGAAGCTTCCACATGTTTATACTGTACATGTGTTTGGCTTGAGCAACTTAACAACTTCCTGTGTTGTTGAAGGCACATGTTAAAAAACACTTTTGTAAACACATATTTAACACATACAAAAAACAACGCTGTTTGTATGTGGTTTTTATTTGTTTTTTTAACAAGCTGTAAAAATTGAGTTCAAAGGCTAGTGTGCTCATAGCCTATAGGCAAGTGGGTTTCATGAAATGAGTGGGCCTGTGTGCAGGATTTGTGCTTATACCCCCTCACACCAATTTGCATACCTCCCAACATTTTTTATTGAGTAATTGGGAGAGAAATATAGACAGCATGGTCATGTACAGGGGTTGATAAAATCATATAAGCTGCCAGTGCCTCAGGTGAAACACATTCATTCAGCGGAAGTCCAGTGAGCTGTATTTAATTTCATCTACATATCAGATAAGCCTTTTTCATGTTTTTTTAATTGTACACGCAGAAATTATTGGTTCAAATAAATCTATTTTAACTATTTGGTATGCTATGGTGCTCTTTCTGATGCTTTTCTGGAGTGGATATATGTATGGAGAATTGATACATTCCTGTATTTGGATTTGAAGAAAACCACATGAAATAATTTGACAGAATTGGCTAATAGGTTTTGGTACAGGTCCACACCTAACACATACAGTCAGGTCCATAAATATTGGGACATTGACATAATTTTCATATTTTGGCCTCTATTCACCACCACAATGGCTTTGAAATGAAACAAACAAGATGTGATTTAACTGCAGACTTTCAGATTTAATTTGAGGGTATTTACATCCAAATCAGATGAACGGTGTAGGAATTACAACGGTTTCTATATGTGCCTCCCACTTTTTAAGGGGCCAAAAGTAATGGGACAAACTAAACAATCCTAAATCTAACTTTCACTTTTTAATACTTTGTTGCAAATCCTTTGCAGGCAATTACAGCCTGAAGTCTGGAACGCATAGACATCACTAGACGCTGGGTTTCATCCCTGGTGATGCTCTGCCAGGCCTCTACTGCAAATGTCTTCAGTTCCTGCTTGTTCTTGGGGCATTTTCCCTTCAGTTTTGTCTTCATCAAGTGAAATGCATGCTCAATCGGATTCAGGTCAGGGGATTGACTTGGCCATTGCATAACATTCCACTTTTTAGCCTTAAAAAACTCTTTGGTTGCTTTTGCAGTATGCTTCGGGTCATTGTCCATCTGCACTGTGAAGCGCCGTCCAATGAGTTCTGAAGTATTTGACTGAATATGAGCATATAATATTGCCCGAAACACTTCAGAATTAATTCTGCTGCTTTTGTCAGCAGTCACATCATCAATAAATACAAGGGAACCAGTTCCATTGGCAGCCATACATGCCCACGCCATGACACTACCACCACCATGCTTCACTGATGAGGTGGTATGTTTTAGATCATGAGCAGTTCCTTTCCTTCTCTTCTCTTCCCATCACTCTGGTACAAGTTGATCTTTGTCTCATCTGTCCATAGGATGTTGTTCCAAAACTGTAATGGCTTTTTTAGATGTTATTTGGCAAACTCTAATCTGGTCTTCCTGTTTTTGTGGCTCACCAATGGTTTGCATCTTGTGGTGAACCCTCTATATTCACTCTTGTGAAGTCTTCTATTGATTGTTGACTTTGACACATATACATCTACCTCCTGGAGAGTGTTCTTGATTTGGCCAACTGTTGTGAAGGGGTTTTTCTTCACCAGCGAAATAATTATTTTGTCATCCACCACAGTTGTTTTCCATGGTCTTACAGGGTCTTTTGGTGTTGCTGAGCTCTCCGGTGCGTTCTTTCTTTTAAGGATGTTCCAAACAGTTGATTTGGCAACACCTAATGTTTTTGCTATCTCTCTGATGGGTTTGTTTTGATTTTTCAGCCTAATGATGGCTTGCTTCACTGATAGTGACAGCTCTTTGGATCTCATATTGAGAGTTGATAGCAACTGATTCCAAATGCAAATGTCACACCTAGAATCAACTCCAGACCTTTTACCTGCTTAATTGATAATGAAATAACGAGGGAATAGCTCACACCTGTCCATGAAATAGCTTTTGAGTTGATAGTCCCATTACTTTTGGTCCCTTAAAAAGTGGGAGGCACATATTGAAACTGTTGTAATTTCTACACCGTTTACCCAATTTGGATGTAATTACCCTCAAATTAAATCTGAAAGTCTGCAGTTAAAGCACATCTTGTTTGTTTCATTTCAAAACCATTGTGGTGGTGAATAGGTCAACAGTTCTCATATTGGCATGCATTAGGTCTTCATGAGAATGTCGACACGGGCGAAATGTCAACATGTTTAGCATGTCAGCATTCATCATGTCTACATGGATGACATGATCATCATGAGAGAATCTCGACTTAACATCCCTGGTGGGCCAGCGGTTACTTACCTGGTGCCGGCGGCAGTGGCGTCTCCAGCGTCTTTTTCTGCATCCCAGCGGTCATGTGACCATCAGTTCTAGAGGATTTATCTTATGTGCCAATGTTTCGGTAAGTATACCTGCCCTATCCTTAATCCTCCCCCTAGTAGTGAAGAGCCTAACCCTAACTTCCCCCCTTTCTCCCCTTTGCAGCCTAACCCTAACTTCCCCCCCTGGATCCTAACCCTCCCGGCGGCGCCTAACCCACACCAGCGCTATTTTGAGAATATCGGCATGTCACATGGCGACATCTCAGACGTCGACAGTGAACAATTTAGCATTCTGGTGATGTCTACATGGTAAACCATGTCGACATTGTGGTGTCGATTTTGTGAATGTCCACATGGTAAATGTTGACCATGTGACTGGATACCATTTTTTTAAATGTCACATTGGTGATCTTTGTTGCAATATTGCACTGGGAGGTGTTTTTTTGGTTTTTGATTTATTTTAGATTTCACCACAATGTGGATTTACTAGTTAGGCTGCCCCTCTGATGTTGGGAGGATTGGTGCACATCTATTTTGTAGTTCTATAGTTTTATTTTTTGTTTTGTGTAGTTTGTAAACTTCAATATTTGCAATGATCATGGTTTGATTGACTAACAAAATTCATATTTAGTATGACAGTCTGTACACTAGTTGGAGCGACAGTTCCTATATTCCCCAGCTCTACATTATTTTATGTTCCCACACAAATGGGGGAGAAACTAGCTATTAGTAGATGTACATAATAAAGTAATCAGGAGCACAAATCGTTGCCATCAATTAATTCTTCTTGGTTAAAAATAATTGGCCATCGATGGTTAACCTCTCGATGGCATTCCCTGAAAAATAGAGGAAAAGAAACAAGGGAAAGTGAGAATCAGGAGGATAAGGTAAATAATGGATCAGAGGATCAGAGGGGAGAGAAGGGGAGTAGCAGAGCCAGCCAGAACGAGAGGAGGAGGATCATATCAGCATTGACTCGCTGTGCACCCTGTCTGTCAGTCTAGGCATCCTGCTTTAGCCAGACAGACAGGGATCTGAGCCAGTTAGTAAAAGGGACTGATCCCTGCTGTAAGCAGGAATGCATGTAATACAGTGACAGGTCCCTGGGCAGGGCCCAGCCACAGAAAGAACAAAAATCGCCAGACCAGTGCATGAACTCCCTTTCATTCATTCAAGTACAACTGTGTACATGGCCGTAACTAGGGATGTGCACCATTGGCTAACACACGGCACCTGCATTTGGTTTGCCCCACATCACCGCACCCTAAAGCCTGAAGAGCCATCAAAGCAGGCAGTGCTCTTTGTGCCAGGGGCCTTGCCCCCTCAGCATGATGTTGTGAACATCCATGTTCGCGAGGGGGGAACTGAATAGGGTGGAAATCGCCCTGATACAGCATTGACTGTGAGCGGAATCATAGGAAAAGGAGCTAGTGCACTACGTGGATCAGAAAGATATATTGTGCGGATCGCATAGTGTGTACGCCCAATCGCATGTGCCCGCGGGTCATTCATTGCATCGTCCCATCTGCTGTGCTGCACAGCAGATGGGATGATGCAGTGAATGACGCCATGCTGCTAAATGCAGCATGGAACAACAAGACATTGCGCCATCATACATCGCACTGTGCAGTGTGTGCGGATGGCACAATGTATGGTTCCATCGCATCGTCCTGTCGTATAGTGTGTTCATAGCTTAAGTGAGGGAAGGAAAAGCACATGAGGGTAGAGGGCCCTGCTCGTGAGAATGTATATTCTAAAGAGGATCTCAGTTTATGGAACGGGCTGCAGCTAGAAAAATAGATAATATATATGGACGGTATCCAATTACCCCCGAACATTATTCGGGCGCTAATTCATCCCCGTGATCGTCGAAAAATGGGGATTATGCTCGTTTTCCGCCTATGTTTTTTTTCTCAACCTATCCTATTATTTCGAACTAAATAAAAGGATATATCTCACAAAATCCCATAGGGTCCGCGATAAGCTTGCAGACCTATGTGATTTTGCCTTTTTGGGGTTGAAAAAACGGCACTTATCGTGGATTCTTTTTTGGGACACCGAAAAATATCCACGATACGTGCCGTCGTCGGGCAGCACTTCGAGGCTAATAGAATAGCCCCGCCGCGATCAATTAGCAGCGCTACTTTAGCGCTGCTAATTGGATACCGCCCATAATATTGTGGGTAATAAAGAAGGTGCAACTTGGAGCAAAGCTCAATCTGATTCTGATCTTCAATGGAGTGTATCCATGTCAAATGTTTCCCCCAAAAGATATATACTATCCCTATAAGTTTTCTACCTTGCTTTAGTGTATTGATTACGTGGGGGAGAAAAACAGTGCAATGTGTTGTGGGATGGACTCTGACCCATGCATTTATTAAATCATCATAGCCAATCAGAGAGTCAAATTTGAATTTGGCGATGTACAGTACAATACAGTTCTCAAATCTCTGGGGGCTTTACATTGAAGACTGCAAATCTCTGGTGGCTAGGCAATGCATATCCCAATTCAGTTTTGTCTTGGCAAAGTATATCCAAATCTCTTGTGGCCTTACAATGCAGAAATACAAATCTTCAGGGGCTATTCAGTATAGGCCCTAAGGGCCTGATTCTGGGTCGCATGTTCAGAAATCTATGTGAACAGCTGGGAAGCAATCGGGAAGCCGACTGCCTATATACCGGCAGCCGGCTTCCCGACTGTCTTATCCCGGCAATGGTGAAATGCCGGGCGTCTAGATGTAGACGCCCGCATTTCCCCGACGCCGGGAGACTGGCGCCCGGCATCACGATCGTAGTGATGCCGGGCGCCGCGAGCGGACAGCCACGGGGGGGAGGGTTAGGTTTTAGGGCTCCCAGGGGGGACTTAGGGTTAGGCACCCCCCCGGGAGGGTTAGGGTTAGGCTAGGGGGAGGGAGGGTTAGGGTTAGGCACTCCCGGGGGGGACTTAGGGTTAGGCAACCCCTGGGGGACTTAGGTTTAGGCAGCGGGGAAGGGGGTGGTTAGGGTTAGGCACTTAGAGGGGGGATTAGGGTTAGGCACTTGGGGGGGAAGTTAGGGTTAGGCACCCCTAAGGAGGGTTAGGGTGGTTAGGTTAGGTTAGTGGATACTTACATATACACAATCGGGATTTCCACCGCTGTCGGGCTTCCGCTGCGTCGCACTCTGCTCCTGTCGGGCTGCCACTGACGGGAATCGGTATATCATACCCATTCCGAACAGCTGCCTATATTCTGACTGGGAATCACTGTCCCCAGCCCTCTATTTGTGAGAGCAGCCATCATCACTATTTGCATTTGTACTAGCCCCATGCTGCAAGAGAAATAGGACAGATCTCTGCATATGCTCTCCTAAAAGCATACTTGCCAACTCTCCCTCATTGTCAGGGAGACTCCCTGAAATAGCAGAAATCTCCCTGTCTTCCTGAAGAGTCTAGTAATCTCCCTCATTCACCTTACCCCCATTATGAAGCTGTTATATAAAAGAATAAACAGATATATATACGTTCAAATGGGATCATTAGTATAATTTCCCTGCATTGGTTATAAGGCACAATGGCCCTCATTCAGAGCCGCTCGTTAGCGGCAGTACGCTCGTTCCGAGCGATGTTTGCACATCTGCGCATGCGTACGCTTTTTAGTACGCATGCGCGAACCAGTCAGTGCGGCCGAAAATCCTTTGTACGCTATATAGCGAGTGCCTGCTATTTTGAGTGACAGAATGAGGCGTATGTGGGTGGTAACAGGGGAAGGTGCTTGAAAATGGGGAGTGGAGATCCGAACGCAGGCGTGCTTAAAGGTCAAAACGGGCGTTTTATGGGTGTGTATATTTAAAACAGCAGCGTCATTGACCACGTCACTGGGTTATTTTATAGCCAGAACTGCACGCAAATTTGTGGTAGCAAACACCAACCACAAGAATAGCGAGCAGTTCATACGCTGGTCGATGTACTCGATTAATCTAATAAATAGCGGACATGACGTAGGATGCGTGCGGCCAGGGGGCGTTTTTAACAAATAAACGAGCGTATGTTTTGCTCGTTCGTTCAGACTTAGAGGTGTGAACACACTGCAATGTGCGTACGGATCATTTAAATAGCCACCCCTTGATTTTAAACGAACGACCGCAAATAGCGTGCGGCTCTGAATGAGGGCCAATGATCCCTATGGCCACATGTATTTTCTGTAATGTATCAGTGTGTTTTCTTCAACACATAGATCTTACTAACTACTTTTAGGCTCATTTACATGTGGATGTAAATCAATTTTCTGACACGCCTCTCAGATGTAGCAGTACACGCCCACTTTACCGCCGCGCTCATAGGTGCTGCTTTCACAATCTCCCTGAAATGATTTTTAAAAAGTAGGCAAGTATGCCTAAAAGTCTCAATTCTGTCTACACACAGTAAAGATGCCCATACATCTGCGACAGATCATCGCGATGTAGCGATGCGATCGGAAATGCTGATCGCCCACCATCGATGTTCAGCGATCCATCGTAGGATCGCTGAAATTTTACATGTTAAATGTCACCGATTTTTTTATTGCGATCGTAATATCGGGGAAATCCAACATGTTGGATTTCTGAGATCCTGCGATGCTGGGTTGCAGCATCGCAGGATTGCGCCAATCCGTCGCTGATGTATGGGGCCCTTTATTCCAATTCAGCCGCATGTAAGATGTAACCAAGATGCAGCTGACTCAGATGCTCAAAATTCCTTTAAGTTGTGTATGCAGACTGCAATGGCTGCGCCCTTTGCTAAAAGCCACACAAATTCTCTAGAAAATATAAGATAGGGGTTAAAAACATGGGGCAGAATATTTTTTGAAAGGCACCTAACACATTTTTGCAACATGAAAGTTATCTGTGTGTATGTGCAATGGCGTCATTAGGTGGTGACTGGGAGACGGAGAGCCACAAAGGTACCATGGAAAGCCACCTGCAGATTGCCAGATGGCAGCGTAATGATAAACCTGTAGCCTTGCCGTGCACTTCCCTTACTTATTTCTTTGTCCTCTAAGGCATAGTTGTTTTTTATATATATATATATATATATATATGTATATTTATATATATATATATATATATATAACAAACAATGTGCGGCACTCGACGGTCTAATAACCACAATAGAAGGTTCCTTCAGCAAGCTTTCGGGCTTTAATGTAAGCACCATAAATACAAGAGTTACCTTAAATACCCGTGAAGTCTCCATTGCCGCGTCGGGCACCTCCGGTCACCTCCCCCACTGCATGAAGAACTTCCGGCAAAACCGGAACTCACCTCGCTGTTGTTTAGGCCGTAACCATGGTTACCCAGGCGTCCGTACTGGAGAATAGATCACCACTGCTGCGCCTGTCACCCTCGGTTATCTCCCACACAACACGAGGAACATCCGGTGAAGCTGGAATCCACCTCACTGCTGTCAGGCTGTAACCATGGCAACCCGGCGGCTAAAAAGTAAACAAAAAAATATACCAAAAAACATAAATAAATATCAGAAAGATACTAAATACAAGTTGTGTTACAAAAAACATTTAAAATCCGTACCCTTCACTACGTGTTCGCAGGAACTAATACTCAAGATCTAATCAAAATCTAATTATTCTAAAGTAGCAGATCCCACAGTAACTAATTTCCCAATATACAGATCCAATATGTCACAGGTAACTAGACTTTAATCAGACCTAGCAATAATCAAAAAAAAGACACCATAATTTAATACATCATTGAGACCACTTGGTCTGACGGTGTCTAAAAGATGTATCCATTTTGCCTCTAATCTTAACAATTTTTTATTTCAATCCCCTCTCCTGCCATCATCAGGCACATGGTCTATTACCATATGTCTGAAGCTTGACAGACTATGCTTAGATTCAGCAAAATGACGAGCGATAGGCTGATCAGATCCTTTTCCACTCAATGCAGATCTAATGGCAGATCTGTGCAAAGCCATACGCTCCTTAAAAGAACGCATAGTTTTGCCCACGTAACACAGTCCACAAGGACATTTCAGCAGATAGACAACATAAGTACTGGTACAAGACAATCTAAATCTGATTTCATATTTTCGTCCTGAATGCGGGTGTAAAAAATACTTTCCCACAATCATATGGCTACACGTTAGACAGCCGGTACATTTATAGCATCCATTTGTAGGTCTGCAAGTAATTCCAAGTGTTTTTGAATGTCCCGTAACATCAGAATGTACAACCCAATCTCGCAGGTTCTTTCCTCTTTTATAGAAGGATCTAATCTTGGTTTTCTTTAGACTCTGAAGGTCACGGTCATTCCGTATAACCGGCCATAAATTGTTGCTAGTTTGACGTACCAAGTTATGAGCTGTATTGTAGGTATGGACCCAATTTAAAGTGTCGGTCTGTACTGATTTCTTCTTCTGTATCAAAGTTGTCTCCCTCGGAATCAAATCCACCTTACGACGAGCCTTTATGAGGGATCTCTCTGTATATCCTCTCTGTCTGAACTTGTGCATCATTTTGTCAAGTTCTTCATCAAGGACTTTTGGTTCACTTGTTATCCTCTTAACCCTCAGTAGCTGTGAGTAAAGTAAGCTGTTAATCATTGGTTGTGGATGAAAGCTATCAGCTCGTAAGAGGGTATTTCTGTCCATTGGCTTTGTATAGATCTTAGTGGACAGCTTATTCTCTATCACTGTAATATGAACATCCAAAAAAGAAATCTCCTCCTTACTGGTCTGATAGGTAAATTTAATGGGGTGATCTAATTTATTGATGCCCTCCACAAGCTCCATTAGATCTTCATATCTGCCACTCCAGAAAAGGATTACATCGTCAATGTATCTCTTGTAAAAGAAAATTTTATCTCTAGATTCTCTATTACACCATATAGGCATTGGCGTATGTAGGTGCCACATGTGAGCCCATGGCACAACCACTTTTCTGGGCATAGTAGTGGCCGTCAAAATAGAAATAATTTCTCCTGAGGGTCAACTCAAGTAGCCAGACAAAAAATTCTACCGATGGGCCACTGTACAGATCATTATTCGTAATCAGCTCACGAACCGCTTGTATACCTCCTTCATGAGGTATATTTGTGTACAAGCTAGATATGTCCAATGTGCATAGCCAAATGTTAGAGGGAATGTCTCCCAACTCCATCAAACAATTCAACAGGTCCATTGTGTCTTTCAGATATGTGTTTCCAGATTGTACACACGGCTGGAGAAAATGATCTAAAAATTTTGAGCTGTTACTATACAGAGATTCCCTTGCTGAAACTATAGGAAGACCAGGAGGGTGGGTGAGGCTCTTGTGGATTTTCGGTAAGGTGTAGAACAGCGGAACTCTAGGATGATCTGTTTTAAGATAGTTAAAAACTTTTTTGTCTATAGTGCCTCCATTAAGAGCCACCACAAGGAGATGATCAAATTCCGCTTTATATTCATTAGTAGGATCACTCTTTAATTTTTCATATACTAATGTATTAGATAATTGATTGTATATTTCACCTCAGTAATTCTCCACATCAAGAACCACAATCCCACCCCCCTTGTCCGCTGGTCTAATAATGATGTCCCTGTAAGAGCTTACATTTTTTAAGGCTCTCCATTCATCCTTTGAGAGATTGTTGTGATAAGGTCTGTCACTTTTCATTTGTTTAGTTACACTAACATCTAACGATCTTATAAAACTCTGAATAGCCATATTGGTAGATGGTGGGTCAAAAGTGGATCTGCGTTTGAATGGATTAATTATATCTGGACACAAATCCATCTTCTTTTTCCCAAAGAAGTCCCTAAGTTTGAGTTGTCTATTAAGGATATTTTGATCAATTTTCCATTCAAGGGGATTGAAGTTGTTTGTTGGTACATAACCAAGTCCCTGATTAAGGACCTTATTTTCTGTTGATGTCAAAATCCTATTAGAGAGATTGTAAACAATGTTTACCTCCTCCGGCTTCTGCCCTTGCCTCCTTTTGTGGCACCTCTGTCCTCCCCTCCTAGTGTGACTCCTGTGACCCCGTGTCCTGCGCGGGTTCTGACCCCTAAAGGGGGTCTTAGTGTTGATGTAGAGTTAATTTGACTAATATTAGCTTCATCTCCAGAAGTTGAGGGTAATTCACTAGAGGAGTACTCATTTTTAGAACTCTTAGGTCTACGCTGAAATTGGCGGTGTGTTTTGCAATCCACTGCATCAACACTCCCTGATAGCCACCTGTATACCTTACGTTCCTCATAATCCCTATTGACAAAATCAAACTTATGCTTCTTGAATAAAACCAGATCCTTTTTATAAGCTTCCACCTGTGATTGAAGTTTGTCCCGCCAATCAGTGGTACTGTTAGCTTGAAATAATTCCTTATTGGTAATTTCAAAGTTGGTAATTTTCTGTTTGATCAGAGTCAGTTCTTTAGCTGATTCTTCAACCACTAGGGTCATGAGGTCTAGAGAGCATTTGTTGAGAACGGCTATCCACCGTCTCACAAATTCTTTATTGAATCTTCCTATAGTAGGAGTATTACGTACTCTAAAACCCCTGGGTATTTTTCTCTCTCTTAGATACTCAGATAGGGTCACTCCATGGAGTAGAAAATCCACTTCCTTTTTCTTGTATCACAGTAATATCTTTACAGCTTCTTCCATGGTAGTTTCTCCCACTGTGTCCAATAATCTTTCTTTAAATAAGACTGACTCCATTTCAGATTCTGAGAAGCTCAAGGTTTCACCAATCGGGACCTCTGTCCAGGTGAATCCACTAGCTTCATCCATAATGTCAAATCAATGAGTAAATAAATCCACTGCTATATGTCCGTTTAGGGTACTGTAATAAAAACACTAAATGTGCTGAGTCCAATGCTGTATGTTCCAAAATGAAAAAAGATACTATTTCAATATGAATCAATGAATGTCCAAATCTAAATGTTGTATAAATCTTCCTTATTCTTTCGTTTTTAGTCGCCGGGTTGCCATGGTTACAGCCTGACAGCAGTGAGGTGGATTCCAGCTTCACCGGATGTTCCTCGTGTTGTGTGGGAGATGACCGAGGGTGACAGGCGCAGTAGTGGTGATCTATTCTCCAGTACGGACGCCTGGGTAACCATGGTTACGGCCTAAACAACAGCGAGGTGAGTTCCGGTTTTGCCGGAAGTTCTTCATGCGGTGGGGGAGGTGACCAGAGGTGCCCGACGCGGCAATGGAGACTTCACGGGTATTTTTGAAAAACAGTCACAGTGAAAGGTCGTATCTGTCAGCTAGGATTGGTACCTGCCGGTTTTTCAGCCAGAGATGGTAGGCTTTGTGGTGTCACATGCTTGTATTGAGTTTGCCTAAAGCTGATGGTGATTTTCCAAAGACCGTTCTAAGGACTGGAAAGTGGGTCTGCACCTTGATATGCGCTTGGTACACCAGTAAACAAACTTGCGTGAATAAAGAAGCACAATTATTACAGTTCTCCAATGAGCGTAAGGGTAATGAGCGTAAGGGTAATGAGAGTAAGGGTTTGGGATGTTCTGTCCAGTTTTCAGATTTCGGTAGATTTGAAGATAAAGCTTAGAAAAGTGATGAAGTGCCTAATAATAATAATAAACTTCTGCACACAGCATAAACCAGCATCGGTTATCAGGACACACAGGTTCTTACAGTAGCAGCAGGCGACTAGGAGAAACCAGGACAGAGGAGAGTGTGTGGTAGTTGTGTTGAGATTGAATAATAAAAATGTATGGAGATATTGAGAAAATACACAGAGACATGTAAGTGACACCAGTGGGAAGAAGAGCATAGAAAACAATGTCCTGTTTTCACGTGTGTATAAAGTGGCAGCTCTTTTGTAAACAGTTCTTGATTGACAGGATTTTTCCCTCGACATTACTGCCTCTGAAAATGTTCATGGATTGCAAAGGAAACTTTAATTCATTGTGAACACACTGTGATTAATGCCCCCTTTTCCAGGTTTTTCACCCTTGGTGGTCTTGCAGCTATTCACTGTTGTTGATACTGTAATGTAATGGCTACTTCTCCCCATTGTTTGCATTAACAGGTGACAATGAACCTAATTAGACATCTCATTCCCTTTTAATATGGACAATTAACCTCATTTAGAGTAGAATGAAATAAAAATATTTACCCATAAAATAGCATTCCTATATGCAGGGCCAGCGCAATGCGGTAAGCTGGGTAAGCATTGCAGGAGGGCGCCAGGCTGGAGAGGCACCTTTCCTGCTCTGCTGCACCAGTTACTCACTGTTGCCGGGCCTGCCAAACTGTGTGACAGGCAGGAAGTCCCTCCTTCCCTGATTGGTACTCCCAGGACACAACAGCCTCATCTGCTCTGTCCCAGCCTCCTTTCCATCTATTACTAGAGATGGCTATAGACATTTGTTTAACAAACACTGATGGCCGATGGCTTTTCCATAGATGGCGGTGATTCAATGGTTCACCAACATCGATGGCACAGAGCCAAGCAATGTTTTTTTTTCCCCCTCCATGTGCCGGGACATGGAGCTTAGATCAGCCTCCCAACACGACCAGAGAAGCCCCGCCCCCATGTCCTTATTGGACCGCTGCCCGGCCAGTATTAAAACAAAGATGACCATTGTGGATGAAACCATTGATGGTTTACCACCGATGGGTTCATACCATCGATGGCAAACCTACCAATGGCACATAGACATTGTGCCCCCCTGCAAACTATAAATTTGCGCCCTCCTACAAATATGTCCTCATGACATGTCACTATTAGGATTAGGGAGACTATATTTTTTATAGTCATTGTTTTAGTATATATTTTTTTCATTTATAGTAGTTACTATATGCTAATCACCATTGATTGAATCTTTAAAGTCAAATGCGCAGACAGTTAGTGCAAACATTACATCATTTACAATCAGTATGGATTATAGGTCAAATAATTTGCATGTGCGACTCAACCTGTGTTTAAGTCGCCAAATCCCTGTTACCTCCCACAGTCTATGACTGTCAATCACTTTGCAAATAAATCCTCTCTGCGACCACTGTCGCAAGATCATCGCGCCACATGCGCAGTGTGACTCTGATGCATGTGCAGTAGAAAAAACATCCGCCATTTGCAAAAATATCGTCATTGCGTCTATCTCTGAATCAGGCCCTAAGTTAATAGTTGCAACTAGCTTTCATATTGTTAGAATTAGAAGGCTTGCTACACAGGAGCACATGTGTTTAGTATTTGACTGCAGTAACAAAGGTTGTCAGTTCAAGTCTCCTGCATGGCATGCTGGGCATTGTGTGTTTTAAATACAGGAGGCTTTAAATAGAAGTTATTATTAACAAGTAGGGGTGAGCGGGTTCGGATTTCTGAAATCCGAACCCCCCCGAGCCCCCCAGATCCGAGTCCGATCCGAGTCAGGCTCGACTTTCCCGCCTGACTCGGATCTGAAATCGAGGCAAAACGTCATCATCCCGCCTTCCGAGTCTCGCGGGTTTTGGATCCTATATAAGGTACCCGCGTCGGCGCCATTTTCTCACTCGGCTGTGGACAGTGAAGAGGGAGGGTGGGAGTTATTGCTGTGTAGTGTAGTGTAGTGCTGCTGTTGTCCACTACTTCAAAGTCCATAGGGGCTGGCTGTGTTGTGCTGTGCTGCTGTTGTTAATAGGGGCTGTGTCCACTACTTCAAAGTCCATAGGGGCTGGCTGGACTGTGTTGTGCAGTCAGTTCTCCATAGGGGCTGTGTCCACTCCAAAGTCCTGTGCAGTGTCCCAGTCCTAAAGGGGTGCTGTAGTGTTGTCCAGGGGGTGCTCTGTCCATCAGGGGTGCTCCCCCCAAGTGCTAAAAAAATAATATATTTTCTGTGTTTGTGAATTGTGTGCGCAGTAGCCGCACGTGCATCAACAAAGTAGTGCCAAGCGTGCGCCTGTGTCATAAGTAAAGGGCCGGCTGGCTTGACCGTTAAAGGGTGCTGTAACCCCCAAAGTACACTCCAGTCCAAACCAAAAAAAAAAATATTTTCTGTGTTTGTGAATTGTGTGCGCAGTAGCCGCACGTGCATCAACAAAGTAGTGCCAAGCGTGCGCCTGTGTCATAAGTAAAGGGCCGGCTGGCTTGACCGTTAAGGGTGCTGTAACCCCCGAAAGTACACTCCAGTCCAAACCAAAAAAAAAATTATTTTCTGTGTTTGTGAATTGTGTGCGCAGTAGCCGCACGTGCATCAACAAAGTAGTGCCAAGCGTGCGCCTGTGTCATAAGTAAAGGGCCGGCTGGCTTGACCGTTAAGGGTGCTGTAACCCCCGAAAGTGCACTGCAGTCCAAACCAAAAAAAAAATAATTTTCTGTGTTTGTGAATTGTGTGCGCAGTAGCCGCACGTGCATCAACAAAGTAGTGCCAAGCGTGCGCCTGTGTCATAAGTAAAGGGCCGGCTGGCTTGACCGTTAAAGGGTGCTGTAACCCCCAAAGTACACTCCAGTTCAAACCAAAAAAATAATTATTTTCTGTGTTTCTGAATTGTGTGCGCAGTAGCCGCACGTGCATCAACAAAGTAGTGCCAAGCGTGCGCCTGTGTCATAAGTAAAGGGCCGGCTGGCTTGACCGTTAAAGGGTGCTGTAACCCCCAAAGTACACTCCAGTCCAAACCAAAAAAAAAATTATTTTCTGTGTTTGTGAATTGTGTGCGCAGTAGCCGCACGTGCATCAACAAAGTAGTGCCAAGCGTGCGCCTGTGTCATAAGTAAAGGGCCAGCTGGCTTGACCGTTAAAGGGTTCTGTAACCCCCAAAGTACACTCCAAAACAAAAATATATATATTTTCTGTGTTTGTGACTTGTGTGCACTGTGGCTGCACGTGCATCAACAAAGGAGCAGCGTGCGCCTGTGTCCCATAAGTAAAGAGCTGGCTGGCTCATTTCTTAAAGGGTGGTGTAACCCACAAAGTGCACTACTCTCCAGCAAAAATAAAAAAATATTTTCTGTGTTTGTGTGCGCTTTAGCCGCACGTATATATCAATATAACATAAATGGAGGACCAAACTTTCTCCGATAAAAATAAAATAGGGAAAGATCAAGAACCACTTCCTCCTAGTGCTGTTGCTGCTGCTGGGAGTTGTTCATCATCCCAGAGAGGAAGTAGGAACATCACTACTTTTACTAAACAATTGACCCTCCAACAGTCCCTAGCGATGAGGATGAAGTACGACAGCAGTCAGCCTGAAGCAAAACGTATAACTGAGGCCTTGACTGCTATGTTGGTGTTAGACGTGCGTCCGGTATCTGCCATTAGTGCAGTGGGATTTAGACAATTGATGGAGGTAGTGTGTCCTCGGTTCCAAATCCCGTCTAGATTCCACCTGCATCCTCAAAGCAGCAGCGACAAGCGTGCGTCTGTCTGTTAAAGGGTGGTGACACCCTCAAAGTGTGGTACACAAACAATTAAAATATTGTTCTTTTTTTTTCGGTCTTTGTGAAATGTGTGGGCTGTAGCCGCACCTGCATCCTTAAAGCAGCAGCGAAAAGCGCGCGTCTGTCTGTTAAAGGGTGGTGTAACTCTCAAAGTGCTCCAAAAAATAAAAAACTATTTTTTTTATGTGTTTGTGACTTGTGTGCGATGTAGCCGCACTTGCATCCTCAAAGCAGCAGCGACAAGCGTGCGTCTGTCTGTTAAAGGGTGGTGACACCCTCAAAGTGTGCTACACAAACAATAAAAATATTCTTCTTTTTTCTGTCTTTGTGAATTGTGTGGGCTGTAGCCGCACCTGCATCCTTAAAGCAGCAGCGACAAGCGTGCGTCTGTCTGTTAAAGGGTGGTGACACCCTCAAAGTGTGCTACACAAACAATTAAAATATTGTTCTTTTTTTTTCGGTCTTTGTGAAATGTGTGGGTTGTAGCCGCACCTGCATCCTTAAAGCAGCAGCGACAAGCGTGCGTCTGTCTGTTAAAGGGTGGTGACACCCTCAAAGTGTGCTACACAAACAATAAAAATATTCTTCTTTTTTCTGTCTTTGTGAATTGAGTGGGCTGTAGCCGCACTTGCATCCTCAAAGCAGCAGCGACAAGCGTGCGTCTGTCTGTTAAAGGGTGGTGTAACCCTCAAAGTGCGCTCCACAAACAATAAAAATCTTCTTTTTTTTTTTCTGTCTTTGTGAATTGTGTGGGCTGTAGCCGCACTTGCATCCTCAAAGCAGCAGCGACAAGCGTGCGTCTGTCTGTTAAAGGATTACATCGGTGACAGCATCCAAGTAGGCATGTCAGACAGTCCGTACCTGTACTGGCAGGAAAAAGAAGCAATTTGGAGGTCCCTGTACAAACTGGCTCTATTTTACCTGAGTTGCCCCCCCTCCAGTGTGTACTCCGAAAGAGTGTTTAGTGCAGCCGGGAACCTTGTCAGCGAAAGGCGTAGGAGGTTGCTTCCACAAAATGTGGAGAAGATGATGTTCATAAAATGAATTATCAACTCTTCCAGGGAGACCAGCCTCCAGAACGTACAGAGGGACCTGTGGTTCCAGCAGGGACGAATTAATACTTTGTGAGGATGAGGATGTACACACTGAAGAGGGTGAGGAATCGGTGGATGAGGAGGATGAGGATGACATCTTGCCTCCGTAGAGCCAGTTTGTGCAGGGACAGATTAATTGCCAGCTTGTTTTGTGGGCGCCCAAACGAACCAATCATTTCAGCCACAGTTGTGTGGCAGACCCTGGCGCTGAAATGATTGATTTGTTAAAGTGTGCATGTCCTGTTTATACAACATAAGGGTGGGTGGGAGGGCCCAAGGACAATTCCATCTTGCACCTCTTTTTTTTCTTTGCATTATGTACAGTTTGGGGCCTAGTTTTTCAAACTGCCATCCTGTCTGCCACTGCAGTTTCACGCCTAGATGGGTCACGTGTTTGTGCCGCCCACTCGTGTCGCTTAGCATAGTCATCCAGCTACCACGGTGCAACCTTTTGGACATAAAAACACTATTGTGAGGTGTGAGGTGTTCAGAATAGACTGGAAATGAGTGGAAATTAAGGTTATTGAGGTTAATAATAGCATAGGAGCAGAAAAACCTACAAATTCTGTGATTTTAGCTGTTTTTATGCTTTTTTTCAAAAAAATACAGATCCAAAACACAAAACCCAGAACCCAAAACACGGAAGGGTGGTTTTGGCAAAACCAATCCAGATCCAAAACACGAAGAAAGATCCAGATCCAAAACCAAAACACAAAAAGTGGCCGGTGCACACCCCTATTAACAAGGTGCACTTATTACTAACAGCTCACAAGTTAAGGGTTGGAATACAGTATATGATGTTTGGTGTTCAAATTTCTTGCTTGGAGTATTGAACCCGTGCTTTGGTTTTGGTTCTAAATTATTGTTGTGTTTTCGTTTTCGCAAAACCACCCTCAATTAATCAATTTTTGGGGGGATTTCTTTAACAATTGATAAAAACAGCTAAAATCATTAGATTTTGACCTTTTTTGACCCTACAGTATTATTAACATCAATACTATTCATTTCCAGTCAATTTTGACCACCTCACAGCTCACACTATTGTTTTCACCAATATTGGCCAAAGGCTGCAGTGAGCTGGCTTGCTAAACTAAGCGACAGAGCAGAGGCACAAACACATGGCAGTTTAAAAGAATCTGGGGGGCGTGGCCTAGCAAGCACTGAGGGGAGACGTGTTTTGAGTGAGCTCCTTCCTGGCCTCCTTTAAAAGCTTCTTTCCTGCGGTCACTGACACCCCTGCTTGCTCCCACATCGGCTCTGAACTTGCCCATATTGAGGGGGAAGGTCCGCGGAATCGGAAGGCATTTTTAAATGCTTTTGCGGGTTGCGGCCTTCCCGCCCTCTTGAAGCCGGGGACTGGATTTCCGGACCTATTGCGGCGGTGCCTCTGCGTCCGCGGCGCCTGACCCTGCCGCTACACCGGTGACCGGCTGACCTTCCCTCCGTGTGGGTAGTATCGGGTGGTCTCCTCCTTACCTCCGCTGGCCTGAACCGCTGCAGATGCCCGCCGGAAAGCCCGTGCTGCGCTCCCGCTCTGACGCACTCGGCGCGACCTCCTTGGAGCCGGGTGTGGATCTCGGCCTTCTCTTCCTCCTGAAGCCAGGGGCTATATTTCCGGGCAGGTAACGGAGGTGTCTCTGGGTCCGCATCATCTGATTCCCCCGCTGCATTTGGGGATTACTGATGCTGCCCCACATAGGGGTCACTGAGCAGCTGTATTATCCCTACCTCACAAGGCTGGTTTTCCCAATAACACCTGCTGGGGATCCTGTCCTACGCCCTTACCCTGCTGTGCCTGGTGTGGCCTTCCTGAGGCCCTGTGGGATCCTGATACCTGTTAGATCCTGATTTTGGCTGTGGACCTGCAGAATCTTGCTGTGCCCCCAGTAGTGCCGAAGTGTTTGCTTTGGAGGTAATATTCCGGAAAGTGGTGAGCTCATACCTCTCCTTCACCAGCTCAGTCCCCTTAGCACTGCTTTAATTGTATATGCCTTGGGGACTTTTATATAATTCTCTTCCCCATTCTGCCTATGGGCTGTTATACTACCATCTTGGCTTGCCTTCACCTGCTCACCAAACGCTTCCTAGGTATTCTATCCCCTTTTTCAGTGGAGCTGTAGTGTGAGTCCGGTGGCTCTATGTGATTGTTTCCTGCTTGCTATGTGGTCTTACTAACAGGGGAATGTGCTACCTGCCATCCATCTATCTAACACACTACATGACCTTATGATTCCTCCTCAAGTCTTTTCCTGATGGGCAGGACCAAGAGAGTTTCGCAGAAAAAAGATCCTCGGACACCAAAGGTCGATTCTTCTCAACCTAACCTTCGCTCATATCTATCCATTTCACATATTGCGGATTCACCTGTTGCCGACTCCATACCTGTGCAGATTTCCTCCCCTACCATGGCTCGTTCTCCCGCATCAGATGACCTCCATGCTCAATTGTCTCAATTGCGAGGGGAAATCACAGAAGTATTAACACATGTCCGCTCTCTACCCTCTAAACAAGACATGCAGGCGTTGGAGTCTCGAATCCAGGACTCAATGCAAACTCAGATCTCGTTAGTACAAGCTGATGTTAAACATCTGGGATCCTGCATGGTCACTCTGGAAGAGGAGAAAGAGTCAGTTGACAACCAGTTATCTCATCTTCACGATTTAGTCTCCCAACAAGCCTCAGACATGAGGACAATGCAAAACAGATTGGATGACCTGGACAACAGAGGTCGCAGAAATAATATTCGTGTCCGGGGGCTTCCTGAGGATGTCCCTCCATCTGGACTGATTGATGCCTTAAATAAAATTTTTGGAGAAATACTGGAACTTGACCCTAATGATCCTGTGGAATTTGATCGCGCTCACAGAGCTCTGCGTCCGAAGGGTCTTGCAACTGATCGTCCGAGAGACGTTATTTGCCGTGTCCACTACTTCTCACAAAAAGAAGAGATTCTACGTCAAGTGCGTAATCTGGAAGGTGTGGAATTTAATGGTACCCGTCTACAAATTTTTCAAGACCTCCCATGGAGGACTCTCCAACAACGGCGGTTATTGAAACCTCTTACAGATTCCCTGCGTAAACAAGAAATTAAATATAGATGGGGATTTCCGTTCTCTCTACAGGTCACTCATGCCGGTAAACATCTAGTTCTCCAGTCTCCTGAGGACTTACCTGATTTCTGCTCTGCTTTGGGCGTGGAGCTTATTACACTTCCCGATTGGCAGGCTTTTTCACTTCCTCTACTTGCTGCTCCTGGATGTCCGAGAAGAGACCATTGGCAACAAGTACTGCATCATAAAAAGAAACCTAAAGGTCCTGACTCCCCTCCAGCATCGGACCCCACCTGATCTATGTTCAGCTTATTAGAGGGTTCCCCTTCACTGAGACGATATTCATTCTTGGCTCTTCCTTTTAATTATTTTTTTGCAGAATTGTTATTATAGAAATGTTTAGAGTTGGGCCGTCCGGGCCTCTTTTGTTATTAGAGGCTTAATAGATCTCTTTCATTTGTCTGTTTCTTTCTCCTTCTTCCCAAGGTTCGTTTGTGGTCAGATATGTCAGAGTAACTGAGTTATATACCTTTTTTCAAATTAAAATGTTTGTATATGCCTTTTCTCTACATACCTGTTTTAAAATAGAGGGAGGGAGAGGAAAAAATATATATTCTGACCACATTTAATTCTCTTTTTTTTTTTTGAGGAGGTATGTTTATTTCATTTATACTGATACTGTTGTGTGTTTCTATTTGATTGTGAGTTTTGCTTTTTTATTGGATGGCGTGGGCACTCCGCCCCTGTGTGCCCCCTACCGCTAATTTTTTCCCGCGACAAGGGTTCCCTGGCGGTCCCCTTATTGTCCGGCAGCGTTTTTTTTTTTTTCTCTTTCATCTCATAAATGTATTGCTATACTAACGCAATTTTTGTTTTTTGTGTCTCCCCTTCATTCCTTCATGTTTTTTCCCTTCTTCCCTTTCTCTCCCTCCTCTCTTATTTAGTCCCTCTACTAAATTTTTTGTTTTATCTGATGTATTCCTCTCGGTCATGTTGCCTTAGCCCTATTCTCCACTTATGGCTGCTTCATTACGTATAGTCTCTATTAATGCCAGGGGACTGAATATCCCAGAGAAGAGAACCCAAGCCCTTCGTTCTTTTCATGCGGATAAAGCAGATATCGTTTTTGTACAGGAGACCCACTTCCGTCAATCCTCCTCTGCTCCTCGACTTAATAATCAATTTTACCCCATAACATATTATAGTAATTATTCCCAATCAAAATCTAAGGGTGTTGCTATTCTTTTCGCTAAACATTTACCTGTTACCAATGCTGAAGTGCATGATTTGGAGGAGGGGAGATGCCTACTGGTTAAGTGCTCTATTTTTAATCAACCTTTTACATTTGTTAATATTTACGCACCAAACCAGGGCCAGCCAACCTTTCTAGAGAGGGTTCTGGATAAAATTGATTCACTCCAACAGGGGATC
Organism: Taudactylus pleione; assembly: GCA_031769625.1. Taxonomy (NCBI): domain Eukaryota; kingdom Metazoa; phylum Chordata; class Amphibia; order Anura; family Myobatrachidae; genus Taudactylus; species Taudactylus pleione. The sequence goes on along the minus strand of JAUIMM010000092.1, from coordinate 26,942,826 downwards.
TTGATGGTAGGTGGCGACTTTAATTGGGTTCTGGACCATCTACTAGACATCTCGTCGGGTTCCTCATCAGTCCCTTGCCGAACATCAAGGAAGGTAAGACGGCTGCTTTACACTGCTGTCTGACGTGTGGCGCATCTCACATCCATTAGATAGAGACTACTCATATTATTCTAGTTCCCACCAATCCTACTCCAGGATAGATTTCATATTAGTTGGCCATAGATTTTTACACTTGATTCAAGACACTTTTATAGGAGTGACAACCTGGTCTGACCATGCTCCGGTAGGGGTAGATATCTCCCTTGGATTTTCTGATCCAATCACAAGATCTTGGCGTTTTAATGAGTCCCTTTTGTCTGACCCTTATTGTAGATCTCAGTTAGAAGAGGCCATTGATACATATCTGGATTGTAACACCACCCCGGATGTATCTGGCCTCACTATATGGGAAGCCCACAAATGTGTCCTCAGAGGAAAATGCATCCAACTTGGTTCCTATTTAAAGAAACAAAGGTTGGGGCAAATAGACCATTTATTGCAGAGAATACAGGTTTTGGAATCTACTCATAAAACTTCCCTTTCCTCTGATGTTTATGTGGACTTAGTCCGAGCTCGTTCAGCCCTAAATAAACTTCTACTCAAAAAGGTCAAACATTCTTTCCGAAAATGCCGTAATCGATACTATCGTTGGGGTAATAAACCCGGAAAGATGTTGGCTAGAGCTTTACGAGCTCGGAGAGCTCGTTCCTTTATCCCTTCTATCAAAGATGGGAGGGGCATAGTTTTACATGATACCCATAAGATTGCAGAAGCTTTCTGCTCATATTATTCTGCGTTATATAATTTGCCTGCCCCTTCTGCATTTCCTGATGTTCTTGGGAAACAACAGGCCATAGAGGCCTACCTCACTAGAATTGGATTCCCCAAGCTGGACGACCTTGCCAGTGGAGACTTAGAGAGACCTTTTACTTTAACTGAGTTGTTGGAAGCTATTAAATCCACCCCTTCCGGGAAAAGTCCTGGCCCTGACGGTTTTTCTATCAATTACTATAAAGCCTTTAAGGACAAACTTGCTCCCCCATTGTTGGAGGCTTTCAATTCGGTTTCCGATAAGACCCCCTTTTCGGGCCAATCCCTAGAATCCCACATTACGGTCATTCCTAAGGAAGGCAAGGACCCCTCCCTCTGTCCCAGTTACCGTCCAATCTCCCTCCTTAACATAGATATTAAACTATATGCGAAACTTTTATCAAACAGATTAAAACACTTTTTACCTTCTCTCATTCACAATGATCAGGTGGGGTTTGTACCGGGTCGGGAAGCTAAGGACAATACATCCAAAATTATAGCCCTTATTCATTATATCTCGTCTTCTGGCACTCCAGCAATCCTACTGTCTACTGATGCCGAGAAGGCATTCGATAGGATAGATTGGAGTTTTATGTCTGGAATATTAAGACACTTGGGACTTGGTCCTATTTGCCTTCAACGCGTTCTTGCTCTTTATCGTTCTCCCTCTGCCCGCATTAGGGTTAACGGCTCCCTCTCTAACTCCTTTTTTATTAATAATGGTACTAGGCAGGGCTGTCCTTTGTCCCCCCTGATTTTTGTTGTATGTATGGAGGCTCTGGCAAGGTCGATCAGACTGAATCCGAATGTATCTGGCTTTAGATTACATAACGAGGAATATAAATTAGCTCTATTTGCTGATGATTTATTGGCCACGATTACTAATCCTGTTATTTCTCTACCAAATTTGGTGGAGGAATTTAGGATATTTGGTGATCTCTCCAACTTTAAAGTCAACTATTCTAAATCGGTGGCCTTAAATATTACGGCTTCCCCACAGATGGTTTCAGGCCTTAAATCAGCGTTCCCTTTCACCTGGCACCCTTCCCAACTTACATATCTAGGAGTTAATATTACTAGAGATCTTTCTCGCCTATTTGAGGCCAATTTCACTCCCCTTCTGAGCAGGATACGCTCGGATTTGAGACTATGGAAATCAGGTCCCTTCTCATGGTTTGGGAGGCTGGGCATTCTCAAAATGAATTCTCTCCCCAAGATCCTTTACCTATTACAAACCCTCCCAATTAAATTACCTCCGCGATGGTTCCTGGAAGTCCAGGCTCTTATTAGAGATTTTGTATGGGGTGGCGGCAGGCCGCGATTGAAATTAGATGTTATGTCCCGCCATAAAGAGCGGGGTGGCCTACGCCTCCCAAATATTAAAGGTTATTATCAGGCCTGTATCCTACAAAGAATTTTGTCCTGGTCCAGACCAGACACCTCTAAACAATGGGTGCACATTGAGAATCAGATGCTGAAGATCCCTCTTTCAATAGCCCCTTGGCTCCCTGTCCTTCCCAAAATCTCTCACCCGACCATTGGCCCTACGTTAAGCTCTTGGAAAACACTGTGTAAATCCCCCTCGATTTCATCGTCTCACTCTCCCCTCACCTCATTCCTGTTTAATGAACAATTCCTCCCGGGCCTGGACATTAAGATTTTTCATCCATGGTTAGCGGTGGGACTCTTTAGGTTCGGACAGCTGGTGAGTGGTGGTGGCTTTGTAACCCTTGATGAGGTCTGTGGGAAGTGGAATTTATCCTCTCGGGAATATTGGCGCTACCCCGAGGTACGGCATTTTCTGCAGTCTCTTGGTCCCCTCAAAACTTTATGCTTTCCCTGTATGCCATTTGAGCAATTATGTATTAGCCCTGTCCCTCCAATTCACACTATCTCACTGATTTATAATTTTCTTTTATCAGATGCTAGCCGCTCTTTCCCCAATTTTACCAAGGTGTGGGAACGAGAGCTCGGAGTCGACCTAACTGACGATGAGTGGGAGAAAATATTTAAGTTGGCTCACGCGTGCTCTCCTAGTGTTGGTGTTAGGGACACTCAATATAAGCTGTTATCACGTTGGTATAGATGCCCAGATACTCTCTCTAAGATGGGAATTGGGGTCCCGAATATATGCTGGCGCTGCTCTGGGGCTCCAGGTAATCCATACCATATATGGTGGCAGTGCCCTATCCTTCAGCCTTTCTGGACTGAAGTTTTCAGCCTTTCCGCAAAAATTTTAGACTAACCGGTCCCTACAGAGCCAACATTTTGGTTGTTTCACCTATCATCAAGGCCTCTTTCACAGTACAAGAAAACTTTATTATGTCATTTGAATAATGCTGCTAAAGCAGTTATTCCGGTGAGATGGCGCTCCTCCTCTCCTCCAACAGTCATGGACTGGTTTACTAGGCTGGATCTATATATGGATATGGATGACATAACGTCCTCTGTTGATGGTGATTATGAGTCCTTTAGAGATACTTGGTGTCGCTGGATGGATTTCAAGGACTCAGTGTTATTCAAAAGTATTCTTTCCACTTCCCGCCCTCCAGTGTCCTAGATTAGTATCAAATATTAATTGATAACATATACTGATAATTCTTGTGCATTTTCACATGGTCTAGACATTAATTAACAGCTATACCTCTCATTACATTTCTCTTAATCCCCTCCCAATAAGTACTGATAAATTTGAGACTATATTATGTGATATGAGGTGACTGATATTTTTTGTTTTACTATATTGATTCCCCTTCTTTCCTCCCCCCTCTTCCCTTGTTGTCTCGTTATGTCTGTCTACTTGTGTTATGTCTTTTTTGTGTTTCTTTTTTCTATATAAATGGGTCCTATGTTGTGATATTTCATGATGCCACTGGCACTTTTTGTGATTGAGGTTTGACGTTCTCCAGTGTCATATTTCTGCTATATTGTCTCTCCCGGCAATGACCCGGATACTGTATGTAAGTAATTGTATTGTTATTTTATTGACTTTTTCTACAATAAATACAATTTGCACTAAAGAATCTATGAAACATAGTGGCATACAGGATGGAAGTTTTTAATAAACTATATGACCCTATAGAATGTTTTCATTAATCAAGAACGAATAACCTAAAAGTAAAATCCTAGTAGAAAATATAATGTATTACCAACACAATTCTACAACCAGCAAATCACAGGTCTCAGGCCAATACAGGCGATTCAAGCCAGAGTAACAGCCTAGTAGAAAAGATAATAAATTGATATGTTAAATTAACAGCAAACTTTTTCAGCTAGCAAATCAGACTTCAGGCCAATACATGCGATTCAAGCCAGGGTAAGAGCCTAGTACAAAAGATAATATCTTAATTGTCAAGCTCCAGACTCTACACACGACTTTTTTACCTCTCCAGTGTCTATCCCGGCTAGCGCTGAAGTCCGCTCACGCTGTACATCACTCCCGGATAGCACAGAGGTCCGCTCACGCTGCACATCACTCTTGGCTGGTACTTCGATCTGTCTGTGCTGTTCCTGCCCAGTCTGCTCAGTGTTCCGTTACTGAGCATGGAGATGGCTCTCCGCAGCTGCATGCACCACAGTATGGGCGCTGCCATGTTGGACTCAGTCAACTGATGCTTTTCCTCCTCTCAGAGCGCTGCTCCCAGACCAATTGATTGCAGCATCCAATCCCTGGGGATCCACCCCTAGAAATTCCATTTCCTGACTGGCTTGCATTGCCAGTACAACGTTGCTTCTGCTGAGCTCTGTGCTGAGTTCCCAGGTAGTCTGTAATTGAACGGTTCCAGACTTTGTGATTCCAATTTCAAGTCTGGTTACTCAAGTCTCCTATTCCATCTGTACTCCAGTCTGGTTATTCCACTGAGACTTGTTCCTACCTCCAAACATCGGTCCCATCCGATATTTCAAAACATTGTTCCCATCCGATATTTCCAAACATTGGTCCCATCTGATATTGCCAAACATCGGTCCCATCCGATATCGCCAAACATCGGTCCCATCCGATATCTCCCAACATCTGTCCCATCTGATACCTCCAAACATTGGTCCTATCCTATATCTCCAAATATAGGCCCCAAACCGATCCTCCTCTTCAATTCAGCATCATTGCTCCCAAACCGATTCTACTCATCTATTCACTATAATCAATTCCAATTATGTTCTATTCAGTTCATCTTCTTCAATTCTCATTCCAACCTGCTGTATAATAAAGACATTCCATTCCTGTCCTCGCCTTCGGATCCATCATCCACTGCAGTTCTTCTATCTCCTCACATCAACACTTGAGGAAGTGTCAGTCAGTGGAATATAAAAGAGAGTCTTATTACCAGAGGGCTCCTATTAGTATTTCTATAAGTTCGGTATGGCTGAGATAATCCGCTGACTTCTTTATCCTCTATTATAGTTTACACGTATTTATACTGTTGCCATCAATACTTACATTCATTGTATAGTGGTGATAATTGCGTGGACCCTTGTCTTCATGCGATAAGAATTTTGCTTTATTAATATAATTTTGAATTGGGGCTGCAACATCCAGCAAGTACAGTAATATACGCTGCTTCTCAAAAACATACAATCTTCTCTTGAAATATATAAATTGGATGAAACCTGATGGTTTCATCGCTTGTTGAACTGCGCATGCACAGGATCCATACTGTGCATGAGCAGATCAGGTTTTGTATCATCAGATGCAGTGCGGCTGCACATCAGGTAAGTGACAGTCTGCAGCCATTTAAGGGGCGGAAAGGGGGCAGCGATGGGGGAACATTTTTTCAATTGGGGCAGTGTCAGCCTTGTTTTGTATGTGTGTTGAGGCCAGGGTCTGCGTCTTCTGGCGCAGCTTCACTGTTCCCGGCAGCATGAAAACTACGGCCATCCTGAGTAACCTGAGGGTTACTTAGATGACCGATGTTCAGCGGATCACAGAACCATGCAGTGGGTGTCTTGTTACTAAAGACGCCTCCTGCTACTTTTGCATATTTTGGCACAGCTACTGCGTACAAAGGCGCATATGCTTGCATATACATACATGAGAGGTCCCATTCCAATCCTGCTACACTCCATGTTGAATCATGCATCTTAGAGTGTTTATGGAAGATAACGACATGATGTTTGTTTACCACATTCTGATTTTGCAGTTTATTTATAGCTTTTCAATCTGAAATAATGATTCCTGTACTTACAACAAACACTAACATTGGACAGACAGTAAATGGCAATAGTATAAATTAAAATTGACTACTAGGGGTTATACAGTGTATCCAGAAAGTATTCATAACGCTTCACTTTTTCCACATTTTGTTATGTTACAGCCTTATTTCAAAATGGAATAAATTCATTTTTGTCCTCTAAATTCTACACACAATATCCCATAATTACAACGTGTAAAAAGATTTTTTGAGATTTTTGCAAATTTTATAAAAAAAACATTATGAAATCACATGTACATAAGTATTCACGGCCTTTGCCATGAAGCTCAGAATTGAGCTCAGGTGCATCCTGTTTCCACTGATCATCCTTGAGATGTTCCTACAGCTTAATTGGAGTCCACCTGTGGTAAATTCAGTTGATTGGACATGATTTTGAAAGGCATACACACCTGTCTATATAAGGTCCCACACTTGACAATGCATGTCAAAGCACAAACCAAGCATGAAGTCCAAGAAATTGTCTGTAAACCTCCGAGACAGGATTGTCACGAGACACAAATCTGGGGAAGGGTACAGAAAATTATCTGCTGCTTTGAAGGTCCCAATGAGCACAGTGGCTTCCATCATCCATAAATGGAAGAAGTTCGGAACCACCAGGACTCTTCCTAGAGTTGGCTGGCCGTCTAAACTGAGTGATCTGGTGAGAAGGACCCTAGTCAGGGAGGTGACCAAGAACCCGATGGTCACTCTGTCAGAGCTACAGCATTCCTCTGTGGAGAGAGAACCTTCCAGAAGGACAACCATCTCTGCAGCAATCCACCAATCAGGCCTGTATGGTAGAGTGGCAAGACGGAAGCCACTCCTTAGTAAAAAGCACATGACATCCCGCCTGGAGTTTGCCAAAATGCACCTGAAGGACTCTCAGACCATGAGAGACAAAGATTGTACTCTTTGGTGTGAATGCCAGGCGTTATGTTTGGAGGAAACCAGGCACCGCTCATCACCAGGCCAATACCATCCTTACAGTGAAGCATGGTGGTGGCAGCATCATGCTGTAGGCATGTTTTTCAGCGGCAGGAACTAGGAGACTAGTCAGGATAGAGGGAAAGATGAATGCAGAATTGTACAGAGACATCCTGGGTGAAAACCTGTTCCAGAGCACTCTTGACCTTAGACTGGGGCGCCCGTTCAACTTTCAGCAGTACAATGACCCAAAGCACACAGCCAAGATATCAAAGGAGTGGCTTCAGGACAACTCTGTGAATGTCCTTGAGTGGCCCAGCCAGAGCCCAGACTTGAATCCAGTTGAACATCTCTGGAGAGATCTGAAAATGGCTGTGCACCAACGCTTCCCATCCACCTGAAGGAGCTTGAGAGGTGCTGCAAAGAGGAATGAGCGAAACTGCCCAAAGATAGGTGTGCCAAGCTTGTGGCATCATATTCAAAAAGACTTGAGGCTGTAATTGCTGCCAAAGGTGCATCAACATAGTATTGAACAGATGTTTGGGGGCCTTTAGATGTGTCTCTCTTCTCCAACCAGTTTTGGGTCTTCTTTTTAAAATTCTTGGACACTTTTGTTTTGGACAAATGAAAATACAACATTTAGAGGCCATATAGCAAGGCTGTTTTCTTTATTGGCTGTTACAGTTTTGTCCCCAAGTGAAGTGTCTGTTATTCAATTGATGGTCTTGTATCAATCTTTCGGATAGATATGAGATTGGCATTACTGTATTTGATTCAGGGAATGACAAGTAAGTATACTGGTGCTGTACCATTGTGATAATTTGATAAATTCTAGTAAGACATCATGGGCCTGATTCAGAGGTGGATTCAGTGTCGATGTGGGACCCAGTGGAGCGATTTTTGGCTACTATGCATGGGCCACGGACACATTGAGCACATGCGGCTATGGGTTTGAGACAACGGTCACAGAGAGGATTTATCATAAAGTGAGTGACAGGTAGTCAGCGTTTGGGGGTAGTAACGGGAGATGGTGAGAAAAATACATGTGTGACGCCATCATTTACTGGACATGCCCTAGGAGCCTCTGTGAATGCATACGCAGCTAGAGAGGCCCCAGCGTCTTAGGTGAGACAGGCATTCTGAGACAGCATGGGGTTGCTCAGAGGTTCCATGTGCAGCCGATGATTGCAATGTTTCCTCTTTTGTATGTAAGCAGCGGATGTGAGACGCCGGAGGTGGGAGTCTCTGCATAAGAAGGCTTATGAGTCATAGCATATTTTCGCAGGTGCACTGCATATAGAATCGCAGTAGTGATGGATTTGTGTGTACCTCTGAATAGGGCCCCATGTCTCCAGAATCTATCCAAAAATCATAATACTTTGGCCATGGAAATCGATGTTTCCAAAAGATCAGAGATTGATGACCATCCCTTATTCACATATTCTATATTGACGCTAGATAGAGTGGTGCTTGGAAGTTTGTGAGCACTTCAGAATTGTCTATATTTCTGCTGAAATTTGGCCTAAAACTACCTCCAAGTCCTAAAAGTAGATAAAGAGAACCAAATTAACAAATGACACAAAACAATTAGACATGCTCATTTTTTTATTGAGGAAAATTATATAATATCACATATCTGTGAGTGGCAAAAGTATGTGAACCTTAAGGCTTAGCAGATATTTTGAAGGTGAAATTAGAGTCAGGTACCGTATTTTCAATCTATGGGATGACAATCAGGTGTGAGTGGACAACCTCTCTTTTCCAAAGGACAGGGATCTATCAAAGTCTGATGTTCACAACACATGTTTGTGGAAGTTTATCGTACCACGAACAAAGGAGATTTCAGAGGACCTCAGAAGAAGAGTTGTTGATGCTCATCAGGTTGGAAATGTTACAAAACCACCTCTAAAGAATTTGTACTCCACCAATCAACAGTCAGACAGATTGTGTACAAATGGAGGAAATTCCAGACCATTATTACCCTCCCCAGGAGTGGTCGACCAACAAAGATAACGCCAAGAGCAAGGCGTCTAATAGTTTGCACGGTCACAAAGGAACCCAAGAAAGGAGAACACTGCATTCCAGCATTAAAACCTCATAGAATCTGTGAAAAATGGTGGTGGTATCATGGGTTGGGCCTATTTTGCTGCATCTGGCCCAGGACGACTTGTCATCATTAATGGGACAATGAATTCTGAATTATACCAGAATATTCTAAAGGAAATTGTCAGGACATCTGTCTATGAGCTGCATCTCAAGTGAATGTGGGTCATGCAGCAAGACAATGACCCAAAGCACACAAGTCTTTTGACCAAAGAATAGTTAAAGAAGAATAAATGTAAAGTTTTGGAATGGCCAAGTCCAAGACATGCAGGCGTTGGAGTCTCGAATCCAGGACTCAATGCAAACTCAGATCTCGTTAGTACAAGCTGATGTTAAACATCTGGGATCCCGCATGGTCACTCTGGAAGAGGAGAAAGAGTCAGTTGACAACCAGTTATCTCATCTTCACGATTTAGTCTCCCAACAAGCCTCAGACATGAGGACAATGCAAAACAGATTGGATGACCTGGACAACAGAGGTCGCAGAAATAATATTCGTGTCCGGGGGCTTCCTGAGGATGTCCCTCCATCTGGACTGATTGATGCCTTAAATAAAATTTTTGGAGAAATACTGGAACTTGACCCTAATGATCCTGTGGAATTTGATCGCGCTCACAGAGCTCTGCGTCCGAAGGGTCTTGCAACTGATCGTCCGAGAGACGTTATTTGCCGTGTCCACTACTTCTCACAAAAAGAAGAGATTCTACGTCAAGTGCGTAATCTGGAAGGTGTGGAATTTAATGGTACCCGTCTACAAATTTTTCAAGACCTCTCATGGAGGACTCTCCAACAACGGCGGTTATTGAAACCTCTTACAGATTCCCTGCGTAAACAAGAAATTAAATATAGATGGGGATTTCCGTTCTCTCTACAGGTCACTCATGCCGGTAAACATCTAGTTCTCCAGTCTCCTGAGGACTTACCTGATTTCTGCTCTGCTTTGGGCGTGGAGCTTATTACACTTCCCGATTGGCAGGCTTTTTCACTTCCTCTACTTGCTCCTCCTGGACGTCCGAGAAGAGACCATTGGCAACAAGTACTACATCATAAAAAGAAACCTAAAGGTCCTGACTCCCCTCCAGCATCGGACCCCACCTGATCTATGTTCAGCTTATTAGAGGGTTCCCCTTCACTGAGACGATATTCATTCTTGGCTCTTCCTTTTAATTATTTTTTTGCAGAATTGTTATTATAGAAATGTTTAGAGTTGGGCCGTCCGGGCCTCTTTTGTTATTAGAGGCTTAATAGATCTCTTTCATTTGTCTGTTTCTTTCTCCTTCTTCCCAAGGTTCGTTTGTGGTCAGATATGTCAGAGTAACTGAGTTATATACCTTTTTTCAAATTAAAATGTTTGTATATGCCTTTTCTCTACATACCTGTTTTAAAATAGAGGGAGGGAGAGGATTTTTTTTCCCACGACAAGGGTTCCCTGGCGGTCCCCTTATTGTCCGGCAGCGTTTTTTTTTTTTTCTCTTTCATCTCATAAATGTATTGCTATACTAACGCAATTTTTGTTTTTTGTGTCTCCCCTTCATTCCTTCATGTTTTTTCCCTTCTTCCCTTTCTCTCCCTCCTCTCTTATTTAGTCCCTCTACTAAATTTTTTGTTTTATCTGATGTATTCCTCTCGGTCATGTTGCCTTAGCCCTATTCTCCACTTATGGCTGCTTCATTACGTATAGTCTCTATTAATGCCAGGGGACTGAATATCCCAGAGAAGAGAACCCAAGCCCTTCGTTCTTTTCATGCGGATAAAGCAGATATCGTTTTTGTACAGGAGACCCACTTCCGTCAATCCTCCTCTGCTCCTCGACTTAATAATCAATTTTACCCCATAACATATTATAGTAATTATTCCCAATCAAAATCTAAGGGTGTTGCTATTCTTTTCGCTAAACATTTACCTGTTACCAATGCTGAAGTGCATGATTTGGAGGAGGGGAGATGCCTACTGGTTAAGTGCTCTATTTTTAATCAACCTTTTACATTTGTTAATATTTACACACCAAACCAGGGCCAGCCAACCTTTCTAGAGAGGGTTCTGGATAAAATTGATTCACTCCAACAGGGGATCTTGATGGTAGGTGGCGACTTTAATTGGGTTCTGGACCATCTACTAGACATCTCGTCGGGTTCCTCATCAGTCCCTTGCCGAACATCAAGGAAGGTAAGACGGCTGCTTTACACTGCTGTCTGACGTGTGGCGCATCTCACATCCATTAGATAGAGACTACTCATATTATTCTAGTTCCCACCAATCCTACTCCAGGATAGATTTCATATTAGTTGGCCATAGATTTTTACACTTGATTCAAGACACTTTTATAGGAGTGACAACCTGGTCTGACCATGCTCCGGTAGGGGTAGATATCTCCCTTGGATTTTCTGATCCAATCACAAGATCTTGGCGTTTTAATGAGTCCCTTTTGTCTGACCCTTATTGTAGATCTCAGTTAGAAGAGGCCATTGATACATATCTGGATTGTAACACCACCCCGGATGTATCTGGCCTCACTATATGGGAAGCCCACAAATGTGTCCTCAGAGGAAAATGCATCCAACTTGGTTCCTATTTAAAGAAACAAAGGTTGGGGCAAATAGACCATTTATTGCAGAGAATACAGGTTTTGGAATCTACTCATAAAACTTCCCTTTCCTCTGATGTTTATGTGGACTTAGTCCGAGCTCGTTCAGCCCTAAATAAACTTCTACTCGAAAAGGTCAAACATTCTTTCCGAAAATGCCGTAATCGATGCTATCGTTGGGGTAATAAACCCGGAAAGATGTTGGCTAGAGCTTTGCGAGCTCGGAGAGCTCGTTCCTTTATCCCTTCTATCAAAGATGGGAGGGGAATAGTTTTACATGATACCCATAAGATTGCAGAAGCTTTCTGCTCATATTATTCTGCGTTATATAATTTGCCTGCCCCTTCTGCATTTCCTGATGTTCTTGGGAAACAACAGGCCATAGAGGCCTACCTCACTAGAATTGGATTCCCCAAGCTGGACGACCTTGCCAGTGGAGACTTAGAGACCTTTTACTTTAACTGAGTTGTTGGAAGCTATTAAATCCACCCCTTCCGGGAAAAGTCCTGGCCCTGACGGTTTTTCTATCAATTACTATAAAGCCTTTAAGGACAAACTTGCTCCCCCATTGTTGGAGGCTTTCAATTCGGTTTCCGATAAGACACCCTTTTCGGGCCAATCCCTAGAATCCCACATTACGGTCATTCCTAAGGAAGGCAAGGACCCCTCCCTCTGTCCCAGTTACCGTCCAATCTCCCTCCTTAACATAGATATTAAACTATATGCGAAACTTTTATCAAACAGATTAAAACACTTTTTACCTTCTCTCATTCACAATGATCAGGTGGGGTTTGTACCGGGTCGGGAAGCTAAGGACAATACATCCAAAATTATAGCCCTTATTCGTTATATCTCGTCTTCTGGCACTCCAGCAATCCTACTGTCTACTGATGCCGAGAAGGCATTCGATAGGATAGATTGGAGTTTTATGTCTGGAATATTAAGACACTTGGGACTTGGTCCTATTTGCCTTCAACGCGTTCTTGCTCTTTATTGTTCTCCCTCTGCCCGCATTAGGGTTAACGGCTCCCTCTCTAACTCCTTTTTTATTAATAATGGTACTAGGCAGGGCTGTCCTTTGTCCCCCCTGATTTTTGTTGTATGTATGGAGGCTCTGGCAAGGTCGATCAGACTAAATCCGAATGTATCTGGCTTTAGATTACATAACGAGGAATATAAATTAGCTCTATTTGCTGATGATTTATTGGCCACGATTACTAATCCTGTTATTTCTCTACCAAATTTGGTGGAGGAATTTAGGATATTTGGTGATCTCTCCAACTTTAATGTCAACTATTCTAAATCGGTGGACTTAAATATTACGGCTTCCCCACAGATGGTTTCAGGCCTTAAATCAGCGTTCCCTTTCACCTGGCACCCTTCCCAACTTACATATCTAGGAGTTAATATTACTAGAGATCTTTCTCGCCTATTTGAGGCCAATTTCACTCCCCTTCTGAGCAGGATACGCTCGGATTTGAGACTATGGATATCAGGTCCCTTCTCATGGTTTGGGAGGCTGGGCATTCTCAAAATGAATTCTCTCCCCAAGATCCTTTACCTATTACAAACCCTCCCAATTAAATTACCTCCGCGATGGTTCCTGGAAGTCCAGGCTCTTATTAGAGATTTTGTATGGGGTGGCGGCAGGCCGCGATTGAAATTAGATGTTATGTCCCGCCATAAAGAGCGGGGTGGCCTACGCCTCCCAAATATTAAAGGTTATTATCAGGCCTGTATCCTACAAAGAATTTTGTCCTGGTCCAGACCAGACACCTCTAAACAATGGGTGCACATTGAGAATCAGATGCTGAAGATCCCTCTTTCAATAGCCCCTTGGCTCCCTGTCCTTCCCAAAATCTCTCACCCGACCATTGGCCCTACGTTAAGCTCTTGGAAAACACTGCGTAAATCCCCCTCGATTTCATCGTCTCACTCTCCCCTCACCTCATTCCTGTTTAATGAACAATTCCTCCCGGGCCTGGACATTAAGATTTTTCATCCATGGTTAGCGGTGGGACTCTTTAGGTTCGGACAGCTGGTGAGTGGTGGTGGCTTTGTACCCTTTGATGAGGTCTGTGGGAAGTGGAATTTATCCTCTCGGGAATATTGGCGCTACCTCGAGGTATGGCATTTTCTGCAGTCTCTTGGTCCCCTCAAAACTTTATGCTTTCCCTGTATGCCATTTGAGCAATTATGTATTAGCCCTGTCCCTCCAATTCACACTATCTCACTGATTTATAATTTTCTTTTAGCAGATGCTAGCCGCTCTTTCCCCAATTTTACCAAGGTGTGGGAACGAGAGCTCGGAGTCGACCTAACTGACGATGAGTGGGAGAAAATATTTAAGTTGGCTCACGCGTGCTCTGCTAGTGTTGGTGTTAGGGACACTCAATATAAGCTGTTATCACGTTGGTATAGATGCCCAGATACTCTCTCTAAGATGGGAATTGGGGTCCCGAATATATGCTGGCGCTGCTCTGGGGCTCCAGGTAATCCATACCATATATGGTGGCAGTGCCCTATCCTTCAGCCTTTCTGGACTGAAGTTTTCAGCCTTTCCGCAAAAATTTTAGACTAACCGGTCCCTACAGAGCCAACATTTTGGTTGTTTCACCTATCATCAAGGCCTCTTTCACAGTACAAGAAAACTTTATTATGTCATTTGAATAATGCTGCTAAAGCAGTTATTCCGGTGAGATGGCGCTCCTCCTCTCCTCCAACAGTCATGGGCTGGTTTACTAGGCTGGATCTATATATGGATATGGATGACATAACGTCCTCTGTTGATGGTGATTATGAGTCCTTTAGAGATACTTGGTGTCGCTGGATGGATTTCAAGGACTCAGTGTTATTCAAAAGTATTCTTTCCACTTCCCGCCCTCCAGTGTCCTAGATTAGTATCAAATATTAATTGATAACATATACTGATAATTCTTGTGCATTTTCACATGGTCTAGACATTAATTAACAGCTATACCTCTCATTAAATTTCTCTTAATCCCCTCCCAATAAGTACTGATAAATTTGAGACTATATTATGTGATATGAGGTGACTGATATTTTTTGTTTTACTATATTGATTCCCCTTCTTTCCTCCCCCCTCTTCCCTTGTTGTCTCGTTATGTCTGTCTACTTGTGTTATGTCTTTTTTGTGTTTCTTTTTTCTATATAAATGGGTCCTATGTTGTGATATTTCATGATGCCACTGGCACTTTTTGTGATTGAGGTTTGACATTCTCCAGTGTCATATTTCTGCTATATTGTCTCTCCCGGCAATGACCCGGATACTGTATGTAAGTAATTGTATTGTTATTTTATTGACTTTTTCTACAATAAATACAATTTGCACTAAAGAATCTATGAAACATAGTGGCATACAGGATGGAAGTTTTTAATAAACTATATGACCCTATAGAATGTTTTCATTAATCAAGAACGAATAACCTAAAAGTAAAATCCTAGTAGAAAATATAATGTATTACCAACACAATTCTACAACCAGCAAATCACAGGTCTCAGGCCAATACAGGCGATTCAAGCCAGAGTAACAGCCTAGTAGAAAAGATAATAAATTGATATGTTAAATTAACAGCAAACTTTTTCAGCTAGCAAATCAGACTTCAGGCCAATACATGTGATTCAAGCCAGGGTAAGAGCCTAGTACAAAAGATAATATCTTAATTGTCAAGCTCCAGACTCTACACATGACTTTTTTACCTCTCCAGTGTCTATCCCGGCTAGCGCTGAAGTTCGCTCACGCTGTACATCACTCCCGGATAGCACAGAGGTCCGCTCACGCTGCACATCACTCTTGGCTGGTACTTAGATCTGTCTGTGCTGTTCCTGCCCAGTCTGCTCAGTGTTCCGTTACTGAGCATGGAGATGGCTCTCCGCAGCTGCATGCACCACAGTATGGGCGCTGCCATGTTGGACTCAGTCAACTGATGCTTTTCCTCCTCTCAGAGCGCTGCTCCCAGACCAATTGATTGCAGCATCCAATCCCTGGGGATCCACCCCTAGAAATTCCATTTCCTGACTGGCTTGCATTGCCAGTACAACGTTGCTTCTGCTGAGCTCTGTGCTGAGTTCCCAGGTAGTCTGTAATTGAACGGTTCCAGACTTTGTGATTCCAATTTCAAGTCTGGTTACTCAAGTCTCCTATTCCATCTGTACTCCAGTCTGGTTATTCCACTGAGACTTGTTCCTACCTCCAAACATCGGTCCCATCCGATATTTCAAAACATTGTTCCCATCCGATATTTCCAAACATTGGTCCCATCTGATATTGCCAAACATCGGTCCCATCCGATATCTCCCAACATCTGTCCCATCTGATACCTTCAAACATTGGTCCTATCCTATATCTCCAAATATAGGCCCCAAACCGATCCTCCTCTTCAATTCAGCATCATTGCTCCCAAACCGATTCTACTCATCTATTCACTATAATCAATTCCAATTATGTTCTATTCAGTTCATCTTCTTCAATTCTCATTCCAACCTGCTGTATAATAAAGACATTCCATTCCTGTCCTCGCCTTCGGATCCATCATCCACTGCAGTTCTTCTATCTCCTCACATCAACACTTGAGGAAGTGTCAGTCAGTGGAATATAAAAGAGAGTCTTATTACCAGAGGGCTCCTATTAGTATTTCCATAAGTTCGGTATGGCTGAGATAATCCGCTGACTTCTTTATCCTCTATTATAGTTTACACGTATTTATACTGTTGCCATCAATACTTACATTCATTGTATAGTGGTGATAATTGCGTGGAGACTTGTAACCTTGTCTTCATGCGATAAGAATTTTGCTTTATTAATATAATTTTGAATTGGGGCTGCAACATCCAGCAAGTACAGTAATATACGCTGCTTCTCAAAAACATACAATCTTCTCTTGAAATATATAAATTGGATGAAACCTGATGGTTTCATCGCTTGTTGAACTGCGCATGCACAGGATCCATACTGCGCATGAGCAGATCAGGTTTTGTATCATCAGATGCAGTGCGGCTGCACATCAGGTAAGTGACAGTCTGCAGCCATTTAAGGGGCGGAAAGGGGGCAGCGATGGGGGAACATTTTTTCAATTGGGGCAGTGTCAGCCTTGTTTTGTATGTGTGTTGAGGCCAGGGTCTGCGTCTTCTGGCGCAGCTTCACTGGTCCCGGCAGCATGAAAACTACGGCCATCCTGAGTAACCTGAGGGTTACTTAGATGACCGATGTTCAGCGGATCACAGAACCATGCAGTGGGTGTCTTGTTACTAAAGACGCCTCCTGCTACTTTTGCATATTTTGGCACAGCTACTGCGTACAAAGGCGCATATGCTTGCATATACATACATGAGAGGTCCCATTCCAATCCTGCTACACTCCATGTTGAATCATGCATCTTAGAGTGTTTATGGAAGATAACGACATGATGTTTGTTTACCACATTCTGATTTTGCAGTTTATTTATAGCTTTTCAATCTGAAATAATGATTCCTGTACTTACAACAAACACTAACATTGGACAGACAGTAAATGGCAATAGTATAAATTAAAATTGACTACTAGGGGTTATACAGTGTATCCAGAAAGTATTCATAACGCTTCACTTTTTCCACATTTTGTTATGTTACAGCCTTATTTCAAAATGGAATAAATTCATTTTTGTCCTCTAAATTCTACACACAATGGCCCTCATTCAGAGCCGCACGTTAACAACAGTACGCTCGTTGCGTTCCGATGTTGACTAACCGCGCATGCGTCGGTGTTACACTGCGCATGTGCGTACGGCAGATTGCGGTTATTTTTTCTCTAATTCCTAAAATAGCGTACAGGAAGTGACATGTCAAATGTGATTGACAGAACAGGGCGTTTTTGGGTGTTGACGGGGTGGAGATGAAAAAACGCAGGCGTGGCGAGGCGTTTTTGGGGCGTACATACATTAGCAGATGCGAAGGTCAAATGTGTTCGGACCGTCTCATACGTCACTGGAACATCCGCTTTCCCTTCAAAATGCTCGCACAGCTTAGGGTCAGGATTACTCGACCACATTGGCGATGGCCTTCTCCTCCGTCCCGAGACTCAACGATGGTGCTGCGATTAATCGCGGCTGGTCAGTAAAGTAATTAGTGTTGGATTGAAAACCGGCTTGGTATGTGTTTGGAAAGCAGTTTATTGGGATAGCACAAAAGCGTACGCAGGTGGAAATCAGAGCTGCTAATGTCATGATTACACAATCAATTAGCGTACATTTTGGGTGTTTTATTTTGGCCACAATTTGTTGGTTATGGCCTATTGTAACAATAATGTCATCATGTTTTAATTAGCTCCCCTTTTTTTTGGTTTACTGTGGAATTTGCATCGCTATGTGATTTTTTAAACGTTCCTTAAAGAGGCCTTTTTTTTTTTTAAAGAGGGTCAGTTTTTGCCTTTAGGGCCAGGATTAAATGTAACCCATTTGTACAATAATGTCACAATACAATCTCAGTTTTTTGTTTGAAATTTATTGTTTAAACACAAACAAATTGGCCTAATATTTTGTTGCCTTTTTTTTGTGGCAAAGATATTTGTTAACAAAAAAAAAAAAAAACCATAACTGGTAACATAAACGTAAATACCAAATTTTAAAAAATTTCACAAGAAAGGAGAGGGAAGGTTTGACCAGAAAGGAATATGAGCCAAGCACAGAAGGAGTGTGGGAAAAGTCGCCATTGCTGTCACCGTTTTCTCGCCCGTTTGGCTGGGTGAGGGTGGGCGCCAGACCGGGTCCGGGATGCCATCGGGCTGGCCTGTCCAGAGGCAGATGTTGTGGCCTCTGGACTAGGCACAGGGCTAGGCACATTTGGAGGATTGGCTGATGTTGTGCCAGAGGTGGAGGATCCGGATGTTCCGGCAGGAAGGGAGGTCGGCTCCACCATGTGCTGGCGAACGAGCTGCTCCAGGGCATCGGCGATGCGGATGTTGGCCCTGGTATTTTCCGCCAGGGCCTGAGCAATGGTCACGTTGGCCGCTGCATTTTGCTCCAGGGCCTCAGCCACCCGTATCAGACTGGCGTCCATCCTCTGCAGAATCTCCGTATGGAAATCCGATTTAAAATTGAGTTCTGTGAGGAGGCCCACTGCCTGCGAGGGGGCACGTCCTGGACTGGCTTCTGCAGGGTCCTCAGCCGGATGTACTGGTTCCTCCCCTGCAGAGCCAGCAGAAATTCTGCGGCCAAGGCTCCCCTCTGGAGCAGACTCATCCGCCTCTGTCTCTGTTAGGAAAAATGCGCAAAGACTCACATTAGAATCTACATATTGGCACAATAGCATTTCAGAGTTGGTGACATCACAAGACTTACCTTGGCCAACATGAGGAGCCGCAAAGTCTGGCATGTCCATATCCATGTTGGACACGCCAAACACCTCCACAGCCTGCACACACCCCTGTGCCAGCTCTTCTAAGTCTGTCAACTCCAATGACACAGGGGTGGGACCCCCACCTGTCCCCCTTGCATGCCTAGCCCTGTCGGCAAGTTTTTGCTTCAGACGATATTTGAAGTCTGCCCATCTGTGGAATGAAATTGGAACCATTATCCTTTGTTTTACAATGGGGTTTGTTTCTAGGATGGGAAAGTGTTTACTTACCGCCGTTTGACATCCCGGGCTAGACGGACATAATCACCCACCCTATTGACAGCAACGGCGACCTCCTCCCACATTCTCCACTTCTGGCTTTGGCTCATATTCCTGGCTGCCTGGGGCAGGATGTCAACGCACTTCTGGATCAAAACCTCCATCTCCTTGCTTGTGAAATGTGGCTGCCTTTTTTTTTTGGCAGCTTTGGCGGGTTGACTGGGGCCAGCAGTCTCTTCCATGTCATCCTCCTCACCTATTTGGGTAAATATGCAGATTTAGCCACTTCACAACTTGCACAATATTATGTTTTAAAAGAATCATTGAGACAAAATGCATGAAGGCCTTACCGCCGGATTTTTGGCCATTGTTTCCCTGGTCTGAAGCCATGTCTCTGCTTCCAGAATGAAATCAACCAGAAATTAAATGTGATTTCGTGACGTATTTATACATGCGTCCTTAGTTTGCGGCCGCATCATTGACTGTGCGTCCCTATGATTCATCCTTAATTTGTGCGGGAAAATAAACACTATTTATGGCTTGGTGTGTGTGGAGTCGAGGTTGCGTTGTTGGATTGTTGGCGGTTAAGTTGGTTGGATTTTGTTGTTTGCGGTTGGAGGATTTGGCGGAGTTTGTTTTTTTTTTGTTTGGCTACAGTTGTTTTGGTTTTCCGTTCGCATTTTTTTGGTTTATTTTTTTCCATCGTTTCCTGATTTGGTAAGTTTTGTGCAGTCTAATTTGTGGCCAATTGGTGTCTACTTCTGGTTTTTGGTTTTATATATTTTTTTTTACACTAATTTAATCTATTTTAGTTTGTTTTGGCTTTCGGACCCAAAGACCTTTTTGTTGGAAATCTTATATATTCGAGTTTGGTAAGTCCATTATTTTTCTTGCATTTGCGAACTAATTAACGCATTTTTCACTGTTGGTGTAGTGACTTGCATTTGCGAACTAATTCACGCATTTTTGACTGTTGGTGTAGTGACTTGCATTTGCGAACTAATTAACGCATTTTTCACTGTTGGTGTAGTGACTTGCATTTGCGAACTAATTAACGCATTTTTGACTGTTGGTGTAGTGACTTGCATGTGCGAACTAATTAACGCATTTTTGACTGTTGGTGTAGTGACTTGCATTTGCGAACTAATTAACGCATTTTTCACTGTTGGTGTAGTGACTTGCATTTGCGAACTAATTAACGCATTTTTGACTGTTGGTGTAGTGACTTGCATTTGCGAACTAATTAACGCATTTTTCACTGTTGGTGTAGTGACTTGCATTTGCGAACTAATTAACGAATTTTTCACTGTTGGTGTAGTGACTTGCATTTGCGAACTAATTAACGCATTTTTGACTGTTGGTGTAGTGACTTGCATTTGCGAACTAATTAACGCATTTTTCACTGTTGGTGTAGTGACTTGCATTTGCGAACTAATTAACGCATTTTTCGAGGCTTATTCATCATGTAAACCAGTTTTGCTTTTCCCTTTTCCATTTTTGGGGTCCATTTGACCCCTATTTGACGTACGGTGTGCAATGTCATTTTCATCGATGGCCAAATGTGTGTTTCGCCTATTTTATGTGTTGGCTTGCACCAATTTGACAAACATAAAATCACCCTCTAAATTTTGGATGTCTCATTTTTGGCTTTTTTACAGTTTATACGTATCATGACAATACCCCGGCATGTAAGCAGCTATGGATGGTATCATAAAGCTAAGTTGTTTTATGTTACTTTTGGGGTGGCTCAAAAGCCTTACATTGTAAACTTTGAATTTCAGGTAGATCTGGGGCGAATTGTTCTGGCCCTGCTCCCGGAAGACGACCAACCTCAAACTCGTCCCAGGCGTAGGCATCGTAGGCATGCAAGGCCCCAGATATTTCGAACACGTGTCACCCTTTTTGGAATGCCCGATGATGAGGTTTTAAGACGCTACCGTCTACCTCCCAAAATCATCATAGACACTCTCTCATTAATAGAAAGTGATCTTGAGCGGCAAATTGACAGTCCAACAGCAATACCACCACTGACGCAATTTATGGCGGTGTTACATTTCTGTGCCTCAGGATCGTTTCAAACAACGGTGGGAATAGTGGCGGGCATCTCCCAATCCTCCTTTTCCCGGATCCTGAGGGCAGTGATGGAGGCACTTTTCAAGCACCTCCATCATTTTATTAAAATGCCTTTGGATATGGGTGCCCTTAGTGTGGCCAAGGCCAATTTTTACCAAATAGCTGGCTTCCCACACATCATAGGGGTTGTGGATGGTACTCACATACCACTTCAGCCTCCAGCACGGCTGGAGGCAATATTTAGAAACCGTAAACACTATCACTCCCTGAATGTAATGGTGGTATGTGATGCCTCCCTCCAGATCCTGTCCCTGAATGCTAAATTACCAGGAAGTGCTCATGACTCCTTCGTCATCCGGCAATCAGGGATATGGCAGAAATTAACCAACCTACAAGCTGGTGATGCATGGCTTCTGGGTAAGTGGAGACCTTTAGTACATAACAATGTTAAGCTTGATACACAGTGTTCCTGATGTTGTCTATTTTTTTTCACAGGAGACAGTGGATACCCTTGCATGTCCTGGCTGCTCACTCCTTATTTGGCTCCCACACCAGGGCCACAAAGTGCGTATAATTCCGCACTTACAGCCACCAGGCAAGTGGTGGAGCGCTGTATCGGCCTTTTAAAAGGCCGATTCAGATGCCTCCACCGCTCTGGTGGCGAGCTCATGTATGTGCCGGATATGGTGTCTAAAATTGTGGTCCTGTGTGGGATATTTCACAACATTGCCATAAGGAGTGGTGTCCCAATGCAGCCAGAGGATGCCTTACCTGAGGATGGCCCCCCCGAGGTTGGTCGGAGGTCAGTATGTGGGGGGGCCATACGCGATGATGTGGTGGCCAGATTTTTTAGGTAAGTTGTAACAAAACTACAGTGTTTATACCTAATGTGTTTGTGTTTGTTTGCGAACATCTAATTTTGTGTTTTTTTTCTCACCATCTTCTGTTTGTTCACATAATCTTTGGCACTCCAACGCTCACTACTTCCTGCTACCCTTACCAAACCTGGATCTGGTCCTTTTGGGCATATATTCTGGAACCCATATTGCAACGCCATGTTTGTGGAATCATGTTGGCATGGTCCTTCGTCAACCAGTTCTTGATTTTTTGTTTTTATTTAATTATTTCTTGGTATGTGTTGTATTTGAATTTATCACTGTGTTCTTTTTTTGGGAGTGACCACTTTGTTTTCTCTGTTATGTTGTGAATAAATGTTTGGAGAGTGAAATGGTCTTCCTTTTTTGGGACGTTAACAGCAAGTGTAACCAGGTTAACACAAGTTACATTTGACTAAGGGGTAATCCAGTACTGACGCCAGTTGAGCTAAACTGAAATATGTTTTCAGCTTCCCAACCCACACCAAAAGGAAGCCTGGCCCAACCTTGGGATTTGTAAGATTGGCCTAAGCAGCTTTCGCACCAACTAGGAACCTGTAAAATGTAGAAATATGTAATTGACACTACACCCAAAAAGGGAAATGACATTGTTACTGTTATGTGTTTCTTGTGTCTGTTTGACATACAAAGACAAAACACAATCTAACTTTTAAAAAAGGGAAATCCTTGCAGGAACAGTCTACTTATGTCATGCTAAACTATCTTGGTTTTGGTTTTAAAAAATGAGCCAGAACGTATATTTGTCTGAATAAATTTATTTTGAAACGTTAACAAAAATAAAAAAACTACTGCCGAAGGAGGCCAGACAGCCGGTCGAGGGCCACCAGAATGCCAATTACATGTTGCCGCATCTGGCCAACACAATCCGCCACCTCTTGCCGACGCCTCTGTTCCTCTGTGGGTGAGAAAAGTGTGTGGGTTAATACAACAATAGGGAATCCACATAAAAAAAACAAAAACACAACGAAATCACTCCTAAACCTAAAAAAAAAAAAAAAAAGGGGGTGCTGCCAAAAATACAAGGCCTATGTACAAATTCCCACAGGTGTGATATGTGTATGTTGAAATCACCAGGAAGAGGTAAAGGCAAACTGCAAAATCACCAAAAGTCAAGCCACAAAAACACGAAGAAAGGCACGACACATGATTACATACAAACAGTTTGTGCTTTAAAAAAAAACAAAATAAAAACATACCGGGAGCCAAAACGGGAGCTCCGGAAATGCCTCCATGATCCTCCTCGGAGGATCCGTCATTCCCCAAAGAATGGGGAGGAGTTATGATGGACTCCGGGGAGGGGGTAATTGGAAGAGGGTTGGGTGGAGGAGAGGGGGAAGTGGGACGGAGGGGAAGGAGGCCCGACATTTCCGGGAGAGGGTCTGGGAAGGATGGGGAGGAGTGGGGAATAGGGGAAAGATTTGGGGTGGAGTGTTGGCTGGGGGTTGGGGATAGTGGCCGGGAACGCCGTCTGGACGGACGGTGACGGCGGAGTCTTGGCTGTCCCCCTAAAATATGTCAAAGAAATTGCGGTTAGTTTATGGACAAATCCGGGGACCAAAACTAAAAAAAAAAAACAACCCAAAAAATAAGCCAAATAGGAGTAGAATGAATAAATCAGAAATAGAGGGAAAACATGCACACGCAGATATGAGTACAAATAAGAAATAGGACAGACAGGAAAACATGCACACGCAGATATGAGTACAAATAAGAAATAGGACAGACAGGAAAACATGCACACGCAGATATGAGTACAAATAAGAAATAGGACAGACAGGAAAACATGCACACGCAGATATGAGTACAAATAAGAAATAGGACAGACAGGAAAACATGCACACGCAGATATGAGTACAAATAAGAAATAGGACAGACAGGAAAACATGCACACGCAGATATGAGTACAAATAAGAAATAGGACAGACAGGAAAACATGCACACGCAGATATGAGTACAAATAAGAAATAGGACAGACAGGAAAACATGCACACGCAGTTTGACCCACAAACACAAACATTAAAACCACAATACATAACACTTACTTTCCAGGATCTGCATGCGAAGGCATGCCAGCAAGCGGGGCGTTCGCCGTTGCAGGTCGGACCACCTGCGCTCCAGCTGCCCGATGTTGCGGCGTGAGCCGAAGGACCGCAGACGGGACCGTGCCTCCGCATACGCGGAGCGCTTCTGCCTGTTGGTCATGGGTTGAGGTTGGCTGGTGATCCGGCGATCCATGACCTCCGTAAGCACCAGCAGCTCGCGCCTGGTGAATGCGGAGGCTCTCATGATGGCAATGGTGTTTTTCTTAAAAAACATTTTTGATAAAGTGTGTAAAAATTTTCTGATTGGCTAATGTATTTTGGAAATTAACAGGAGCAATTTTATTGGTTAGTGTATGAGTCATGTGTTCGACAGGGCCAGAAATCTCTGGAGAGTTATGATAGGCTTGATGCAGTGACATGCGTAAGCAAATTTAAATAAAGAAATGAACCCAGAGAAATATGCGGGGATCCACAGCAATAGAACAATTGTTTAATTGTGGTTCACATGTTTTTTGAACAATAAAAGCGAATGTTTCATCCGTACGTATTCTGCGGGTAAACACAAACACGGACAAGAGTAAAGTTTCGTGCATTGTGTTGAAAAAAAACAAACAATTAAACTAATTGATACATTGATTGGCATGATACGATTGATGGAGGTAGGCAGAATAAAGGAGCAGGTAATCGACATCTGACAAGGCCACTTCCTGTTTATACTTGTGCGTGCGTTCCTTTCAAGCCATTTCGGGGATGTACGCTCGCTATTTCGTACGCTCGTTAGTTAGAGGAGGGGTCGTCAGAGTTTAGGGAGGATTTTTAGATGCGAACGAAAATACGAGCGAGCCATTGAATTTAAATATTTTTGTACGTACGCCTAACGTACGTGCGCCCGCTTGCGAGTGGGTCTGAATGAGGGCCAATATCCCATAATTACAACGTGTAAAAAGATTTTTTGAGATTTTTGCAAATTTAATAAAAAAAACATTATGAAATCACATGTACATAAGTATTCACGGCCTTTGCCATGAAGCTCAGAATTGAGCTCAGGTGCATCCTGTTTCCACTGATCATCCTTGAGATGTTCCTACAGCTTAATTGGAGTCCACCTGTGGTAAATTCAGTTGATTGGACATGATTTTGAAAGGCATACACACCTGTCTATATAAGGTCCCACACTTGACAATGCATGTCAAAGCACAAACCAAGCATGAAGTCCAAGAAATTGTCTGTAAACCTCCGAGACAGGATTGTCACGAGACACAAATCTGGGGAAGGGTACAGAAAATTATCTGCTGCTTTGAAGGTCCCAATGAGCACAGTGGCTTCCATCATCCATAAATGGAAGAAGTTCGGAACCACCAGGACTCTTCCTAGAGTTGGCTGGCATCTAAACTGAGTGATCTGGTGAGAAGGACCCTAGTCAGGGAGGTGACCAAGAACCCGATGGTCACTCTGTCAGAGCTACAGCACTCCTCTGTGGAGAGAGAACCTTCCAGAAGGACAACCATCTCTGCAGCAATCCACCAATCAGGCCTGTATGGTAGAGTGGCAAGACGGAAGCCACTCCTTAGTAAAAAGCACATGACATCCCGCCTGGAGTTTGCCAAAATGCACCTGAAGGACTCTCAGACCATGAGAGACAAAGATTGTACTCTTTGGTGTGAATGCCAGGCGTTATGTTTGGAGGAAACCAGGCACCGCTCATCACCAGGCCAATACCATCCTTACAGTGAAGCATGGTGGTGGCAGCATCATGCTGTAGGCATGTTTTTCAGCGGCAGGAACTAGGAGACTAGTCAGGATAGAGGGAAAGATGAATGCAGAATTGTACAGAGACATCCTGGGTGAAAACCTGTTCCAGAGTACTCTTGACCTTAGACTGGGGCGCCCGTTCAACTTTCAGCAGTACAATGACCCAAAGCACACAGCCAAGATATCAAAGGAGTGGCTTCAGGACAACTCTGTGAATGTCCTTGAGTGGCCCAGCCAGAGCCCAGACTTGAATCCAGTTGAACATCTCTGGAGAGATCTGAAAATGGCTGTGCACCAACGCTTCCCATCCACCTGAAGGAGCTTGAGAGGTGCTGCAAAGAGGAATGAGCGAAACTGCCCAAAGATAGGTGTGCCAAGCTTGTGGCATCATATTCAAAAAGACTTGAGGCTGTAATTGCTGCCAAAGGTGCATCAACATAGTATTGAACAGATGTATGGGGGCCTTTAGATGTGTCTCTCTTCTCCAACCAGTTCTGGGTCTTCTTTTTAAAATTCTTGGACACTTTTGTTTTGGACAAATGAAAATACAACATTTAGAGGCCATATAGCAAGGCTGTTTTCTTTATTGGCTGTTACAGTTTTGTCCCCAAGTGAAGTGTCTGTTATTCAATTGATGGTCTTGTATCAATCTTTCGGATAGATATGAGATTGGCATTACTGTATTTGATTCAGGGAATGACAAGTAAGTATACTGGTGCTGTACCATTGTGATAATTTGATAAATTCTAGTAATACATCATGGGCCTGATTCAGAGGTGGATTCAGTGTCGATGTGGGACCCAGTGGAGCGATTTTTGGCTACTATGCATGGGCCACGGACACATTGGACACATGCGGCTATGGGTTTGAGACAACGGTCACAGAGAGGATTTATCATAAAGTGAGTGACAGGTAGTCAGCGTTTGGGGGTAGTAACGGGAGATGGTGAGAAAAATACATGTGTGACGCCATCATTTACTGGACATGCCCTAGGAGCCTCTGTGAATGCATACGCAGCTAGAGAGGCCCCAGCGTCTTAGGTGAGACAGGCATTCTGAGACAGCATGGGGTTGCTCAGAGGTTCCATGTGCAGCCGATGATTGCAATGTTTCCTCTTTTGTATGTAAGCAGCGGATGTGAGACGCCAGAGGTGGGAGTCTCTGCATAAGAAGGCTTATGAGTCATAGCATATTTTCGCAGGTGCACTGCATATAGAATCGCAGTAGTGATGGATTTGTGTGTACCTCTGAATAGGGCCCCATGTCTCCAGAATCTATCCAAAAATCATAATACTTTGGCCATGGAAATCGATGTTTCCAAAAGATCAGAGATTGATGACCATCCCTTATTCACATATTCTATATTGACGCTAGATAGAGTGGTGCTTGGAAGTTTGTGAGCACTTCAGAATTGTCTATATTTCTGCTGAAATTTGGCCTAAAACTACCTCCAAGTCCTAAAAGTAGATAAAGAGAACCAAATTAACAAATGACACAAAACAATTAGACATGCTCATTTTTTTATTGAGGAAAATTATATAATATCACATATCTGTGAGTGGCAAAAGTATGTGAACCTTAAGGCTTAGCAGATATTTTGAAGGTGAAATTAGAGTCAGGTACCGTATTTTCAATCTATGGGATGACAATCAGGTGTGAGTGGACAACCTCTCTTTTCCAAAGGACAGGGATCTATCAAAGTCTGATGTTCACAACACATGTTTGTGGAAGTTTATCATACCACGAACAAAGGAGATTTCAGAGGACCTCAGAAGAAGAGTTGTTGATGCTCATCAGGTTGGAAATGTTACAAAACCAACTCTAAAGAATTTGTACTCCACCAATCAACAGTCAGACAGATTGTGTACAAATGGAGGAAATTCCAGACCATTATTACCCTCCCCAGGAGTGGTCGACCAACAAAGATAACGCCAAGAGCAAGGCGTCTAATAGTTTGCACGGTCACAAAGGAACCCAAGAAAGGAGAACACTGCATTCCAGCATTAAAACCTCATAGAATCTGTGAAAAATGGTGGTGGTATCATGGGTTGGGCCTATTTTGCTGCATCTGGCCCAGGACGACTTGTCATCATTAATGGGACAATGAATTCTGAATTATACCAGAATATTCTAAAGGAAATTGTCAGGACATCTGTCTATGAGCTGCATCTCAAGTGAATGTGGGTCATGCAGCAAGACAATGACCCAAAGCACACAAGTCTTTTGACCAAAGAATAGTTAAAGAAGAATAAATGTAAAGTTTTGGAATGGCCAAGTCAAAGTCCTGACCTTAATCCAATCGAAATGTTGTGGAAGGACTTGAAGCATACAGTTCATGGGAGGAAACCCACCAACATAACAGAGTTGAACTGAGGAATGGGGTAAAATTCCTCCAAGCCGATGTTCAGGACCAATCGACAATTATCGGAAATGTTTAGAAGCAGTTATTGCTGCACTAGGGGGTCATACCAGATACTGGTACTGATACTGAAGGTTCACATACTTTTGCCACTCACAGATATGTGATATTGGATTATTTTCCTCAATAAAAAATGAGCATGTCTAATTTTTTTGTCTCATTTGTTTGCTGTGGTTCTCTTTATCTACTTTTATGACTTGTGTGAAAATCGGAGGTAGTTTTAGGCCAAATTTTAGCAGAAATATAGAAAATCCTGAAGGATTCACAAACTTTCAAGCACCACTGTAAATAATCAGCTATAGGAGCCAAGTTCATTTTTGAAATGAAACTATTGTCATCTTTCTAAAACATTTTATGTGCCAAAGGTCACCATACTCATGTAAACTGCATGGACTAGGTTCCACCACAGGATCTAAACATGTGCTTTCAGTTGGTTTAATGAGTCAGAGGCTGTGATGAAAACCATGATGAAAAGCAGATGGTATAATTAAGTTTTGTGTAAGAAAAGTAAAAACTGTATTTTTCCCCTCCTCAAAAAAAGTTTGATGGAAAATAATTCCCTTTTAGCGTCTATGAATTGTTTAACCCTTGTATGTCTGAACAATAATGATTGTAGAGACCTTCCAGGTAACTTTCAAACCTACACTATATTGTATGTGATTTATAAATAGACACAAATATTGTGTTTAAACAATCGGCTTATATATTTGGTATACAGAGTAGAAATGCCTTTGGACTCATTCTCACTTTTGCACTGCAGCTATGTGTTCACTGCAGGTACTCCATGTGATGCTCACTGCAGGTACTCCATGTGATGCTAACTGCAGGTACTCCATGTGATGCTCACTGCAGGTACTCCATGTGATGCTCACTGCAGGTACTCCATGTGATGCTCACTGCAGGTACTCCATGTGATGCTCACTGCAGGTACTCCATGTGATGCTCACTGCAGTTACTCCATGTGATGCTCACTGCAGTTACTCCATGTGATGCTCACTGCAGTTACTCCATGTGATGCTCACTGCAGGTACTCCATGTGATGCTCACTGCAGTTACTCCATGTGATGCTCACTGCAGTTACTCCATGTGATGCTCACTGCGACCACTTCTAAAATGCTCTGCCTATTCCTCATCACTATTCACATTAATTGTAAGTCATTTATATGCTCTCCCACCTGAATGCGTGTAGCTGCAATAAAGGCAAATGGGGTCATTTACAATGTGAAAATATAGCAAAGCGTAAAAGAGGTTTTTCCAAGTTGATGTCACATGGCAACTCTTTTGTCCATTGCATCATTCCTTATTTGTTTGCTCAAGAAGATGGTCTTTGCCAAAGTCTATTTTGTGGTCCTGTTCACACTGCCAGTCATTGCTCTGCTAATGTCGTGACTAGAGGATGGAGTGCAGGCGATTGGTATTGCACTACACTCCCTCCTGTAATGTATTGGAGAGCAGCTTAGAAGAGAGGAGTAATTGGTTTTTGTGCTTTACATTATGTTGTTTTCCCATTTTTGTGTGTTTATTTATTTACACTTAATTATGACACAGCTTTAAAGTAATTGTTTTTTAATTTCACATAATGAGGCCCATTTATCAAGAATCACATATTCAATATTAGCACCCATGATCTCATTGCAGTATGTGATAATGACGCCCAAATTTATTAAATATCATACGCAGGGGCTCCGAAAGGAACCTGTCCCTGCAACGTGCTCGGAGTGAAGTGATCACATCAGAAGTCTCTTCACTCCTTTATCCAGACTCCTGCACATGAGCAGTCTATAGACCATGCATGTGCAGCAACCATTGCTATAGAGAGGGTTCTCTCCTGGTAAATTTTGCATAGTGTAGCCCATAGGCTACAGCAGCAGGCGCAGAAGCTATGGAGGCAAAACTCTTGGTAAATCTGTTATAGCAGCCATTGAGAGTCAGACAGACTCTCATTGGCTGCTGCGTCCACGGAGGGAGCCGGGTGGAACTCACTCATGAGCTCTTCCTTCCGGCACCCCCCGCTGCTGGTGATGGGAGAGACGTCATGACGTCTCTCCCATAGTACAGAGAGGAGCGGACGGCTGCGGTCATGGCAGGAGCGGGGATTCAGGTAAGTTTTTGGGGTTTTTTTGTGTGTAAGGGGGCGCTGCTGGGGGCACTTCTAATGGGGGCAAACTACTGGGGGTACTTCTAATGGGGGGCATACTACTAGGAGCACTACTACTGGGGGCATACTACTAGGGACTCTACTACTGGAGGCAAACTACTGCACTATTAATGGGGGCACTACTAATGGGGGCCTACTAGTGGGGGCACTTCTAATGGGGGCATACTACTGGGGGCATACTACTAGAGACAATACTACTGGGGGCATACTACTGGGTGCACTACTACTGGGGGCATACTACTAGGGACAATACTACTGGGGGCATACTACTGGGTGCACTACTACTGGGGGCATACTACTAGGGACACTACTACTGGTGGCACTACTACTGGGGGCACTACTAATGGAGGAATACTACTGGGGGCACTGCATAGGGGGAACTACTACTGAAGGCACTGCATAGGGGGCACCGCTGCTGGGGGCATTGTGTAAGGGACACCACTGCTGGGGGTATTGTGTAAGGGGCACTATTGCTGTAGGCATTGTATAAGGGGCACTACTACTGTGGGCATTATATAAGAGTCATTACTACTGTGGGCTTTGTGTATAAGGCTCACTAATGTGGATACTGTGTAAAAGGGGCACTACTTTGGGCATTGTGTAAAAGGGGCACTACTGTGTGTCGTAACATAAATAAGCGACACTACTTTATGGTGTAATATGAATCAGGGGCACTATGTGCAGTGTAATGTGAATAAGATTGTGCACTGTGACTTCTTGGGCCATAGCCTACTGTGTAAACAAGTACTGTGACTCTGCTGGCCATACCCCACATCCCAAGGACAATTCCATCTTGCACTACCTTTCATTTCTGCCACTGCTGTGTGGCAATGTGTCACAGATGTGCTCTAAACTGTGGTGTCTGTGCCTCTGTGCTGTTGCTCTGTCGCTTAGTAACCATTCAGCTCACTGCAACCTTTGGCCAGTTATGGTGAAAACAATATTATAAGCTGTGAGGTGGTCTAAATTGACTGTAAATGACTGGAAATTAATGTTATTGAGGTTACTAAAAGCCCAATTTGTGTGATTGTAGCTTTTTTTTGTCCATTATTGTAAAAAATCCAAATCCAAAGCCAGTCATGGCATGTTTGGCAAATCCAAATGGTCTGCCGCACATCCCTAGTATAAATACAGTATTGTCAACATGACAGTATACATGCAGTATTGTCAACATGACAGTATAAACGCAGTATTGTCAATATGACAGTATAAATGCAGTGTTGTCAACATGACAGTATAAATGCAGAATTGTCAACATGACAGTATAAATGCAGTATTTGTCAACATGACAGTATAAATGCAGTATTGTCAACATGACGGTATAAATGCAGTATTTGTCAACATGACGGTATAAATGCAGTATTGTCAACATGACGGTATAAATGCAGTATTGTCAACATGACGGTATAAATGCAGTATTGTCTACATGACAGTATAAATGCAGTATTGTCAACATGACAATATAAATGCAGTATTGTCTACATGACAGTATAAATGCAGTATTGTTAGCATGACAGGAAAAACACAGTATTGTCAATATGACAGTATAAACAAATGCAGTATTGTCAACATGACAGTATAAACAAATGCAGTATTGTCAACATGACAGTATAAAGCAGTGTTGTCAACATGACAGTATAAATGCAGTATTGTCTACATGACAGTATAAACGCAGTATTGTCAATATGACAGTATAAACAAATGCAGTATTGTCAACATGACAGTATAAACAAATGCAGTATTGTCAACATGACAGTATAAACGCAGTGTTGTCAACATGACAGTATAAATACAGTGTTCTCAACATGACAGTATAAACGCAGTATTGTCAATATGACAGTATAAACGCAGTATTGTCAACATGACAGTATAAAGCAGTGTTGTCAACATGACAGTATAAATGCAGTATTGTCTACATGACAGTATAAACGCAGTATTGTCAATATGACAGTATAAACAAATGCAGTATTGTCAACATGACAGTATAAACAAATGCAGTATTGTCAACATGACAGTATAAACAAATGCAGTATTGTCAACATGACAGTATAAACGCAGTATTGTCAATATGACAGTATAAACGCAGTGTTGTCAACATGACAGTATAAATGCAGAATTGTCAGCATGACAGTATAAACGCAGTATTGTCTACATGACAGTTTAAATGCAGTATTGTCTACATGACAGTATAAATTCAGTATTGTCAGCATGACAGTATAAACGCAGTGTTGTCAACATGACAGTATAACATACTTGCCGACAATCAGCTCCAGCCTTCCGGGAGGGAGCTGATTGTCGGCTAATAGCAGGGGGCGGGGCCGGCCTTTGGGGGCGGAGCCGGGGGTGGGGGCGGCCATTTGGTGGCACACTGGGGACGGGGGCGGGGACGCACAATCGCGTCATCGTGACTCCGCCCCCTCTTCACAATGCTGTTATTTTCAGCATTGTGAAGCAGGGGGCGGGGCCACGATGACGCGATTCTGCGCGAATCGCGTCACCGGGCCCCCCGCTGCGGGGGTTTCCGTTTGTTTCAGGGGGGAGGTTGGGAGGGTCGAAAGCTTCCGAGAGGCTTGCCTGCCCTTCCGGGGGGCCGGGAGCGGCACCCGAAAATCGGGAGGCTCCCGGCCAAATCGGGAGGGTAGGCAAGCCTGCAGTATAAACGCAGTGTTGTCAATATGACAGTATAAATGCAGTATTGTCAGCATGACAGGAAAAGCACAGTATTGTCAATATGACAGTATAAATTAGGGATGTGCATGCTCGGATAGGTTCGAGTTTGCACGTTGAGTTCGGATTTTTCCCTCCAAAAAAACGTAACTCAGAAAGAGGCTAAACGTCATCTTACATGGACGAACATCATCATTCCTGGACAAAAGTCCAGGAATGATGATGTTCGTCCATGTAAGATGAAGTTTAGCCTCTTTCCGAGTTCCGTTTTTTTGGAGGGAAAAATCCGAACTCAACGTGCAAACTCGAACCTATCCGAGCCTGCACATCCCTAGTATAAATGCAGTATTGTCAACATGACAGTATAACTGCAGTATTGTCAACATGACAGTATAAACGCAGTATTGTCAATATGACAGTATAAACGCAGTATTGTCAATATGACAGTATAAACGCAGTATTGTCAACATGACAGTATAAACGCAGTGTTGTCAACATGACAGTATAAATGCAGTATTGTCTACATGACAGTATAAATGCAGTATTGTCAACATGACAGTATAAACGCAGTATTGTCTACATGACAGTATAAACGCAGTATTGTCAATATGACAGTATAAATGCAGTATTGTCAACATGACAGTATAAATGCAGTATTGTCAACATGACAGTATAAATGCAGTATTGTCAACATGACAGTATAAATGCAGTATTGTCTACATGACAGTATACATGCAGTATTGTCAACATGACAGTATAAACGCAGTATTGTCAATATGACAGTATAAATGCAGTGTTGTCAACATGACAGTATAAATGCAGAATTGTCAACATGACAGTATAAATGCAGTATTTGTCAACATGACAGTATAAATGCAGTATTGTCAACATGACGGTATAAATGCAGTATTTGTCAACATGACGGTATAAATGCAGTATTGTCAACATGACGGTATAAATGCAGTATTGTCAACATGACGGTATAAATGCAGTATTGTCTACATGACAGTATAAATGCAGTATTGTCAACATGACAATATAAATGCAGTATTGTCTACATGACAGTATAAATGCAGTATTGTTAGCATGACAGGAAAAACACAGTATTGTCAATATGACAGTATAAACAAATGCAGTATTGTCAACATGACAGTATAAACAAATGCAGTATTGTCAACATGACAGTATAAAGCAGTGTTGTCAACATGACAGTATAAATGCAGTATTGTCTACATGACAGTATAAACGCAGTATTGTCAATATGACAGTATAAACAAATGCAGTATTGTCAACATGACAGTATAAACAAATGCAGTATTGTCAACATGACAGTATAAACGCAGTGTTGTCAACATGACAGTATAAATACAGTGTTCTCAACATGACAGTATAAACGCAGTATTGTCAATATGACAGTATAAACGCAGTATTGTCAACATGACAGTATAAAGCAGTGTTGTCAACATGACAGTATAAATGCAGTATTGTCTACATGACAGTATAAACGCAGTATTGTCAATATGACAGTATAAACAAATGCAGTATTGTCAACATGACAGTATAAACAAATGCAGTATTGTCAACATGACAGTATAAACAAATGCAGTATTGTCAACATGACAGTATAAACGCAGTATTGTCAATATGACAGTATAAACGCAGTGTTGTCAACATGACAGTATAAATGCAGAATTGTCAGCATGACAGTATAAACGCAGTATTGTCTACATGACAGTTTAAATGCAGTATTGTCTACATGACAGTATAAATTCAGTATTGTCAGCATGACAGTATAAACGCAGTGTTGTCAACATGACAGTATAACATACTTGCCGACAATCAGCTCCAGCCTTCCGGGAGGGAGCTGATTGTCGGCTAATAGCAGGGGGCGGGGCCGGCCTTTGGGGGCGGAGCCGGGGGTGGGGGCGGCCATTTGGTGGCACACTGGGGACGGGGGCGGGGACGCACAATCGCGTCATCGTGACTCCGCCCCCTCTTCACAATGCTGTTATTTTCAGCATTGTGAAGCAGGGGGCGGGGCCACGATGACGCGATTCTGCGCGAATCGCGTCACCGGGCCCCCCGCTGCGGGGGTTTCCGTTTGTTTCAGGGGGGAGGTTGGGAGGGTCGAAAGCTTCCGAGAGGCTTGCCTGCCCTTCCGGGGGGCCGGGAGCGGCACCCGAAAATCGGGAGGCTCCCGGCCAAATCGGGAGGGTAGGCAAGCCTGCAGTATAAACGCAGTGTTGTCAATATGACAGTATAAATGCAGTATTGTCAGCATGACAGGAAAAGCACAGTATTGTCAATATGACAGTATAAATTAGGGATGTGCATGCTCGGATAGGTTCGAGTTTGCACGTTGAGTTCGGATTTTTCCCTCCAAAAAAACGTAACTCAGAAAGAGGCTAAACGTCATCTTACATGGACGAACATCATCATTCCTGGACAAAAGTCCAGGAATGATGATGTTCGTCCATGTAAGATGACGTTTAGCCTCTTTCCGAGTTCCGTTTTTTTGGAGGGAAAAATCCGAACTCAACGTGCAAACTCGAACCTATCCGAGCCTGCACATCCCTAGTATAAATGCAGTATTGTCAACATGACAGTATAACTGCAGTATTGTCAACATGACAGTATAAACGCAGTATTGTCAATATGACAGTATAAACGCAGTATTGTCAACATGACAGTATAAACGCAGTGTTGTCAACATGACAGTATAAATGCAGTATTGTCTACATGACAGTATAAATGCAGTATTGTCAACATGACAGTATAAACGCAGTATTGTCTACATGACAGTATAAACGCAGTATTGTCAATATGACAGTATAAATGCAGTATTGTCAACATGACAGTATAAATGCAGTATTGTCAACATGACAGTATAAATGCAGTATTGTCAACATGACAGTATAAACGCAGTATTGTCAATATGACAGTATAAATGCAGTATTGTCAACATGACAGTATAAAAACGCAGTGTTGTCAACATGACAGTATAACTGCAGTATTGTCAACATGACAGTATAAATGCAGTATTGTCAACATGACAGTATAAATGCAGTATTGTCAACATGACAGTATAAACGCAGTATTGTCAATATGACAGTATAAATGCAGTATTGTCAACATGACAGTATAAACGCAGTGTTGTCAACATGACAGTATAACTGCAGTATTGTCAACATGACAGTATAAACGCAGTGTTGTCAACATGACAGTATAAATGCAGTATTGTCTACATGACAGTATAATAAACGCAGTATTGTCAACATGACAATATAAACGCAGTGTTGTCAACATGACAGTATAAATGCAGTATTGTCTACATGACAGTATAAATGCAGTATTGTCAACATGACAGTATAATTGCAGTATTGTCTACATGACAGTATAAATACAGTATTGTCTACATGACAGTATAAATTCAGTATTGTCAGCATGACAGTATAAGTGCAGTGTTGTCAACATGACAGTATAAACGCAGTGTTGTCAACGTGACAGTATAAACGCAGTGTTGTCAATATGACAGTATAAATGCAGTCTTGTCTACATGACAGTATACAGTTTTGTCAACATGACAGTATAAATGCAGTATTGTCTACATGACAGTATAAATGCAGTATTGCCAATATGACAATATAAATGCAATATTGTGCATTTTAAAGTATGTTTTTAGTATATGTATCAAGATAGGAGGTGAATTATCCCTTACATTAACCTTTCTGTTGCTTGTGCTGGAAAAAATAAGTGTATTTTAAATTATATTTTATGTATATTAGATTAAATTTAAAAAATTAATTTGCACAAAGTTGTTGAAACAATGTTTCTGCATTCTGGAAAATAGTTACTGAAACTAAATAAAAAAAAAATCTACTAATGTCCTAAATATTACTAATAGTATTCTATAAATGTAAAATATAAAGTAAAATCCTGTAAATGTATTTAAAGTTGAGTGGAAACGTAATATAAATATAGTAAATGTAAAAGAAACACATGGACATGTAGGAGGTCAGTGATGATGCTCAGGAGTTGAATAGATGTGACGGATATTAGAAAATACTGAACATTACGCCAACTCAATACTGGAGCTATGTAACTCTGAAACTGGGGATAATTGGGAATTTCCCATGTTTGTTAGAGACCTCACCAATATCAGACATATCTGGGATAATGCAATATCTAGTGTAAATTTTCTGCACATTAGAAGAGTTTGAGCTGATTTATATATATATCCATAATATTTTACAGTATGGGGGAATTATCTCTTAGTATGTAAATGTTACATAGTGAACACTGGTGTGATCTCCATCAGAACTCACCATTAATATATCAACTCTCTTTTACCTGGACCGAAATCTGTTTTTTTTTTTAAATCTCTTTTTATTTATAATTTTTGATGATGTATACATCACAAATATTAACATATACAAAAAATTATTTGAATAACCAACAAATTCAAATATATCAAATAATATATCCAGAAAAATAAAAAACTTCACAAAAATCCACATCAATCAAATTTTTGATTTGTTCCAAAAATACATAAAACAAATAAAAATAAAATATACAGAAAAAAAATAAAAGTAGAAAAGAAGGGGGAGAATTTAGAAAGGCAAACTACGATATAGTTTATCACTCACAATAAACCAAAATCATTCCATTCCGGGCATCTGTCTATGAACTGCAGAGTACCAAGGGCCCCAGGTAGCATGAAACCTATTCACTGAGTTGTGAATGAGTGCAGTGATATATTCCATAGAAGCCAGGTACCATATTTTAGTTTGTTTCCAGTTTGTGGCGATCAACAGTTTGGTGGCATTATAGATATGACCACAAAGTTTGTTCTGAGGTTTAGACAGAGAGCCAGTGGGTTTGCATAAAAGCATATGTAGAGGGTCTCTAGGGGGAGATACACTGAGCACCTTGAACACCAAAGATGTGACTTTGTCCCAAAATTTGGATATCACAGGGCAGTCCCACCATACATGTAGATAGGAACATGTTTGGCCACAATGTCTCCAACATAAGTCCGAAGACCCTGGGAAAATCTGATGTAGTTTTGCAGGAACCATGTACCAGCGAGAGTAAACTTTGAAGGAATTTCCTTAATATTAGTGTTAATTGAGGATTTAGCCACCCATTGCCTGATATCTGCAGTCATCATCCTCCAAACTAATCCCTAGATCTTGTTCCCAGGTCTGCTCAAACGGTTCCTTAAATTCAAGAGATGGGTGGCTAACATCGAATACATAATAGATATTGATCCCTTGCAGCCAGGGTTGTAAATACATTTGCGCTCGAATGTGGTGGGTTCTCGCATTTTGTGAGGTTTGCTAAGTGAGCGAATGAAACAACATATTTGTAAGTATGCAAATTGAAAATTACAAGATAAACCATATTTTTCGCACAGGTCTGCAAAATTCTGGGGGGCATAATCACCTAGAATATGCATAAATCTAGTTAACCCAGCCGATATCCAGGGATGCATATAAGAGTACACGCATCCCAATGGGAAGTGAGGATGGCGCCATAATGGGGTCAGGGGGGATGGATATGGTGCCAATTGTAGGCGTTTATTTAGTTTATCCAAAACTTGTAGGACAGCTCTTACACAAGGCATTTCTCGAACCGAGGCTGGTCTCAAATTAGGGGGAAGCCAAGGAAGGGAACTAGCCGAATGAGTGCCCACCAGTTAATTTTCAAGTATTGCCCATTTCCTACTCCCCTTTTCTGAATGCCATGATGTAATGTGGCTCAGTTGTGCTGCGGAAAAGTCTCTATCAAAGATGGGAAAGCCCAAACCACCATTACTCGTCGTTTTGACAGACAGGTCCTATTAAGTCTCGTTTTTTTACCTGACCACGCAAAAGAGCCAAAAATTGATTGAACCTCATGAAGATAAGAGGTCGGAACCACAATTGGGAGCGTTTGGAATAGGTATAATAACCTAGGGAGAATGGACATCTTAACTGCGTTAACACAACCTGTCCATGCGACGCAGAGTGGAGCCCATCTGGACAGATTTTGTTTAATTAATTGCAGTAGGGGATATAGTTAGCCTGAAATAGATAATCATATTTCTTGGTCATGGTAATCCCTAAATATCTAAAGGATTTAGGTCACCAAATGTAATCAAAATTAGTTTCTAAAAGCTTTTGTGATGGAGGAGGGAGGTCAAATGCCAAGGCCTCCGATTTGGTGCTATTTACTCAATGCCCTGAGCATCCACCGTAAGCGTTCAATTCAACCTGCAGATTAGGGAGCGATGTCATAGGTGATGTCATAGTAAGCAGTAAATCGTCTGCAAACAAAGATATTTTGTATTGTGAGCTTCGCACAGACACCCCCTTAATATCAGGATTACTCCGAATTTTAGCCGCAAGAGGTTCTATGCTCAAGGCGTAGAGCAAAGGCGAAAGTGGGCATCCTTGTCTTGTACCATTACCCAAAACAAAAGACGGTGAGGAGAGACCATTAGTTGATACTATAGCCGATGGTTTACAGTATAAAACCTTAATGGCTGACAAAAAATTACCACAAAAGCCATACGTTTGTAGAGTTTGAAGCATAAAAGGCCAAGATAACCTATCAAAAGCCTTCTCTGCATCAAGTGACAACACCACGGCTGGTATCTTATGTTTATTTATATAGGAGATCCCCAAATCTGTTTTAATGTATCCTGATTATTACAGGCAGGGCAGCCAAGACTAATGGTCCCTGTTGCTAGAGGGGGTGTGGTTAGGCATGGGAGGGGGGTCTTCCTTGATACCCATGGCTGTCCTGGGCCCCTGAGACAAGACCAGGCCTAGGTAACCAAAAATTGCACCTGATTACAGGTCTACCTTTACCATTGCACTTTTGTAACTATTGTCTGTTTCTATATATTGTATTGTTATGACTTGTGTACTGCAGGTCCGTCTTATAAGCAAGCTGCTTAGCGGTGTTAGCCTAGATAAATAGTTTTAAAGATTAGCACTAAGCTCAGGAGTTCATGTTTATATAGATAATTTATCCCTATATTACTAACACTCAGTGCTATTTTTCAGCAGGGACAAACAGGAACTCAGGGCCTGATTCAGAGCCGGTCGCAAGCGCTGAGCGCTCGCAA
Source organism: Taudactylus pleione (assembly GCA_031769625.1). Taxonomy (NCBI): domain Eukaryota; kingdom Metazoa; phylum Chordata; class Amphibia; order Anura; family Myobatrachidae; genus Taudactylus; species Taudactylus pleione. The sequence continues at coordinate 26,902,449 of JAUIMM010000092.1, read as the reverse complement.
CTGGGTCGATGGTGGCCCACAGTGCATGCGCACGACAGAGCCGGCTCCGTCGTGCACATGCGCGAGACCCGGCTAGCGACGGGCAATCCGTCATTTCAGGTCTCGCACCAAAGGGGGCGAGCTGTCGATGTTGAGTGACAGCTCGCCACGTTTGGTGGGTGGGCCGGGGGGGTGGCTGCCCAAATGGAGGCATTCCCGAGGGAACGCTTGCCGTTTGGGGGCAGCCCCACTGACATCACGAGTGAAGAGCTTCCGGCTCTGTTAGAGCCAAAAGCTCTCTGTGGCTTGCAATGAACGAGACCCTACCACAAGGGTCTCGTCGCAAGCCCGATGGTCGCGATGGTCTTGACCATCACGACCATCATCAAGGCCGCTCGCTATAGCTGTGGGTGGTCACCCACAGCTATGCGAGCGGCCAGGAGGCTGCTCCTAAAAAAACCAGCGCCCGCCCTGATTCAGAGCGAGCACTCGCTTTTTGCGAGCGCCTCTGAATCAGGCCCTCAGTTCCTGAACCTCTCATTAACTATGACCTAATGTCCTGGGCTAAAATGTATTTTTGCATAAGATAAGTTTTATGTTAAAGTCCCTTTTGAGTGCCTTTTTTTCCTAAATACTATATATATATATATATATATATATATATATATACAGGTTGAGTCTCCCATATCCAGATATTCAGAAATACGGAATATTCCGAACTACGGAATTATTTTGGCATGACTGAGGCACTCAAAAGGGACTTTAACATAAAACGTTTTGATTTTTTGTGGTTCAATGTACACAAACTTTGTCTAAGGCACAAATTATTAAAAGTATTGTATAAAATTACCTTCAGGCTGTGTGTATAAGGTGTATATAACACATAAAAGCGTTGTGTGTATATATTTGGGTCCCATTCACAAGATATTTCATTATGATATGCAATTATTCCAAAGTACGGAACATTCCGTTATCCAAAATACCCCTGGTCCCAAGCATTTTGGATATGGGAGACTCAACCTGTCTGTATATAATATGTATATGTATAAAGTTGTTTTTCTATTGCTCCACCCCCAGTAGCTCCAACCATAGTTCCTGAACCTATTTTTCCAGAAAAATAGCCCTGCTAACACCTGTATACTAACACATTTACCCAAGGGCATAACTACCATAGGTGCAAGAGGTGCAGCTGGGAGCTGAGGTGGGCCCATCTTCCTTGTCAAAGTTACATGTGTGATATACATTTTTCACCATTGGGTGGTACATAGGGGCCCTTACAAAGTTTTACACTTACTTGGGAAGTATTGTATGTCAAGCTTTAAAAATGAGAGTTTATGTTTCAAAATTGTGATATTTGTTTCTCTAAGGTAGACCTAAAATAAGCTAACAAGTATTATTCATAGAAAAAATACACATTCCTGTGTATAGAATGCACGAAAAACTCCTGGAAATAAATTCCCAATCACCTTACTTGCCAATGTGCTTTGTGGTTTACCATTAGTAAATAAAATTGATTGAAACATAGCATCTAAAACAAGCAATTACACTGTACAGTAAGTGTTATTTTTCTTATACAAAACATTTGTGAACAACAAATCTGACATTTCATATGGAAAATTACCAGAATGAAATTGGAGATATACGGAAGCATCGTCGATCTAGGGGTCAATGCAGAGTTGGAATTACTAAAATAAAACTCCATGGATAAATAGTGTATTCATACACAATAGCAGATCTCCCTCTGCCGCTTATTCACCTGAATTACTCATCGTGTGTACTCTTATATGTGATATAGCAATGCGCTGTGCAAATTCACACAATGTACACTAAGCACACTGGTGTATGGTCATCTCTGCATGATCTCCTTCATCTGCAGGACATTTAACAGAAATCATCTGCTAATACATTCATACAGTATGATGTATTGTATCACATTTATTTCCAAAAGTAGGACCAAATGACAGCTAAAGAAGTTAGCACACAAAGGGGTAAATACAACTAGCAGGCACCAGTGAATTTCTGGCGTGACTGCCTAATGTTTTAAAGGGACAATCATTTCAAAGGCAAAAGCAAGTTAGTTTTGCCTTTGAGATTATTGCTATTTTAAAACATTGGCCAGACTCACTAGAAAATTGAACTATGCCGGGAAGCAATTTTGTGGTATAGGAGGAAATTACTAAGGAGTCTATGTTCTAAGCCTTAAAGAGAGATAAAGTGGATGGAGATAAAGAAACCAATCAGCTCCTGTCACTTTAACCAATCACCTTGTAGCCAGTATTTTTCAAAGTATATTCTATAAAATGACAGGTAGAAGCTGATTGGTTGCTTTGTGCAACTTCTCCACTTGTCCACTTTTGCTGCTGAAGGGGTCTACTTGGGTGATAACAGGGGTTGGCACATAGGCAAAGTATAGTGAGGGCACATTGAGGTTGAGTTGTGCTTACATGCACATATGCCTGCCTTCAGTGAGATCTCTTGCAACATATATAGGGCTGGTGCAAGTGTGCACTGATAATGATGTCAGCTCTGAAACCAAGCATATGGATGTATGCAATGTGAGTTCAATTGTGGCCAATCTGTGTGTAACTCTGAATCAGCATGTGTCATTTAGATAAGTCATACATGTGACAACTGCATTCCGCGTGCTTAATTAACAATGTATAAAATGCTACTGAAAACCATTGTTTGTTATAGTACCTTAGTTTATACTGAATCATCTGTATTGCCGTTGCCTGAAGGCACAGGAAAATCCATAATGTAATTATAAAGTTGTCTCCTAATTCTCACACTGTGAGCCAGCATTATCATATGACAAGTGTGCACAGAGAGCCGCTAGACATCAGCACTAATCAGAGTGGATAGCTCCTGGCACTAACCTGCACTACCAAGGTCTAATAACAACCACAATGACTCTTCCTGCAGTGATTATGAGCACAATGAATTGCTCACATATCTCTCCTAGTCCCAGATCTTCATTTGCAGTGAAGCAAACAATGACTGATTCATAATCCATTTCACCACATTTTCTATGCCCTGATACTTTATGGAGCAGCAACTAATCATTTTAATTAGTTTTTAGCATTGTTGATGTGATGGTTTGCCAAGTTTTCGCTGCTTATGTTTAGTACTATACTATCAGCAAATCAAACATGGTAGAATACATCTGGAAAAGAACATTAATTATGTGAGATAGCACAATGAACTATACATTTGGAGGTTATATGTAACTATTCATTTACGTTACCTTAGCTGACCCACAGCTAAAGTGGATTTAATGAGCACGTTGACTGATTGTGTGACATCCATACTGCCTCAGTGTATCCTGTTTTAAACATACTGACATTTTCACCTTCATTTATTTTTTTGCAACCTCTGACTGATATCATATATCATAGCAAGTCGTAAGTAAGTGGATAATTTCTTTCTACACCAAATATATGACATTTGGATTTATGAACCATGGGCCTGATTCAGAGCCGGACGCTATTTGTTGTTTTTTGGAAAACTACGCCCCCTGGCCGCTCGCATCCTACGTCATGTCCGCTATTTATTAGATTAATCGAGTACATTGACCAGCGTATGAACTGCTCGCTATTCTTGTGGTTGGTTTTTCCTACCACAATCTTGCGAGCAGTTCTGATTATAAAATAACCCAGTGACGTGGTCAATGACGCTGCTGTATTAATTATGCACACCCATAAAACACCCGTTTTGACCTTTAAGCACGCCTGCGTTCTGATCTCCACTCCCCGTTTTCAAGCACCTTCCCCTGTTACCACCCACATACGCCTCCTCCTGTCACTCAAAATAGCAGGCATTCGCTATTTAGCGAACAAACGATTTTTGTCCGCACTGACTGGTTCGCGCATGCCTATTACGATCCGTACGCATGCGCAGTTGTGCAAACATCGCTCGAAAAGAACGAGCGGCCGCTTACGAGCGGCTCTGAATCAGGCCCCATGTTTTATGTGACACAACAATCTTCTCACATGGGTTTGGCAGCAGCTATACATTACTGCTCTGTTCTGTTAGAAGAACATTCACCTGCCTCTAACTCTTGAGGTACCCATACACAGTGCGATATAGCAGCCGATCCGACGGATTGGTACGATATCGCTGCTATATCGTACCGTGTGGGTGCAAGATATCGGCAAGTGCGCACTCCCGTGGGATCGTATATCGCACCTCCAGATCTTACTGCAGGTTCACTTGATCTGGGGATGCGATGTGCGATCCCATGCAGCGCTATGCGGGTGGAGGAGGGGGTGCCGGCATATCGGCCGGTCGGCCACCCGATCGCTCCGTTTGTGGGGACTGCCCAATATGTCGGCCATCAGATTGCAAGTTGCATCGCAAGGTGCATATCGCACCGTGTATGGGGGCCTTTAGTCTGAGGCTGCCTCTTTGTCCATTTGCCCTCTTCACATCCCAATACTGTATAGGACAAACACTTGAGTGGATAATTACTGCATCCTACAATTGCAGCATAATCTCCTGACTCTTCCTCAATACATTCAGCTTTGTAAAATATATTTGTTTTACCTTATCACAAAAAAAGAAGAGAACAGGAAAAGAGGTAGGAAGGGAAAAGTCATCCGTGTCAGTTACTGTGTCACAGGGGCAGGAGGGGAAATGTGCTTGCTCTTATAACTTATCACAATTGGTAAATGACAATTTGTGTCATTCATGTACCCACAAGATTTCTTCAGGCAATAAAAACATTCCCAAAATAAGTTAAAACAGTTATAGTAGACTATTCCTACTGCTCCTTGTAATCTGGGACATCAGTCTGTATTTTGGGGAAAATAAATGTTGGTTCAGCACAGAAAATGGCTACTTTCACGCTGTGCAGTTGACAAGTACAATTATCTTACAAATGTTAGATATTCCTCTATCTAGATCTGGTTTATGTATGGTCAGCATAATCTGATTTCCTTACCATATATGATTAGGAGCCTTCTTTGTCATTTTAAATATTACTTAAGTTCAGGTATAAGGTAATATATAAATACTAAAGGTGCTAACAACTCTCACATTGTCCATGCCTTAATATATGTCAGATATTTGAGATTGTATTTATCTATTGCACAACTACATGTCAGATACCGAGGCATTGTATGATGTGCTAGAGAACAAAGAAATCTCTCCAAATGATGGTGTTTATCTCAAACGTATTCAGTTATGGCAAGCTCATGGGACTTATATTAATATAAATGATATTTCTAAGTGTTATTGGAATATAAGAATATATTTATAAAATAAGAAATATATATCATACAAGAATAGATAAACAAATTGTATTTAGGTCTGATGGTCCTTTTTAAGCTTTTATATGACAGTAATACACTTAGAACTGCATGGTGACTCAGTGTTTTGTATCTCATAGCTCTGGGGCACAATTGCGTATCTGTGTGTCATTTGTGTGTCCTCACCCCATCTGCAGGTTTTTGTGTGAGTGTGGGATTGTGTGTGTTGGAGTCCCCTCTGGTAGGTAAACTAGATTGTAAGCTCCACCATTATCATGCAGGGAACGATGTGGCTATTAACTTCCCTTATACTCTTGCTGCATCTTAATTTAATGTACCCTAATAAAAGTTATGTTTTAAAATAACCAAAAAACATAAAAAATTTTCTACTTTATTAAGTGTGCCCCCAAAAATAAGTTCTTTCTTTTTTCTATATCTAGCAGAAAAATTATTGTCTTTTGTTTAAACTAGTACCTTGACTCCTGGGGAGCACCGCCAACACCAAGCTATATAAGATCATTGTTGCTACTTTTATATATATATTTTTGTCTATGGTTGGTATTAAGACTTACATACTTCAAGTCCTGTACAGAATCACCCGCAACCCCTACATATATTGGTACTATATAAATACAATTATAGTACTAATAATTTATAGAGTTTTACAGATTATTTACTGAAGCATTTATTGCAGGAGGGTTTGTCATCCTCTTATACATTATATTTTCTTCTTTTTACAGGCATACAAGAAGGGACTCAGTGTACAAAGTGTAAAAATAACTGGGCACTGAAATTTTCAATCATATTTCTGTATATTCTTTGTGCCTTACTCACTATCACAGTGTCAATATTAGGATACAAAGGTATGTGCACTTATATAATTGTTTTGTATTGTAAATACTACTATATAGTATGATAGAAGTTATGTTAATTAGATTAAAAACAATGTCTTGTATTTGCATCTCATCTGCATGCAAACAGTTTCTCTGGCTTGTTCTGTCCCTCTGATTCAAGCTTAATATTCTACACCAGAAGCCCAGTATGATAAAGTGAAACACTGCTACCAGCTGATTTACATGATGTTCTGAAGGGCTGGTTTAATGTTAAGCTCCGCAGCTCTCATCATTTGGATAATTAATTCTAGTAACTGTGACCCAAGAACAGTTTTAAGCTTTACTTGATTGACTGTAGACATTCTAGAGTATTTCTAGGTAAAATGGTCATTGTAAATTATTTTAATGATTTTGGCTGCCATATTTAAAATGCCAATATTTTAAGAGGCAAAACTAGATTGGTTTTGCCTTTTATATTATTGGCATTTTAAATTTAGTGGCTAAATTGTCAAAATCTCGCGGCTGCCTGCAACTCGCAGGCTATTACATTTACCCCATAAAATATTTCCAAAGTTTACAGGATACAGACTATAATCTATTCAGTTCAGTCACCCAACAGACTGCAAGATAATACCCCAATATAGTCTTTATCCCTCCACAAGTGATACGAAGTTGCCGGCAGTGTCGGTACACATTCTGCACCTTGTGTGGCCATGAAAAAGAACGAAGAACAGAAGAATATACAGGGTCGGTGCAAGATTTGTCGGCGCCCTAGGCATAAGCTCTAGGCTAGTGTCGTCCCCCCCCTCTCTCTTACCGGAAAAGCTTGTCTCCATCTTTGCATCCCTTGCTGATAATGTATCTCTTCAGTAACCTCATACTTATTATTCCAGCTTTTTATAATTTAAAAAGAAATTATTTGATTGTGCTAAATTTGATCTCATGTTTGCCCAATATGTTTTTGTGCTAGGTGGCCTCTGTGGCGCCCCTCAGAGGCTGACGCCCTAGACAGCTGCCTAGATAGATTTCCTGCACAGTTAACCATTATAGACTTTGCTTATGGAAGGGGACTCCTGTAGGAATACTATTTGGTGGCGTAATTTAACCATCTATGACATAATAGGCCATTTCTTTTTATGGAGGAGAGGGAAATTGAATTGCGTCACTCTTTATTAGATTGTCTGGCAGAGGACTATCTGTTGTCCTGATCTACAGGCTGGGGACAGTTTCACTTAAACCCACAACTCTATATTGCAATCAAATTTAGTGGAGTTAGCAATTTGTTTTGCTACCAATAACCAATCTGCATCCTATTCTGATTAGGGTAGCTGTTCTCAGTGAACATCTCCCAATCCTGGAATGAGGGCATCTTGTGGCCAGACCAGTTATTGCAAGGCTCTAACTCACGATCACACTTTGGTACATTCAGAGAAACGTAACAAATACAATCCACACAACCTACACATACAACTTAGGCTCACACAGTTTAGCATATTGGGGACAGAGTTAGCGGAATAAAATGATGGTAATTTATCATGTCACAGTGAGGATTCATAACACTTTGTATCAGTGATGTTTGGACTACTGTAGAATTGGAGGGAATGGTATTAGTTCCACTGAGACTGCAAATGTGCACTTTGGCCCTGATTATTAGTTGCATGCAAATTCAAATGTAGTTGCATGTAGCAATTTTTAGCATACAGCACATGCGTTGCAGACTGCAAATACATCTTTGCAAACATACGCGCCATTCAGTGTCATAAGCATCTCAAAAATGTCTCTGTGGTCGCTAATTGGGTTTTTTGTATGGCAACTGGGTGGCCACAAAACAAACACTTGCAAGAGATCTGTGAGTAGGCATTGTGTATTCCACATTTAATCACATCTCTTGCACCAAGCATGGGGTAGGTGTAAGTGCTCATGATAATGATGACGACTCCTATCGCATATGTGCGGCAGTGTGATCGCATAGACTCTGCACGTGCGTATAGTTGCCTTATCATTGTGTGTATTTTCCATTCTCAGTTGCAGTTGTGCGACTCAGAATCAGTCCCTTTGTTAGTAAATAAACTCCACTAATGCCTTACTTCCTCACTAGGGAGTTTGGCAATATAAGCAAACAAAGTTATACAGATGTGTCCACATACATCTTACTTCCTTGCATGTTATAAAGCCCTTCTGGTCACGGCTGTGACACTGTAATGTTGCATTTCGCATGCAGAAACACCTACAGTCACACACAGAACATAGGCATGCCGAATATCAAATTAATCAGCAGAAGCTGCTTGTGTGTCCTATTCACATCGCTGTGCGAATAAGACGCCTAAAGGTAAAAAGTTGCACAAAAAGGTGCTCCGGATTTGCACACCACTCACGAGTTAAATTTAACATGACAAGTAGTGCACGGAGGTAAGATGTACAGTATTTTGAGTAGAGATACAAATGTACGTTGCAGACAGCTACAAAATCTAATCATTCGGGGCCCCTAGTGGAAAATATTATTTTTTTGTTACACTACTACATAAATGCATAAGGCTGAAAGCCAGCTTGTTTTATTCATACAGTGAGTCTTAACATGACTTCTAATATTCATAATAATTTATCAGACTAGGGACTAGAGGGTATATTTACTAACAGACAATTTTTTTTTTTTTAAGCATTAGTAAATGTGTAACTTAGCCCCAGTAACACAACATTGATGTTTATCGGTTTTAATTTTAAATCGATTTTTTATTTTAAATTGATCAAAACCGACCTTTAGTAAATATAACCCTAGGAGTACGGAATTCCTTATAATACACAATTTACACACAATCACAGCACATTGACATAAAAACAGAGAAAAAAACAGTGCACAGGCATCCACAATAATATAAATGGAGGAGCCCAGTGTATCTCCTCACAGCAGGGTGACCGTCACTGGCAGTAGCTACCATTGTTCAGCAACAGCTAAGTGATCATTACAATGTATGGATATGTCACTTTCTAGGTAACTTACAGAACAATCAGTGTACATCCAACCCTAGGCTGATTAACATCATCAGAGCAGCAGTTGCCCATGAACCTTATAACAGGGGTTATCTGGAAAATGAAATAACTGGTGTCTTGTTTTTTTTCCAGTTGTAGAAAAAATGGACGGTGTTTCAGATGATATGGAGAAGTCAAACATGGGTTACAGTAATAAAATCTCTGAAGTGGAGCAGAATTTGAAGAAATTAGGTAAACACAAACAAGGAATATTCCTTATTCTTATTCATTTATTTTTAAAGTCTATTAAAAATATTTATAGGCTCTATTAAAAAATGTGAAAAACAAGACACAGTCTACTTATTGCTTCATGTTGCAGAGCAGCAAATGTGAATTTAAAATGACAAGTGGTTATAGAAACAAAGCTTGGCAGCCACCTCTGAAAAAGTCACCTGTACAGTGCACGAGGTCCTGAAATGTACAAAAAGAGACATTGTGTGCCAAACATAGTGCATTAAACATGTAAAACCAAGGAATCTTTTTAGATAAATATATATGTACGTTCCAAAAGAATATGGTATATGCTCATCAAAATAAGATGGTTATTATCCTAACTGCACAAGAGTCATACACATACTCCTAATAAAATCACATACTCCTAATAAAATCACATACTCCTAATAGCAATTTCGCACTGAATATATTATACAGCTACATGTAAATTTAACCTAAGAATCAATTAAAATTTTTGATATACCATTGCTTCTTACATATCAGCACATTGGTCATTAAAGAGCTAGATCATATGTAAACGTAAGGTATAATGAGTTCCAATATATTAGATTTAGCAGGATCGCAAATATATATTTTCTGAAGTATATATATATTTTTATAATATAAATATATGTATATATATTTCTGAAAAATAAATATTACCAAACAACAGACATTAGTATTTTATTTTCATTTTACTCTGTGTGATACATGAATGCATTTAATTACAATTTAAGATGATAACCTATTAGTAAAGATAAATTTTCTTTAATACAGACATCACATAATTTTAATTCTCATTTTCTTTATACATGCATCATGCCACAAACAAGAAAACCAAGAGATATTTGCTAACTTCTAAACTATAGAGCAAGTATCACTAATAATAATAACAACTTGCCTCAAATTAAAGGTCTATTAGCTTTAATTATGATAATCATTAAATTCAAACACTCTCTATGTAGACATTGTAGGTCCAATTGTTCCTAATTTACTAATACCCCTTTCAGACATAAACCCGGCTTTAACTCGACTTGGACCCTGGACACTGAATACGGGTTGAAGCCAGGGTTTCAGTACTTATCCCCTTTTATACCTGGGTGATGGACCTGGGTTATTCCCGGGTTGTTACCCTTCACACCGGACCCGAGTCTTCCAGTGAGCTGCGTCTTTTGTCTAACAGTGGATGCTTGAAGATGATGTCATCCCCAAGTGCTACTGTGTCTGCCAATCAAGTCATTTTAGGCATGACCCGGATCATCAAAACCCAGGTCATGCCTTTCAGACATAAGCCGGCACTGACTCCCCCCCGCGGCTGTCCGTGCCCGGTGCCCGGCTTACCTTCGATCGGTAAGCCGGGTGTCGGGCTCCCGGGGTAGGTCTAATGTCAGGCATCGGGATTTTGACGCCGGTCGTTAGACACTTGCCGGGATTAGACAGTCGGGATGCCGACGGTCGGCATTTAGACCGTCGGCATCCTGACTGCAGCCCATAAAGCTGGGTACACAATATGGGGCCCATTTATCAACAATCACATTTGCAGTGCGATCTGGGCACGTTACTTCATAGACACCTAGGAGATATCTTCTGTGGTCTCTCCATAATACATCTCGGGGATATTAAATATTTAATGTATTGTAGAATATATCGTCCCAGTGCGGATCGGAATTATACATCCATGCACATCATATAGTGTGTACGCCTGATCCGTTGTTCCCCACGGTCGTTCATCGCATCATCCCATCTGCTGTCCTGTACGTCAGATGAGACGATGCAATGAATGATGCACCATCGCTTGGTGTATACGCAGTTTAAGAACTTCCCAAGAAATACAGTTTCCAAGTGAGACACTAATTAGCTCAGCTTCACGCTTATACAAAAGGTGTTTCAGACAAACTCACTCTAATGTAGTCAGCTGTGCACACCTTATATTTTTCTGAATGTGGTGCTTATCTACAATGTTGCAGATGGTTATCTAGAGTAATATTATCTTCTGCTTTTATTGTAACATGTTTTATATATTATTTTATGCAGATGTATTCGTGCTTTTATTAACAACAAGAGTTTAAACTGGGTCTTTATTCAATTACGTAGGTTTTATCACAAATAAATTTAGACATTTATGAAAAAAAGCCACTGTTACAATTACATTTGGATGATCTGTATAGCGGTTTGCCAATGATTTTTATTTTTGGATACAGTACGTAGTGTAACAAATATTATTAACAGCCAGAAACGATAATGTAGGATCTAATTTTGTGGATGGGATATTAAAATTAGCACAAAGAACAATAGATAGATATTTAAAGACATTACTAATTTTACAGGGAACACAAAGGTTATTTTTGTTGTACAAGTCATTTCTGCACTGAGGTAGTAATATTATTTTTCCACTAAAATGACTATTGTTTTTTATGCATAAAAATATCCAGAAACACATTATTATATTTGTTAGTTTCAAATGTTTGTACAAATGTAATGATAAAACCTAAAGGTTTCCAGACATGTAGTCTTTTGACAGTCATCAGTCACCAGACAAATTTAAATATAGAATCCAATTGTTCATACTGACTGCATAACGCTTGGATGTGTCCATTTTTTCCTCCGACTGTACGTGGATAAAGATCTGACACCACCTTATGGTTTAATACCATACAAGACAAGTATCATGTTAATGAGGCGTCAGTTGTACAGTAGCAAAGCCTTCCCACTGCTTTCCTGACCATTGACAGCTGCAAAAGTGTATTATTTAAAGTAGTCTGACAGCTTTTACTTGTTGTCAAACAAAGTTGTAACAATTTTATATTTTATACATATCTGTTCTGATCTTATCATATACATTTTGCAGATGACATAGCAGGAGAAAAATCAGTCAGCACCAACACAGAGCTTTCAAGCGTAAGATCAGATATCTTGGCCATTCGTCAGCAGCTACGTGAGATCACTGAAAAGAGTAGCAGAAACAAAGATGCTCTGGACAAACTGCAGGAAGCTGATGGCCTTCTAGACGCTAAACAAAACCAAATGAAAAGTACCTTAGACACTAACTCTCTAATGATTAACAGAGTCAATCAAACATTACAGGTATATAACAGTTATGTCTCCAGTTTACAACAAGACACCACCAGTCTGCAGACAAACCTTCAAAGCCAGATGCAGTCAAGCAGCATGATCACTATGAGCATAAGTAACTTAAACTTGACACAAACCCAGCAGAGAAATGTTCTAAGCACATTGCAGAGGTCTGTGGATGATACCAGCCAAGCTATCCAACGCATCAAGAATGAATTCGGGAGCACACAGCAAGCCTTTTTTCAAGCTAAAAAGGATACAGAACAGTTGAAGGAGAGAGTCCAGAGCCTACAAATTACTGCAGCAAATAATTCTGCTCTTGCTAAGGCCAACAATGAGAGTGTAGAAGACATGAACAACCAGCTCAGCACTGTTAGTAGCCAAATTGACAATATTACAGTTATTGCCCAGACAAATGAACAGAACCTGAAGGATCTACAGGATTATCACAAAGAATACGAGAGTAGGATAAATAACAAATTCAACTCTTTAGAAGAGCGTTTCCAGAAATTTGAGGAAGATATTGTAGGTATTATTAGTAACATTAGCCACACTGCCCATCACCTAAGGACGCTGACTACCAATCTCAATGATGTAAGGACAACTTGCACCGAGACGCTGAGTAAGCACTCAGAGGATTTATTGCAGTTGAATAACTCTCTCACCAATATTCAGCTGGACACTTCTTCTCTTAGGAGTCAACAGGATACAATGAAACAAAGGTTAGATAACGAAGTAGCCAATTTATCAATTATTATGGAAGAAATGAAGGTGGTGGATTCAAAACATGGACAACTGATTAAAAATTTCACAATATTGCAAGGTAAGATATATGCCCCAGTGGCAAGTCAATTTATGCATGTATTTGCTAGTGGATTATGGGCCCAATTCAGAGCCGCTCGCTGCTGGCGGCCACTGGCAGGGAATGTGGGCGTATGTTTTTTTTTTTTTCCTTCAGCCGCTCACAAAGCTGTGGGAGACCACCCACAGTTTGTGTAAGCGGCCAGGAGACCGTCGCGATAATCGCAACCATCGGCCTTGGGACAAGACCCTGGGGTAGGGTCTAGCTGCCGCAAGGCCGAGTGGACTCCCTGCTCTAACAGAGCAGGAAGTCCACTACTGACATCAGTAGAGATGTCAGTTAGTCTGCCCTACATCTGCATCTGTCTATTGATTTAACCATGTGATCTCGCAGAACCTGTTCTGCACATGCACAGAGCGGGTACTGTGCATGCACAGATTCCTGATAATCGGTAATCTTCGTGAATATCCAAAACTGAGTCCTCCACTGAATCTGGCCAAGAAACAGGAATAATAATAAACTAACTGCATTGCACAACTTTACTATACTTTACTATACTCTATATAATAAAATTAAATGCTGATAAGAAACTAGACGGATGGGGGGGGGGAGAGATGGAGTTAGAGGTGGAGAAAGAGGAGGAGAAAACAGTGGTGTGAGTGACAGAGAGAGAGGAAAAAACCTGGGCCAGGGACAACATCTAGTATAAGATATAAAACACATTTTCTTATGAATCTGAAGCAGAACAAAAATGTCAAGAATTGTGGCATAGGCCCATGACAGCAATAAGGTCTTCATTTCAGGATGCGTGAACCAGGGCAAATGCAAAAAGCCAGTAGCCACTAATAATACTTCATGCTGTTTCCACGCATCTGACATAATGTACCCTTTTTAGCTTATTTTTCTTTTTTAAGTAAAAAAAAAGTTTCATCGTGATATCATTTTAAAAAATGATAAACAAAAGGCTTATTGAACAACTAAAACAATTTTTTATACATTTTACATACCTTCCATCATGGTAGCTTTCAATAAGAAGGGTGTAATGTATGGTTAGTATAATAAAATTGTACTTGTTAATTTAAAAACAATTTAAATGTAAAAACTGTAAAACATTCTTATTTGGTTTCACTACATTTACTTTGTTTTATAAATACATTAGTAAATAATTTATATGGTAATTTTTTTCAGGACCACCAGGTCCTAGAGGATCCAAAGGTGAGAGAGGGCCCCCAGGTCCCCAGGGGCCCATGGGATCAAAGGGACAGACTGGAGAAAAAGGAGAACAAGGGCCAACAGGACCAGCTGGAGAAAAAGGGCCCCCTGGACCAACTGGCCCTCAAGGAGAAAAAGGTTCAAAAGGCTCAAGAGGGTCAACAGGAAATAAGGGTCAAAGGGGATCACCTGGAAAAAGTGGCGAGCCAGGGCCTAAAGGAGAGCCTGGTTTAGCAGGACTACCTGGACTTACTGGATCACCTGGGCCGACTGGGCCTCCAGGCCCACAAGGTGTTAACGGAGTCATAGGTGAACCTGGTGTTTCCGGCATTAGAGGAGCACCTGGCCCACCGGGCATACCTGGATTACCTGGTTTGCAAGGTCCTAGAGGACCACCTGGACCTCCTGGAGACGTTGTACGATCTTTATCACTGCATGATGATATCACACCAGAATTCACAATGAATCCTTCAGTGTCTGGTAAGAAAAAAATATTTGTATTTCTACTTAGTATATTGCTTTCTAACACTGGGTCTCATTCAGACCCGCTCGCGAGCGCAGGATGGTACCCAAATGCGCATTCGCACGACGGAGGGAGCTCCGTCGTGCGCATGCGCGAGACCCGGATAGCGACAGCCAAGCTGTCGCTCCGGGTCTCGCACCAAAGGGGACGTGCTGTCGATGGTGATTGACAGCACGCCCCCTTTGGGGGGCATGCTGGGGGCGTGGCTGCCAGACGGAGGCGTTCCCATGGGAACGCCTTCCGTCTGGGTCCGGCCCCACTGACATCACTAGTGATGTCAGTGGGAGTGATTTTGGCTCTGATAGAGCCAAAATCACTCCAGGGCTTGCAGCAGCGAGACCCTACCGCAGGGTCTCGTCGCAAGCCCGATGGTCGCGATGGTCTTGACCATCGCGACCATCATCATGGACGCTCGCATAAGCTGTGGGTGGTAACCCACAGCTATGCGAGCATCCAAAAGGCCGCTCCAAATTTAAATAGGACGGCCCTGATTCAGAGCGAGTGCTCTGGTCAGAGAGTCCGGTTCTGAATCAGGGTCACTGTTACACGCACTAAAACAAAGTGTAAAATGAAATGGTGCTAATATGAGAAAACAAGCAAAATAATGTGTTTGACCACTATTAATAAATACCACAAAACCCACAAATGGACTGCGCTGAGGATCGACAACCAATAATAAATGTTTACTTATGTTTGATTGATAGAATTAGCAATAGGCTACAATAGGCTTCCTTAGTATCACTTATTTATTTAATTAAACTAATATTAAAGTACAACATACGAACAGCATAATATATTCAAGATATAATATATTTTCAAGATTTTGAAAAAAAACCCAGTTGTGGAGCGAAACTTTGTTTCAATTTTTGGATCATCACAGCACAGGAAATTTTGCATCTTATTGGATATTGTGCCTTATTAGCTATTGAGCACCCAGTGCATATGTGGTTACAGCCCTATACAAAGACTATAGCAATATCAAGGCTGGTTCACCACGCCCCCAACTACCTGTCAACAGAGACAAGCCATTGGCGGTGAGACTGCAAGCCACGCATTGCAGCAGGGTTTGAAGACGGAGGTGCACGGTTCGTTCCCCGCTATACGGAGGTAACTGTCTTACACCACGACCGCATTTTGTCTTGTGAGCAGTAACATATACACTACCAGACTCCGTAAGTGAATGGGGAATTATGCGATGTGACTATGTTGCACTGATCAAACAATAGCCCATATCCACAGGCATTGTAATCAAGGCACATCCAGGTGTTATATCCATTTCACTCGAATCATCTAACAATAATGGCTTTGAGCGATTAGTGACTGTGTATTTGCCATTTTATTATTGCTGGACACGAGGGAGCATCAACCTTCACTTGTGGACTATTCCCATTATATGGGTGAACAACTAAACACTAATGGTGCATACACTCGGTCAGATTTTCCTTCAGATTTGTACAATAACGATTTTAAAAATCGTTCAATCGTTCACATCTGAAAGAAAACGATGCGCGTTCCCGTTTGTCAGATAATGATATCTGACATCTGATGTGTTTGCAGTCAGATTTGGTCGATTTTCATTCATTTTAATACTGTCAAAAATCGTTCGTAGCTCATGAAATCGTTGGTAAAATCGTTCAAATCATTCATAGTTCATCGTTCGTAGTTCATCGTTCGTCTGACAGATCTGACCGTGTGTATGCACCATGAATTATACAATCTTTACAAGCTTGCAGACATCGAGTGGATACTTATAGGATTATATCTCTCTTAAAGTGACCTTGTTTCTATTTTTTAGTAATTTTTAATTTCATTATTCAATTGTGAATACTAATATGAGAGATATTTATCTGTTCCTGATGTGATGATATATCTTGAATATATTATGCTGTTCGTATGTTGTACTTTAATATTATTTGATTGAAATACATAAGTGATAGTGAGGAAGCCTTTTGTAGCCTATTGCTAATTCTATCAATCATACATAAGTATACATTTATTATTGGTTGTTGATCCTCAGCGCAGTCCATTTGTGGGTTTTGTGGTATAGATAGTTTTAGACCAGATGAGCTACTGGTCGATGGACTAGCAGCAGTGGATAATATATTTTATTTATATTTACTTAGAGCGCCAGGACTTTTGGACTCACAGCCTTCTGACTGATTGAGCCCAAGCCTCTCATTTTCCCACTAATAATGAATAGCACCCTTTCTGGTAACATCCTGGGGGGGAATGTTACATTTTTATAGTAAGTTTTATTTACTGTTAATTAGGGTAAAAATAAATCTTTAGGAATGGCAGGTTGACTGTAGATTTCCTTGTGCAACTTTAACTAACATAATTTAATAGTTTTTTTGTTATTCCTTCCCAATTGTCACTAAAGTCTTACCATAATTTAGACTAGTGATGGGCTACAAGTGGCCCTGGGGCCCCAGATCCTTCCTGCTTTGTTGTCATATTTGTTGTAGCTTGCAATGCTTATTTAAAAGGCCTGCTGTAACTTATTTTTCATTTAGTAAATGTATACATTCAGTTTACTACAGAGATTAAGAATAACATGGAGTCCTTTTGGAGGTTAGTGGCAGGGGCGTTTTAAGGGGATATGTTCAGGATCCCGACAGAGGGGATTCCGGCGTTCACAATGCCTGAATTGTCCTGACTGCCGGGATCCCGAAGGTAAGTACCGGGGGGAGGGGGAGGGTTAGGCACTAGGGGGAGGGTTAGAGTTGGGTTTAGGTTGCAGGGGGGGGGAGGGTAGATGTAGGCACTAAGGGGAAGGTTAGGGTTAGGCCAGGATCCGGAGCACCGGCATCCCGTACTCAACCCGTTTTAAGAGATTAGGATGTCCGTGTGCAGACTCTCCCCTCCGGCAGTACAGTAGATTCTGGCTGTGTGCATCGGATACATCTGGGAATTAGGATTATGGGCAGGGCATTGAGGCAGATATGACCTAATGCCTGCAGACAGAAGTCCAAGGTCAGAGCTCATTGTTAGGATAGGTGACATTCCTAAACAAATTCAGATACTGTAATCCAGTTACGCTACAGAAAATAGAAACTAGGATCTTAAATATTAGAACTAGGGACCTAGCACACAGGCTTAGGGACACATCCTATGAACAACTAGCCTGCCAGTAAGCAGGAAGATCAGGGTCAGGCTGTACTGTACACAGTGATGAGAGGAAGCTCGGGGCAAATTGTGGCCCTGATTCAGCAAGGAATGCACAGGAGAGAATGCACGTACTTGGCCTATGTTTTTGCTCTGCGCATATGTATGCATCGCACTGCGCATGTGCGAACTTGCCAGTGCTGGATTATAGTACGCAGGCCCTTCCGAAACAGATTGACAGGAAGTGCCGTTTGTGAGGGATGACGGAGGGTGGTCAGGCGAACACAGGCGTTATAATGCCGTTATAGGGTCATACATAATTAAGAAAGTGCGATGGCATACACAGCTATACTGTAAACTGTACACAGGAAGCGGCCAAATTCCTGTGTCAGGTCAACCACTATTATGCTAATGGATCCGATGTTACCGATGTTTACGCTATCTTGCGTGCTGATCAGGCTATGAGTAAAGGGAGATGGGCAAATTGTATGGGGCTCGGCGTCTGCATCTTGTACTGCGGTCTCTGTGCCTATGCATTGATTAGCATATTCTCGCAGCAGAGCGGTGCGTGTGTCTGCATCCGTGCGTTCCTTGCTGAATCAGGCCCTGTGACAGTTCCCATGATGTCTGTTAAAAAAAAGTAATTTATGGACCATGGCAGCTTTCTATCTCCTCCTAAATAGGCAGATGTGTCCCCAAAATATCATTCTGTCTGTGGTGACCCCTGCCTAGACATTTATGAAGTCCTAAATAATACATTGCCCCAATTTGCTAAATATCTAATAAATCATCTGTTTTATTTATTTGCAAAATGCTGCATATAAGGCATAAAAACTTCTATGTATATAACATTGTATCTTCATTTTAGGTTGCCCATATGAGTGGAGGAATTTCACTGACAAATGTTACTATTTCTCAAGTGGAAAGGATATATATGACGATGCAAAGCTTTTCTGTGAAGAAAAAGGGGCTATGTTGGTTGTCATAGAAAGCAAAGAAGAACAAGTAAGATTCATGGTGGGAAGGGGAGTAATTGGGCAGATATGCTATATATAGCACCGTGACACAGCTGTAAACTCCATCACAATACTTGTTGGTATAGGAAGTAAGAGCCAGCAGGAGGGCGGCTGAAATAACACCTCATGCTGAAATCTAACCTTAAGTCATGTTTTAGTTCTCAAGGAGCTTCTTCATGACAACATTAACAGAGATTTTTTATTTAACTTTATACCCTCCGGCCCCATTTGCTAATAATAAAACTTGCATCATTTCAGTTCATTTGTGCTGCATCTTTCGGCCATGGACATTCATTTAAAAATGTTAAGCAAACATTCTTACATCTTATTATTAAATATACTTTTATGCTGATTGTCCAAACATATTGTAAGCAAATGAACCTACATACGTACATACACAATTTTTGACACTTACTTAGCACTACATTATTCCCTGACTGCAGTGTAAGTTCTGCTGTAAAATGAATTAAGCACATAGGTGCTCTGTGTATCAGGGCAATGAAGGAAAGAACAGCGCATTCTGAAACTATAACGGTTATACGCAGCCGGACGATGGGGGCATTGCTGCAGTCTGGGAGGAGAGAGGGCAAACATATATAGCAATGATATTATTACCATGCTGCCTTCCTTTCTCCTTTCGCTGAAATCCCCCATTTTGGAGCAGAGCTGCATTATATGTAATAACTCATTATCACATATAGCCGGAGTTGGCTGTGATACAGATGTGTCCTCATACACTATTGCTGCAGTCGCACTAAACAGCCCCTCTCAGCACAACAGGTCCCATGCAACTCAGGTGTCTTTTTTTGTGTATTTTGCACCTGAAAATGCGTCTAATGGTGCGTACACACGTAGCGATTTAAAAGGCAGATTTGAACGATATCGATATCGTTATCTTTCAAATCTTTCTTTTAAATGGTCACTACCAACTTACCTTCAACCAGCGATGCGCGGCCACATATGGATGATAGAGATATCGTCCATCTGCCATGCATGCCAGTCAACTTGCTCGATATCGAGCAAGTTACTATAGGGACCCGCGATAGTTGATCATGGGTCGCTAAAGCCGTCGGTAAGTAGTTGGTATGCTGGATGTTCGATATTGATCATCCAGTATACCAGAGAGGGTGCATGATATCGCATCAGATCACTACATGTGTACGCACCATTAGTCGTGATGTGACTATGACGCACCAGGAGACTGTGCTGATTGATTTCATATGTGACACTTGTATATCTGTGTACGATGCAGCGGCCACAGCGTTTTTCACGTCAATTTCCATTGTGCTTTGTATACAGACTGAGTCACATACAGATATACAAGTGTCGATTATCAAATTAAACAGTGGCATCTCCTGTTGCATCCTAGTCGTATCATATTGCGACTAAGATGCATTTTCGTGCAAAAATCATGCCCGGCGATAGCAGAGTCACATGGGACCTGGCGGCTCACTCGCACCAGGTGTCTCGCACCCCACGGTGTATTGAGGCTAGATCTATGGGGACACATCTGTGTAACACTGATCCGCTCCATAACCGGTCACTTATAGTCTGTATACATAGGTTCACTAAGACCATAGGGTCTGAGAGCAAGAATAGGGTTACTCAGGAGACTGATAATCGAAGGTTCTGAGACCGATGCTGCATCTTTGTATGCAGAAGCTTGAATTTGCAACGCTGCAGGTGGGCATCTCAATACATTCCTCGGCATCTGCTACATTTGCATATTTTCGCACAGAAGCTCTATACGGGATGGTAGCTGCAATGGTATTCGATTACATGCTGCCAAGGCTCACCATTGTGACCATCGGTCTCGATGGCAGCAGCCCCGGTCAGGCTGAGTAAGCTTCAGGTTACTTAGGCTAGTACCCTGGGATTCCAATAAACCTGCATCCACCAACGCGGACCCTGGCCTCGTCACTCCTGGAAAACAGGGGCGACATGCCCCCATTTCTGGGAATGCTGCTCAGGCACCCCCCGCTCCACCACCCAAACGGGCTGCGGCTTGGGAGATCTGTGTGTGAGATAACAGGACCCCTTCTGCACATGTGCAGAATGGGTCCTCTGTGTGCGCACCTTTCCAATAATCTGAAAAACTGCGTTTATAACCACAATAGCGTCTGGGCGTGAATCAGGCCCATTTTTAGCTATGCTCAGGGTATGAGATGAGATGCACTAAAGAATGTGCTCTTAACATTCTATTAAAGCAAGGACAAATGACAAGTGTATGCTTTTTGTTTAAAAAGAATACGGGGTGAATTTACCCCGTATACTGTAGAGCGGCCGCTAATTGACTGCGGATCCTAACAGTTCCCACATGGGCTGGTCAGTAAGTCTGGAGCCGAAGCCAATCAGCGGCCGCTCTACAGTTAGCAGCAGCTGAATGGCTGCTGGCTCCTGACAGTTCACACTGAGCAGTCAGGAGCCGGTTAGCGTTGTATGTGGTCACACACATACACCGCTAATGTAAAGTGTCTGGAGGAGTCACTCAGTTTGTTTTTTTGCCAAGACCCAGGGATGCTACGGAGAGCGGCGCCAGGGTGTAGGTGAGTATGGGATCTTTATTCCAGGTACTCCCATTGGATTCTACGGGAGAAGCGGATGTGAACATCTGGCAGCAAGTAAGTATGTGTGAGTGGGATAGGTGTATGTATTAAAGTTCTACTGTATACGGTGTGTGTGTACCGTGTTTTTTTAACTATTTATTTTACAGTGGGGCTATGGGTGCCGGCCACCTGCTGGCACTTGTAGTTCCACAAGTGCCAAAGGGCAGGCATGCTGGCACCTGTAGTTCCACTGTACAATACTATAGTTTTTAACTATTTTCACCATTATTATCCTGTACCCACAGCCTAGGGGTGCAGGGAAGAGCCCCGGGCTTCAGACTAAGCCTGGGGGTTCGGGAGAGGGGGGACCCCTTCTTGGGGGGTCCCCATCTCCCCTGAGATCCCCTGCTTGGGCTGACCAGCTTGGGGTGTTAAAGCTTTGGCCCTGGAGACCCGGTGATAGGGTCTCCTGGCTGTGGCATTACACCCCGGTCGGTTTGAGCCCGGTGCTGGTTTTAGCTATACGGGGATCCCTATGCTTTGGGGGGGACCCTACATCATTTTTTAAAAGATTTAACCCTTTTTAGACTATTTACAGACAGAAACATACATGGATCACACTGATCTGTGTATGTTTCTGCCAAACTCGCAGCTCACAGGCAGGTGAATTGATTTCACAAATTTTTACATTGTCCGTATTGTCCGTTCTCATTTGAGTTTAAAAACTCTCATCTTGTTAAATTCCCGAATCCTATCTTCACTAGTGAAACGTTACTCAAGTTTGGCCCATGGTGAAGTGAAGAGTGGCCCTGATTCAGAGCCGGATGCTCTGACAGAGCGCTCGCTCTGAATCAGGACCGTCCTGCTTGTTTTTCAGAGCGGCCTCCTGGCCGCTCGCATAGCTGTGGCCGAAAGCACTCCCACTGATAGAGCGAAAGCACTCCCACTCCCACTGACATCACTTGTGATGTAAGTGGGGCCAGCCCCAGACGATAGGCGTTTCCATGGGAACGCCTCCGTCTGGGCAGCCACGCCCCCGGCCCACCCACCAAAGGGGGCGTACTGTCACTCAACATTGACAGCACGCCCCCTTTGGTACGAGACCCGGAGCGACGGATTGCCCGTCGCTATCCGGGTCTCGCGCACGACGGAGACGGCTCCGTCGTGCGCATGCGCACTGGGCCACCATCGACCTGCTTGCAAGCGCATAGCGCTCGCGAGCGGGTCTGAATCAGGCCCAGAGTTTGCTAACTCTCCAGAATTTTCCCGTAGCAAAGGAGATTTCTCTCCCGAGTTTGTCATTAGTAAATTTGCGAGTGGAAAAAAATGCCCAAACTCTCCAGAGAATGCTAACTCGACCAAACTCAAATCTTAGTAAATTCACTCCTAAGTTTCACTACTGCACTAAAGCCGTGTATCCACTTGCCGATCAAACAGAGCGATTGAACGATAATGACATCATTATTGTACAATCGCTCATTAATTGTGCATGAATCGGGCTTGAAAATGTTGGAAACGACCAGCAATAGGCACTCCCGCTGGTAGTTTTCTACACGCATCGCCCGAAAATGCCAGTTAATCTGCCGAAAACGACAGATTGGGTAAGTTCGGGGATGAGGGAGGGTGCCTGCACTGTACGACATATTGTTCAGTGTGGGCACCTACAGGATGAGGAACGACTGAATGATTACGATGTCGTAATCGTTCAAACATTCCTCAGTCGGCAAATGGATACGCGTGCTCCTGCTGATCGTTTTCTACATCACTCATCGCCCGAACATGCCGGTCAATCTGCCGAAAACGACAGATTGGGTAAGTTCAGGGATGAGGGAGGGTGCCTGCACTTAATGACATATCGCTCAGTGTGGGCGCTTACAGGTTGAGGAACGACGGAACGATTACGATGAGTGGATATGCGGCTTAAGAGTTAACTGATTTGCTGCTACATTTATGTCAAAATGTAAAATAAATATTCTAGGATATTTGCCAAAATCTAGAGTGCATTTAAGGGCCAATTCAATCATGTGCGAGTTTGCGAATACGAGTTTGTTTCATGAAGCTCGCAACCTTCGCAGTAATGCGTGCACCCGGGAAACACGCAATCCACTTAGAAATGCCAATTTGCGTTACTCACAATTAAGTTGAGTGAATTTTGTGCAAAAAGCGACCTTGGAAAAGAGCATGAAAAAGGGGGGAAACCGTCCTGGATCCCAAAAAAGTGGAAACTATGGGCCTGATTCAGAGTTGGGGATAGAGGCCCTGATTCAGAGCCGGACGCTCTGACAGAGCGCTCGCTCTGAATCAGGGCGTCTTTTTTTTTTTTTATGGAGCGGCCTCCTGGACGCTCGCATTGCTGTGGGTTACCACAGCGCTTGCGACCGGGTCTGAATCAGGCCCAGAGAGCGATATCTCTCTCAACTGATCATCTTGGTGAAACCATGCTGCACTGCAGGTGGAACAGATTTAAAATGTGCAGAGAGATTTAGATTTGGGAGGGAGGTGTCCAAACTGACATCTAAAGTGCAGTGTAATAATAAAGCTGTGCAGTATTTGTGGGCTACATGTAAAAGCAGCCAGTATTTACCCTACATGCAAAACAAAAATTATGTATTTACACCCCTTGCATTGCAACATGGTTTGTCCAGGTACACAGTTAAGTGTTATCTCTCTCTCTGGGCCTGATTCAGACCCACTCGCAAGCGCATTGCGCTCGCAGGAGGGTTGATGGCGGTCCAGTGCGCACGCGCGAGCCCCGTATCGAGTGCAAAAAGCGCTTGCTCCGGGACTCACTACAAAAAGGGCAGCTGTCAATGTTGATCGACAACTCGCCCCGTTTTGTAGGCATGGCCGGGGGTGGCTTCACAAACGGAGGCATTCCCAAGCGAAAGCCTGCCGTTTGTGGGCGGCCCCACTGACATCATCAGTGATGTCAGTGAGAGAGCTTCCGGCTCTATTTGAGCCAGAAGCTCTCTGGGGCTTGCGGCCACGAGACCCTACCACAAGGGTCTTTTCGCAAGCCCTTCTCATTTACATCTACACATACCTGTCCCTTATCATTCACATCTCCACATACCCGTCAGTTATCATTTACACCTCCACATACCTGTCCCTTATCATTTACATCTCCACATACCTGTCCCACATCATTTACACCTCCACATACCTGTCTCATCGTTTACATTCCCACATACCCGTCAGTTATCATTTACACCTCCACATACCTGTCCCTTATCATTTACACCACCACCTACCTGTTCCACATAATTTACACCTCCACATACCCATCCCACATAATTTACATCTCCACATACCCATCCCACATAATTGACACCTCCACATACCCATCCCACATAATTGACACCTCCACATACCTGTCCCACATCATTTACATCTCCGCATACCCATCCCACATAATTGACACCTCCACATACCCATCCCACATAATTGACACCTCCACATACCTGTCCCACATCATTTACATCTCCGCATACCCATCCCACATAATTTACACCTCCACATACATGTCCCACATCATTTACATCTCCACATACCTGTCCCACATCATTTACATCTCCGCATACCCATCCCACATAATTTACACCTCCACATACATGTCCCACATCATTTACATCTCCACATACCTGACCCACATCATTTACACCTCCACATACCAGCCCCACATCATTTACACCTCCACATACCTGTCCCTTATCATTTAACCCACTATTGAGCTTTTTAGAAAAATTCACCTGACAACTTGCATAATTATTCATTAGGAGGGGTGTACCAGAGGTTCTGCACTATGGGCCTGAACCCGGATGTAAAGTGATCGCATTAGTGATCTCTTCTAACATATCTCAGGGACAGGCTCCTATCAAAAACCCCTATCCATGTGTAACACCCCCAATTTGGTGGGATGTCAGTGAGTGGATTGTACCTGCTTTTCTTCTGGAACCTGCTTGGGCATAGATCAGTGCAGTTCCTCTTTCAGGCTCCTCCTATCACAACAGAGAGACAGGAGACCCCCAAGAACCCAGCAGAGTAAACACACTTTGGGGAAAGTGACATTAATTTTTATTATGCTAAGACACTTAGTCACGCTTGTACTGGTCGGAGTAAAGGTAAAGTATGCAAGGATACGACAATACCAAAAATATATACAGTTACTTGAATTAACTTATGATCACTTTCCAAAGCTCACTATAACTTGCTCAATATGACATTTATAATACCTGTTTCACTTTTGCTATTACTAACTGGCAATGAATAATTGTAGTTTAACTTATCAGTAACACTAAGCGCATTACAATACAATGTCTCTGAGTATAATTACACCGAACTGCTCTGGTGTAAGGTCTTACTGCAAATTGCCAATAAGGAGCACAATGTCCCCCTCTGTGTGTCCTTGAGGTATTGTCACTTAATCTTCCCTGTACAGGCTCTCGTCGGTGCACATAAATACAAACGAGGTGCAGGTAATCGCTGTATACTGAGATGCAGGGGTGCTGTCCCTGTAACTGTGGTCACTTAGAATAAATACTGTGGTACAGTGGTGTTAGCAGTATGATTAGGTCTCCCTCACTGCAATGGGTACAATATAGCTTGCTGCTGTACCTGGATAGCTGTCACTGATGCAGAAGGTACACTGACACACTGCAATAGTTCTGTCCTGCACTTGTGTGCACTGGGATTGTCCTTGTTGCAGAAACAATCAGCTCTTGAGCTCTTCTCTATGTGGTCACTCAGTGTCAGTGCTTGCATTGGTTACTCACTGTGTCCCTCTGCAGCAATAGCAGGCTCTCTGGTGCTGACAGTTACAATTGTCAGACTCTGTAGGAGGCTCTTTCCTCTGTCTGCTCTCAGCATGGGCCAGTCTGTCTCTGAGGATCCTCACAGGCAGTGCAGCTCCTACCACTACTGCAGCTTTCCTCAGACACCATGTGTGCCCAGAAACTCAACCTCTGCTCACAGTGTGCTGCTCCTCTCCCAGTCTTGTGCAGGACTCCCTGGGCTTCTCTAGCTCCACCCCCAACAGCCTCTCTCTAGTTTCCCTCCTTAAGGCTGGCAGAACCATCTCCAGGGGATCAGCAGGGTCCCAACTCCTGGCCATTAACCCCTTCCATGCTGGAGAAAACACTGCAGGTTTGGGGGTATCACACATGCATCTCATTTTTGTTACATGCCGG
Source organism: Taudactylus pleione (assembly GCA_031769625.1). Classification (NCBI taxonomy): domain Eukaryota; kingdom Metazoa; phylum Chordata; class Amphibia; order Anura; family Myobatrachidae; genus Taudactylus; species Taudactylus pleione. Next base: position 26,875,689 of record JAUIMM010000092.1, on the reverse strand, counting down.
CGATCCTTAATTTCTCATGCCATCATAACTGACGATAAGAAATTATAATTAGAGTGACTAATTCCAGATAATAAATACGGTATGCCCCTAAATGTATACATTGCCTACACGCATGGCCAGATGGGCCAGGCCAGGCACTCTGCTCAGCTGTTATGCAGATAGACCAAGTGTGCTGGAAGGCCACGCCCCCGTGACTCGCAGCACTCTTTGTGAGGCGTGGCCACATCCCCGTGAGGCGTGGCCATGTCCATTATTTTTGCACACTTGCAATCTTCTACGCAATCGGTCACTGTTTTGTGAGCTCCCTTTTACCTAGGAAATTCATGACTATCATGCCAATATGTTGGAACTATGGGCCTGATTCAGACCCACTCGCGAGCGGCTGTACGCTCGCAAGTGGGTCGATGGTCTGCACTGAGCATGCGCACGACGGAGGGAGCTCCGTCGTGCGCATGCGCCAGACACGACGAGCGAAGGACTTTCCTTCGCTCGTTGTGTCCGATCAAAGGGGGCGTGCTGTCAATGTTGATTGACAGCACGCCCCCTTTGGTGGGCGTGCCGGGGGCGTGCCTCCCTGACGGGGGCGTTCCCACGGGAACGCCTCCCGTCAGAAGCCGGCCCACTGACATCACTAGTGATGTCAGTGGGAGTGATTTTGGCTCTGATAGAGCCAAAATCACTCCGGAGCTTGCGGTTGAAAACCTCAACCGCAGGCTCCGGCTCGCAATTTCGATGGTCGCGATGGTCACGACCATCGCGGCCATCAAAATGCACGCTCGTATAGCCTGTGGGTGGTGACCCACAGCTATACGAGCGTCCAGGAGGACGCTCCATGAAAAAGGAGCCCGGCCCTCATGCAGAGCGTGCGCTCTGCTCAGAGCGTACGGCTCTGAATGAGGGCCAATGCTCATATATTATGATTATTTATGACTATGCCAATTGTTTTTCCTCATAGCAATATATTAAGAAACAATCAAGTGGGAAAGGAAATTTCTGGATTGGACTCTCTGATAAGGAGGAAGAAAATGTCTGGCGGTGGCTGGATGGTACTATACCAATATTCACGTATGTATTGGATCTCAAGGAAATGTGTTAAACCTATGATGATTAAATGGCACAGATCTCTGCATTGCCCCTACTTGCATTCGCTCTATTCTGGAGCATGTGCAGTGTCCATACAGATGTATGTACAACTCTGCGTCAGCCCCATGTGTATTAATAATATGGTACTAAATAATCTACAAGCACAGAAATGGCTCTGTTACCTCCCCAATGCCAGATAAGACAAACGTCACTAGACAGGACTTGTACCAAATACAGATGTATCCTCATATACCTACACGTTGCAGGCAAGCATGCTTATTGATAAGGGCATGATAACGCCCCAAACTTTGCTGTTAATCTAGGCAATTATGCTCTAATAAACATTTATGTGTGCTTCTGGCTCCGGGATCTCTATATATAACCTTTGCTGGTACCCAACCCAATACAATTGCAGTTTGGAATGCACAACCTTCTACAGCAGGGCACACTGGTATCTATGTACTAAGCCTTGGAGAGAGATAAACTGGATGGAGATAAAGTACCAACCAATCAGCTTCTAATTGTCACTTTACAGGCTGTATTTGAAAAATGTTAGTTAGGAGCTGATTTGTTGATACTTTATCTCTCTCCAAGGCTTAGTACACAGACCCCATTGTCTGGTCCTCTTCCTGCTGCTTCTCTTACACAGACAGTAGAAGAGCTGGAGTCCTTGCAATGGCTGACTTAATATAGTGCTTCCCAATCACTAAAAGATGGAAGCACATCATGCAGTGATGAGGTTAGTGGTGGGGAGAGGAAAAGACACCACTATCACATGGCCCTCCTGACTCATGACCTGTGTGTATCATGGGCAAACGCAAGACTTCTAGAAGGGGGTTTGGAATGTTTGAACAAAGCATGACCAGCCAGTTCTGAATGTGTGACAAGCACATAACAAGCATTGGCACAATTCTAGCCCATTCTATTCTCTTTCATAATACTTACTGTCTGTGGATTGCTTCTCATGCTTCACCTCATTACAGAGAAATGGTTACCATAGCTCCCAACTGACCATGATGTAGGGACAACATCCTGTCATTGCAGGACTAAGTTAAACAATACTGTCCCTGGGCCTGATTCAGAGATGTTCGCTGAGGCACAGCCGCTGTGTCTTTGTAATCACGCTGCAGAGGCTAGAAAATCTGCATTGGAATACGCAGATCCGGCCTCCGCATGCCTTGGAAACTGGGCTGACACGCCCCCATTTTCAAGAACACAGCCAGTCACCACGCCCACCCCCAAATGGCCGCAGCACCCCCAAATGGCCGCAGCATCTTAATCATGCTGCGGCTTAGGGAGTACCGCGATCGTCATTGCAGTCAGAGATCATACGGACCCTGCGTATGCGCAGATCACAAAGCACCGGAGTTGTATGTTAACCATCGGGTTTACAATATATATAAGAAAGACAGGGGCGCCAAGCATAGGGCCTGATTCAGAGTTGTACGCTAATGCCACTGCCGCTGCATCTGTCTATGCAGCTTCTATACAAACATATACAAATGTTGCAAATGCTGGGAGATGTATAGTGTAAGAAGACGCAGCATCTGTTGCAGATCATTTGGTTCTCTTAGTCCTGAGTGAGCCTATGGTCTCACAGAATGGCCGTGGAAACTGAGACGCCGGAGCCATCTTGCTTGTGTACGGGATTGCAGACGCAGGATGTGACACCTCCAGAATGGTCATGACACGCCTCCGTTCTTTGCCGCCACACCCTGTTACCTTGCCCAAACGCTCCCTGACTGTCAATCACACTTTGAGTACAAAGTCACTCTCGTACGACTATGCATAGCAGTGTGACTTACACGTATAAAAGTCTGTTGTAGCGCTCAACCTTCTCGTTCCGTCCAATAATATATGAATGGCTAATTGTCAAAATGAATGACTAATTATCATTAAATAGAAACAAATAGACTCTGATGGTGTAAATAGAGTACCATGTACCAAGTTATAGTCAATGGATAAGATAATGATATCTCATGAGTATGAAAATCCCATTAGGTAGGAATGTACAATGTAACAAAATGGTAACCAGTACGCATATGTATCAAAGTATCACAAAAATATTTATTCACTAAACCAAGGATAATTAAAACTGGTGCACAAATATAAGATGGTCTCTGTATCTTTCAATCATATAGGATGAGTGGTAAATCGGAAATCTAATGGTTAAATAGTTCCTGTCCAATGTCATTGCATAATCAAAACAAACCAAAACAAAACAATCTGCGGCGTCCCGTTAATAAAGAAAAAATGGTGATGGTTGATGAATTACGGTGCCCGGGATGATGTTCCTGGGGTCAGGGAGTACGGTGTGGCCTTGATGGGGAGAGGCTGGTTCTCTACAGTGCGTGTAGCTACTTGGCATTAATGTCGGAGGGTGCCCGATGTATCACGCCACCTCCGACATACAACGCCACAGCGTGCGCTGAGGTCGGGGGCCGGGACACCATGGTCACACCGCTCGTGAGAGTAATGTGCCGTGTGTCTCCCTTTGCCGACCTGGGACTCACCTCTCTACCCTGAAGGGCACCGCTCCTAGCCCTGCCGGCTCCGGCTTCCACACTTCTGCGGCGCTGTCTTCCTGGGTTGCACCTTGCATCTCCTTGAAAAAGGCCCTAGAGGCTGAAACGCGTTGGAGTACACTACACGCTAAAGATTCCAAAGTTATCTGCTTCTTTGCCTACACCAAGGACGTAAGACCAAGGTGCACTTCATAGATGATCCGGAACCTTTCTTCATTAGCTACTGTTTCCAAGAGACATCAACGTACAACACCGTCGTAGTCACGTGACCAACCCAGGAAGACAGCGCCGCAGAAGTGTGGAAGCCGGAGCCGGCAGGGCTAGGAGCGGTGCCCTTCAGGGTAGAGAGGTGAGTCCCAGGTCGGCAAAGGGAGACACACGGCACATTACTCTCACGAGCGGTGTGACCGTGGTGTCCCGGCCCCCGACCTCAGCGCACGCTGTGGCGTGGTATGTCGGAGGTGGCGTGATACATCGGGCACCCTCCGACATTAATGCCAAGTAGCTACACGCACTGTAGAGAACCAGCCTCTCCCCATCAAGGCCACACCGTACTCCCTGACCCCAGGAACATCATCCCGGGCACCGTAATTCATCAACCATCACCATTTTTTCTTTATTAGCGGGACGCCGCAGATTGTTTTGGTTTGGTTTGTTTTGATTATGCAGTGACATTGGACAGGAACTATTTAACCATTAGATTTCCGATTTACCACTCATCCTATATGATTGAAAGATACAGAGACCATCTTATATTTGTGCACCAGTTTTAATTATCCTTGGTTTAGTGAATAAATATTTTTGTGATACTTTGATACATATGCGTACTAGTTACCATTTTGTTACATTGTACATTCCTACCTAATGGGATTTTCATACTCATGAGATATCTTTATCTTATCCATTGACTATAACTTGGTACATGGTACTCTATTTACACCATCAGAGTCTATTTGTTTCTATTTAATGATAATTAGTCATTCATTTTGACAATTAGCCATTCATATATTATTGGACGGAACGAGAAGGTTGAGCGCTACAACAAACTTTTATTCATGTTTAATATATATAGGTGGGGATACCTATAAGTTGTTAGCAGCTTACCTCCTTTAAAGAGCTCGGTGCGCAGGATCATTTTGTTTCTCTAATTGACTTACACGTATGCATGGTTACTGATAATCGCTCAGCTCTGTAAACATCGGCATTGCATATAACTCTGATATCAGGCCCATAGTGCATTAAACAGACATTTTTATATTTATATGTACGTAACAGAAGAAAGCGATAAATGTGTTCATCAAATTAGTGTGTACAGGATCTTGTTCATGATATTTATCCAAAAAAAAAACCCTATAACCTCCGTCCTAACAGCGGCAGTATACTGTATGAAGTGGATTTATAATTGTATACCTTCACAACATGTAAAACAGGCTCCTCCAAAAAGCTTCTAAATTGGGATGAAAAGCGAGTGCAGCTGACTGTTACTGATTGAAAGGAACATCGAGTCTATTCTTCATTACACTTTGCTCTGGTGCAGATCCTTCCTATTGTTAATGTATGGATGAGTTCTATTACTAAGCTCAGTTGTGTAAAACGGCTTCTGTGTAGATTTTTCACTAGCTATAAATTATCTTTATTCTTTTTATCACTGAATTGTAAAACAATTTCTCATTTTATGTATATTACTGTGGCTTACAGGAATTGGAAAGTTGGGCAACCTGACAACTGGACACCTGAACTGGGACCCGGGGAAGATTGTGCTGGGTTAATCTATTCAGGCTTGTGGAATGACTTCCATTGTGACGATTTTAATAACTTTATTTGTGAAAAAGACATAGACAAAGGTAAGACATAGAAGGCACTTCTATAACTATTCTCATCATATAAAACAGCGGAGCGCAACATATAGATTTCCATCCATGTGGAACTACAAGCCCCAGAAAGCCCTGCCAGCCTTTAGCTTTGTATCCTGAGGAATCAGGAGAGTCATATAATTCTTTTCCTTTCCATACAGCATGTGTTTTGTGTAAACAGTTTGAAAGTTTGATTCCTCACGGACCATGGAACACTTTCACATGTATACCCATGTAATTAAAGCAAATGGGACATGCCTAAAATAAAGGTCTGTGTCTCAGTTTGACAACTCTATTTTTCTTGTGACCAAAAATAATGACTAATATTTGCGTGTTTTTGTAACTTACAGGTCAGGCTACAGATGTCTCGTAGACTAAGATATTGTTAATGGACATGGAATATTAAAGTATTTTGGAAATCATCCTTTCAAAGACAATCTTACCATGAAACTGATTACACCTGCAATTCCAGCGAAGCAAGCACTGAAATGGGACAACCTACCGTTCAGAGATCCATTGTTTTATATTTTCCATGAACTTTGCTGCAGATTGAACTTTGACTATTTTCTCAGAGTTAGAAAACTAACTAAAACAGTATAAATCAACCTGAAAAATATTGATAGAGAATATCTTTATTACTTATGCAATATTTGCTTGAAATTATGGAATATTTTGATTATATGTTCAACAACATTACTCAAACAATGTCATATAACTAAAATGCAAACCAGTTATAGAAAAAATGTAATACAGGTTTATAGTGCAATTCGTACTCAGTGGAATATATTTTTAAAAGCTTTTGAAAACATTTGTATTTTTGTACAAGATACTTGCATTTTATTATATTATTTTTGTATGTATTATAGAATTTAATTGCCAAAGAACACAGTAACGGTACATATTCCTTATGGTAGAAACAGCTAATCATTTAAAGATAATTTTTATCATACAGAAGTTGCCGGTTTAATACTCATGTGTTTTATTTCTAGAAAATGTTATACTATGATATGCAACCAATGTCTCCTCTGCTGTGGTTATGTATTGGGGTCAAACCTACAACTCATTTTAACTTTGTTTTACAGTTGCATTTTATATATAAATATGATCCTGTTTGGTATAGGTTCTTTTTGTGCAAAAGGTGGTATTCAAACTGGTCACCAGCGTAGCAGTAAACTCCGACACGGATGTCAGCCTCTTGCACTTCCTGCCAAAACACTCATTTATTAGGCAATGGTCTCATAAATCTCAGTCTTGTATGTCTAGGGATTTTATCCTGCAAATCTTACATTGGATACTGACAATTATGTTGTAGCCTGTCTATTTTAAACAACGCCAGTTCAAAATACAGCAAATTAAAGAAATAAAAAATATTTTTTTATTTGTTATGGGAGGAAGTTTTTGTTAAGTGTTTAAGTGTTCTATATAAATATATATAGGGGAAATGGTAGTATGTTATTCAGTACTCCATAAATATTCTGCATCTCTTAGTGATCCCTTCATTGTATACCATACATATATTTTTTAACCCAGATAGTGTCTAAATAAAATTATCCACATTCTCTTCAAGGCATAAAGCAGCTTGGTCAGTATTTATCCCAATGTGCTACAGTCAGTCACAGCCTCATTCATTTGGTGACTCGGGGGCTGATTCACAGTTTGTGGCCACGCTAACAGCTGCTCTCTCAAAAGCGATTGTGAGACTATGCAATTGCTAATCTCAGCCTTCCCTTTGTGGTCTACAGCACGATGGAGTGTATGAGCTGTGAGACGGCCACTTTCAGGCTGCGTAATATGTGTATTTGCGATGGAGAATTTTAAAATAACAGCATAGACGCAACATTGGTCGCACCATCGACATTTGCGGTGGCCTCTTAAGCATTTCACTTTGTGATTGGGAATGCAGCAGCATACCCAGACAAGCTCGGGACACTCCCATATCACACCTATGCAATGACCCCTTTTTGTGATCACTTTTGGTCACCTCCAAGTCTCCACCCTGATTCGCACAGGGATCGCAAGTGTTAGTAATGCTCAGGGGTGCTGAGAGGGGGGGTACAGGTACTAATAACCAGGGCTCAGGCTTGATGAAGGGGCCCGGGTCTGCCACCATTAGCCCCCCTCCCCCTTACCAGGCAGTGGCAGTGTCACTGTCTCCCCAGCCGAGCACACGTTGCTGTGTCCTGGGCTGCGGTGGGTGTACGGAGGCTGCTGCCACTGATCAGCAGCAGCAGTCTCCTCTGACTGTGCGGGGGCAGGGGAGGTGAAGGTGGAGTGATCACACATCAATCGTCTCCCCTGGCTGAGGGGCACTACAGCTTCCTGGCTGTGTAGCTCGCTATGCAACGCAGCAAATACTGTATTCGTACAGTATTTTGTAAGGAGGCATGGCTACAACTCCCTAGATTAGAACACGCCCCCAGGCTCTTTATTGCCCTGGCGATACCATATGCCATTGAAAATGGCATAGGACTCGGGTTCGCACGTGCGCAGTAAGGGATTCCTGGACTTTATGCGCATACACAGTAGCAAAACATTGCTAAACTGGGTACATATCACCACTGCATCCATCTCTGAATAAGGCCCTCTTTACAGAACATTTTTAACAAATTACCGTAATATATGTTTGATCTGAATATTCTATAAATACTAGTTGACTGCCCCCTGGTTTTGAACGACTGAGCTGTGGCTTCTTTATTTAGACCTAACTTAAATGGTAAACAGAAAATCCTTAAGGCCCTCATACACTAGCTGACAAATTGCCAGATTACACTTATAGCCCTTTCATTCTTTGCAGTTTAAACTCAGACAGCAGGAGTTGCATGCAAGATTTAGTACCCAGAGATAACCACTAAAATAGTTTGGCAGTATAAAGCAAAGTCACTGATAATGCATATTCAACAGTTAAAAGGTGGCAGTATGCAGCAAGCAATAGGTAAAGCAGAGAAATAGCTAGCGCTGAGTGCTGTTCAGTGGACAACAGTCACTGATTGGTGTGGATGCTAAGCAAGCAAGGTAATAGTCACTGTTGGAGATCGATCCAGAAAGGATAACACATAGGAGACTTGAAGTTTATGAACTGTTATAATAACTAGATGCAACACAGACATGTTGTTTCAGTTCTGACTTTGCTGCTCACAGCTGGAAACAACATAACATCAAATAACAGTATTCCTATGCTAAAGGGCAAATAACTGACAAATGTCTTGTATGTATTCATCCACCAGATAACAGTAAAACATAGTGCAAAACATATTAGCTGAAAACTAAAATATAACTCAAAAAGGCAAGTTCCTCATTTAGTAGACTCAGGGGAAGATTTAGAAAGGAGGGGGCCCATGTGCAGCTTTCCTGCGGGCCCCGCATTGTGCCAGAGTCTACCGCGCATGCATGGGTCTCCAGGAACGTGTTCGCGGTGATCTTTGTACTGCGCAAGCGCCAAAATAGGACACTGGAGAGGTAAATACACTAAACGGGTGCACAGTGTCTGGTGTGCCCCCCCCCCCCGGAACCCATTATAGATACACCACTGAGTAGACTATAAGTTTACTGTTTGTGGTTCCCAACGAACCCTGTCTGTATAGCTCTGCTTGATAGACTGAGATTGCAGGGGTCCCTTATCAGTGACAGGTGGTAGTTCATCTTCCAAATGATCAACTGTATTTTAAAGAAATATCAGACTCTAAAACAGGTTCTGGATGAGCCTTCATGGGTTTGGCCAACACTATAACTGTAGATATTTCAATTTGTGAAGCGGTAAGTAAGACTGATTCCTTTACAGAAAGTTTCAGTGGTTGCATTGCCCTCAGCCTTTGTAATGAGCTCAACAATTTGGTCAACATGATGTCTCCCCCCACTTTAGCCACATACATCAAAGGCCCAGTGGGTTAAAGATGGAAACCATTGGTTGGTGGTCAGTGACCTGGGTGAACTTCTGGTCGTTCAGAAATTCTTGACATTTTTATATCCCACGTCTCATTACCATTTTGTGCATAATTTTTCTCTACAGTGTCAGTGATTGTGGTAAATACACAATCGACGTCTCTATTCCGTTCCTTAGGATGTGGGACTAAACTGCCTCCATACCATACGGTGAAGAATCGCCCACCAACTTAATAGGCAGCTTTGGGTGGATATAAGTTAATAACATAAGTAATCTATTTCTTAGATTCTAAGAATAATTGCTCACAATCTTTTTCTTTTTACCATTTCTAGTATACAATACATTATTTTGAAGAAGTGCATTCATTTGGCATAACACTGTAGAAATGTTTGGTAAGAATTTTTGGCAGTAATTAATGAGAGCTACAGTAAGGATGACAGTAAGAGCTGGGTCACGGTTTGTGACTGAGGTGTCTCCTTGTAGCACAGGTTCAATTTATCATCTTATTTGTGTAGTCTTTGAAAAACTTGTTTTTATTTACCCGAAGGCCATTTTCTTGCAATCGAGTAATATAGGGTTGTTAAAGGTAGTGTCGGCACTTAAGATATCAGTGGTCAAACAGCCTCTTACCCAAACATGAAATATGGGCTGCAATTGTCAAATAAGGGATGACCCAACAAAATATTGATAAAAAATAATCCAATTATTTATTAGTTAGATTAATGGCATCATATTTACATCTCACTATTGTCATGGATAAACTAAATTTAAAAATAACAAAATCATTTTCACTATTGTAGACAACAATGGTTAAAAGAATAATTAAAAATACAAATAATTTAAAAACACAGTATCACAAGTTAAAAATCAGGCTTGGGTTAAGAGGGTATTTGACCACTTATATCTTAAGTGATGACACTACCTTTAACAGTCCTATATTGCTAGGCTCCAATTTATGGAGAGTTGGGGACTAGTTTTGCATACAGTAAAAGAAGCGTCACAATAAAGTATTGATCTATAAAGTACCCTTCTCAGCACCAGACATACATCCTGTTCTCAAGACTAATGTAGCTGACAGTCACCATGGTAACTCCACAATAGTGTTTGCAGCTTGACTCCCTGACAGAGATGCACAACTACTGTAGTGATTTTAACAGGTAGGTTTAATTCTCATCGCCAGCATAATAAATGGACACAACACATAGACATATTGGACCTCATTCAAACCCGGTCGCAAGCGCTGAGCGCTCACAACCGGGTCAATGTTAAGGCCCTGCGCACGCACAGTGGCCGCACTGCGCGTGCGCAAGCCCTGGAGCGAGAGAGAAACTCTCTCGCTCCAGAGCCCACTACAAAAGGGCCGGCTGTCGATGTTGATCGACAACTCGGCCCGTTTTGTAGGAGAGGCGGGGGGGGTGGCTACACAAACGTAGGCGTTCCTGACGGAACGTTTGCCGTTTTTTGGGTGGCCGCACTGACATCAGCAGTGATGTCAGTGGGGAGCTTCCTGCTCGATCAGAGCAGGAAGCTCCCTGGGCCTTGCGGTTGCCGAGACCCAACCTTAGGGTCTCGTCGCAAGCCCTGATGATTGCGATGGTCTTGACCATCGCGACCATCGCCCTGGTCGGACGCTAAGTTGTGGGTGGTAAAAAGAAGCGGCCGCCCTCATTCAGAAAGACCGATCGCTTCTTGCGACCGCCTCTGAATGAGGGCCATTGTCTTAGTTCTGATTGTACTACTCAGCTGCTGAGACCATATAACGCATAACGCATGCCTACCAATTTTCAGATGCCCAGATGTGGGACTCTTCATGTGTGCCCGCTAGGCCATGCCTCCTGGTATGTGACAGTGTTTCCCAAACTTTGTGCCACATGTAGTAGGTGCGAGTTTGTCCCTAAAGTAGCAAATGTAAAAGGGTGCAAGCTTGAGGCTTGGCATGCGTGTGTATGCGAGGTAAACTCGCACATTGTAATGCGACTTTCATTACAAGGTGTGAGTTACACTACAGCCTTCACAGATCAGTGAGATACGTGAAGGCTTCTGTGTGAAAAACCCTAGAAAAATGTGGGGTCCCACCCAGGGTCGGCAACAGAAATCATGGGGCCTGGTACACCCATTTTTTTAGGGGCCCCCCATCCCAGGCCGCTTGAGAGTCTGCCTTACCTAAATGTAATTCTATGGGAAACCTCTGAGCCAAAGCGTCCCTCCATGTCCTCACAGTGTTCCTCCATGCCCTCACAGTGTCCCTCCATGCCCTCAAAGTGTCCCTCCATGCCCTCAAAGTGCCCCTCCATGCCCTCAGTGTCCCTTAATGCTCCACACTTACCTTATTATATGTCTGCCTGCCACAGCGTCTCGGCTTAAGTGTCCTTTCTGTGGGTCAACGCCACTCCTCAGCTTGCCATGTGCTGGATCCTCTCTTGCCTCTCGGTGCTGGATTGACTTCGCTGACTACTTGATTCTCAACGAACTTAACCTAAGCAGCATGGGGATTGGTATTAGCTCCTTTGCATAAGCATATTTTATATATATTTATTTTACACATAAGCTCCCCATCCCACGCTGTGTTTCCATATCCCACTGTGCTCCCCCATCTAAAGGTGGGTACACACTATACAGATATATCTGCAGATCTAGTGATCTGCAGATATATCTGTAGATGATGGTTGTTCATATACACTGAATGACCATAATCTTCCAGGCAGCCGCAGGTCCCGTTGGCCGGGGGTCGCACTGCTTGCCGATGGACAGATATGTCTGCAAATATATCTGTCCATTGGCTGAGCAGCACAGCCAATGCGATATGTCTGTGAACGACATTGTTCACAGACATATCGTCTGTACACACTGGCCAGCAGGCAGCAGACATATTGGCCGATCAATATATCTGCCAATGTATCGGCCAGTGTGTACCCAGCTTAACACTATACTAACAGTATACTCTCTCATCCCCGATCCCACACTTTGCTCTCCCCCATCAGACGTGGATAGTTCCCCTTCAGTAGTTGTACCCGGATGTCATGAGTTACTGTCCAACGTCATTCCCTACTATCCACATGGACATAGAGGGGGAATATAAACCTGTGAAAAGCCACCACGCCCGGAGCGTGGTGAGCAAAGCGAGCCTGTGAGGGAACAAGTTTATTTTTGATGGACTATATGGGCATTGAAAACGCACTTCCACCCTCACTTCATGTCACTTCCAGGTACAAATACTGAAGGGGATCTATAACTTTCCCTCTCCCATCCCCCATCTCACATTGTGCTCTCCCATTCCCCACTGTGCTATACCATCCCACACTGTGTTCTCCCATCCCCCATCCACACTGTGCTCTCACATCCATCCCCCACTATGATCTTCCATCCATCCCTCACTGTGCTATCCCATCCCACTGTGCCTTCCCTTCCCACATCCTACACTGTGCTCTCCCATCCCCCACTATGCTTCCCAACCCTATCCCACATTTTGTGTTCCCCCCTCCCTTCAGGCTGCACTTACCTGCTGGAGCTTCCTGCCTGTAACTTCTGACTACTGCTGCTGCTGGGTGGGACTGGAGACAGTGGAGAGGTAGAGCACTGGGGTGGGGGCAGGGCTGCCTATTGACTGTTTCTAGGATGGTAATGTTTCCACCATAACTGTCTTATATACTAAAAAACGTTATTCAAACTTGTTAAAAGACCAGAAATAGGGCAAAAGGAGTGGTATCCATGTGCTCAGGTATTAATCCTATTATAGGATTTTAGTGAATTTAAAATAAATATATATTTAAAAATATATTAAAATTATATTAAAAATATTAAAAAGGTACCACTATTCAAAAGATAAAGAACACGTAAAGATTAATTTGATGGTATGCAATGTGTGCAAAAAATTGATATGGAATAAAATTAGTGAATAATTTGTAATCACACTCGTATATGTGAAGGTTATCTGTCCTGTTTTACGGGGAGCAGTTACTATACATGTTACTTTGCTATTTGTCATTGGGCTGATTGTTAATTGATTGTTCTGAACATCTAATACCACAGTTAAGTGTATTTGCTAATATCTAGGAAGTCTAAAGATAGCTTTAGTAGCTTTTATTTATTATGTCAATAATTTCTTTTGGTTTTTAGAAGAACAAAGAAAACAGAGCAAGATTTTAGTGTCAAATGCACTATTAGATCCAGTATTTATATAGGAATTCTCTGGAAAAATATATCTAAAATATTGAATCTTTATTAATTACTATTAAAAATATAATTGTCCAGCTTAAAAATTAAGATTTTTTTGGCGAATATATATAAAATTAAATTCAAATTAAGTTTAAAGATGTTTGTTAAATATAAGAAAAAGTTATCTATTTTTTAAAAAAGTGTCCTAACTGCCGTCGGACTAGTTATAGTCTATTTATAGCACTTCAAATATTAAATATATGGGGTAATGTTGAGTAACAGTTGGGTATTGATTCATATTTAATTAAACTTATCTCCCCAATATTTGGGCTTTAAAGATCATGTCATTTTGTTCTCTTTATAATTCAGAGAAAGACATCATAAACTTTATGTAAATATTTTTTTATTATAGTAACAGTGATTTGTTATTTAACAGTAGTTTCCAACTGTAATCAGTTGTTATGGTCACAGAGTATGATTACTAATAGTGGTTGTCAGCTGTATCTCTTTGATTGTACAGCGTTGCTATTACTCTTTTGCAAACACTGATTTCAGATCATCTTTCTTTCTTTACAGTTCTGAGAGGGATGTTATAATTTATGTATCAATATGCCATCATTTGTTACAGTGGCAGAAGTTGTGTACTTAATAATCTCTCACTATGTCACTTCACTTGTGCAGCGCTATTGTTATTCTGCAGCAGCGATAATTGACACTTTTTCCCGGTCACTGATTGTAATTCAGGGAGATATTATGACCTATGTACTGGTCTGTCATCAGTTATTGTAGAGATAAATTATAAGTTATTGTAGAGATAAATTATAGTTACTCCAGAGTAATTACCAACTGTGTCTCCTTATTTATTCAGTGCCGCTGTCACATTATTGCCGACATGGAATGGCATTTGTTCCTCTATCCTCAGAGGTAATTGTTAACTGTATCTCCTTATTTAAATAATGCCGCTATTACTCTATTGCAAAATGCTCTCACTGGTTATGCCTGTGTCTCTCTACGGAGCTGATCTCCGTGCTGTGCTTGATATCTCTTATCTATGTAGTGTATGCTCAAGCCGAACAGCCCCAGTCACATCCCCCAATATTGAAGTGCTGTATGTATTATATTATAGACATATTTTCAGCACAAAGGTGCTGTGTCCGGCGGCAGCAAGTGGACCGCCGACGCATGTTTCGCTGTATAGCTGCTTTTTCAAGGCAGTGTAAATCAAAGGTCTTCCAGGTCCTCCTTTTATACCGTCTTTGTAGACATGATTCATCTATTAAAATTTTATTCTCCTGCTCATCTCCTGATTGGTTGTCAGATCTCACTACATGTGTTAGTGTTTGTTTTCGTCATCATGTTCGTTACTTTTGCTACATCATTACCTGGTTGTTGATTGAATTGCAAGTCAATCAATTAACTATTTTTTATATAAATATATATATGTTATATCTATATCTTATCAAATGGTTCTCCCTATACCTTATTAGCTGGAAGTTCTGTTATTTATTCCATGTATTTGATTCAGTGAGGGGAAACATTGGTCATGCTGTATAATGGATATTAGAAATATAATGTCAATTAGTAAATCATTAGTATACCTTTTGGCTTTAAGCATGATGTTGTTTTCTATCTAATTTTTCTGGCCATCTATTCATGATAAGATTCATTATTCTTTATTTAAAGATGTCTTTTATATATGATGGTCAAAAACTATGTACATTATATATATATATATATATATATATATATAAAGAAAGAAGAGAAAGGGCGCTCTAATATACAAAATATAAAAATATAATGTACAAAATACAAAATGTGTAAATAACACAAACTGAATAATTAAGAAAATCAACAATTAATGCAGCAATGAAGCTACTTCAATGATCAGTCCTAGATGTCGACACAAAGGATGAATCTCCCTTTCGTTTCCCAGAGGGTAGATTTATTGAGTCCTTTGTTGGTCTGTAAATGATTTTGTAGAGGTCATAAATCCTGTTTTCAGGGTTAGCAATGATTCCTTGTAATGTTGCTGAAAAATACCCTTCCACCAAAATACACCCAAACAGGCCAAAAGGCCACTATTATTATTTGAATAAAACACTTCAATCTCAATAAAAAAGAACAATATTTATTCAATAAAATCAGTGAATCTGATGAGCTTACATCAAACACTAGTCAAAATACGATGGAGACCCAACGTGTTTCGTCCCCACATGGGACTTCATCAGGGGTACATCTTATAAAACATAAATGGGTGCATATAAGTGAAGGGTAACAGCACAGAAATCAGCCTAATAATCATCTTAATTGCTTATAGTTTGCATATTGACACATACAGAGACAATGATTATACATACCATCAAATGACTGTATTATCAGTCCTATTAATAGTCAGGAAAATGTGAACACTGATCAAACAATCCTAAGATCTATTTGCGGAGTATAAACTGGAGTAGACGCACTTTATATAGTGGATGGATTTATACTCCCAGGTAAGGATTGCTCAAAAGCAATAATCCTCTAGAAAAACACATAATATCAGCTGTTAATATTAACACTAGCATACATAGCATGATAATATGTTAATGTGTAAATAACCAAGAGGATAGTCTCTCGGTAAATACATAAGTAAAATAGTGACTCATTAGCAAACATACATAAACTTCCAGATAACTAGTTACTCTGGTTTCTCCATTAATTCACCTAACGTGCATTCAGCATGGTAATTCTAACATTCATATAAATGTAAATAATCAAACAAATAGTCCTATAACATCCTTTTCTATAATCAATTCTACCTCATTCTATTAATACAATTTATAAATATTATTCAACTTTAGAAACAGATAATGACAAAATCTAATGTGTGAAGATATAAAAGAGCATTTATCTGACTAACTTTAACATGGTTAACATGCAGCATGATCTTTAGTATAATGCTAACATTGGTAGTATAAATAATACATAAACAACAGCATTGTCTATCTTTTTTAAGTCAAATCCTAAATGGGAAGTCTCAGAGTGAAATAGCATAATAATACAGGTTCAACTGACGTTCCACTCCCGCAAAATACTGCTGTCAAGTGTTTCAGTCTGCTGCAAATGGGACTTAATGCCTGACTCTTCAGCCTTATAAACCCCTTTCTGGGAAGTGATGTCATGATTAGCCCTTATTAGCTAAAAATCTTAAACTAGTGCATAAAATGCACTAATCATAAAATGATTTTTATCGCTATACTTCTAAATTTAACTATTCTAAATGCCATATGTGAACAAACTAAAAAATATTTCAAAGAAGACCTTATTATAGAGGATAATTGTTAAAATGGTGAACTGGAATCACCTGAAGAAGGTAATCCTGAACAAAATACATCTGTGCACAATGGCCCTCATTCAGAGCCACTCGCAAACAGCAGTACGCTCGTTGCGTTCCGATGTTGAATAACCGCGCATGCGTCGGTGTAACAGTGCGCATGTGCGTACGGCAGATTGCGAGCTTTTTTGGTCTCGTTCGTCAAATAGCGTACAGGAAGTGACCTGTCAAATGTGATTGACAGAACAGGGCGTTTTGGGGTGTTGACGGGGGTGGAGTTGGAAAAACGCAGGCGTGGCGAGGCGTTTTTGGGGCGTACATACATTAGCAAATGCGAGTGTAAAATGTGTTCGGACCGACTCATACGTCACTGGATGATCCTCTTTCCCTTCAAAATGCTCGCACAGCTTAGGGTCTGGATTACTCTAACACATTGGCGATGGCCTTCTCCTCCGTCCCGGGATGTTGTTGCGATTAATCGCGGTAGGGCTGAAAAGCAATTAGTGTTGGATTGAAAACCGGCTTGGTATGTGTTTTGAAATCAGTTTTTTGGGATAGCACAAAACCGTACGCAGGTGGAAATCAGAGCTGCTAATGTCAGGATGACACAATCAATTTGCGTACATTTGTGAGGGTTTATTTTGCCCTCAATTTGGTGGTTAGGGCCTATTGTAACAATAATGTCATCATGTTTTAATTTTCGCACCATTTTATTTTTGCCTCTTGAATTTGCCTCGTTATATGATTTTTTAAACGTTCCTTAAAGAGCCCATTTTTTTTTTGTTTTTTTTTTGTTTTTTCCCAGTTTTTGCCTTTTGGTCCAGGATTAAATTTAACCCATTTGTACAATAATTTCACAATCCAATGTCAGATTTTTTGTTTCAATTTATTGCTCAAACAAAATTAAAAAAAATAAAAAATTTTGGATCATCTTTTTTTGCCAAAGATATGTCCCAAAATCAAACAAATTGGCCCAACATAACTGTTGACATAAACATACAAAAAAATTTAAAAACATTTCACAAGAAAGGAGAGGGAAGTTTTGACCAGAAAGGAATATGAGCCAAGCACAGAAGGATTGTGGGAAAAGTCACCATTGCTGTCATCGTTTTTTCACCCATTTGGATGGGGGAGGGAGGGCGCCAGACCGGGTCCGGGATGTCATCGGGCTGGCCTGTCCAGAGGCAGATGTTGTGGCCTCTGGACTAGGCACAGGGCTAGGCACATTTGGAGGATTGGCTGATGTTGTGCCAGAGGTGGAGGATCCTGATGTTCCGGCAGGAAGGGAGGTCGGCTCCACCATGTGCTGGCGAACGAGCTGCTCCAGGGCATTGGCGATGCGGATGTTGGCCCTGGTATTTTCCGCCAGGGCCTGACCAATGGTCACGTTGGCCGCAGCATTTTGCTCCAGGGCCTCAGCCACCCGTAGCAGACTGGCGTCCATCCTCTGCAGAATCTCCGTATGGAAATCCGATTTGAAATTGAGTTCTGTAAGGAGGGACACTGCCTGCGAGGGGGATTGCCCTGGACTGGCTTCTGCAGGGTCCTCAGCCGGATGTACTGGTTCCTCCCCTGCCGAGCCAGCAGAAATTCGGCGGCCAAGGCTCCCCTCTGGAACAGACTCATCCGCCTGTGTCTCTGTTAGGAAAAAAGAGAAAAGCCTCACATTAGAATCTACATATTGGCACAATAACATTTCATAGTTGATAACATCCAAAGATTTACCTGGGACAACATGAGGAGCCGCAAAGTCTGGCATGTCCGTATCCATGTTGGACACGCCAAACACCTCCACAGGCTGCACACACCCCTGTGCCAGCTCTTCTAAATCGGTCAACTCCAATGACACAGGGGTGGGACCCCCACCTGTCCCCCTTGCATGCCTAGCCCTGTCCGCGAGTTTTTGCTTTAGGCGATATTTGAAATCGCCCCATCTGTGGGAAAAAATGGAAGCCATTATCCTTTTGTTTAAAATGGTGTTTGTTTTTAGGGGGGGCAAGTGTTTACTTACCGACGTTTGACATCCCGGGCTAGACGGACATAATCACCCACCCTATTGACAGCAACGGCTACCTCTTCCCACATTCTCCCCTTCTGGCTTAGACTCATATTCCTGTCTGCCTGTGGCAGGATGTCCACACACTTCTGTATCAAAACCTCCATCTCCTTTCTTGTGAAATGTGGCTGCCTTTTTTTTTTGGCAGCTTTGGCCGGAATACTGGGCCCGGCAGCCTCTTCCATGTCATCCTCCTCACCTATTTGTGTAAATATTCAGATTTCTCAAAATCACAACTTGCCCAATCTTATGTTTCAAATAAATCATTGATACAAAATGCATGAAAGACTTACCGCCTGACTCTTGGGCATTGTTTCCCTGGTCTGTCGCCATGTCTGAGGTCCAATCCAGAAATACCCCAGAATTTTAATGTGTTTTCGTGACGTATTTATACATGCGTCCTTATTTTGCGGTCGCATCATTGATTGTGCGTTCCTATGATCCCTCCTTAATTTGTGCGGGAAACTAAACACTATTTATGGCTTGGTGTGTCTCGAGTCGAGGTGGCGTTTTTGGATTGTTGGAGGATACCTTGGCTGGAGTTTATTGTTTGCGTATAAAGGAGTTGGCGGTTGGAGATTATTTTGTTTGGTAGATTTGCGTTTTTATTTTCCGTTCTCTTTTTTGTTTTTTATTTTTTTTACCTCGTTTCTTGATTTGGTAAGTTTTGTGAAGTCTAACTTTTGATCAATTGTTGTTTCATTGTGTTTCTTCATTTTTGTAAATTTTGGATCAATAATTTCATATATTTTAGCTTTTGATTAATTTCGGACCCAAAGACCTTTTGATTTGGACTCTTATATATTTGCTCTTGGTAAGTCCATTTTTTATCTTGTATTTGTGAACTAATTAGCGCATTTTTCACAGTTTGTATAGTGACTTGTATTTGCGAACTAATTAGCGCATTTTTACTACTTACTATTGGGACTTGTATTTGCGAACTAATTAGCGCATTTTTACTACTTACTATTGTGACTTGTATTTGCGAACTAATTAGCGCATTTTTACTACTTACTATTGTGACTTGTATTTGCGAACTAATTAGCGCATTTTTACTACTTACTATTGTGACTTGTTTTTGCGAACTAATTAGCGCATTTTTACTACTTACTATTGTGACTTGTATTTGCGAACTAATTTGCGCATTTTTAAATGCTTATTAATAATTTTTATTTTTTTGAGGTTGCCCTTTCGCTTTTTGGGCAAACATTTCAACCCATTTTGATGAACTGTGTGCAATGTCGTTTTGCTCTTTTGCCAAATGTGTGTTTCGCATATTTTAAGTTTGGTCTATCACAAAATTTAGAAACAAAAATGCACAGAGTGAAATTTTTCAAATAATTTTTGTGATTAATTTCAGTTTGGACGTATCATGACAATACCCCGGCATGTAAGCAGCAATGGATGGTATCATCAAGCTAAGTTGTTTTGAATTTTCTTTTGGGGTGGGTCCAAAGCCTTACATTACAATCTTGCCATTTCAGGTTGATCTAGGGCGGATTGTTCTGGCCATGCTCCCGGAAGCCGACCAACCTCAATCTCGTCCCAGGCGTAGGCATCGTAGGCGTGCAAGGCCCCAGATATTTCGAACACGTGTCACCCTTTTTGGAATGCCCGATGATGAGGTTTTAAGACGCTACCGTCTTCCTCCCAAAATCATCATAGACACTCTCTCATTAATAGAGAGTGATCTGGAGCGGCAAATTGACAGTCCTACAGCAATACCACCACTTACGCAATTTATGGCGGTGTTACATTTCTGTGCCTCAGGATCATTTCAAACAACGGTGGGAATAGTGGCAGGCATCTCACAATCCTCCTTTTCCCGGATCCTGAGGGCAGTGATGGAGGCACTTTTCAAGCACCTCCATCATTTTATTCAAATGCCTTTGGATATGGGTGCAATTAGTGTGGCCAATGCCAATTTTTACCAAATAGCTGGCTTCCCACACATCATAGGGGTTGTGGATGGTACTCACATACCACTTCAGCCTCCAGCACGGCTGGAGGCCATATTTCGAAACAGGAAACACTATCACTCCCTGAATGTAATGGTGGTATGTGATGCCTCCCTCCAGATCCTGTCCCTGAATGCAAAATTACCAGGAAGTGCACATGACTCCTTCGTCATCCGGCAATCAGGGATATGGCACAAATTAACCAACCTACAAGCTGGTGATGCGTGGCTTCTGGGTAAGTGGAGACCTTTAGTACATAACAATGTTAAGCTTCATACAGAGTGAGCCTGATGTTGACTATTCTTTTTCACAGGAGACAGTGGCTACCCTTGCACGCTCTGGCTGCTCACTCCTTATTTGGCTCCCACAACAGGGCCACAAAGTGAATATAATTCCGCACTTACAGCCACCAGGCAAGTGGTGGAGCGCTGTATCGGCCTTTTAAAAGGCCGATTCAGATGCCTCCACCGCTCTGGTGGCGAACTCATGTATTTGCCGGATATGGTTTCGAAAATTGTGGTCCTGTGTGGGATATTTCACAACATCGCCATAAGGAGTGGTGTCCCAATGCAGCCAGAGGATGCCTTACCTGAGGATGGCCCCCCCGAGGTTGGTCGGAGGTCAGTATGTGGGGGGGCCATACGCGATGATGTGGTGGCCAGATTTTTTAGGTAATTATTTGAAAAAAAACAGTGTTGATACCTAATGTGGTTGGGTTTGTTTGAGAACATCTAATTTTTTGATAATTTTTTTCTCCATCTTTTGTTTTTTAACATAATCTTTGGCACTCCAACGATGACTACTTCCTGCTACCATTACAAAACCTGTATGTGGACATTTTGGGGATATATTCTGGAACCCTTATTGCAACGCCATATTTGTGGAATCATGTTGGCATGGTCCTTCGTCAACCAGTTCTTGATTTTTTGTTTTGTGATGTGGTTTTTTTGGTATGTGTTGTATTTGAGATTATCACTGTGTGTTTTGTTTGTGAGTGACCACTTTGATTTTTCAGTTATGTTGATAATAAATGTTTTGAGAGTGAAATGTTGTACCTTTTTTGGAACGTTACCAGCAAGTGTAACCAGGTTCATACACGTTACATTTGACTAAGGGGTAATCCAGTACTGATGCCAGTTGAGCTAAAATATAATTTTTTTTCAGGGTCCAAACCAACACCAAAAGGAAGCCTGTACAATCATTTTGCTTCGTAAGATTGGCCTAAGCAGCTTGCACACCAACTAGCAACCTGTAAAATGTAGAAATATCTAATTGTGACTACACCAAAAAAGGGAAATCAGATTGTTACTGTTAGGTGTTTCTTGTGGCTGTTTGACATAAAAATACAACACACACTCTTAGTGTAAAAAAATGGAAATCCTTGCTGGAACAGTCTACTTATGTCAGGGTAAACAATCTGTGCTTTAGAAAAAACGAATGAGCCAGAACGTTACTTCAAAAATAACAATTTATTTACATAATGGGCCAAAAAAAAAAAACTAATCCCTAAGGAGGACCGACATACGGTCAAGGACCACCAGCACCCCGATGATATTGTTGTGCATCTGGGCCACACAGGCGGATAATTCGGCCCGACGCCTCTGTTCCTCTGTGGGTGAGAAAAGTGTGGGGATTAATACAACAATAGTGAAACCACATAAAAAAAAAAGCCACAACCAAACTCCACCAAAAAAAAAAAAAAAAACAGCATTAAAACTCATCAAACTAAAATGGTGTAGGCCAAAAATACAAGGCTTATGTACAAATTCCGACAGGTGTGATATGTGTATGTGGAAAACAGCAGTAACAGGTAAAGGCAATCGCCAAAATCCCCAAAAGTTTAGCCAAAAAACCCAAAAAAAGGAACCACCCATGATTACATACAAACAGTTTGTGTCGATAAAAAACCGCAAAGAAAAACATACCGGAAGACCCAATGCCAGCTACGGAAGGCCCTCCATCGTCCTCCTCGGAGGTGGCTCCATTCCCCAAAGATCGGGGCGGGGTAACGACCGACTCCGGGGAGGGGGTCATTCTAAGAGGGGTGGTTGGAGGAGTGGGGGAATTGGGACGGAGGGGAAGGAGGCCCGAAATTTCAGGCTGAGGGTCTAGGAAGGCTGGGGAGGAGTGGGGAATAGGGGAATGACTGGAGTTGGAGTGTTGGCTGGGGGTTGGGGAGAGTGGCCGTGATCGACGTCTGGCCGGACGCTGACGGCGTAGTCTTCGCTGGGCCCCTAAAAGATGTGAAACAAATTGTGGTTAGTTTCAACACAAATCCGCGCCACAAAACAATTTCAAATCCACCCCAAAAAAAAACAAAAAAGCAGATATGAGGAGAATGAATAAATATGAAATACAGGGAAAACATGGCCATGCAGATATGAGGAGAATGAATAAATATGAAATACTGGGAAAACATGGCCATGCAGATATGAGGAGAATGAATAAATATGAAATGCAGGGAAAACATGGCCATGCAGATATGAGGAGAATGAATAAATATGAAATACAGGGAAAACATGGCCATGCAGATATGAGGAGAATGAATAAATATGAAATACAGGGAAAACATGGCCATGCAGATATGAGGAGAATGAATAAATATGAAATACAGGGAAAACATGGGCATGCAGATATGAGGAGAATGAATAAATATGAAATACAGGGAAAACATGGCCATGCAGATATGAGGAGAATGAATAAATATGAAATACAGGGAAAACATGGCTATGCAGATATGAGGTGAATGAATAAATATGAAATACAGGGAAAACATGGCCATGCAGATATGAGGAGAATGAATAAATATGAAATACAGGGAAAACATGCACACGCAGTTAGGGCCACAAAGACAAACATGAAAACCACAATCCATAAAACGTACTTTCTGCGATCTGCATGCGAAAGCATGCCAGCAAGCGGGGCGTCCGCCGTTGCAGGTCCGACCACCTGCGCTCCAGCTGCCCGATATGGCGGCGTGAGCCGAAGGAGCGCAGGCTGGCCCGTACCTCCGCATATGCGGAACGCTTCTCGCGGTTGGTGATGGGTGGAGGCTGGCTGGTGATCCGCCTATCCATGACCTCCGTAAGCACCAGCAGCTCGCGCCTGGTGAATGCGGAGGCTCTCATGATGGCAATGGTGTTTTTCATAAAAATCATTTTTGATAAAGTGCACCCAAATTTTATGATTGGCTAATGTATTTGGGAAATTAACAGGAGCAATTCTATTGGTTAGTGTATGAGTCATGTGTTCGACAGGGCCAGAAATCTGTTGAGACTTATGATAGGCTTGATGCAGTGACATGCGTAAGCAAATTTACATAAAGAAATGAACTCCGGGAAATATACGGCCTGAAAAACAAATAGAACAATTATTTAATTGAGGCTAACATGTATTTTGACAATTAAAAGCAAATGTTTAAGCCGTAAGTATTCTGCGGGTAAACACAAACACGGACATGAATAAAGTTTATTGCATTGCATCATTTTTGATAAAGTGCACCCAAATTTTATGATTGGCTAATGTATTTGGGAAATTAACAGGAGCAATTCTATTGGTTAGTGTATGAGTCATGTGTTCGACAGGGCCAGAAATCTGTTGAGACTTATGATAGGCTTGATGCAGTGACATGCGTAAGCAAATTTACATAAAGAAATGAACTCCGGGAAATATACGGCCTAAAAAACAAATAGAACAATTATTTAATTGAGGCTAACATGTATTTTGACAATTAAAAGCGAATGTTTAAACCGTAAGTATTCTGCGGGTAAACACAAACACGGACATGAATAAAGTTTATTGCATTGTGTAAAAAAAAAAAAAAAAAAACAATTAAGCTAATTGATATATTGATTGGCATGTTACGATTGAGGGAGGTAGGCAGAATAAACGAGCAGTTAATCGAAATCTGACAGTCCAACTTCCGGGTAGTACTAGTGCGTGCGTTCCCTTCAAGCCACTTCGGGGATGTACGCTCGCTATTTGGCACGCTCGTTAGTTAGAGGAGGGATCGCCTGAGTTTGGGGAGGATGTTTGGCTGTGAGCGAAAATACGAGCGTGTGCTTGAATTTAAATATTTTTTTACGTACGCCGAACGTACGAACGGTCACTTGCGTCTGGGTCTGAATGAGGGCCAAAGTCCACAGCAATCCACAGGCACAGCGGGGATCTGGCAGGAGTCCAAGAAAAGACCTAAAAGCAATGTTGCACAGACACTGAGACACAGTTAGTAACAAGCTTTTTACTAGAGGTCTGTGATCCATAGGAAGTTTCAGAACATGTGACTCAAATGGAATCAGGTTTAAAATAATGAGCAATATAAGAATCCCACAACCTGATGACACCTGGGAAACAGATGATCACTTTAACACTCTATCCCCTGAATGAGAAGCATGCCAGCAAGCAGGATAGCTCCTCCAACGACCACAGTGGAACTTTGGCAAAAGTAGTCTATCTTTATGTACTGAAATAGTCGCAGTCCTGACAGTACCCCCCCCTTTTTGGGTGGTCTCCGAACACCCAAAAAGGGAATTTAGCATGAAAATTACATATCAACTTAGGAGCATGGACATCAGAATCTTTAATCCAAGATCTCT
Source organism: Taudactylus pleione (assembly GCA_031769625.1). Lineage (NCBI taxonomy): Eukaryota > Metazoa > Chordata > Amphibia > Anura > Myobatrachidae > Taudactylus > Taudactylus pleione. Next base: position 26,850,271 of record JAUIMM010000092.1, on the reverse strand, counting down.
CTTCTGGGCCATAACCCTTCCAGTCTACAAGATATTGCAATTGATTTTGATGCTTACGTGAATCCAGAATCTTATCGATCTCAAACTCCAGACCTCAAGCAGTTGTTATGGGAGGTACTTTAGGCAAGCTGTTATGAAATCGATTAAGAATCAATGGTCTAAGCAAAGAGACATGAAAGGAGTTAGGTACACGCATGGTTGGAGGTAACTGTAACTTACATGCCACTGGATTGATAATTTTTATAATATGAAAAGGACCAATATACCAGGGAGCAAACTTCATGGTAGGTACCTTAAGTCGCAGATTTCTAGTAGACAACCAGACACGATCCCCAACAGAATACTTAGGAACAGCCGAAAGTTTTCTATCAGCAAAGGTTTTATAATTATGAGAGGCTTTCCTAAGACACTTATGTACCTGTCTCCAAATTCCAGAAAAATATTGGAGGGTAGCTTTAGGTGCTGGGACGTCCACAGTAGGAATTGACTGAAGCTCAGGAACTCGAGGATGTTGACCAGTATTGGCAAAAAAAGGACTTACGTCTGTAGCAGACGAATAATGAAAGTTATGAGCAAACTCAGCCCAAGGCAAAAAATCCATCCAATCATCTTGGGAGGAAGAAATGTACATTCTTAAGAAGGTCTCCAACTCCTGGTTCACTATTTCAGTTTGTCCATTTGACTGAGGATTATATGCAGAAGAAAACTGTCATTTCATTTGTAATGATGAAAATAAAGCCCTCCAAAACCGAGCAACAAACTGGACACCCCGATCAGACACTATCTCAGAAAGAAGCCCATGAAGACAAAATATCTCTTTGATAAATATTTGTGCTAATTTGGGGGCTGATGGAATTCGAGCCAAAGGACAAAAATGAGCCATCTTGGTAAAACGATCCACCACTACCCAAATAACTGTACACCCCTTAGACTCAGGAAGATCTGTAATAAAATCCATGGAAAGATGGGTCCATGGCTGGGTGGGAATGGGTAGTGGATTGAGAGGACCAGCTAGAGACTGCCGGGAGGACTTATGTTGTACACACTTAGAACAAGAACATATAAATTCTTGGACATCTTTTTTCATCGAAGACCACAAATAGGAACGTTGCAAAAAAGAGTACATTTTATGAATCTCTGGATGTCCAGAGAAACGAGAATTATGGCCCTGATTCAGAGCCGGATGACCTGACCAGAGCACTCGCTCTGAATCAGGGCCCACCTCCATTAATATGGAGCGTCCTCCTGGATGCTCGTATAGCTGTGGGTCACCACCCACAGAATATATGAGCGTGCAGGATGATGGTAGCGATGGTCTTAACCATCGCGACCATTGAAACTGCGAGCAGAAGCCTGCGGTTGAGTTTTTCAACCGCAAGGCCAGGAGTGATTTTGGCTCTATCAAAGCCAAAATCACTCCCACTGACATCACTAGTGATATCAGTGGGGCCGGCTTCAGACGGTAGGCATTCCCTTGGGAACGCCTCCGTCTGGCAGGCACGCCCCTGGCACGCCCACCAAAGGGGGCGTGCTGTCAGTCAACATCGACAGCATGCCCCCTTTGATGAGACACTCCGAGCGAAGGAAAGTCCTTCGCTCGTAGGGGCTCGCGCATGCGCACGACGGAGCTCCCTCCGTCGTGCGCATGCGCAGTGCGGACCATCGACCCACTTGTGAGCGGACAGCCGCTCGCGAGTGGGTCTGAATGAGGGCCTATGAGCCCAGGAAAGAAGTTTACCTCGTAACTCAGGTGCCACAAATATCTTCCCAGGAGGAGGATCAGGAGAGATGGAAATTGAAGAAAAGGCCAGAGGGATTATTATAGGGTAATTTTGATCCTCATTTTGTTCTTTCTCTTCCAACATTGAGTGTGAGAGAGCATCTGCCTTTTTATTCAAAGAACCTGGACGATACCTGAGGACAAAATCAAAATGAGAAAAGAAGAGTGCCCAACAAGCTTGTCGTGGGTTCAGACAACGGGCAGTCTTCAAATACAACAAATTTTTATGGTCTGTAAAAATAGTAACAGGATGTTTTGCATCTTCTAATAAATATCTCCGCTCCTCCAAAGCTAACTTAATAGCTAACAATTCTTGGTCCCCGATGGAGTAATTACTCTCAGCACTAGAAAACTTTCGTGAAAAGAATCCACAAGACACTGTTCTCCCATCTGCAGCCACTTGAGACAAAATAGCCCCAACTCCATAAGTGGAAGCATCCATTTCTAGCATAAATGGTTTCTCAACATCAGGTTGAACTAGAATGGGGGCCGCAGAAAATGCATCTTTAAGAGTCTGAAAGACATTCAATGCCTCTGGGGACCATACTTTGGGATTAGCCCCTTTTTTTGTCATAGCAGTAATTGGGGCTACAATCGTTGAAAACGCTTTGATAAACTTTCTGTAATAATTGACAAAGCCTAAAAATCTCTGAAAAGACTTTAACAAAGTGGGCAAACCCAATATTGAATAGCCTTTAACTTCTCAGGGTCCAACTGAAGCTCAGAACCGGAGATGATATACCCCAAAAAGGGTATAAGTGGAACTTCAAAAACACACTTGGAGATCTTACCATAAAGCTTATTAGCTCGAAGGCGACTTAATACCTCTTTAACAAGGGTACGATGATCAGAAAGATTCCTGGAAAAAAATCGAAATATCATCAAGATAAACAATAACAAGCTGGTAAAGCATATCTCGGAAAATTTCATTCACAAACTCCTGGAACATCCGCAGGAGCATTACATAAATCAAAAGGCATGACGAGGTTCTCATAATGGCCATCTCGCATATTAAACGCGGTTTTCCACTCATCACCCTCTTTAACTCTAATCAATTTATATGCTCCTTTTAGATCAAGTTTAGTAAATAGTTGAGAACCCTTAACTCTATCAAACAGTTCCGTAATGAGAAGTAAAGGATATTTATTTTTTACCGTAATCTCATTTAGACCTCTAAAGTCGATACATGGACAAAGATCACCATCTTTTTTCTTTACAAAAAAGAAGCCCGCTCCATCGGGAGATGAAGAAAGCCTGATAAACCCCTTTAGTAGGTTATCTTGCACATACTCCGACATGGCTTGAATCTCAGGAACAGAGAGAGGGTATACTCGACCTTTAGGTGGCATTTTACCAGGGATAGGTTCAATAGGACAATCTCAGGGACAATGCGGTGGAAGTTCGTCTGCTGCCTGCTCAGAAAAGACATCAGCAAATTCATGATAAGGCTGTGGGAGAGAAGGTGGAACATCTACTTTCACTTCAGCTAATCGTACCACAGGAATCAAACAATTTAATTTGCATTTGGGACTCCAAGAAAGAATTTGAGAACAAGTCCAATCAATATGAGGGTTATGAAGAGTTAACCATGGTAAACCAAGAACTATATCATACATAGAAATAGGTAATACCAAAAACTCTAAACTTTCTTCATGCAAAGCTCCTACCCTCAACTTCACAGACTTTGTTTGATGTGTAACATATCCATTAGAAATTCTAGTACCATTTACTGCAGAGAGGGGAAAAGAACGGGTTAATTTGACAACAGGAATTTTCAGCTTTTGAACCAAAGACAATGAAATTAAATTGCCAGCTGCTCCAGAATCTAGCAATGCAGAAAACTCTTGACATGAAGAACCAAAGTCAGGATGTGAGGTTGTGAATTTGTTGTGGACCCGGGGTGGTGATAGGAGCAGACAAGGATGCAGACTTAAATGAAAAAGTGGAGTTTTTAATAAATGACTTAGAAAACATGGGAATGGCAAATAAAAAGTCCAGGTATAGCACTAAAGTGCACTTGATAACTGTACTGGGGGTTAATGGGAAATGTCCAGATAGTGACAGGCAGGAACAGTCCACTAAACAAATATGGTGAGCTGTAACAGAATGCAGGAATGATGAGCTGTAATGAGTGCAGGTATGGTGAACTGTAACAAATGCAGGCTGAGGTAATGAAGTCCAGCTGGGAGTGAAGAGAGGCAAGGTGCAGGGAACAGCAGATTCAGGTACTCAGGCAGGTGAAAAGGTATGTGGAGGGTGCAGGGTAAGTCCAGCAGGTTGGAGCAGGCAAGATTCAGGCTAGAAGCGTATAACAAGCAGGCAAGTAAGGCACAGGTACTCTCTCTCAGCCGCAGCTGAGAAACACGTTGCACTGGCAAAGGAAGGAAGGCTCTGGACCTTCCTAAATACTCAGTGCCGTGCTGTGACTGGCTGGAATGAGCACATGACCTACCAGGATTGGACAGCTGGAATCACATGGCCGCAGGCAAGATGGCGGCGCCCATGCCAACGGAACGGAAACACCGCCAGACCTCACCAGGCCCAGTGACAATGTGCCCGCACAGAACCACGCGCAGCCAATGCCCCTCGCCAAACACCAGCACCGCTGCCAGAGACGCCCCGCCACAATGACCTCACAGTTAATACCCGGCGAGTACCATGCCGAGAAACCCTGGCTGTGACACAGGAATGCTCACAGAAATTACACAATCTTTTTTGGGGGAAAGTTTAGAGAGTACCCCTAGTTTGGCTTCCTCCTCCATCAACTGGGGACAACCATTTCCCGGCCTTATTGGACATTTAGCTAAAAAATGTTCTGAGGATGCACAATACAAGCACAGATTAGAACGCCTTCTATGTTGCTTCTCCACTTCAGACAATTTGGCTTTATTAATTTGCATAGGCTCATCAGATGTACCTTGACCAGAGCGAGACTGGGGAAGAGAATTTTTAGAACACTCAGTGCGATTCCTCTGAACCCCTCGTTCTCGCATATGCAGATCAATTTTAATAGTCAATTAAATTAACTCATCCAAACTCTCAGGAAGATCCCGAGTCACCAACTCATCTTTAAGTCTCTCAGAGAGACCATTCCAATATGCTGCTCTTAATGCCTCATTGTTCCACTTAAGTTCTGCGGCTATAGTTTGAAAACGAACCACATACTGACCAACTGGAGCTGCTCCCTGCTTTACTCGTAAAATGTTCACAGATGCAGCCACTGATCTTCCAGGTTCGTCAAATATCCTTTTAAAAGTAGAAACAAAAGCTTGATAATTAGACATTAAGGCATCATTTCTCTCCCATAAAGGAGAGGCCCACTCAAGAGCAGTACCAGACAATAATGACATAATATAGGCCACTTTGACATGAGGGGTGGTAAAAATCTGAGGTAACAATTCAAAATGAATCTCACATTGGTTGAGAAATCCTCTACATGTTTTTGGATTACCATCATAAGAGGTGGGAGTCGGTAGGCATAAATGAGAAGCAGAAACCCCTGATGTACTTGTAACAGGAATTTTAAGTTTATCAAGACGTGTGGTAAGATCCTGTAGACACTGCAAAACTTGAACTTGAGTATTTTCCTGTACTTCCAATCGGGCGGTCAAACCCTGAAGTACCTGTACTCCAGTAGCCTGTTCCAGATCCGGATTCATTTTTAGGTCTGTGCAAACTGTCGGCTACCGACACTTGAGACTCCAGGAGGGAGGCAGGCCTACTAGGCACAATAAACTGGGGTGGTTTTAGGAATGACCTTTCCATGAAACTCAGTAGCACAGGATAAAAGTAAAATAGAATTTATTCACAAAAGAATTATAATCAGCAAGGTCTCATATAAAGTCTCAAACAGCACAGAGATTCATATATGCAATAATAAGTATAGGAGAAAATCCCCAAATATATATGCAGTCTTTAACATATAAGAACTAACGTGGTAGTTAACCCAGAGTCCAGTATGAGGTTAATACCTCAGGATGGCATTGAGGACCTTGTCCAGGGTAGAACCCTGTAGTAATGGAAATCTGGAGCAGAGCGAGCCCTGCAGAATAATATAGTTCCGGGACAGGGCCGAGACCTGCAGTACAGTGAGAGATGAAGCAAACTTGAGCCTTGTGGTATAATGAAGATGGAGCAGGGTTAAACCCTGTAAGGCGATGAGATTCCAGAACAGGGTTGAGCCCTGCAACGTGGCTAGAGTATGGAGCGGGCTTGAGCCCCGTGATGCGGAGAAGATTGTAGCGGGGTTGAGCCCCGTGATGCGGAGAAGATTGTTGCGGGATTGAGCCCCATGATGTGGAGAAGATTGTAGCGGGGTTGAGCCCCGTGATGCGGAGAAGATTGTAGCAGGGTTGAGCCCTGTGATGTGGAGAAGATTGTAGCAGGGTTGGGCACTGTGGTGTGGTTAGGGTTCGGAGTGGGGTTGAGCCCCGTATTGCGGAGAAGATTGTAGCAGTGTTGAGCCCTGTGGTGTGGCTAGAGTATAGAGTGGGGTTGAGCCCCGTGATGCGGAGATGACACTGTAATGGTGCAGTTGACAACTGTAACAAGGATGAATTCAATATCCACAGGAATGGAAAAACAACAGGTAAAGTGCAGCAAAATGATGAAAGCACAATGATGGAGCAAAAAGCAATACTTAGACAATAGGAATGCTGGGCTCTGTAGTACAGCGGATAACTGGCATCAGAAGTTCATCTGGAATGTAACAAAGTCCACAGCAATCCATAGCCACAGTGGGGATCTGGCAGGAGTCCAAGAAAAGACCTGAAAGCAACGTTGCACTGACACTGAGACACAGGCCCTCATTCAGAGGCGGTCGCAAGAAGTGATCGCTCTCTCTGAATGAGGGCGGGTGCTTCTTTTTTTGTGCAGCCTCCTGGTCGCTAGCTATGCTGTGGGATACTACCCACAGCTTAGCGACCGACCAGAGTGATGGTCGCGATGGTCAAGACCATTGCGACCATCGTGGCTTGCGACGAGACCCTAAGCCCCAGGGAGCTTTCTGCTCTGATCGAGCAGGAACTCCCCACTGACATCACTGCTGATGTCAGTGCGGCCGCCCACAAAATGGTAGGCGTTCCTTAAGGAACACCTCCGTTTGTGCAACCCCCCCCCCCCCCCGCCCCGCCTACAAAACGGGCAGAGCTGTCGTTCAACATCGACAGCCGGCCCTTTTGTAGTGAGCTCCGGAGATAGAGAGTTTCTCTCTCGCTCCGGGGCTTGTGCACGCACAGTGCGGCCGCTGTGCGTGCGCAGGACCAAAACATCGACCCGGTTGCGAATGCTCAGCGCTTGCAACCGGGTCTGAATGAGGTCCACAGTTAGTAACAGGCTTTATACCAGAGGTCTGTGATCCATAGGAAGTTTCAGAACATGTCACCCAAATGGAATCAGGTTTGAAATAATAAGCAATCTAAGAATCCCACAACCTGATGACACCTGGGAAACAGATGATCACTTTAACACTCTATTCCCTTGAATGAGATGCATGCCAGCAAGCAGGATTGTTTCGCCTCAGGGTACCATCTATGAAGTTCGCTTGCCATACTCCATTACAGAGATAATCAATTCAGTCTCTTATAGTCTTCAGCTCCCGTCTTATTTAAAGATTCCCAATTCCTTTCATATATCTTTGCTCAAGCCACTACTTCTCAATAAATTCCTCAGTGTTCTCCCTGTTCCCCCCAGGGTCCAAACTGAAAAGGGAGTGGCATTTGAGGTGTCTCAGATTCTGGATTCTTGTATCCATCATGGTCATTTGCAATACCTGCTTGATTGGAGAGACTATGGTCCGGAGGAGCGTTGTTGGACTAGAGCTGAGGACATCCACGCTTCCAAACTCATCAGCAAATTCCACTTGGATCATCCCAAAAAGCCTAGAAAGTGTCCTGAGGCCACCTGTAAGGAGGGGTTACTGTCACGACCCAGGTTTCGTGGCGTGGAGGTTTGCGGTTCTTACCGGTGAGGGCGCTGTAGCGCGGTCCTTCTGGCAGAGGAGCTAGCCTGTGGAGATTGGCATTGCGTGTACACAGAGGTCTGCCAGCGTTGGGCCGTCCTGACAAGGGTAAGACTAGTGGCGTCTCCGCGTCACAGCTGTCTGGGCGCCACCATGTTGTCTTTGGCCATGTGATATAGCAAGCCAATCGTCTGTGGGTCACCTGCTCTCTCTGGCCTATCACGTTCTGTTGCTGGGTTCATAAGGGTGTTTGGAGCGCCCTGTAGTTGCCAGTGCAATGTGTTTTACAGCATCAGCTGTGAGAGAGAGCTGCTGTGCTCCTGAACCTGAGACCTGTGCTCCGGTGCTTGCCCTAGCTCCTTGTCTGACTTCGACTCCCTGCAGCTTGCACCGCTCTGCCTTGCATTCTGCTGGAGATCGCCCTGCACCTTCCACCAGACCCACTCCTGCCCAAACCTGTCTCCGCAGTTAACCCATTCCTGTACAGCCATCATCACAGCAATACCGGACTCTCCTTTCAAAGCCATCATCACAGCATTACCTGATTCTCTTTTCAGCCATCATCACAGCAATACAGGATTTTCTCTTCAGCCATCATCACAGCATTTCCGGATTCTCCTTTCAGCCATCATCACAGCATTTCTGGATATCCCTCTCAGCCATTACTCTGCATACCCGGATATCCATTTCACCTTTACAGTCTATCTGGATTCACCTTATGCATCTCTGTCACCGTGCTGGACATTTGTTTATTCCCACTCACTACAGTTTCCTCCTGCTACATTTATTAGTTTGTTATTACTGGACTTTAGTTCATCTTATTGTTCATGTCTACCAACATTCACATTAAATAACCTACCTTTCAATTTAAACCTGTTCCGGTGTTTACTCCGGATATGGTTTCGAAAATTGTGGTCCTGTGTGGGATATTTCACAACATCGCCATAAGGAGTGGTGTCCCAATGCAGCCAGAGGATGCCTTACCTGAGGATGGCCCCCCCGTGGTTGGTCGGAGGTCAGTATGTGGGGGGGCCATACGCGATGATGTGGTGGCCCGATATTTTAGGTAATTATTGATCAAACAACAGTGTGTATACCCAATGTGTTACGGTTTTTTAACGTTCATCTTTTTTTATATTAATTCTTGCACCATCTTCTGTTTGTTTGCATAATCTTTGGCACTCCCATGATGACTACTTCCTGCTACCCTTCAAAAACCTTTCTGTGGAAACTTCAGGAATATATTCTGACACCAATATTGCAACGCCATATTTGTGAAATCATGTGGGCATGGACCTTCGTCAACCAGTTCTTGATTTGTTGTGTGTTTGTTTAGTGTTTTTGGTATGTGGAGTTTTTCTGATTATCACTGTGTGTTTTGTTTGTGAGTGACCACTTTGTATTTTGATTTCTGTTGTGAATAAATATTTGGAGAGTGGAATTTGTTTCCTTTTTGGGCACGTTAGAAGCAAGTGTAAACAAAATCCCAAACGTTAATTTTACCTAAGGGGTAACCCAGTAATGAAGCAAGTGGAGCTAAAATGTAATATGTTTTCGGGGTACTAACCAACACAACAAGGAATCGTGTACAATCAGTTGCCTTCGTAAGATTGTCCTAAGCAGTTTGGCCACCAAATAGGAACCTGAAAAATGGTGTAAACTATCATGTTGACCACCACAAAAAAGGAAAATTACATTGGTACTGGGAGGTGTTTCTTGTGCCTGCTTGCATTCAAAATACAACACACAATCTGTAGTGAGTTTCTGGGGCAAACCTTGCTTGAAGAGTCTACTTATGTCAGTGTAAAGAATCTTGGATTTACTCCAAACGCATGAGACAGAGCTTGATTTTAAACATATTTATTAAGAAACAATTTAAAAAAAAAAAAAAAAAAAATTAATTCCGAAGGAGGACCAACAGATGGTCAAGGGCCTGCATTAGCCCGTTGACCTGCTCCCGCATACGGCCCACACAATTCTCAATCTGTTCCCGACGCCTCTGTTCCTCTGTGGGTGACAAAAGTTTGGGGAGGAGGGGGGAATAGAGGAATTGGGGGTTGGAGAGAGGGGCCGGGACCGGCGTCTTGTGTGGCGATGCCGCCGTAGTGTTTGCTGTGCCCCTAAAAAATGACCAAAAAATTGTTGTTAGTTTCAACAGGAAACCAAAAAAAAAAAAAATTATAGGACAGACATGAAAACATGCACATGCAGATATGACTACAATGACTCAATAGGACAGACATGAAAACATGCACATGCAGATATGACTACAATGACTCAATAGGACAGACATGAAAACATGCACATGCAGATATGACTACAATGACTCAATAGGACAGTCATGAAAACATGCACATGCAGATATGACTACAATGACTCAATAGGACAGACATGAAAACATGCACATGCAGATATGACTACAATGACTCAATAGGACAGACATGAAAACATGCACATGCAGATATGACTACAATGACTCAATAGGACAGACATGAAAACATGCACATGCAGTTAGGGCCCACAAGATAAACTTGAAAACCACAGTCCAGAACTCTTACTTTCCGCAATCTGCATGCGAAAGCATGCCAGCAAGCGGGGCGTCCGCCGGTGCAGGTCCGACCACCTGCGCTCCAGCTGGCCAATATGTCGGCGTGAGCTGAAGGAGCGCAGGCGTCGACGTACCTCCGCATATGCGGAACGCTTGCGCCTGTTGGAGATGGGTGGAGGCTGACTGGTGATCCTCCTGTCCATCACCTCCGTCAGCACCAGCAGTTCGCGCCTGGTGAATGCGGCGGATCTCATGATGGCAATGGTGTTTTTTTTACAAAATATTTTTAATAAAGCACCACAAAAAAATTTGATTGGCTAATGTATTTGGGAAATTAACAGGACAAATTCTATTGGTTAGTGTATGAGTCATGTGTTCGACAGGGCCACAAATCTCTTGAGAGTTATGATTGGCTTGATGCAGTGACCTGCGTAAGCAAATTTAAATAAAGAAATGAACCACAGAAAAATTGAGGGGAGACAAACAAATAGAACAATTGTTTAATTGGGGCTAACATGTCTTTGGAACAATAAAAGCGAAGGTTTCAGCCGTACGTATTCTGCAAGCAAATACAAACACGGACAAGATTAAAGTTTATTGCATTGTGTTGAAAAAAAAAAAAAAATTAAGCTAATTGATACATTGATTGGCATGATACGATTGAGGGAGGTAGGCCGAAAAAACAAGCAGGTAATCGGAATCTGACAGTCCCACTTCCGGTTTGTACTTGTGCGTGCGTTCCCTTCAAGCCATTTCGGGGATGTACGCTCGCTATTTGGCACGCTCGTTAGTCAGAGGAGGGGTCGCCTGAGTTTGGGGCGGATTTTTAGCTGCGTAGGAAAAAACGAGCGAGTGCTTGAATTTAAATATTTTTTTACGTACGGCGAACGTGCGTACGCCCACTTGCGAGTGGGTCTGAATGAGGGCCAATGTCAGTATTAATACCTGACTATTCAGCCTTGAGTCCTTATTAGCAAAAATCTTAAACCAGTGCATAAAATGCATTAATATATATATATATATATATATATATATATATATATATATGGATAATATGTCCTTATTTATATGGGGTAACCACAATTGTACAGATCTCTAGCCATTACATTTATTGCAGATTATTTACAAATCATCCACATCTATTTTGATGTATTCTCTTCATATTTTTAATAAGAATGTTCTTTTATCTACATATATTTACTAGTAATAATTAATGTAGATATTCATCAAGAAATGGGTATTTAATGATATCATATGGAAGTGGGAGGGAAAGGGAGTATATTATAATGCTTTGTGTAAAGAATTATCCATACTGTCTTGGATCCTTCGTCTATGACCTCTCTATATTTATTATCATATGTGACATCCTTTAACATATAATCCAAATCCTCATAGACATAATTATTATTATTATTATTATTATTATTATTACTCTAAAGAGTATATATACTTATATTATTTTAATTTTAAACCCAAGTGTAGCAATGAGAAAATTTAATTACAACATGTGAAGGTGAAAACACAGATATTTCAAGAAATAGAAGAAAGTGAAAATTTACAGATTGTGAATCTCTCAGATAGAGAATTGAATGAATATCATTACAAAATCCTCTCTAAGGGAATATCATTTTCACCTACAAAATCTATGAACAGATTTGAGATAGAAAAAGATCTCAATCTTTTCACAAGAAAAATCTTCAAGAAATTCTTCATCAATAAAGAAAACTCAATAGACATCCCTTCAAATAAAATATCCATTGTTTTATTTGTTTTATGCATACATGTGCATATATATGTGTGTATACATGTGTATATGCATATAAATGTTATATTTTTATTGTATTGTTTCCCCCTTCTTTGTGGTTGTGTTGAGTACTAATTTTTAATTTCAATTTTAATTTATTATTATTTTTTTATTTTTTATTTTTAATTAATCAACTCTGTTTTTATTATTATTTATATTTATTTTTCTTCATTTAATGTAATTCATTTTTATCCTACCTATTTCTATTGATTTCTAATCGACCTACTATCGAAGAAGTCACGACATTAGTGACTAGTTTTGAAACCATTAATATGAAGTTGATGCTTATCAGTGATGTATTACTAAGCAATATGCGTTATATATTTTCTACTTTTTATGTTTTGGATTTTCTGTTTGCACAAGTGTCCAATTCGTGTTCTAATATATGACATATTTTATGATGAATAGCTACCAGCTTTTATTATTTATTTCTTATTCTTTATTTGTGTATAACCATAGATGACCAGCTGGGCCTTCTGGTTGCTAATTTGTACTATCTCAAGTGTTATTAATTAGATTGTTTCAAATTTGTTCAAATACCGGTCTTTCAGACCAGCTAGCCACCTCTGATGAAACGGCCCCTCTGATTGGCTGAGAAACGCGTCAGGTGACAAGTTCAGGATCTGGACTGAGAAAGCTTCCGATTGGTCAGGGCTCCACTTCTCCACAGCAAGCCTGCTCCACCTTGTCAGCGGGAGACACGGCTGTGCACACCCAGCTGCTGAGATCCATACGCGGTGGACACCCGCATCCCAGCCTGCACTTGCACTACTCAGCGCCTTATACCCCATCTGGGGATCTTCACCTCCATATGCAGCCCCCCGCTATCAAGCGGGTGAACACCACGCTCACTGTTTACCATTGCTACAGGTATCTATTTCAGTGCTGACTAACCGGGACGCCGGTATTCAGCGGGACCGCATACTGGTGACACTGTGAGTCTGCATGAGAGGCGCTTTTGACTGCTATACATATGTGTACATTCAATTCAGTTTATGGATTAATCTTCATTAAATCTTCTTTCTGCTGGGTGACTGCATGTGCGTTTTACTGTGATCCACAGTGGTCATTTTTTATTTCTTCCCACTAATTGTGGATGTACTAATATACGAGACTTTTCTATTTCTCATGACCTTCCATGCACTAACAACCGCTGTGTTATGTTCATACTACTATACTAACAATCTGCTTGACCTACTAGGAGCTCCCATCTATTAATTACTAATAGTCTGGTCCGATCCTTTACTTAGGATTTTTTATATTTATTTTTATATCCAGCAATTTTTTAATTATTGAGTTATACATTTTGTAGATTTTGTATATTTATATTTATTGTATGTATGTCTTTTTACTTTTCATGTGATAATAAATATAAACATCAGTGTCCAGCGCTCTCCCTATTTTTCTTCTTCCTTTAAGTACATAGGCATGACTAAAAGACAACTAAGACAAAGGATCACTGAACATGTGCTTACTGTAAGAAATGCTAAAACTGACAGGAACTGACAGGATCAATTTCAAACCCATAACAAGTGTAGCAAGACACTTTTTGAAATAACATAATGGGGATCCTGACCATCTAAAAGCTTTTGGTGTCGAGAAGATACATCTAGGGATAAGAGGAGGAGACATCAAATAAAGAACTGCTGAAAAAAGAATCCAGAATGATATTCCTGAAGAACAGTGTGGACCCATATGGAATGAATGAACATAACCAATATGGAGCTTTTCTCTAACTTATACAGTATTAAATATGTGAAAATACCCACCTGTGAATACCTATCTTCATATCTCAACCTGTTAAATATTAACATAGGATAATAAATTAAAAATACATCTTAAAATTTAGATGAATATTAAAAAGACACCACTACTTACCATGGTGGAAAAGACTGGAGAGGAATGGACTTTTGGAAGAGTGAAGAGACAAGTAACCTAATAAAAGGAATCACATATCAGACACACATGAAGCCAAAAAATTTATATAATAATATACAATAATGATAATTATAATAGTAATAATTCAACACAATATGACTATACAAATATTACAAGTTTAATGACTCAGTATATAGGGGATTTCACTACACATAGTAATTATAAAAATTATAATTACACAGTATTAGTTTATTTCCAAGAAATATGCATGGAGAATATACACGTTATCTCACATATATCAAAACATGACACTATTTTAAATCTAAATGGAAGAAATTTTAGATAAATTAGATAAATATCAATTAAATATCACAATATATATATATAATGAATAAACTCATGAATGCACTATTAGCACAATACACTGATTTTAAGAGTGAATCACTTATTAGACATTCACATTTGAATAAATATTAGTTTATATATTTTCACCTTCACATGTTGTAATTAAATTTTCTCATTGCTACACTTGGGTTTAAAATTAAAATAATATAAGTATATATCCTCTTTAGAGTAAAAATAATAATAATAATAATTATATCTATGAGGATTTGGATCATATATTAAAGGATGTCACATATGATAATAAATATAGAGAGGTCATAGATGAAGGATCTATGACAGTAGGGATAATTCTTTACACAAAGCATTATAATATGCTCCTTTTCCCTCCCACTTCCATATGATATCATTAAATACCCATTTCTTGATGAATATCTACTAATTATTACTAGTAAATAGAAATATATGTATATAATATAACCTTCTTATTAAAAATAATAAAATAATATGAAGAGAATTCATCAAAATATATGTGGATGATTTGTAAATAATCTGCAATAAATGTAATGGCTAGAGATCTGTATAATTGTGGTTACCCCATATAAATAAGGACATATTATCCATATATATATATATATATATATGTACATCGTTTTTGACCATCATAGATAAAAGATAACATAATATATATAAAAAAATAGTTAATTGATTGATATTCAATTCAATCAACAACCAGGTAATAATTTAGCAAACGTAAAGTACATGATGACGAAAACAAACACTAATGCTGGCCATACACTATACAATTATCTGTCAGATATCTGTCTAATCTGGCTGGTTGGAATGAAAATCTGGCAATGTATGGGATCAAATGATAATTGACCATTTGCTCATGAACACTGGAAAACAGTCAAATTAGTTAAATCAAACATATTTAACCAATTTGAACAATTGTTTTTGTCCACTTTAATGTGTTAGGGAGCATATGGTCGAATCTCATTTGCTCCCATACATTACCAGGTTTTCATTCCAACCTGCCAGAATGGACAGATATCTGACAGATAATTGTATAGTGTATGCCCAGCATTACACATGTAGTGAGATCTGACAACCAATCAGGAGATGAGCAGGAGAAAGAAATTTGAACACACGAATCATGTCTACAAAGACGGTATAAAAGGAGGACACGGAAGACCTTTTATTTACACTGCCTTGAAAAAGCCGCTATATGGCGAAACACGCGTCGGCGGTCTACTGGGGCTTTCTCGACTTGAGCATACACTATATAGATAAGAGATATCAAGCACAGCACGGAGATCAGCTCCGGAGAGAGACACAGGCATAACCAGTGAGAGCATTTTGCAATAGAGTAATAGTGGCACTATTTAAATAAGGAGATACAGTTAACAATTACCTCTGAGGATAGAGGAACAAATGCCATTCCATGTCGGCAATAATGTGGCAGCGGCACTGAATAAATAAGGAGACACAGTTGGTAATTACTCTGGAGTAACTATAATTTATCTCTACAATATCTGATGACACACCAGTACATAGGTCATAATATCTCCCTGAATTACAATCAGTGACCGGGAAAAAGTGTCAATTATTGCTGCTGCAGAATAACAATAGCGCTGCACAAGTGAAGTGACATAGTGTGAGATTATTAAATAAACAACTTCTGCCACTGTAACAAATGATGGCATATTGATACAGATTATATTGATGGCATATTGATATAGATTATAACATCCCTCTCAGAACTGTAAAGAAAGAAAGATGATCTGAAATCAGTGTTTGCAAAAGAGTAATAGCAACGCTGTACATTCAAAGAGATACAGCTGACAACCACTATTAGTAATCATACTCTGTGACCATAACAACTGATTACAGTTGGAAACTACTGTTAAATAACAAATCACTGTTACTATAATAAATAACAAAATATTTAAATCTCTGATTTCTAAAGAGAACAAAATGACATGATCTTTAAAGCCCAAATATTGGGGAGATAAGTTTAATTAAATATGAAACAATTACCAACTGTTACTCATCATTACCCCATATATTTAATATTTGAAGTGCTGTAAATAGACTATAACTAGTCTGACGGCAGTTAGGACACTTTTTTTAAATCTATATATCTTTTTCTTATATTTAATAAACACATCTTTAAACTGTACTAATATCTTTAATTTAATTTTATAAATATTCGCCCCAAAAGATCTTCTTTTTTCAGCTGGACAATTATATTTTAATAGTAATTAATATAGATTCAATATTTCAGATATATTTTTCCAGAGAATTCCTGATGGAATATAAATACTGGATCTAATAGTGCATTTGACACTAAAATCTTGTCTTGTTTTCTTTGTTCTTCTAAATTCTGTTTTCAAGATTGTCGAATAGCACCTCCATAGATATACAATTTGACATATATAATAATCATATACTATGGGGAAAGATTAGAACCTTCTAACAAATATAATAAACTCTGATTTTGTAATTAATAGTACTATCGGTGCGGGACCATCCATTATTGTTTGTAGAAATTTATTTTGGTTGTTTCAACATTACCCCATATATTTAATATTTGAAGTGCTGTAAATAGACTATAACTAGTCTGACAGCAGTTAGGACACTTTTTTTAAATCTATATAACTTTTTATTATATTTAATAAACACATCTTTAAACTGTACTAATATTTTTAATTTAATTTTATAAATATTCACCCCAAAAAAATCTTCCATTTTCAGCTGGACAATTAGATTTTTAATAGTAATTAATATAGATTCAATATTTTAGATATATTTTTCCAGAGAATTCCTGATGGAATATAAATACTGGATCTAATAGTGCATTTGACACTAAAATCTTGCTTTGTTTTCATTGTTCTTCTAAATTCTGTTTTCAAGATTGTTGAATAGCACCTCCATAGATATACAATGTGACATATATAATAATCATATACTATGGGGAAAGATTAGAACCTTCTAACAAATATAATAAACTCTGGCTTTGTAATTAATAGTACTATCGGTGCGGGACCATCCATTATTGTTTGTATAAATGTATTTTGGTTGTTTTTGTATTCTTTTCATATTTCCTTATTCTTTTATTTTCGGGCTCTTATTTGTGATGTGTATTTCTAACTAAGATGTTCCTGGCTATTCCCCCCCCCTTCCTGTTTGCTGGACTTCTAGCTCTCCCCCTAGGTCTCTCTCTTCCCATATATTGTAACCTTCGTATCCCACTAGGTTTTATGTACTTTGTTTCAGATATGTACACTGCCTCTATTTCTAACTCATGGCTGACTGCAAAATAGCCTCATGGAGTGTAGGTGGCATAAATTTACTCATTAAACAGACAGAAAATCTTACTTATCTTCAAAAGACACGCTTTGATGTCTCGCTATTACAGACTATTCTTATTCAGGAGGATATAGGAAAGTTTAACGTGTCCAAGTTTTTCATGTTCTTTCTTCTGCCACCTACATTTCCAAGGACAGAGGTATAGTCATAGGTATAGTCATACGTCTATGTAAATCCTTGCAATATGTTGTTCACTCTGACATAATTGACACAAAGAGACGATTTGTCATAATTGATGTGACTATTGAAGGTTCTTGCTACGTGTTTTGTAATTTATATGCGCCGAATATTTATAGTAAGGTTTTTATTCCAACATATACTTTCCAAATAATATGTACAAGCTGCATCTCATCTAGTCGGTGGTGATTTTAATATTACAGCTTCCCTACAATCAGATAAACAACATCCCACGTCAATTCCGTCACGTTCATACTCCGTGGGTATCCCTTTTATTTCACAAGAACTACACCCAGCAGTTGTATGGAGACTAGTACACCCCATAGAGAAACAATACACATACCCCTAAGCAGCCTACTGAACACTATCTAGGATAATTACTTATTGATATTGAATTCTCTCCTCCCAAATGTGATCAATGCAGAGATTTCTTTGTCTGATCATTCCTCATTTGGATCACTCTGCCACTTAAGTCACCACAGGGCCAGTATAGAACGTGGCATTTCCCGGCGCACTTATCTAATTCTCACCAATTTCATAGTAGAATACACTGAGAACTATTTTGTGTTTACCAACCAGGAGCATATTACAGGGCCCCTTCTTTTGTGGCAAACCTCTAAGGTGGTTCTTCGAGATGATAACATTTCTTTTGTTAAACAACATAATAAAAATATCTCAGCAATATATAAGTCATCTCAGACAGCTCTTACGACTGCCTACCAAGCATACAAATCCTCCTTTACCCACCCCCTCCCACCAAAAGTCTATCTATTTACAACGCAAGGCCTAATTTGATGCTTTACTCACTCAATCTGCTGAAAAACATATAACAATATTGCAGATAAAAATCCTTCCTGGGACAACATTACGCTCCATCAGATATCAGTGGACCAGACCGAGGCACCCATTTCTCCTATTACCCAATCTGAACTCTCCAAAGCCATTAATTCACTTTCAGGCCCCAGGGCCAGATGGCTTAAGTGATGAGTTTTACTGTAGTCTACAACCAAAAATTGAAGACACTCTAGTCTCTGCATTTAACCAAATCCTTTCCGCCCATTCCTTACCGAGGTTCTTTAATTCGTCTGAACCTAAATTACTACCCAAACCTGCAAGAAACCCAGAACCCCCAGGATCCCTTAGACCAATCTCGCTACTTAATGTAGATGATAAAATCCTTGCTAAAATCCTGGCAGAATGTCTGAAATATATCCTACCTGATATCATTGTAGGTGATCAAACAGGATTTTTTTTGGCATCGCGACTCAGTTAATAGCATTAGAAAGATTTAATCCATTCTTCTAACCCTTAGCTCTCCTGGCACTGCTGGGTTCACTCTCGCTTTATCCCTTGACGCTGAAAAAGCATTGATCTTGTAACGTGGGATCATCTATTTGAGTCTATAATGAGGTTTGGTTTTCCAGAGGAGTTTCTCTATATTTTAAAATCTCTCTATACAGATGCCTCATCCCAAATTGTTAGTGGAGGTCATATCTCTGATGCATTCCAAATTTGTAGGGAAACTAGACAGGGATGCCCACTTTTCCCCCTT
This sequence comes from Taudactylus pleione, assembly GCA_031769625.1. Lineage (NCBI taxonomy): Eukaryota > Metazoa > Chordata > Amphibia > Anura > Myobatrachidae > Taudactylus > Taudactylus pleione. The sequence continues at coordinate 26,830,859 of JAUIMM010000092.1, read as the reverse complement.
TTGCTTGCTCTGGCCTTGGAAACTTTAGCCGCAGTTCTCCGCCAAGACAAAATCTTTACCGCTATATATGTGGGCTCTATTGAAACTAAATTGGTGCTATTCACAGACAGCATGATGTTGTTTGTGTCTCAGCCCAAAAAGTATATCCCGGCTATTATTGAACTGATTAATAAATCTGGCTCCTTTGCAGAATACCAGGTTAAATTAGTTAATTCCGAAGTGATGTCTATGTCCAGTCACCACACCCTCCAATTTACACTTTTTCAATTTCCACACTTTCCTTTAAATATTTGGTTATAAATGTTTCTTCTGTCCTTGACAACTAATACAAAATTTCCCTGCAATTTTTGAGAAAATTTCAAAATTATTAGATACCTGGACCCACTTAACTCTCTCCCTGTTGGAATGGGTGGCCTTGCTGAAGAGAATGAACTTTCCTAAAATTGTGTACACCAGGGGTTCCCAACCACGGTCCTCAAGGCACACTAACAGTCCAGGTTTTGAGGATAGCCATACTGGAGCACAGGTGACTTAATTAGTACCTCAGTTATTTTGATTTAACCATCTGTGCTCAAGCCTGGATATCACCAAAACCAGGACTGTTAGTGTGCCTTGAGGACCGAGGTTGGGAACCACTGGTGTACACTATCCAGATGCTACCCATTGTCCTTTCTAGAAAAAAAATTTAATTATGAGAAAGTATTCTAAAGTCCCCCTGGTAAGGAAAGAACTCCAGGATTGCCGTCGCCAAATTGTGGCTCCCTAATAGCCCAAGCAGGCCTTGGGACCCCGGATCTTCAAGTATTTACTAGATCCGTATTTCTTACATACATATGAGACTGATTTTGGAGCGGCTGCTTTGTTGCATCTTCCGTCATCTTCCATCCCGCCGATTAAAGATTAAAACTAAAATTCTGTTTATTGACACATATCGCTCCTGGTTGGTAATCAATAAAAGATTTAAAAGAAACCACTTATCTTCATTATTTACTACTTTATGGGGTAGCCCTTTGTTTTCCCCTAGGCTTCTTTCACCAATTTTGGGAATGGTGTAAAATCAGAAAACTCTGAGATAAAGTATTGGCATTTATTGCCTCTGCCACAACATTGCATTTCAAACGTGATCCCTATCCTTAGCAATGCTCTGTTGCAACTTTAAGAACTGGGACCTGGGTCCAGAGTGTTAGGAATTTATACAATGAAATCTTGGACAGTAGCTACTCCTCCCTTTCTGGGTACACTTAAATTTATGTTACACCAGATCTTGTAACACCACTTTATTGGTAATGTGGCTTTGACAATAAAGCCACATTACCAGATATTAAAAAAGGTATTATTCACTTGGGTTTCTATACGGAAACGCTGGATGCCTCCACCTAGGCGCACATCCTGAAATAATTTGAATCAACGTAAGTGGTATCTGTATAAACAACTTACATAATTTGGATGGCTTTACGATTCGATACTACGAGAGACTTGAGGGGCACAGATGCTAGGGACCCAGAACACCTAATTTTGTTTCTATAATGTGCGAGACAGCATTACTACATTTAATTTAATTTGATTTAATTTAAATGTATTTAATTTACTTTATATTTTTAATTGACTTTTTCTACATAATATCTATGTACTGTTTATGGATAATGCTTTCTTGTTAGAGTTCAGTCCTTTTTTTTTATTTTCGTGTACCTGAACCTGCAATTTGACCTGCCAACATGTACACCTACTATACATGACTTTCTGTCACTGATCGTCTCTGAGTTGACCTCGCTATTGTATTTCTACTGTGCTGCCATAATTATTCAACGTTAACTGTACTTTAATATCGCTCTACTTGCTTCAAGCACCCATTGTACTATTTTATGTCAATAAAAGCAAAAATAGTTATAAAAAAATATAAAATAAAACAAACGTTACCTTTCATAACACAGTGAGCTTAAAGGTTATACCAGAGGTTCCCAAACGCGGTCCTCAAGGCTCCCCAAAAGATCAGGTTTTAGAGATATCCATGGTTGACCACAGGTGTTAAATCAAATTGACTGAGGTACTAATTAAGTCACCTGTACTCAACCATGGATATCTCTAAAACCTGTACTGTTGGGGAGCCTTGAGGACCGCATTTGGGAACCTTTGGGTTATACACTTCTTGCATTCATGGTTGGTGACAGCATTATTTCTTAGTAATAATAATATTGGATCAATGATATATATCAGTTGCTAGATAAACAAACTATGCCCTGTGCTCCTTAACTGGTGCAGCTTGTTCACAAGTAGAAATCACCAACTACAAAATAAGAACACAATAAACACAGTTAAACATTCACACCCTAATTATGGTAAATACAGTCTAAGGGCCTGATTCATTACCGATCGCAACTGGGTGCGCAGGACCCTTTCTGCGAGTGTGCAGAATGGGTCTTATATATTATATGTCGCATATCATATTATATCATAACATACCATAGTATAACATAATACCCATGTCACGACGGGAACCTACTAAGAGAAGAAGTAGCACTGGTAGCCTACAAAATATGAAAATAAAAAACCTCAGACCATACCTAAGAAAGAAAGCATATCCAAATTGATGACAAACATTTTTAAATTTTCGGTCTTAAAACATTGATGTTTTTGGACTTAGCTGTGTCGATGTCAAAATTGATGTATTGCCTGACGTATAGCACTAATAAGAAGCCAACAATATAGCCACCTGTTTGCATGAAAAGTATTAAAGAAGACTCTTACTGATAACCACCATTTGTACAGAGAAGAATAATACAGGTGGGGTTGGGGAACTGACAATCGCACTACAGCATTTTTTCATATACACCAATATTAGGTGTTATTATACTATGATTGGTGATATAATGGTTGATGCTACAGGGAATGTTGTGTGATGTCAGTTAGTACATGTATCCAATATTTATATAACAATATTATCTATTCATGTGATATGATCAATGATTACATCTTTATGATGGGAATCATAGGTAGGAAATTTAAATATTAGATTTTTATATTTCCATTTTTCTTTAGCATATGTGATGAGGTCCCATATAGTATGCATCATAGAAATATTCCATGCAGCAGCATATGTATAATGGTTGCATGGTGCACGTGGGCTGCTGGTGTCATTATTCTGGCGATTTCTTTGTAAATATGGTGCCAGCACAATATTTCTGAAGAAGTAACAGGTAATGTTGTGTTGGTGCCATATTTCCGGATAGATTCCTGGCACTGTGCGAGTCTTTGCTATCTTCAGCTCATGTGCTGATACCGTATATTCAGGGAGCCTTCTGAAAATGTGCACATCCCTGCCCCCTCTTCCCGTCCTAAGCAGCCTCTGATTACACGTGACATAAAAGTGCAATGAGCCACCAAATGAGATTGTTTTAATTAACTTTTGTTTCCCTCTAGGCTTCACCTAATTAAAGTGACGTTGGACTGTTTTATTAATTTAAACTTGTATATATAGAAATTAGCACTGGTCCTTTTGTACGTATTGACAATTGTTTTAATAGCAAAGTTGCTGTAATGCCAATTTTAACTTATGTTTTAAGTTGGTGATATAAATAGGAAATCCAGTACATGTAAACCATGGCCCAAATTTAATAGCCTGCGAGTTGCGGACACCAGTGCGATTTTGGCAAGTTTGTTGCAAAGTGGTAATAATTTACCGACTTTAAATCTATTGGCTAAATCCCTGGAACTGTTCCAGTGCCTGCAACTTGCAGGCTATTACATTTGGGCACATAAGTATTTTGAGGAGGCTGGTTTTATAGGCAATAGAGATCTGTATGATGTAATAATTTCTTCAAGCTATGGGCAGCATTCAATTTGAGGCGAAAACCCGTTCGCCGATGAGGTCATTTTCGCCTGTTTTAATTATCCCCGTATTCAATTTCAAAGACTTTTTGCCGGTGCGAAAAGTCTTTGGAAAAAAACGGGGATAACTTTTTGGCGAAAAAAAGGGCAGAATTAGGGCTTAGGGGTGCTGGCTTAAAACAAATAGCCTGCACCCCTGGGAATGGCCCCTAAAATTAATGTGTTTAAAAAAAAGTTTTAAAAAAAAAATCAGGACACCCCAAAAAATTAACTTTCATTTTGGGGTTAAAAATAATATATGGGGGACAAAATCCTAAAGTAGCGAAATACATTCCAGAGGGTGTTCCCAAGTATGCGGCAGGTGTTTTCTTCATTGCGGGTAGTAGCAGCAGGTTCATTTTTGAAGAATTAAAAAAAATAATTTTAGGGACTTAAAAATATGCTTGCACCCATTTTCATGTACCCCAGATTTGATGGGCATAGTTATTTTTCCCCCCAAAAAAATTGCTAAATGCTATTCTTCATCACCTTCTTCAAAGCCGCTGTTATGCACTTGCCACGGCTATTTAAAAACCCGACTTCCCTTCAGCAGGCAAAAACGGGGGTACCCATAGTGATCCCCCATGTCAGGACATCCTTAGGGGGATCCAAGGATGATTTCCCAAAAATTGGCAGGTTTTTTCGCCGCTTCCAATTTCGCAGGGTCCCGTTTTCGCGTCCATAGAAATTGAATATACGATACTTTTTTGCCTGCAAAACAGGCGAAAGAGGCAAAAAGTCCAGCAGGCAAAAAGTCTGGACTTTTCGCCTCAAATTGAATACGGGCATATATCGTAAAGTAATATTACAATGGAATGACAAGGAAGTTGCTCTTATTTTGTGGCACTTTTAATTAAGGTTTGACAGTCACATCATGTACTAAATATGTTTATAAACTTATTTTAGTAATATGCTTCAATCCCTAACAGTGATGCGCGGTGAGGACAATGGCTGGGGAGGTACACATGGAGATGGGTCTGAGTGCTGGGAGCCTGTCTCACTGTTACTCTCCCGACGCTACACTAAGCTTCAGTGTCCATTGATTCTCCTATCTGCATCATTGTGGCTTTTCTTGCTTCTGCTGACTGAGCTCCAATCTCTAAACACTGCAGTGCACTTCCTAGTCACATGACACATCCATGGTGTCCAACAGTGCTCAAGGCATGGCCCCCATACTCAGAGGCATGCCTCTATTAGCTCTCTTTCTGCACAGCTTACTGCCAACTCTGCAAGCAGTGTCTGACTATACAGAAGCGGGACCGAGCTATTGCTGCCGCATCTCGCGTCTCCCTGCAGTCCCAGGGAGCTCCACAAAGATGGTGTGGTGAGTGTTAACTATAAAAACTATCACAATAAACAAAGAAGATGTTTATAACTTATAAATATCTTCTTTGTATTATTCTAATAATTTTTATATCAAATCTCAGGAGTATGACCGGGGAGTCTCTGCCTCCCCTAACTGCATGTCTCCGATCCCTAAACCATCTTCGTTTTTACTCTATATTTATGTCCCTAGAACTTCTGAATGATTGTTTTCAGTTTAAACTTTCCATCTAATAGTACATTAGTGTTTGTTAAGAGGCTATCAGCAGGATGAAGAACAGCAGGCACCATACACATCTGTTCTAATGTAACCCTTCGCTGGTAGGGAATCAGAGCAACGTAGAGGAAACCCGAGATAAAGACACTTGTTATGTGACCTCAGTAAAATCTGGAGCCTTTTGACAGACCACCCTTGAGAGAAAAATGTCTTTGGAGAGCTTAAAAAACAACCTAAGAGCAGGGTTCTAAGAGGATTCATTAAACCAGAGGGCATAATGGCCTTGATATCTATCCCTTATGTCAAGTCTGAACAGACTTTTAGTCTTATCTTTTTTTAGATACAGCTCAGCTTTTCCTAGAAAAACCTATTCCTATTAATAATGCTGCACTAATGAGGGTTAACACATGTAATGCAAACACCTACTATTTTATACTATGGGTCTAATCGGACGCATCTGCGGCCACGTTTCCGTGCGGCTGCGGCAGCCTGCTTGCTACCTTATGCTAATAGGAGTATAGTGTTCACTCGAGGTCCAGCGCCGGGCAGGGCACTGGACCTCGAAAGGGCACTCTAGCGCGCAATGATAAATGGGGGCGTGTTTTGAAAACATCACTCTTGGGGGCATGCCTGGAACTTACGGACACGCAGGGCTGCCCCCAAGCTCTTCTCTCTGTTTGAATAGATTACGTTCGCATGCACATGGAATCTATTCACGACCATGATCGCTGCACCGTTATTTTTCCCACCTGAGGGACACTGTGGCATCCGCCATGTTGTTTTAGCCAGTCAAGTGGCTGGTCCGCCTACTGTTTTTCTGTTCGCAGCTGTCATCATTAGTATCAGGAAGTATACCCTCCCCATGCTGAGTGCAAAAGTTTGGCCTGAAACTGGCGCCCCATCTCCATCTGGACACATCAAATGAACACGGAAGTCGGCCTACTTGCCCACGACACATGAAACCATGAGGTTGCATGGTAGCCGCCAAATTGGTACCCAGCAACACTCATTTCACAGAAAGAGTGATCTGTCTACAGACGGATGATCCGGCCATACTACCAATCTAAGGGCCTGATTCAGCAAGGATCACTATTCTACTAATATACACGCAACACAGTTGCTAATGTCAGCGGTGATATGCAAATATTTGCATTCGCATTGTGATTGCAGCCTAACATAAGGACGCCCACTTACCCTTACTTACATCCGTATACTTTAGCAACATAGCAAAACAATCGGTAACATCGGACCCATACGCACAATTAAGGCAGGTCAGACCTCACTCAGGAATTAACTGCAGCGCACGCTATGAGGTCTCAGGCTGCGTATGGTTTCGCAGTGGATAATTTATGCACGCTCATGAAACGATGTTGCACTGACACGCCTGAGTTCGCTTGACCACCCCCCGTCACCACCCACAAATGGCACTTCCTGTCAATCACTCTACAATGGGTCTGCGTCTGGACTCAGCGTACTGATCCCCTCACGGTTTAGTATATAATGTCAGCAGTGTTCATAGAAATGTATTTCCCAGCTGATCTTGTACAGTACAAAATTGTTTATTTATGGCAAACATTAAGGGCGGTATTCAATTAGTTTCGCATCGGCGAGAAAGTTTTGCCTGTGGGCTTTTCGCCTACATCGCGTGTTTTGGACACGGAAACTTATCGTGCAGGGTAAATTTACTAAGTATGGAGTCTGAGAGAGTTAGCACTCTCTGGAGAGTTTGTTGCCACACATACTGATACCTCGCGAATGCCAGTTGACGGGACTGCACGGGGTTTGTAGTCCTGCCAGCCAATCAACTGATTGGATCCGGCTACTGACAGTTCCCACATGGGAACTGTCAGTCCAAGGGAGAGGGGGGACCCCTTTCCTCACCTCCCCTGAGATCCCCGGCTTGGCCTGACCGGCTTGGGCTGATAATGCTTTGGCCCCGGAGCTCCGGTGAAAGGGTCTCTGGGGTGTGGCATTACAGTCCGCCTGTTTTGGGTCTGGCGCTGGCTTTAAATATAGGGGGTACCCTACGTATTTTTTCCCCCCTATATTTAAAACCAGGACTGGCCCTGCAGCCTGGTATTGGTTTCTAAATTACAGTGGAACCCTACACATTTTTTTCCCCGTAATTTTAGAAACCAGGACTGGCTGGCAAGTCCGGGTCTGGTTAGGCTTTAGGAGGGGGCCCTATGTCATTTTTTTTTTTCAACTTTTAACAGGCTAGAGCACAAGCAGCCTTCGCATATGTGCAGGCTGCTTGCCCGGGAGAGTTTTGCAGAGAGAAGACACTGCAATCTCGGGTGAGTAATCCCCTGCAAAACCTGCTAACGGGGGAGAAATCTCGTTCTGCTTCACCATCGGACATCTCACTCTCAGCTAAACTCACTTCTTGGTAAATTTGAGAGTTTCATGAGCCTCAAATCACCTGAGTTTCGGCGAAGCTAATCAGGTTAAAAAAAAAGCAAACTCTCCCAGACTCAAATCTTAGTAAATTTACCCCTGCGTGTCCCTGCTATTCGCTGTATTCAGTTACAAACCAGGCGAAAACGGTAAACGGCGAATGCGTAACAGGCGGAAAGTACTGTCAGAATTGGGGAAATCAGTCTGAACCCCCCAAAAAGATGCAATAACATTGTGGATTAATGTACTATCGTGTAGTAGTGTTCCAATAGCCGTAATAAACTGTTTGGGCTGTAGTTGTTTAAAATCCTTGCTAATAGCATCCTTGTAAAAGTGGTGAAGAATGGCATAAAGCAGTATTTTTTTGCTGAAAATAAGTAGTAGAGTCAAATTTGGGGTACTTGAAAATGGGTGCTAGCATATTTTTATGTCTCTAAAGTGAACTTTTAAAAAACGTGAAAAACGCACCTGCTACATGCACCTGCAATCCTAAAGACCCCTGACCCATCCTTGCAGCCCCCTAAGAAGTCTATTTAGCTAGTTTTTATGTTTGTCCCCCCATTTTGTACTTTTTTGCCCCCAAAATGAAAGTACTTTTTAAGGGTGTTGTTAAGTTTTACCCCTGGATTTTTTGACACAGTTGTTCTTTGGGGAGCTGTCCCAAGGGTTCTGAGTGGTTTACCCACTTTTACTCCCCAAAATAAAAATGTTGTACTTCTTTTCTCCTGCTATTCTTAGGTGAATCTTTTTCACCTATTACATTGCATTGACTTTCCGTGTAAGCGAAACCCGTCTGGAATTGAATTTGGAGTTCAGACCACACGAAAATCCGTAATCGGTGATACTTTTCCGTGGAAAACAGCTTTTCGCTTCTAAATTAATACGGCCCTAAGTCCTCATCACCCTCATTTTCGTCATCTTTTATGTGTTATTATCATTATAATTCTAAAACTACATAAGGATTGCGCAAATGCACATAACTCAGTTAGAAACAGCTAAATCGCATCCAACATCTGCAAGTTCCTGTCCTAAGTGGAAATGATGCAGTGCAACAAATATATATGTGACATCACTGGTCCTGTCACTGTATATAAATCAGCCAATCTGCAACCAGCTCAGAGCATTCTATTAATGTGGAAACGAGATTGCTAAGTACACAAGCCCTGCTACGCCACAACCTAATCACTCTTAATATTGAAGAGATTACATAAATCCTATGCTTTCTACAATGAATTAAGAAAAAAAGTTTGGCTGACATTTGTCCTGTAAAGCTGGCCACACACTAGACCAACTTACATCCAACCAGCCAACTTGTTGATTGGTTGGAATGAAAATCTGGTAACGTATGGGAGTAAATGATGATCAGCAATTTGCTCCTAAATGCCAGAAAACAGATGAAAATGTTCGTCAGACAAGTTTGTTAAATGTTTGATCTAAACAATTTGTTCAAACAACAGTTTTGTTCATTTTCCGGCGTTTGGGAGCAAATCACTGATTGTCATTTGCTTTCATTCCTTACCAGATTTTCATTCCAACCAATCAACAAGTTGGCTGGTTGGATGTAAGTTGGTCTAGTGTGTGGCCAGCTTTAGTGTAGAAATTTGCACTATACTGTAAGCCATGTATGTGCCGGAAATGGACTGAATATTCTGCATAGTTTCTGTGACATTAATTCTGTCACATATGGAAATAGCCAGATTATTTATGTAGTGGGTAAGAGAGAGAATAAGAGAGACACTGCTCCCAGAGTTGTGCAATATTTTATTTATAGTCTCTGAAATACAAACAGGGTTTGCAAACACTTTATAAATTGCCTCCCACACGCCATTTCCAGCTGCATGACAAGTTATTTCAAGTACACTGCGTGAGATGACTAATTAGATAAAGCCTATTAATTGGAAATTGGTGTTACCATAATGGAACACGACAAGTCAGGAACCTTCTTGGGGGAATTTCTGTTACGGGAAGGCCTATTGATTTTCCTAACAGTTTAATATGATTGGATAGATGGCAGAAACATAAGTTACTCATTTTCCCATGGGCTCCTTTGAATACACATATGGAGCACATCTGTGTTTAGAAAGCTGAAGCTACATTTTTTTCATGCTTGAGGTCAGTATCAAAGAAAATGAAATTGTGAGTTTAGGAAAAAAAATAGCTCTTGTAGATACATGATTTTGTTATACTCCGAGATCATTGGCGCAGGAAGTGTGAGGTGAATGTTAAAGGTATTTTATGACTTCAAAGTAGCAAATTCAATTTATCAGGTCAACAAAATAATAAATATGTCAGTGACATGTAATGTCCAGCTCACCAGAGATGTCAGCTTGTTACAAGATGTTAGGGCAGGCAGTTTAGCTTGCTTAATGGTCATAGATCTACCATATATCAGCAACAGTGATATTTCAGTAGGCACATAAAGCATAGGCCAGAATGTATGGCCAATTTTGTTTCCTGATTTATCAATAAATAATTAATCTGAATTATTTTGAATAGGTTTTGCAGTTTTAAGTATGTGTATCTAGATCAGTAGCGGACAACCTGCTACATTATGGGGGCTTTATGCTCAGGGTTGATCCCTTCATAGGACAGCAAATTGCTTTTTTAATTTAGTTTTAAAATAAACAGCAAACAAATATTTTGTGTTTGATTAATATTGTTCCTGCCATTGTTTGGTGTCTCTATCTGCTATGAACAACCAGTACTGGTGATCTCCACAAGGGTGCTTATAGACAACCAGACAATATCAGCAGTAATAAAAAGATGCCAGCGACAGTATTAATGTGTAATAATATTTACAGAAGTAATGCTTAATAATATGCCATCTCCATACCTCACATGGTGATGTCATATTCAGGGCGTAGTCGCACCACATACAGTAGGTGCTGTATTTAGCCACACTGGATACATGCCATTTCCTCCAGAGGTTGTGCTGCTCTGCCACCCCCAGCCCTCTTCCCTACATATAATAATGAATTGATGCAGGCATCCAGTGCAGATACACAAGGCCCTTACTCAGTGAGCGTGACACACCATCCAATAACGGTCATAAATGTTGTGAATGGAGAATAGTCCTTCAGATCAAGACGGTATCGCCTAATAAGCACAGTAGCGGGTACGCAGTTTAGCATTAATGTATGTTAAAAGGCCACTAGAATAAGTAATGTCCTTTAATATGCCACCAGTAGTAAAGCTCTATAATATATAAGTAGACAAAAGTGATTGGACACTGACAGCAAATAGATCAACAAGATTATATTGACATCAGTACTTTGTAGGTTCACCATGTGCAGTGATTACTGCAGACATCCTTCTTGGCAAACTGTCCACAAGTTCCTGGACAACAGCAGTCAGTATGTTTTACCATTCCACCTTATGTACAGTGACCAACTGTGACACTGAAGAAGGTTGAGTTGGCCTAGAACACACCTGTTGCTCCAATTCATCCCAGAGGTTCTCAGTGGGGTTAAGATCTGGACTCTGAGCTGGCCAGTCCATCCGAGTTAGCAAATTTTTTGTATACTAGTCCAGCGTCGCCCTGAAAACATGACAGGTGATATTGTCGTCCTCATAAAAACATTTGTTGTTTCCGTATAACTGCAACTGCATGGGCCTCCCTATAAAGTGTTTTGCTGAAACCACCACATTAGTGGCCATTTGGAGCTCACGTGCAATGGTATGTATGGGACCATTTCACTTGCGCAGGGGTATCCAATCACTTTTCTCTACATAGTGTAGTATTAATGTCCAGTGATATAGTAGTACAGTCGCAATAATAATGGCCACTAATATGTTTCCACTATTAGTAAAGCTCAGTGATACGCAAGCAGGAGTAGTACTAGTAATGCCTAGTGAGATTACAGCAGTTGTTATAATACCAAATAATATGCCACTAGTAATACAGTATACCAGCAGTAGCAATAATGTCTAATAATTTACCAACAGTGCTTGTAATGCCCATAAACAAGCCACTAACAATAATGATGCTCAGTGACATATCTCTATTATCAGAGTTTGACTAACGTGTTGAGAGCCTGATTCTGGTCTGGACACTGGTGAGTGGATAAAGCAGGACCCATTCTGCCATGTGCTGAACAGGTCCTACAATCTCGCTCACAGATCCCCCAATACGCAGCATGTCAATGTTTGGAGGGCGAAGCGGGGGACATGCCTGGCCTGCGTTCCCAGAACCATTGATTTGTCCCCTGGTGAGCACTAATCTTTCACCCCTGTACCAGAAGACAGAGGCGAGTAAACCAACATTATGCCATGTATTCAGCAGCACCCCCTGAAGTGCAGCAGTTTGGGGTTGTTACATAAAAAATATGTCCTAAAAGTGTACAGCCCTGGTATACTATGTAAAGGATTGCGGACAGGAAAGGTAACTCACTACTTAAAAACTGGAGTGTTTGCCACCACTTTTGACCACACACCCACATTATTCATTCCAACTTTTCTATGTTACCTTAAAGCTCCACCGCTAAAAAAAAAACACTAAACTCCACTGCTGTGTTTTGCTCGGGTTGGGTATGAAATCCCGGCTGTCTGGATGCAGCTGGTCAGAATACCGACAGCGGCAACCCGAGAGCCAGAATCCCGACACCCATAGGAAGTCACGGTACAGAAGTATTTTTCTAACCCCTACCCTAACCCACCCTCCCCGGTGCCTAACCCTAACCTTCCCCCCTAGTGCCTAAACCTAACTTACCCCTCCCCGCACTCTAATCCTAACACTCCCTACCCGGTGCCTAACCCTAACCCTCCCCCTAATGCCTAACCCCGCTCCCTAACCCTAACCTCCCCCTAAACCCAATACTTACCTTCGGGATACTGGTGCCCGGATCCCGACCTGTCAGGATTTCGGCGCCGGTATTTAGATCGTTGGCATCCCGTTTTGCTCATAGTCTACAGGGATACCATAAACTGTGAACATTCGGCAGCCACTTTATTATGTACCACCTTCTAGTACTGGGCGAGACCTCTTAGAACCAGTCCTTCTCCCAGTGGCTGAAGGTAAAAGCAGCAGCATCAGCTATTTATTTTTGCTTTTGTTGTTTTGGAACATACAGAATAATGGGTATTTCTAAAATAAAAGATCACTTATCTGCATTAAAAAAAAAAGTAAACTTACTCCACAATTATTTTGAAACAAATATTGTGACAATATTTGATGCATCTTATTTATTTATTTTTGCAATGTAATGGTGGTCATATCTACTTCATCCACAATTAAAAAAGAACTCATGCATGATGGATCTGTTACTGGTTTATAATTTATAGCTTAGAAATATGACAGGTCAAATTTTGTTGTTGGAAAACATTGTGTGCCCTCTCAAGCTGGTTATATTTTATTTTGGGTGAATATAATAAAAAAAGAACAAATAATAATACTGGAAATACAGCACTAAAACAACACAATGAAAACACTCATTCCGGAATTGGGTTTTATTAAAAAAATAAAAAATAGAGAGAAGTAAGAATGATGTTTATAACACATGCACAAAGCAGTAGCACTGTAGCTGGCTTTATTGCTGAATCTCTTGACTCTTCATATGCTATAACACTGTTATTTCAGTGAGATGGAGAATGTGTGTTGGCAGATGCAGACACGCTGCAGAATGTGATATGTGTGTTTAGGAGCAGTGTTTAATACATAAAAGCAGTTATTTGGCTCAACAGAATTTCAAAACCACTGTAATCCTTTTCTGTAACGCCTTGCTGCTGTGTGATTGTGCAACAATTGTTTAGAAGTAAAATTATTGATACTTTATAATAATTGTAAATAATTATGTAATCCCTATATAAGGCTGGGTACACACTATACAATGTATCGTACTATATATTGTTCCGACACGGATCGGAATAATCGTACACATCGTATAGTGGGCCTGGTTCCAAGAAGGACGCAATGCCGATATTTACATAGATTGAGCGATAGTTTGCCATTACCCATGCGTGTAAGACGCACTGCGCACGTGCAGTGGTTGAAATGCACAGATGAATCATTCGCAAAGTGAGTCACAGTCAGCATTTGGGGGAGGCAACGTGGGGTGGTTAGAAAAACGCAGGCGTGTCGTTTTCAGGGCATGCATAATTAGCTATGGTATCCTTGCACGTAGCAGGAGATCTCTCTGCGTGTCTGGAGACCTGCTATGTCTGCGGCATGTTAGACTTACTAAGAAGACTAATGGCCATCTCATCTACGTTCGATGTTTCTGATTTTGTGTGTCCTATCCAACTTTCCTGGCCATCGTTCATTGCATCGTACCATATGCTGTCCTGTACATCAGATGGGACGATGCAATGAACAACACTGTATAGTTACATGCAGCATGTAACAATAAATTGCGCCTTCATACGCTACAAAGGTGCTGTTGCAAACAGGTCAGACAGCACCAGAAAGGTGGCAGAAAAATGGGCGGTGACTATTAGTGCATGCAAAAATGGTCAATTCAGTGGGCGTATTATGGGAATGTCGCAATGTGTCAATGCAAACAGCTGCATTCACAGAAGCATAGACTCAAGCATAGGGGGCCGTGGACAGGCAGAGAAACTGCACCTGCCATAGAGCTGGTGCCATTGATGGTGGCGTATAAAGGCGCACCAAATGGTATTACAACGTGCACGGGCAGGCCCGCCGAGAGCCGCAGCGGGCTGGGTAAAGGGGGCGTGGCCTAATTGCGGGAGGCATGACCATGCTCCCTTCGAGGGAAAAAACAACAAGTTTTGCAGCGCCGCAACGCCACCCTTTTCACATTATTTTAGTATCACCTACAGTTACTAAAGGGCAATTGGAGTAGAATTCGTAAAATTCTACTCCAAGCCCTAATTATCAGTTATTTTTAGTAAGCAGATCGCATTTCCCATAATTGTAATGGGAAATATGATCTGGCCAAAGTTACTAAAAATAAATTTTGATAAAATACCGGGGAAAGCCCTGTGACAATAACGCCACCTGGAGCTCTAACAGGCAGAGCAGAGCCCGGAGCCGGCCCCAGTGATCAGCTGTGTGGTCTAAACAGACCACACGCTGATACACTGTAAAAAAAAAGAAAAAAAATTAGTTAGAAATAAAAAAAATTACCAGAGTTCAGGGACCGGAGATAGGTGCTCGGGTGATGTTTTCCCTCCGGTCAGCTGGTCTTCCATCCTGCACTGGGACCCAGTCATCAGCTGACCGGGTCCCAGTGCAGGATGTGATGTCAGCTGACTGGAGCCACGGAGGACATCACCGGAGCACCGATCACCGGAGATAAGTGTAATAAAGGGAGGGGGGAGGGGAAGGGTCGCGATTGCAGGGGTGGGGCTTAGCGTCAGCTGGTCGGCGCATGCATGGGCACTTGTCAGTGTATTTTTTGGGAAAATACCGTGATAAGTGTGCGGAGGGGATTCGCAGGAACAGATGTTTATCGCAAGCTATGTCCTTGCAGCGCCGGTCATGGCGGGTCTCGATCCAAAGGGGGCGAGCTGTCGATGTTGATTGACAGCTCTCCCCGTTTGGAAGGCGGGCCGGGGGGGGTGGCAGCCCAAACGGGGGCGTTCCCATGGGAACGCCTACCGTTTGGGGCGGCCCCACTGACATCACAAGTGATGTCAGTGGAGAGCTTCCGGCTCAGACAGAGCTGAAAGCTCTCCGGGGCTTACGACAAGGGAGACCTCGTCGTAAGCCCCGATGGTCTTGACCATCGCGACCGTCACCTGAGGCAATCGTAAGGCTGTGGGTGTTAACCCACAGCCTTACCACCGCAAAGGAGGACGTCTTGAAAATTCAAGAGGTCCTCCCCTCATGCTCTGTGCGACTGACTCTGAATGAGGTCCTTGGTCTCAGTCTGCCCATAGCCTCACACCGCAATTCCTCCGCTTTAAGAACATTTTTTTTCAAATAGAGCTTGTAGTAGCCTTCTGTATAACAGATCTATCCTCTTATCTCATGGCCTCTCTCCCTTAAATCAGTGCCAAAAAATTGCATCACCAGGTACCACCATCTCACCAGTCCCTGATACCTCATCTGCCATACAACCCCCCCCCCAGGCTCATAGGCTAACCTGCCCTACCCCCCTGGGACATAAACTATCCATCCTACCCCAGGAACATAACCTATCCACTCCCTACTCCTTCACTACCAGCTCTACCCCCTGGCTCCAGGAGGAACTTACTCTATCCACCCTACTTCCCTTTCCTTTCCCACTATGCACAGAGACATTATTATTATTATTATTAGCATTTATTTATATGGCGCCACAAGTGTTCCGCAGCGCCTTACAAAGTACAAAAACAAATTGTATACAAGTGACTTACAGAACAATACAATACAGGACATGGATAATATACATTGCTACATTAGTGACCATATCACCCAGATAAGCAACAGAGCATAAGCAACCAAGTGTTAGGTGCCCTAGTGGTGAGTAAGAAGTAAATGACACTATAGTAAGGAGAAGCACAAGAGGGTAGATGGCCCTGCTCGTGAGAGCTTACATTCTAAAAAGGTGGGGGAAGACAAACTGGGTTGACACAGATGGGGTAGATGGGGACGAATGAGCATGTAGCAAGGAGTTAGAATGATAGCTGGAAGGCTTTGATGAAGTAGTGGGTCTTGAGAGCCCGTTTGAAGGATTGCAAACAGGTGGAGAGTCTGATGCGGAGTGGGAGAGAGTTCCAGAGGTGGGGAGCAGTGCGGGCAAAATCTTGGAGGCGGGAGTGGGAGGAAGTAATCAGCTGGCATGAAAGGCGGCGTGCATTAGTTGAGCGAAGAGGGCGGAGAGGAGCGTGAAGGGAGATGAGATCAGAGATGTATATGGGAGAAGATTGGGTGAGGGCTTTGTGAGCGAGCGTGAGAACCTTAAATTGGACTCTGAAAGGGAAGGGGAGCCAGTGTAGGGCTTGTAGGAGAGGGGAGGCAGATACAGAATGTTTGGAGAGGAAGATAAGCCGTGCAGCAGCATTGAGGACAGACTGGAGAGGAGAGAGATGGGATTTGGGGAGGCCAGATAGGAGGAGGTTAAAATAGTCCAATCTGGAGATGACCAGTGAGTGTATGAGGGTTTTAGTAGCATCCTGGGTGAGATAGGGTCTGATCTTAGAAATATTTTTGAGATGGAAACGACAGGACTGTGAAAGGTTCTGGATATGTGGTTTGAAGGAGAGTGATGAGTCCAGGATAACTCCAAGACAGCGCACCTTGGGACTAGATGAGATAGTTATTCCATCAATTGATAAAGAAATAGTGGGAAGTGAGGTGATGTGGGAGGGTGGGAAGATGATTAGCTCTGTCTTAGACATATTAAGTTTAAGAAATCGCTGGGACATCCAGGAAGAGACAGCAGAGAGACAGTTGGAGATACGAGTCAGAAGAGAGGGGGAGAGATCAGGGGAGGAAAGGTAGATTTGAGTATCATCAGCATAGAGATGATAATGGAGGTCAAAAGAGCTGATGAGTTCACCTAGAGAGGAAGTATAGAGGGAGAATAGGAGAGGACCAAGAACAGAACCTTGGGGAACACCTACTGTAAGAGGCTGTGGAGGGGAAGAGGAGTCATGAGAGTAAACTGAAAAAGATCGGTCAGAGAGGTAGGATGACAGCCAGGAGAGGGCAGTTTCACGTAGACCAAGGGAGTGAAGGATATTCAGCAGGAGAGGGTGGTCCACAGTGTCAAAAGCAGCAGAGAGATCAAGGAGAATGAGAAGAGAGTAGTGGCCTTGGGATTTGGCAGCAAGGAGGTCATTGCTGACTTTTGTGAGGGCAGTTTCAGTGGAGTGGAGAGAACGGAAGCCAGACTGAAAAGGGTCAAGGAGGGAGTGGGAGGAAAGAAAAGTGGTAAGGCGGTTGTAGACAATCCGCTCAAGGAGTTTGGAGGCAAAGGGGAGGAGAGAGATGGGACGGTAGTTAGAAAGAAGGTTAGGATCAAGGGTAGGTTTTTTAAGAATGGGGGAGACAAGGGCATGTTTGAATGCAGAAGGAACAGTGCCTGATGAGAGGGAGAGGTTAATGAGGTGGGCAAGATGGGAGCAGGCTGAGAGAGAGAGGAAGCGGAGGAGGCGGGAGGGGATGGGATCAAGGGGGGAGGTGGAAGGGGGGGAGGACCGGATGAGGGCCATGACTTCCTCTCCAGATACAGGGGAGAAGGATGTTAGAGTTGGTAAAGTTGATGGGGAGGGGTGACTAGGGAAAGGAGGAGGTGGAGAGCTGGGGGACTGATTGGATATGATGTCCTGACGTATGGAATCAATTTTAGATGTAAAGTAGGTAGCAAAGTCAAGGGCAGTGAGCAAGGAGGGGAGACGAGGAGGGGGTGGGCGAAGGAGGGATTTGAAAGTAGTGAAGAGACGCTGGGGATTAGAGGACTGAGAGGAGATGAGGTTCTTAAAGTATGACTGTTTAGAGAGGGAGAGCGCAGCACTATAGGATGAGAGCATAAATTTGAAATGGAGAAAATCTGCCTTAGAGCGTGATCTTCTCCACTGTCGCTCGGCAGTTCGAGAACACTTTTGCAGGTATCTGGTGCATTTGGAATGCCAGGGTTGAGGAGTAGATCTGCGAGTGTGAATAGTGATCGCTGGGGCAACAGAGTCCAGAGCAGAAGTAAGGGAGGCATTGTATAGGGAGGCGGCTAGTTCAGGGCAGGAGAGAGAGAGGATAGGGGAGAGAAGTGAGTCAAGCAGGGAAGAAAAGGAACCTGTGTCGATAGTGTCAATGTTACGCTTAGTAATGGAGGCTTTTGGAGGTAGAGGAGGGGAAGGAGAGAGGGACAGGTTAAAAGAGAGAAGGTGATGGTCAGAAAGAGGGAATGGGGAATTGAGGTGGTCAGAAATATCACAACGGTGTGTGAATACCAGATCAAGCACATGGCCACTCACATGGGAGGCTGAGGAGGTCCATTGGGAGAGACCAAGTGACGATGTGAGGGAGAGGAGTTTGGAGGCAGAGGATTCTGTGGGGATATCAATTGGAATATTGAAGTCACCTAGGATAATGGAGGGAAGGTCTGAAGAGAGAAAGTGAGGGAGCCAGGAAGCAAAGTTGTCAAGGAACTTGGAGGGAGGGCCAGGGGGACGGTAAATGACAGCTACTTGGAGGTGTACTGGGTGGAAGAGGCGTATAGCGTGGACTTCAAATGAAGAGAATGTGAGGGATGGTTCAGAGGGAATGGGTTGGTATGAGTAACCAGGGGATAGAAGGACCCCAACACCACCACCATGGCGACCCCCAGGTCGTGGGGTGTGGGAAAAGGTGAGGCCCCCAGAGGAGAGAGCTGCAGGAGAAGCGGTGTCAGAGGGTGAAATCCAGGTTTCAGTAATAGCTAGGAGATTCAGGGAGTTGGAGATGAAAAGGTCATGGGTTGGGACCAGTTTATTACAGACTGACCTGGCATTCCAGAGGGCACAGGATAGAGGGACAGAGTTTGTTGGAGAGATTTGAATGAGATTATCAGGGTTGCTATAGCGTGGGGGTGAGATAAATTTGGGGGACCGAGCTGAATAGAGTGTAGCGATGGTGCGGACTCCAGTGCTAGAAGGGGAGCCAGTAGAAGGTGGGCAGGAAGGGAAATTAATGATGTGTGGATGGATGTGGGGTACAGTGGCATGGAGAGGGGAGTGGGAGGAGGGATTAGCAGTGAGGTTGTAGGACCCCTGTGGAGTATAAGAGAATGAAAGTGGAGTAATGGGAGAAGATGGGGAGGAAGGTAAACAGAGGAGAGGAGATAAAGGGAAGAGGAAATGGAAGAGACAAGGGGGAAAGGATAAAGATGGAAGCAAGGGGCAGAACAAAAGATTAGGTAGACACTGAGTGAAGGTGGGATTTGAAGAAAGCATGGTAATAGTAAGGATGATGTAAATAGGGGAAGAAAAGTTAAAAGTAGGAATGAAGACAGAATGTAGGAGAGAGCAGATTTCCAGAAACGCAAGTAATAGTGCAGTGTGGGAAAAGAGTCTGTACTGCAAAAGTTTATTATTGAGTATAAAAAAAGTGGAGATTTGGTGGGAGCAGAAATTAAATAGTAAAATATACAGTGGTAGGAGCTAGATATAAGACTTAGAAAAAGAGCTAAGGTAAAAGTACATTATTATAGAGGAAAACTGACATAACACAGATAAGTATACATTAGGATTATATGTAAAGCACAGAGCCAGCAGCAATAGTAGCAAGGGAGGCACTAGGTGTATGCAGCCACCAGACAGGGAGTTCAATAATGAATGACCTGGTTATGTGTCCACAGGAGCTAGTAGTATGGAGACTGTGAACTCACAATTGTTCATTCCACTTTGTCCAATTAATTAGGTTGTTGTTTGTAGTTTGGTGGGTTTCCTTCTGTTTCACTGCTGTTTAACGCTGATATAACGCCAATTAATCGATTTAAAAAGAAGTTGACACTTTTAAAATAGGACACTTCTAAAGATAGGGCACCCAGCCAAGGCTTAGTCCAGCCTTCTAATGAACCTTACATAGGGGACCTAGCATGTGAAACCACTAATTTCTAACTACCCCCAAAACACTCCCACTATTATTGCAAGCAATAAATTACCTTAAACAAACAAACAGAACATACCATTAAGCTAGCATCTGGGTCTATAGACCTTGCATTGAACTAAGAAAACACAAACATAAAACTATATTCTAAACCAACAACTACAGATACTATGCAGTGATATACTACTTAATTTAACATTACATCTAAGTTAATTGTTCAAAGCAGTAGTCCTTTACAAGTATCATGCAGCAAGAATATGCTGGGAGCAGTAGTCCTTTACCTAGTACAGCTCGGGCAGGGACAAACAATTATAATGCAGCAAGAAAATGCTACTGGGAGCAGTAGACATAAACTACCCTCCCTACCCCCGGTCAGCGAGACATACAGCCCAGGTCCCAGATACACTTCTGTACTAGAGGATGGGGAGGGGGTGCCATAGAATGTGCCTGCTCCTGGCACCACAGCTCCACTTCTACGCCTCTGTATGCATGTGCATGCATTAATCGGGCCTGGCAAGTGGCTCGTCTGAACATAGCTCAGTTGTCCAGGTGACTTTTCTTTCATGAAGTTTAGCAAAGATGAATTTCTATCACTGTGATGAACAGCAATAGAAAACCTTCTTTCAGGGGGGTCGTAAAATATATACCACTGTTTTAAGGAAGCATGGCTTAAACCAATTCCAAAATGCAGTGTAAAAGTAGAGCTAGCCAGTATGTGTACAGCGCCACTACTCCTGCCGCCAGTGTCCTTCAGCCCGGCGCCATAGAGGGGCTCCAAGCTGGACGCCCGCTAAGATTTCCTGCAGCGCCGCGGTAGCCGGACGCTGGAGTTCTCTCCTGAACTCCAGCTTCCGGCTCTCCCCACGGGCACTATGGGAGAGACGTCATGTCGTCTCTCCCATAGTTCCGAGGAGCAGCCGGGTAGACTGGATGGCGGCGGACGGCGGAGCGGGGTTTAAGGTATTGTTTTTTTGTGTAAGCTACACTACAGGGGCATTACTACAGGGGTATTACCATATGGGCACTACTACAGGGGCATTACCATATGAGCACTACTACAGGGGCATTACCTTATGGGCACTACTACAGGGGCATTACTATATGGGAACTACTACAGGGCCATTACTATGGGGGCATTACCATATGGGCACTACAACAGGGGAATTACCTCAGGGGGCATTACTATAGGGCCACTGCTGCAGGGGGCATTACTATGGGGGAATTACCAGGGGGGACGCCAAATTACTGTCTTGCCCCAGGTGACAAAAATCCTAGCTTCGGCCCTGATGTACTTGAATGTTTGTCATAAATGCATAAAGAGTATGCAATGTAATATGACTTGCTTAGTTGCAAACAGTAAATCAGACCAATTATGTTTGTATTGATCTGAAAAAGGGTGTGCAATTGAGCATACATAAATGCATTACTCTGTCTTGCTATTCATAAAGTAGATTTAAAGAATCAGTGCATGTTACATCATTTCACTGTGTCACCTTTTTTCCTGTCTGATACCCTTTAAAACAGTCTCAATATAAATGAAAATATAATTTTTTTGTTATCACACCATTTGCGTGCAAATTCCACTTATCGTGTCTATGCGCACCCCCATTTCTCACGCAATTCAACCCCAAAAATCGCGAAGAGGCATTCGTCGGAAAATTCATCCTGCTGTTACCGGCGATAAGTATAGGTGAAAATGGGGAAAACTGCCTGTACCTCAAAATAAAGCAAAGTAATGTAGGATAACAATAAAGAAGTGTATGGGGCTAATAAAAGTATTTGGGGTTCTTAAATTGTGTCAAATGGCTGTTATAAGCATTTTTCTAAAACACTCAAATAATGATAGAAAGCAAGTATATTTTTTTTGCTAAATAAATGTAGTTTTTAAATTGGGTGCATAAAAATAATAAGTATATACTGTATTTGTCTCACTTAAAGACACTTCTAAAAAAACCTTCAAAAAACAGTTTGCCTCTAACACCCACCTGCAATCTTAAAAACACCTGTCCCATTCATATAGCACTCCCATATACCTGTCCCACATCAATTATCCCATTTTCCTGCACTTTTCACGTTTTGACCCTAAAAATGACATAATTATTGGCCAAATAATCTAATACTAGAACATTACAATTTTGGGTCAAGACCACCAGAAGTGATAGAAAACCACAAATTCAGGCGCTTATAATATTATATGTGAAAAAATAACTATAAAATTCTGTGAAACTAAGTAAAACAATAGGAAAAATAATTAATGAGTTCTTCGCTTTCAGGACCTGATTCAGACCCGCTCGCTAGGCTGCGTTCGCACGTAGCCTGCCAATGATTGAAATGTGCACATGCGTATAAGACGCAGCGCGTGTGCGTGTACTAGTCCATGTGATCGGGAAGCGTTCACTCGCAGCGCATAGCCACCTCGCTAGAATGAGTGATAGGACGAGCCGCTTGTGGATGGTGACTGAGGATGGTCAATGGAAACGGGGGTGTGGTGTCTGAGCGTCTTAACGCAATTTTAGAGGCATAAATAATTAAGACACAGCGTCATAATACACGTCACATGGCTGAATTACTCACTGAAGCACTCGCAGTGCTTGTGGTTGGGTATAGTCAGCCACAAGTGCTGCGAATGGATCCAATGTTACCGATTGTTGCATACACTTCCTGGAGATGACGTGTATCACTAAGGGAAAGTGGGCGTCTAAATACACACTGCGATCGCTCTCCAAGATATTATGGGGCGTGCGATTGCGGGATTTGCATACTTGACATGCGATTGCGGGATTTGCATACTTTGACTGCGTGCGAACGCATCTAGCGAGCAGATCTGAATCAGGCCCTCAGATCCATAAGGTGTGTATGAGAGCATTCTCCTGAACTACCAAACAGAAATGAAAAATAAGAGGTGGATGTATGCTAAATAGATCTTAGGGTTTCTACAAAATGAGCAGACATATGTTCACAACAGGCAGAGCCGGCTCTAGGAGTGTTCGACCAGTGTGGTCGCACAGGGGTGCCACCCATAGAGGGCGCACCCCTCCCCAACATCCCGATTTCAGCGGGACAGTGCTGGCTTGAATGACTGTGCATCAGGTCCGGTGCCAGCCAGAGCAGATTCGGCGACAATTTATACTTGTCGCTGGCCGCAAAACAATTGCGGACTGGCGACCAATCAAAAACAAGCATCGGCCTTTATAAACTTGGTACTAGCCCTAGCCAATCACAACTTGCGGACCGGCAGCCAAACAGAAGCAGCTGCTTCTGCTTGGCTGCCAGTCGACATCACGATTGGGTCACGGCCGGTGCAAAGTTTAAACTGCCACTGCATCTGCCCTCATGTCCCAGCACCGCACTCTGTCCCAGCACCGATGTGTCCCTGCTTGGTGCAGAGCCGAAGCAGAGAGCAGACTGCTAGCGGGACAGGAAGGAGGAGGTGAAACAGCTGGTCTCGGCCAGCGCTGATGAAAGATGTGCCCCTGCTTTGTGACGAGCCGCTCACTGCCAGCCAGGGGGATGGGGTAGAGGAGAAGAAGTCATTCAGTGCAGACAACAATCATAGACTGAGAGGTACTGTAGACGAGGTAGTGTGAGCACTGTGAGGTGTAGAGGGTGAGAGAGAAAAAGGTAGTGTCAGGTGCAGGGGGTGTTAGAGGGAAGTAGGCAGTGAGAGGTGCAGGGGTGGGAGAGGGAAAAAGGTAGTGGCAGGTGCAGGGGGTGTTAGAGGTTAGTAGGCAGTGAGAGGTGCAGGGGTGGGAGAGAGAAAAAGGTAGTGTCAGGTGTAGGGGGTGTTAGAGGTTAGTAGGCAGTGAGAGGTGCAGGGGTGGGAGAGAGAAAAAGGTAGTGTCAGGTGCAGGGGGTGTTAGAGGGAAGTAGGCAGTGAGAGGTGCAGGGGTGGGAGAGAGAAAAAGGTAGTGTCAGGTGCAGGGGGTGTTAGAGGGAAGTAGGCAGTGAGAGGTGCAGGGGTGGGAGAGAGAAAAAGGTAGTGTCAGGTGCAGGGGGTGTTAGAGGTTAGTAGGTAGTGAGAGGTGCAGGGGTGGGAGAGAGAAAAAGGTAGTGTCAGGTGCAGGGGGTGTTAGAGGTTAGTAGGCAGTGAGAGGTGCAGGGGTGGGAGAGAGAAAAAGGTAGTGTCAGGTGCAGGGGGTGTTAGAGGGAAGTAGGCAGTGAGAGGTGCAGGGGTGGGAGAGAGAAAAAGGTAGTGTCAGGTGCAGGGGGTGTTAGGGGTTAGTAGGCAGTGAGAGAAGCAGGGGTGGGAGAGAGAGAAAGGTAGTGTCAGGTACAGGGGGTGTTAGAGGGAAGTAGGCAGTGAGAGGTGCAGGGATGGGAGAGAGAAAAAGGTAGTGTCAGGTGCAGGGGGTGTTAGAGGGAAGTAGGCAGTGAGAGGTGCAGGGGTGGGAGAGAGAAAAAGGTAGTGTCAGGTGCAGGGGGTGTTAGAGGTTAGTAGGCAGTGAGAGGTGCAGGGGTGGGAGAGAGAAAAAGGTAGTGTCAGGTGCAGGGGGTGTTAGAGGGAAGTAGGCAGTGAGAGGTGCAGGGGTGGGAGAGAGAAAAAGGTAGTGTCAGGTGCAGGGGGTGTTAGAGGGAAGTAGGCAGTGAGAGGTGCAGGGGTGGGAGAGAGAAAAAGGTAGTGTCAGGTGCAGGGGGTGTTAGAGGGAAGTAGGCAGTGAGAGGTGCAGGGGTGGGA
This sequence comes from Taudactylus pleione, assembly GCA_031769625.1. Taxonomy (NCBI): domain Eukaryota; kingdom Metazoa; phylum Chordata; class Amphibia; order Anura; family Myobatrachidae; genus Taudactylus; species Taudactylus pleione. Next base: position 26,805,914 of record JAUIMM010000092.1, on the reverse strand, counting down.
GAGAGAAAAAGGTAGTGTCAGGTGCAGGGGGTGTTAGAGGGAAGTAGGCAGTGAGAGGTGCAGGGGTGGGAGAGAGAAAAAGGTAGTGTCAGGTGCAGGGGGTGTTAGAGGGAAGTAGGCAGTGAGAGGTGCAGGGGTGGGAGAGAGAAAAAGGTAGTGTCAGGTGCAGGGGGTGTTAGAGGGAAGTAGGCAGTGAGAGGTGCAGGGGTGGGAGAGAGAAAAAGGTAGTGTCAGGTGCAGGGGGTGTTAGAGGTTAGTAGGTAGTGAGAGGTGCAGGGGTGGGAGAGAGAAAAAGGTAGTGTCAGGTGCAGGGGGTGTTAGAGGTTAGTAGGCAGTGAGAGGTGCAGGGGTGGGAGAGAGAAAAAGGTAGTGTCAGGTGCAGGGGGTGTTAGGGGTTAGTAGGCAGTGAGAGAAGCAGGGGTGGGAGAGAGAGAAAGGTAGTGTCAGGTACAGGGGGTGTTAGAGGGAAGTAGGCAGTGAGAGGTGCAGGGATGGGAGAGAGAAAAAGGTAGTGTCAGGTGCAGGGGGTGTTAGAGGGAAGTAGGCAGTGAGAGGTGCAGGGGTGGGAGAGAGAAAAAGGTAGTGTCAGGTGCAGGGGGTGTTAGAGGTTAGTAGGCAGTGAGAGGTGCAGGGGTGGGAGAGAGAAAAAGGTAGTGTCAGGTGCAGGGGGTGTTAGAGGGAAGTAGGCAGTGAGAGGTGCAGGGGTGGGAGAGAGAAAAAGGTAGTGTCAGGTGCAGGGGGTGTTAGAGGGAAGTAGGCAGTGAGAGGTGCAGGGGTGGGAGAGAGAAAAAGGTAGTGTCAGGTGCAGGGGGTGTTAGAGGGAAGTAGGCAGTGAGAGGTGCAGGGGTGGGAGAGAGAAAAAGGTAGTGTCAGGTGCAGGGGGTGTTAGAGGGAAGTAGGCAGTGAGAGGTGCAGGGGTGGGAGAGAGAAAAAGGTAGTGTCAGGTGCAGGGGGTGTTAGAGGGAAGTAGGCAGTGAGAGGTGAAGGGGTGGGAGAGAGAAAAAGGTAGTGTCAGGTGCAGGGGGTGTTAGAGGGAAGTAGGCAGTGAGAGGTGCAGGGGGTGGGAGAAGGAAGCAAAAGCTTATTCTTATTATCAATATCCCTAAAGCTTGGGGGGAGGGTTTCAACTAAAATTCATACCCCCTCTATAAAATTCCCACTTCGAGCACTGGACGGGAAAGTCGTCATGACATCTCTCCTCCCAGGCTCCCTCAGTGAGGAGCTGTTGGGAGAGGGTCACTGGGTCAGGTGCACTGCGTAGTGTGCAGCAGGCGATGGCAGTGAGATGTCGAGTATAGTACCTTCAGGTCCAGTCACAGTGAGTGACAGCCAGGTCCGGCGGTGGACGTGGCCAAAACCAGATCCCAGTGCCAAGCCCAGTGAGTGACAAGTCTGTGAGAAGGCATCTTAGAAGAAAAGAGTAGTGGGTGTTTTTGCTAGTGATTTTTTTTCTAGGTAGTTAGTTGGGGTCGGGGTGGGGGGAGAGCTGGGCGGCACCAATGCTCTCTCTCGCAGAGGGCACCAAAAAAGTCTAGTTACGGCTCCGGTAGACAGTGCTGCAACATACTGACTTAAGTTATAGTTGTGATTTGTTTATACCCAAATACCTTTTATAGACCTTGTTTAAAACTTAAAAAAAAAAAAAAAATGACAACATTCATTGGGAGGGCATTATTTTTTTGTTTTCGAATGAAATAATATAGACATAGGGCCTGATGTAACTGTACACCAGGGATGGGGAACCTCAGGCCCGGGGGCAGTATAAGGCCTGCGTAATCATTTGGTCTGGCCATCTGAGCTATTTTCTGTTACCCTCATCTGGCTAGCAGGGAGCCTAGAATGGCACCTTGCCGCCAGGATCTATGCAGCAGTGCCACCTGGAGCGTCCTTAGGACGCTTAAGACTGTCACACCGCTGTCCTTACCGCTCCCAGGAGCATCCTGAGGATACTACGGGCATTGCTGTAATCACCGGCGAATGCGACTCCGCCCTGTGTGATGTCACATGGAGGGGCGTGGCCTGCACCAGGCCCGCAAATAATGTTATATATATCAAAATGGCCCCCGGCAGAAAAAAGGTTCACCACCCTTGCTGTACACCATGTTAAAAAAGCATGTTGCACTGCAGGTGGGGCAGATTTAAAATGTGCTGCGAGATTTACATTTGACAAGGGAGTGTCCAAACTCAAATCTACATTGCAGTGTAAAAATAAAACTGTCCAGTATTTATGGGATACATGCAAAAGCAGCCAGAATTTACCCTGCATGCAAAAATAATACATGTATTTGCACTCCCTGCATTGCAACATGGCTTGTCCAGATACGCAGTTACTTACTCTATCTTACTCTGCAATTGACTTGCGATTCCGCAAGCACAGAGGATCCATTTGCAAAGTGAGTGACGGGGGGGGGGGGTCAATAAAATGCAGGTGTGTCTGGCCGTTTAAACACTGTTACATGGGCGTGCATAAATTAGCCCTTGCGATCTCCTACGCTGCCTGAGAGCTCTATGCGTGCCAGAAGAGCTGCTGAGTCTGTGGCTGGTCAGACCTGCCGCAAGGGTAAGTTGGACGATCGATGTGTGTCGATGCTGTACGCATACGAGAAGGCAGCGATGGGCGTCCTTACGCTCGGGTAAGCTAGCTTATTTTTCTCAGTTGTGTTCTGTACGAAATTGCAGCTGCGGTTCAATTAGCGTCCATCTCAGAATTAGGCCCTCTATTCCCAAAACTGAATCAGGCCCATAAAAGTGTAAAACATGTAACCCTGATATGGCCAGTGTTGTCATTAGGCGTGTTCTGGACTGCTGTGGATTGGGAGCTGTGCCGGACCCGGGTAAGTAGTACCCCCCTCCCCTCTCGTCCCCCCTGTGTACGTGCGATCAGCTGATCGTCCGTACACACTTGCCGATGGACAACACAGCCAACGACGTTGTTCACAGACATATCGTCTGTACACACTGGCCGACGGGGGCACGATATATTGGCCGATCAATTGATCGGCCAATATATCGGCCAGTGTGTACCCAGCATTAGAAATACTGTAATTGATTATCAGATTCGACAAAGGTGGAAACAGTTCTATTTTCGGTCTAAACCATGCCCCAAACTTAGCAGTGCTTTCCATCAAGTCCAATGACCCTGAAGCTTTGTATAAAAATTGCAGACTCATTGCACTACAATGGATGCCAGACTTTAAGTATCTGTATTTCACAACAAAACCTATACTACAACTAGCAATTGATACAACCAATGTCTTTTACTCTCTCACAACTTATTCAAGGACTAGACCTTACCTAGATATATTATCAGTTTTCAGTGTAGGTTTGAAGCATAAAAGGCATTGTGCAATTATGTAAGTCTTTTATCTGGATGTGTGGAAATAAGCAATACATAACAAAAAAAGAAAACAAAGTATGTTTGTTCAGGCATTAAAACATTAATTTATCACTTTCCACGTATGAATAATGCCTCTTAATTTAAGTACCTTCATTTTATTTTAGTTCCGCTTTAAATGAGTTTTACCTTCAAGATCATTAAAGTTATAAGCTTGCTGCAAGATTAAAAAATAAAAAAAACTCCCTGGATATTTGCAGACTGTAAATTACCACACGATAGATGCTGGACTATTATCATTCTTCTGTTTAAGCTGCTTTTCTGTTTCAAACAAGTACCGAAATGTAATTTCATTGATTAATTCTCCTCATTTTACTCACATCAGCTCTAAGTGCAAATGTTCTTTTATTTGAGATAGTAAGAGCTTTAAATCATGAAATTCTTAGTATAAGAATGACACAAATTCGTCCATTAAGGTAGAAAGCAACAACTTAAATACCAAAGTGTGAGATAAATACTTGTGTGCACTAGGGATAGAGGGCGTGATTCAGTATGGATCGCAACTGCGAATCCATACGGAACGCAGCTGCTAATATATGCAAATGCTTGCCAGAGCTCAGCCGGCATAAAGACGCCCACTACTGCTTTCTCATATCCGTCCAATCTTGCCCTTTTGCGTACACATCGGTACCATCGACGCAGCATTTACAGCAGGTCTGACCCGCCGCAGACACTGCAAGTCTCCCAGCACGCAGTGGGCTCTCATGCTGCATATGCAATCGCAGTAGCTAATTTATGCACGCCCAGGAAATGGCATTCAAACGGACAGACAAGCCAGCATTTCTCCAAGCATTGCCCCGTCACCACCCCCAAACGCTGACATCCTGTTACTCACTCTGCGATGGGTTCCTGTGTGCATCTGTAATTGCAGTGCAATTGCTGCACTTGCTCAGCGCAGCTTATACGTATGCAAGATGGCGATCGCTCGATTCTGCACGCTCAAATTCTCAGAAAGACTGTGGTACTGTGCCAGGGTCTTCTGCGAATGCTCATATTTCTGGTATTATTGCGTTGACGGCCTGCGTTCCCAGAAACAAGGGAGTGTCAGCCCCGTTTTCCGGGAGTGGCAAGGCCCGGGCTGCGTACTTTAATTTTGTTCCGAACCATTATTTCTTGCTTTGTGCCCAAACATTTATTTTAATTGTGGATATTGGACCTGATTTGGAGTTGTACACTAGGCAGTAAGTGCTACTGCGAAATTATGCAGCAGGTGCATCTTATGTAAATAGATGCTTCCTGCCGGCTTCTGTGATCTACTGCTGCATCCAAGGATGCAGCCATTAAATTACTTGCGTGAACGTCGGCCATCTGAGTAACAGGTTTCTCAGGATGGCTGGGAAATTGGCACAGCCCGGGCCAGTGAAGCTGGGTTAGAAGACACAGCCAATGGCCTCGACACGCCCAGAAAACAGGACCGACATGCTCCTGTTTTCTGTGACATTAGCCATCATCGCCCCATCCCCAAACAGCCTCAGCCTGTCTATCAGGCTGCGGCTTCTCCAACACTGTGACCGAAGCCACAGCTGTATCGCAGCATATGCCCAGTTCACCCACCATCGGAGTTGTGTACAAGCCATTGGGTTTGCATACAACACTGAATCAGGCCCACGGTTCTTGTATTTGACCTGGTTTATCTGACCCTCTCTTTTCTTTGGTCACTAGTAAGCAATACTTGTCAGGGATTATAGTTATGTGCACAAGATGAGTTGTGCACATAACTATATTTGCCCAATTTAGTGACTTTGGGTCGGGTTCAGAAATGGACGCAGTGTGGATTGGTGCTGCAACTTCGGACACAGCAGATGCTAATGCAGCAGGTGGCGTATTTAAAAAAAAAAAAAGAAACGCCCACTGCTGGCATAATCAGATTTAATCACATTTTGTGTCCAAAGATGCAGCATCGGGTCCGCTGTGTGAACATCGGGTGGCCATCGGACATCAGACTAACCCTCAGGTTACCTAGGATGTCAGGCAAAATACGCTTCCAAGGACACAGTCATTGGTTTCGGCATGCCCCCTTTTTATGCAACGCTCCCCCTCCCCACCCCAAAACATCTGCAGACTGTCACTCACCAAACATCTGCAGTCACACTGCATCCAACATCGCAGGAACAGATCTGCACCTGTGTTAAAATCAAATTACTGTCCATCTCTAAATCAGTTTCATTTGGATATACTTTCTTCGGGGATACAATTATAAGGTCGACATTCACAACATCATCAGTTATGTCGACATACAACATATTGATATCCTCAGAATGTTAAACATGTACACAAAGTTAACACCTGAATATCGACATTTGAAGCCACGACATTCTCAGATTATCCACATTAGAGTTAGGCTGCGGGACAGGAGGGTTAAGAGGAGATAAGGGGAGGGGTTGTGCTTGGGATAAGGGGAGAATACTCACTGGAACGCCACTCGCCACATAGCTGTCGGCACAAGGTAAGTGACTGTTTGTCGACAATCTATAGTAGTATCATGTCGACATTTCAGAAGTTTCCATGCTGCATGTCGACCTACTAAACCACACCCTTTCTAGTAACATGGCAGGATCCATTTAGGTAGATAAATGTGAATCCTCCCCTTACAACAAAGCCAAATGAAAATAGAATGTTATGTGAACTCTAGCTTAAGCTTTAGTCTCTCTTTAATATTTTGGTTAGAATTATTTGCAGTGCTAAAAAACTGTCCATCCTACTAGATATTATTAGAACAGCAATACTGACACCTACTGTTTGTTTTAATCACAGCCAAGTGCACACCAACATATTATTGCATTCTACTTTACAGCATGTTACAACTGAAATCACTTCTGTATATTACATTAAAATATTGTAAATCTATTTATATCTAATATTTCCCTTATCTTAAAGTGGCCTATCCATTAGGCGATCTGAAACACAGAACGTCTAGCGTTCAGTCCTTCAGGTCACCGGGTGCGGTGCCCGCACTGAACGGCGTTCACTGAACGTCATTCAGTGCAGGAGACCGACCTCCTATCTGGGAACATGTGGATCCTGACGATCGTCAGGTTGACCAGCATGTTCCGCAGATATTGTCGGCGGCGGCAAGGACCCAGCGTGAACGCGCATCACTGGTCCTTGCCGGCTATCCATTAGACGACTTTCTGAACGTTCCAAAAAAAACCTCCTGGTTTTGGACGGGTTGTTCAAAAAGTCATATAATGGATAGGCCCCTTTAGTCTATCGTATGAGCCTATCTTAGACACTACAAAAGACATACATAAAATAATAAATCTAACCTGCTGCAGTGAGGCATCTTAATAATAAATTAGTACTATTCTTCAATAGTGAGATTAATGAGAGCAGACATATTGGTTTGCATTTATATTAAAATAAGTGTCATTCATTCATGGGAGGCCAAGGATTACCTACAGCGAATCTCACACCTCCCAGGAGAACACACCCACAGAAACTGCACAGCAAACAGAAAAGGCAAACTGCTCTAGACGTTGGTTAAATAAAGGGGAATAGCATAGCAATAATTGTGCTGAGCTGCGTGTACTAAGTAGCTAGATGGGGAAGACTGGCGCGAGTTGGTCATCTCAGAAGTGATGGAAGTAAATGGAACTAATATCCAATTTTCAATGGAGGGTATTTAAGGGGGGATGTAGTCAGCATCCCGGTGTCCGGAATCCCGACCTCCGGCACCCCGAAGGTAGGTATCGGGGGTTAAGTTTAGACACCGGGGATGTTAGGGTTAGGCACTAAAGGGGGAGGGTTAGGCATCAGGGACGGGGAGGTTAGCGTGAGGTTAGGCACTAAGGGGGGAGAGTTAGGGTTAGGAACCAGGGAGGGGTGGTTAGGGGTAGGCACTAAGGGGGAGGTTAGGGTTATTGTTACCTTACTTACCTAAAGGGGTCAGGATTCTCACTGTCGGTGTTCTGACCGGCGGCATACCGACTGCCGGGATCCCATACACAACCCATTTAAGGGCAACACAGACGGTGTAATGGTTAGCATTACTGCCTAACAGCACTGAGGTTGTGGGTTCGATTCCCACTACGGCTGTGTGGAATTTGTATATTCTCCCTGTGTTTCCGAGAGTTTCCCCAGGGTACTCCGATTTCCTCTCACACTCCAAATATATACTGGTAGATTAACTGGCTCCCAACTAAAAATTATCTATTGTGTGTATGTGTGTGTGCATGTGATAGGGAATATAGGGCCTGATTCAGAGCTGGACACTCTGACAGAGCGCTCGCTCTGAATCAGGGCTGGCCCTCTGGTTTTTCAGAACGGCCTCCTGGCATAGCTGTGGTCGCGATGGTCAAGCCCAAGAGTGCTTTCGGCTCTAACAGAGCCGAAAGCACTCCCACTGACATCACTTGTGATGTCAGTGGGGCTGGCCCTCTCACTCAACATCGACAGCACGCCCCCCTTTGGTACGAGACCCGGAGCGACGGTTTGCCCGTCGCTATCCGGGTCTCGCGCATGACGGATGTAATAGGCGAAAAAGATTCGCCTATGAATAGCAGGCGGAAAAAAGTGCACAATTGGGATTTTGGGGTGCAATGTTGCGGGAACCCCCGTGCAGCCTTCAGACAGTCCCCCAAAGGTAAACTGTGTAAAAAAATTTTGTTAAAAGACTTTTCAACACCCCAAAAAATCACTTTGAATTTGGGGGCAAAAAAAGAAAATGTTGGGGGACAAAGTTAAAAACTAATGAACTTGACTCTGGGGGGGTCCCCAAGTATGCCCCAGGTGTTTTTTTCATTGCAGGGCCTTGCGGCAGGTGGATTTTTCACAATTTTTTCAAGTTAACTTTAGCAACTTTAAAATATGCTGCCCCCCATTTTCAAGTACCCCAAATTTGCTGGGATAAGTTATTTTCTGCAAAAAAACCTCCAGAATACTATTCTGCATCACTTATACAAAAACGCTATTTAGCAGCTATTGAACCCGTTTAAAAACACCAAATACCTTCAGCAAGCCAAATCGAGGGGTCCCATAGCTAACCCCCATGTCAGAGCATCTTTTGGGGGGTGTCAGGATGATTTCCCCAAACCTGACAGTACTTTCTGCTTGTTTGAAGTTTCACTGGGTCCCATTTTCGCCTAATTTCAAATTGAATACGGGGATACGCGCGCAATACTTTTCCGCCTGCAAAACAAGCGATGTAGGTGAAAAGTCTGGGAGGCGAAAAAGTATCGCGGCTCAGCTCAAATTGAATACGGGCCAATGTTGGATCGTAAGCACATCGCCAAGTGTGTAGGCACTTTTACCCATGGGCCATGTCAAGGTCCATTCGTGGACTATTTTATTCAGTTTGTAATGCTAAATTGATGTCAAAATATGCCTGTAGTTGTCTTATTACATTGTAAGGCAAAACACAAGAATGACACCGAAAGGTTTTGATATAAGAGGGGAAAATATAGCACTACAGTACTTTTACCAGATAACACTACTACATGTTCCTGTTCTCAGTAACAAGTTAGTATCATCTTCTCACACACACTAATAGGCACATGCTGCTTCTCACGTCACGTAAGAGGTGCTCTGTGATTCATTTACTAATACCAGCCATGAATCATTATTCATTAGCTAGCAGTAGCAATGCATGATACATCACATGTACATACGTCAGTATGCGCATCTCTGCTATATACCAGACTTATTTCTAGCGGTTACACCACCATAAGGCAGCACAGCGGTGGGGCCAGCGCTTCCTACCTATACTGTGCTATGTACTCTTATCTCATGTACTTACTGAGTACACTTCTTTTACATAATACTAACTTAACTAGTATTCTAGAACGAGACCGCCAAGCAGCATAGAGTCTCAGTAGGGTACGGCTAGAGCAGCCCACAGTTGCCGGAAGTATTTTCTCACTTGTTGTCCCTGGTTAGAAGATGTCACGTCTCTTGTCGTCATCAGGATGCGACGTGGTTTCTGATTCTCGGTAAAATATGTCTCCTCCGTTGTTCAGCCTACCGGAGGCCAGGAATAAACTAACGGTGAGCTGTGTCTGGCGCCCTCGTGTTCTTATATGTTCTCCTTCCTAATGCATGTATGAGTGTAGAGCATGATTGCCTGGCTACTCATTGCTGATCACATCGCTGTCAGTGTTTTGATCGTTATTATACACAGTAGTTGGCTGCATGTGTTTACTTATATTTCCCTCCTCCCCGCAGAATGCCACCCAGGAAGCTGTGACCAGCAAGAACATAAAGCAATTATTGAATGTGTTTAGCCAGGTGCCTGGAAGGTAAACAACACACACGCTCCTACTCATGGCACATGCCCATAGTGGGGCTTATTCTGAGTCGCACACAGATCCGTATGTGGATGGTTTTCAAAATGGAGTGTTAATGCGACTATACTCATGTCTTCATGAGCACATATTTAACTCCTCACTTTTTCCCTGCGCGAGGTCAGCAATTATTATCGGCACATGCACCTACCCCCATGCTGGAAGCAAGAGATCTGTCTGACATAAGTATTCCCTCGCCATATGCACGTCTCAGAATAGAAAGCAACACTGGCTACGTCCCCCCACGAGTCTGTTCTATGTACAGTACCAGTCAAAAGTTTGGACACACCTTCTCATTCAATGGTATTTGTTTATATAAATTATTTTCAACATAGATTAATACTGAAGACATCAAAACTATGAAAGAACACATATGGAATGATGTTGTAAACAAAAAAAGTGTTAAACAAGTCAAAATATGTTTTATATTTTAGGTTCCTCAAAGTAGCCCCCTTTTGCTTGGTTGACAGCTTTACACACTCTTGGCATTCTCTCAGTCAGCTTCATGAGGTAGGCTCCTGGAATGGTTTTCCAACAGTCTTGAAGGAGTTCCCAGAGGTGCTGAGCACTTGTTGGCTGCTTTTCCTTCACTCTGCGGTCCAACTCATTCCAAAACAAGCTCAATTGGGTTTAGGTCGGGTGATTGTGGAGGCCAGGTCATCTGACGCAGCACTCCATCACTTTCCTTCTTGGTCAAGTAGCCCTTACATAGCCTTTAGGTGTGTTTGGGGTCATTGTCTTGTTGAAAAACAAATGATGGTCCCAGTAAGCGCAAACCAGATGGGATGGCATGGCGCTGCAGAATGCTGTGGTAGGCATGCTGGTTAAGTCCGCCTTGAATTTTGAATAAATCACCAACAGTGTCACCAGCAAAGCACCCCCACACCATCACACCTCCTCCTCCATGCTTCACAGTGGGAACCACACATGCAGAGAAGGTGAGCTGATGGTTTCTGCATCTCACAAAGACACGGCGGTTGGAACCAAACATCTCAAATTTGGACTCATCAGACCAAAGTACAGATTTCCACTGGTCTATTGTCCATTCCTTGTGTTTCTTGGCCCAAACAATTGTCTTCTTTGTTGTTCATCCTCAGTAGATGCTTCTTCGCAGCTATATGACCATGAAGGCCTGATTCACGCAGTCTCCTCTAAACAGTTGATGAGATTTGTCTGCTACTTGAACTTTGTGAAGACTTTATGTGGTTTCTAATATGAGGTGCTGTTAAGTAGCGGTTTCTGAGGCTGGTAACTAATGAACTTACCCTCTGCAGCAGAGGTAACTCTTGGTCTTCCTTTCCTGGGGCGGTTCTCATGAGAGCCAGTTTCATTATAGCGTTTGATGGTTTTTGCAACTGCACTTGAGGATACATTCAAAGTTCTTGAAATTTTACATATCGACTGACATTCATCAGTGAAGATGGACTGGCGTTTCTCTTTACTGAGTTGAGTGGTTGGTGCCATAATATGGATTACAACAGTAGTCAAATAGTGGTGTCCACTTTGTACTAACCCTACGTCTGCACAACACAACTGATGGTCTCAAACACATTAAGAAGGCAAGTAATTCCACAGATTGACTCTTGACAAGGCACACCTGTTAATTCAAAACCATTCCAGGAGACTACCTCATGAAGCTGATTGAGAGAATGCCAAGAGTGTGCAAAGGTGTCATCAAAGCAAAATGGGGCTACTTTGAGGAATCTAAAATATAAAACATTTTTATTTGTTTAACACTTTTTTGTTTACAACATCATTCCATATGTGTTCTTTCATAGTTTTGATGTCTTCAGTATTAAATAATTTAAATAACAAAAACCATTGAATGAGAAGGTGTGTCCAGACTTTTGACTGGTACTGTACATATACTCATTTGACACCCTGAAACGCCCATTCCAAGGATGGAGAGGATCACCCGAGATGTATCTAGGAATCCCCCAGAGATGCTCATGTTTGCTACAGCTCATCTGCAGTTTGGTAAAACTTGCTAGATGCTGCCACATACAGACCTGTACACGACTCAGAACCAGTATCCTGATACACCCCCTTTTCACAGTAAAGGCCCCCATACATCAGAGATTGATTGCAGCAATCCTGGAATTTGCAGTCGATTGTGTATAAAAATCTTTCCCTTTTTCAATCGATTGTGGCAATTCTGCAATTGATTGAAAAAGGGAAAGATTTTTATACACCATCGACTGCAAATTGCACGATTGCTGCAATCAATCTCTGATGTATGGGGGCCTTAACATTCATCATTTTCTTTTGCAGTGAGAATGAGAAGAAGCTGACCCTTGACCAAGTCTTTAGGGTTGTTCTGGAGGAGGAAATCGTAAGTTAGCTATTAAACTTTATTATAGTATTAGTTTTCTACAATGTTATTCTGTAATAATGTACAACTACATTGATGGCTGGAGTACACTGTAAATCTTGCTCTGCCCTCTTGCATCTAGATTTGCCAAACTGTCAGTTTCAGTACAGTATTCTGTTTAACTTAGGGTGCTGTTTTTTCTATGGATATGGAATGCTTGTTTGCTAATTGTGTAGTTTAGAATGTAATTTATCAGCGCATAGACAGTATGGAAGATTGATTAATATGATTCTCTGGGGGGGGATTCAATAGTGTTTTGGGTGCCTATTAGTAATGAGCTCCCAACGGAGCTATTCAATTGTTGCCCCGATCGGACACAGTTTCCGCAGTTATCACGCATGTCGCACCCAAATGTGCCACGTAAAGTGGCTACAACCTTTGAAAGTACTGTGCAGTGCGCCCAAACGGACGACTTTTGTGGATTTCTGCTCGCCACCATAAGATGGTGCAAGTAGAAATCTCGGCACCCGTGACACTTGCGCCCAATTTGAAGAACTATTAAATAGCTTCGGTGGGTGCCCATTACTAACCGGGCGAACTAAAAACAATTTAATACCCCCAACTGTGTCCATGCTGTTGTAATAAATTAAGATGCAATAATAAATGATGAAAACAAATACAAAAATCAAAGCGCTAGTGAAAACTAGATCAGGATTATGATAACCAATTTATTAAATAAAGGGAATTATATCCAAATATTAATAAAAAAAAAACCATTAAAATATTACAAAATACATATAACATAAAATAAACAATGAGAACTAATAAAAAAAGGTAGATCAGGTGTGTAAATTTAGAAAATCAAAGTAAAAAAAAAAAAAACTTTTAAAAATAAATAAAATGCAGATCGTAATCGTTTGATCGTTCATTAATCGTTTACTAATCGTGATGTGCAATGTCAAAAAACGACCAGCGATGTTCGCTCCCGCTGGTCATTTTCGACATTGTTCATCTTCGGTACATGCAGCCCGAAGTGGACGATGACGTAATCGTTCAATTTGTACATGTTGTACATTGAAAAAATCGTTTTAAAATCTTTGAAGAAAAGTGGTGTACTAGATTGAAACAGATCAAAGATTGATCTTGAAAGATCAGGGATATCGTTCAGCGATATCGTTCAGGTTGCAGATCGCCCAGTGTGTACGCTCCGTGAGAGAATTCTGAAAACTGTAGCAAAAGTAAATTATTTTATTTTCACAATTCCTTTATCACTTATTACTTTCATTGTAAAAATATTTTGCTAAGTAAATGATCCAGATATGATGTAAAGTGGTTTTAAAAATGTAATTAACACAAGTTGATTTTTTTTTTAACATTAGTCCCATGTGCACTACAAAACAAGTCATTTGTTTTACCTTCTTTGTATAATACACTTTATTAATAGAGTTCTATGGATGCATTGTGTACATAACGCACAGTGAAATCTATAGATAAAGGGATAGGAACTATTAGTAAAGTTCCTATTCCTTGTACAGGGACTTGTTTGTTCTTGTGGAATTATTCACAGGTGTATAATTTTCTAAAATGAAAATAAAGGCTTCATATCCTAATTAGTAATTAAATAATGTGCTGCTTTTAGATATACAGATGTGTCCTCATACATTATTTTGCCAGTCTCACCAAACAGCCCTTTCTCTGCGTGCTTGTTCCCGTGCGACCGGGCTTGCGCCAAGCGTCTTTATTGGCCGAAAATGTTTCTTACTCGTAAACAGATGTGACAAACAGGAGTGCATTGATTAATTTGATATGTGACACTTGTATTTCTGTGTGAGACTGAGTCTGAATCTGTATACAAAGTGCTACGGTGTAGCGGCCACAGCTTTTTTCCACTCCAAGTTCCGTTGTGCTTCTTATATAGACTCAGTCGCACACAGACATACAAGTCACATATCAAATTGATTAGGAGAGTCGCGTGAAGCTGTTTGTCACATCTGATTACGTATAAGACACATTTTCAGGAGAAAGAGACGCTCGGCACAAGCTGAGTCATACGTCACCTGGCAGGTCACTTGCACCAGGCATCTCGCGTCGCATGGCATATTGGGGCTAGGTGTATGAGAACACATCTGTAGCAGTTATGGTCATGGGGGGTGGTTGTATCAAGGAGTGAAAACAGAGAAGTGGATCAATTTCTACCAATCATTTTATAGAATGTACAGTACTTTATAAATGTTACCTCGAAGCTGTTTTTTTGCTATGCGCAGCTTCTACACTTGACCACCTCTCTAGTCTTTTCATTACTTGATACATTAACCCCATGATTTGAGAAGATTTATGTTAAGATTGTTCTTAAATGCTTCATTTAAAAATGGTAAATTTATGTCCAAAGAAAAAGTAGGAATCTTGTGAACATGCCACTGGGAGACTTTCGAGAGACTGTAGTGGGTGGGGAGATGTGGTGGGTGGATTAATTTCAAGTCTACAGTACAGATTGGTGGAGCAAGATCTATAAAGATTTCCAGCCCAAAAATCTAACCAGCAGAACTGATTAAGCTTGTCAGGAGAGCCCCCTGCAACTGTCACATCATTCACCACATTTAATAGAAATGCTACGGTCTCAAATGGTTTTTTTAGAAGTTTATTTATATTTAGTAAATTATTTTTTGTCTCAATGCAGATTAACAAAGTGTCATGCGAGAATTGCCTTGCTATTATTTCACTTGCCATCCATGGCGTTACAGAAGGTATGATATATATGTAAAAATAATTAAATCAACTGCAACATGATCACATATCAATAAGGATACACCTAGATGGATTTTTTATTCAATATAAAATGCTGATGCTGCTTAAGGGAGTCTTTAGAATGTAGCAGCCTCACAAGTAGGACCCTCCACTCTCTTGGTTCTCTCCCTGAACTCTTTGTTTCCAGTGTGCTCCCACTCATGGTCAGTGATTCTGATCCTTTCTGTCCACCTTTCCAATGCAATGGGGTCACAGAGTATGACAGTTACTATCTCATTTTGTTATATAATTATTTCATTTATTTTTGCCACTGTTTGATACTTTTTATAATGTAGTGTTTATAAAAGAGTAGACAATGTATAGTGCTACGGAACTTTGTGGTGCCAGATAAATAAAAGGTGACTTAGGAGGGGGATTTAGACCAAATCTCCTAGATTGCAAGAAATCAATCAACGGCACTAGGAGACTCCGTAGAAAGTTGTTTTAATGTGACACCTCACATCACACTACCAACGTTTCGGGGCTCACATGCCCCTTTATTTCATTTTTTCCGCACCTCTCTTATACATCGCAGATTTGGGTTTTTGGGTTTTAATGGTCTTTTATGTATTAAATATAATGTATTTTGTTTTTTTAAATAAGACTAAAACTAGAAGTACATTTGTAATTTGTGTCCTACTGGCATCAGACTATTTTTTAATAGACACATTTTAATAAGGTTTTAGCACCTTTTTGTTATCCGTGTTTCACCGTCTGGTCCGTTTTCCCCTTATGTTATATTGCCTGTGATAGAACAACCTGTAGCTAAGCCTTCGATCTGAATGTTCACAGCAGCCTAGTTACTTGTGTGACTGTATAAGTGAAGGCAAGGGATACATGTTACAGGTGCATTGCCATAATGTGAGGAAGGGATATGGTTGCAAGCAGGAAACCACAGACATAATGGGTAAGGTTCCCCAATAGCAGAGGTGTGATGTGAGGCTCTTATTAAACATATGCAGAAACATTTTGATGCTAAACACACCTCTATAATGAAACAAAGTTCAGGCATACATTGTTAGGATTAGTAGCGTTGTGTGATATACCTGTATGTTAGTTCAGTGGTTCCCAAACTGTGCGCGGTGCCTCAGGACACTTGCAGGGGTGCCTCAGGTTGGTGGTTCAGCACCAAATCAAATTATTTATGGTCAATGTAATGTAAATATGTGGACAAACAAAGTGCAAACCTGTCCAACACCACATAACTGACCCAAAGGATGACAGTACAGTACAATTTACTTCACTTTACTACTTCACTACATTTTTTTCTGAATTTCTCAATAACAAACGTTTGGCTTAGGGCTGCCGTGAAAACAATGCTGATACTCTAGGGCGCCGTGATTCAAAAAAAGTTTGGGAACCACTGTTAGTTAATGATATGGACACAGGTACATCTTCTAGGTGGTTTGATTATTGTGTAATGGTAAGTACATACTATTATAGTACAGATTGTGATCACAATGAGACAGTCAGTTTATAACCAAAACGAGATGAGAAACTTGAGATAACGGTTGTGGTATTTTAATACAATATGGAGTTACTTTACATTTGAATTCAGCTTTCTCCAATGTTATAGAATTGTTACCTCCCCACGCACATACATTTTATATAAAATAGCTAATGTTTTTTTACAGCAAGATAAAAGCCCACCCATACACTGTTCACACAATGATGGATGGACATTAGGGTGAGCACACATGGTTTTAACCCAGCTGCATCTGACATGTCTTTATAATAAGTCGGATAAGACCTAAGTAGTCACTCAGTCGAAATTTGATTTGTTCAAGACTATTACATCATTTTACCAGAAACAGAAATATTATGGGGCGCTTTTGCCCCATCCTCAGTCAATGCTTGCAGTGTTTTTTATGAATGATAACGTTTGATAAATCCACTTGCAAAGAGTACAAATAATTGTTCATCCTGATTATGTGCTGTATGTAACTACAGAGCAATGGTGAGGATGTGCACAAAAAGTACTGATGGCTGGAACCAATATCTGGCCTCTGGGGGGTAGTCAGCATTAACTCCTGTAAATCAATTGTTGCCAGAGTCAGGGCCGCAACTAGGGGGTGGCTAGGGGTGCATATGCACCGGGTGCCTGACTTGAGGGGGAGCTAGACAGGCTGCCGAGTGTGGCCCGGATGGCTGCAGGCATAGGGGGAGCCACACGGGCCTCCTCTGTCGTTTCTGGCTTTTTTAGAGCTACAGCAAGCTGTTATTTACGTCGGGTCAGATTTGATAGATACGGCGGTGGGCACTAGGACCCGCCGCCAGCCTGGCCTCAAGTGTCCTGGGGCAGCAGCACCGGCCGGTAAGTGTAACAGGTACACGGGGAAGTGGGACAGCAGCCAGTCGGATATGGCAGGCTGAGTATAGCTAGTGGGGGCTAATGATATTGACATGGTGTGCTCGGGCTTCATAGTATCAAGTGACATGGGGGAGACACTGACATGAATAAAGGGGTTGAAATCAGAGACACGGAGGGGATGGGACAGGAGCTGAGAGGGGGCAACCTCTACAGCCACATTCTGATTACCTAATAAAGAATAATTGCTGCAAAATGCACTGTAAGCCCCAGAACCTGGGATACTCAGGTTGCCTCATTATGGCCCCTAGGAAGGTAAAGGGCACATTACATATAATTTTCTGAGGAGACTATGAGGAAATATAATGTGTGTGCAGCACCCTTGCAGGACATTCTGTGACATTACTGTTGCATAATGTGTTACTTATAAGAGGCATTACTGTGTGGCATAATGTGTTATAACTTCAGGGGCATTACTATATGGCATAATGTGTAAGGGGCATTACTGTGGCATGATGTGTTGTAAGAGGTACTACTGTGTGGCACAATGAGTTGTAAGAGGTATTACTTAGTGTGGCATTATGTGTAAGGGGCATTACTGTGTAACAAAACCACACACAGGGTTATTATTTTTTTTGGGGGGGTGGGGAGGGGGCGCCAAGTTACTGCCTTGCCCCAGGTGATAAAATTGCTAGTCTCGGCCCTGCCAGAGTACATTATTTTAATGTTTTGCTTCAAGTAAGTGGATAATGTGGCATCCAATACATAAGGAGGAGATGCTGAAATCACTTTAATATGTGTTGGAAATGTCACTATTGTAACATCAGGACTGCACAAATCCCAGGAGCTTGGTAGTCAGTAAGCATAAACTATTACTGATGGCACCTAACTCTTGGGAGTCAGTCATCTTGGTGTCAGTATATACACATATTCTCTGGACCCTTAAGATATCCTTCTGTCTCCTCGATTTGGGTGGCTGGCCTCTTTGGTCCATCCCTGTACATGTTTTGGATGCAAGGTCATTTTAGTGAAGGTCAAAACAAGTGTCATGAATGAAACATAGTATTAAATCTGCATGTTTCTTTCATCTTTATATTACTGTAACAAAGGGATACTTCCCACTGAGAGAGAAGCTCTGGTGTGTGATGCATGATAGCAACATTGGCTGTTGAATGTGACTTGGATGCCTCCCATAATTTGACAGTTACATAAGCCCTACTTATTTC
Source organism: Taudactylus pleione (assembly GCA_031769625.1). Lineage (NCBI taxonomy): Eukaryota > Metazoa > Chordata > Amphibia > Anura > Myobatrachidae > Taudactylus > Taudactylus pleione. Next base: position 26,787,613 of record JAUIMM010000092.1, on the reverse strand, counting down.
CTTTCAGGTATATCCACAGCTACTACACCCTTTGTTCTCCTGGGAGATGTCCTTGATTGTCTTCCCTTGGACCACTGCGATAGAATATTCACTTTTGTTGAGAAAAACGTTGGCACATGGAAATCTGTAAGTCAGAATATTTATGTACAGTGTAGTGACCGTACCGTACTAGCAACTACAAACCAGACAGTCCACCATAATACCAATGTCCCACAAGCAGTTCCCCGTTATAACCTCAATGGGTTGTTGCAGCACATATGTAGCTACTAAGTAGTACTATTTTTATTTTGTATTTTCTCAAGTACATTTCTTCGTTTTCTATGGAATAGACAAGCAGACCTTGTTTAATTATGTATTAGATAGCAGATTACAGAACTTCTATAGGCAGTACAATAAGTGAGCATAAAGTTATCATTTGTTTTAACAATACCTATTTTTGTTAATATTAATAAACCCCATTCTTCTCTGGTATTACTGCATTCTTCTCTGGTATTACTGTATTCTTCTCTAGTATTACTGTATTCTCTAGTATTACTGTATTCTCTAGTATTACTGCATTCTTCTCTAGTATTACTGCATTCTTCTCTGGTATTACTGCATTCTTCTCTAGTATTACTGCATTCTTCTCTGGTATTACTGTATTCTCTAGTATTACTGCATTCTTCTCTGGTATTACTGTATTCTTCTCTGGTATTACTGTATTCTTCTCTGGTATTACTGTATTCTTCTCTGGTATTACTGCATTCTTCTCTGGTATTACTGCATTCTTCTCTGGTATTACTGCATTCTTCTCTGGTATTACTGCATTCTTCTCTGTTATTACTGCATTCTTCTCTGGTATTACTGCATTCTTCTCTGGTATTACTGCATTCTTCTCTGGTATTACTGCATTCTTCTCTGGTATTACTGCATTCTTCTCTAGTATTACTGCATTCTTCTCTGGTATTACTGCATTCTTCTCTGTTATTACTGCATTCTTCTCTGGTATTACTGCATTCTTCTCTAGTATTACTGTATTCTCTAGTATTACTGCATTCTTCTCTGGTATTACTGCATTCTTCTCTGGTATTACTGGAAACCATTATAATTTTGAAACATGTTAGACAACACAATATTCTTGTTGGAGATTTCATTAATGAAATCCACCTACTATTTACCCCACTTGAAGCCCAATTGCCCAAGGCTCTCCTGTATTTACATCTATAGCAGGGATGGAGCAACCTGCTATATCCATAACCAATATATCCATAAAAATAAATGCTGCCTGGCCTCTGGGGTGTAGTCAGCATTAACTCCTGTAAATCAAACTCCTGGCAAACACTATCACTGCTTGCGGGACGCTATTGCATTGATAAGGAGAAGCCACCTCAAAGAACACATCCATTTCCCTATGTTTCACAGGATCTACCACTGTAGAAGATATCAAAACTCTTCACTTCCTGGCCCAATCTAAGGTCTTTTCTGGGCCACCTGATTTCAGCTCCGGAGACCATGCTTTTCTCATGGTCACACATTCAACCCCCTCATTCCCAGTTTCTACATCACTGGGACAAACAGTATAAGAATCAGACTCTACTACTCTGGTGGACTTAACCCTTACACCTACAAACCAAATGGTCCCAGGTTACACAATCAGCGAACATTGCAATGCCCAATGCCAATCTCCTTGGCTGAGAGTAGTAATGCATCTAATAGTTTGGCAATGCTGCTGGTCCCAGCAAAAATCAAACGTTCACATTCATATTTTGGAGCTATGAGGTTTGGCTCTTCTTCAAGCCCATCAGGTATTCACCACAACACAACTGCCGGTGCCTACATCATACATCAGGAAGATACCAGAAACCCAGCAGCATTTTGACAGGACCAGAATAATGCAGTTGATATAACTTATTTAAAGAAATATCACTAGTCTTCAGTCTGTGGCTGCTGGAGAATGCTCTTACCCTTCCACATGAGATTTGTAGCTCATATAGGCCCGTATTCAATTAGTTTCACGTACGCGATTAAGTTTTGCATGCCGAACTTTTTGCCTACATCACGTATTTTAGCCGCGGAAACTTATCGTACGCGTACCCGAAGTTCGCCCTATTCAATTCCAAAAGACGCAAAAACGGAGACACGCGAAGTCGGAACAGGTGAAAAGTGGTGTCAGAATCTGGGAAATCAGCCTGAACTTCCCAAAAAGATGCAGAAACATTGGGGATCAATGTAAGTGCCCGATTAGCCCTAATACTACTGTTTGGGGTACTTAAGTTCGCACAATTGCCACTAATTAGCGTATTTGCACAAGTGGTGAAGAATAGCATAAAGCTGTATTTTTTGAGGAAAATAAGTAGTCCTGTCAAATTTGGGGTACCTGAAAATGGGTGCAAGCATGTTTTAATGTCTCTAAATTGCAGTTTTAATAATTGTGAATTTCCACCATCATAAAAGCACCTGCAATCCCAAAAACACTTGACCCCTTCTTAGTGCACCCCAGAACCTTATTTTGCTAGTTTGCGAACTTGAACCCCCACTTTGTGCTTTTTCGCCAACAATTTCAAAGGACTTTTTGGGGTGTTCCTCACTTTTTTTAAGGGTTATTTTTACGGTTATCCTTTGGGGGTTTTGTCCCAAGGGTTCTGAGCGGTTTCCTTACATTTGCACCCCAAAATAAAAATTTTGTACTTCTTTTCTCCTGCTATTCAGAGGTGAATCTTTTTCGCCTATTACATTGCGTTGCGTTTCCGCGTACGTGTAAAGCGGATGGAATTGAATACGGAGATAAGTTTCCGCCTGGCGAAAAGTCGCAATCGGCGATACTTTCACAGATCTCGGCTTTTCGCTTCTAATTGAATACGGCCCTAAGAGGGAGATGTATCAGGCCTTAGAGAGATAAAGTATTAACCAAGCAGCTCCTATCTGTCATTTTTCAAACATAGCCCATAACATTACAGTTAGTAGCTGATTGGTTGATACTTTATCTTTCTCCATTTTAACTTAAAGCTTTGATACATCTCCCCTTGTGACTTATGCAATATGTTAATCACTCCTATGTGATGGAGCGGCATGTGTCTTCTTCGTCTCAACATGTCACAACACCAGGAATCGAGCTCTTGCAAATGCATGTGGCACCACATTAATTATTTTGCAGACAGAATGTATCATTAAAAAAATAATAATAATTGGAGTGTCCTTTAAATAGCTAAACAGTTGTTATTCTAAATAACAACATTCCTTTACATACTTCCAACCTAACCAATTTGTGTAAAATCCTGTAACAAAGCCAAGCATGTTAAAAGTGATTGCCGCAGCCAAGAGGTCTGGAAATAAAAAGGAGGAGCGCTCCATATAAGGAGGAGTGGTGCACGTTGAACTGCTGAATTGTGAATCTACTATTCTGTGCAAATTTGTTCCTGTTTTTTTTTGTTTTTGTTTAAGCAGTTAGTATTTGCGCACTAATTTACAGACCACATAACTTAGTGGTAACTAATAGATGCAAGTGCAGATTACAAAATAGTGATTTATTTAATTTTTTTTAATTTTTTTTTAAATTGAGTTTATTTAAATATATTCCAATGATAAATATCATATACATACAAAACAAAAAAAGAGAAAAAAAACATAAAGCAAAATGTATGTACAGACCAGGAGGTGCGGCACTCACGGACCCATATGAAGATACACAAAGGTGAGCCAGATAACGTTTCAGTTCTTTATGTAACTGTCTTCAGAAAAGTACAAAACATACTGACAACATACCTTAAATAGCCCATCACCAATCACCAAGTGTCCAATCCGCGCCGCGTGGTCAGCTTCCTCATTCCCGCTGAGTCGCCGGCGCTGACGATGACGTCACCACTCTCGGCGCACACCACGTGACACCCACACCAAGCGTTGCTAAGCAACAAAGTAACAAATTGTTTAAACACATCACCACTTGCGCATGACATAACTGTATAGTACATAGTTATATTATATATATACAGCAGTACATAAAGGCTAGTTAGCCGCTAACAATGCATTGACAGTTACATAAAGAACTGAAACGTTATCTGGCTCACCTTTGTGTATCTTCATATGGGTCCGTGAGTGCCGCACCTCCTGGTCTGTATTTCGCTATTTTGTGGGGGCACCCGGCAAAGCTGCTTATATATTTTTGATGAGTGCCGGTCCTGTGTTGTTTGCAAAATGTATGTATATATACTTCGAACAGGAGAAAAGAGCACAGCACATAAGTTAACATAAACAACGCATAACTCTAAAACTGGGTACACACGTGGCCGATGGTTTGACTAACGGTACGATAGGTCGACCGGCCGTACACACTAAACAATATATTGTATGACCGCACAATGTATTGTTCAGTGACCACATCCAGGAGCATGGTGTCGCTCAAGATATCTTCTGATTGGCCTGCCCAGCAGGCCAATGAGAAGATGCGATGAACGACCCGTGGGAGCGCGCAATAGTTGGTGATGTGCCTATGTCAGCCCGATCTGTCATATCAGACAATATACTGTATATCCTCTGATGTGTACTCAGCATAAGAGATCAGAATGTGAACAATAAACACTGTTTATATTAAAATATATTGCAACGGTAAGAGACCCAAACATAAATCGCATATAAGGATGTACCGAATCAGAGACAAGCGAGTATATGAACGATACATCTAATTAAATGAGCAAACTCTAGAGGACCCAGAATATCAGAGACCAAAAAGATTTCAGCAATAAGGTGAAGGCACTGATCAAGCTCACGCAACTCGAACTGGGTGAAACATAAAACAAAATATGAAAAAATTACATTACACCAGAAATAAGAACCACATCCCTAAACACCTCTAAATGTCCATGAAAAAGCATACAGAAATGGCTGACCATCCCATTTATAACGGAAAAGCACTGTTTAAACAACTTCAACCGTAGGGAATATTACAAATATAAACCTGATGTAAACCTCACAAGTGCTGTGCTACGAACAGTAAAGTAAACAAAAGAAAAAAAACAAAGTATTCATAGAACATGCTCAAACTAGAGAAATACCATCCTCCACCCTGTATACCAATCCCCAACCACTGCATACCTTGTAAACCCTAAACAGCCAACCACCCTCCTCTACCGATGCAAACTTAAACACATAGAAGGCAAGACCAAACAAAAAATATAAGACAAAAATAACACGCAGTGGGGGGGGAATGATCTGTAGAACAGTGATTATTCAAGTTTTGCATTATATGACTTATCTGAAATATATTGTACATATGACAGTGCTCTTTCATGTATAGTTTGTATAATCTTGTTGATGCTGATTTTTGTAATGTGCAATATATGATCAGTCCGATCTGTCTCTTCTGTTTTCAGAATACTTTTTATTCAGCTGGAAAGAACTACTTGTTACGGATGTGTAATGGTAAGATTCCCAGTTTTAAAATGAAAAAAGGTAAATGTTAGGATTTATTTGTACACTGTGCAAACTTAAAAATAATTGAAATTTTAAAATATATTTGACATGACAACTTTTGAATAAAACAAACAGCATGAACACCTATATATAGCGGATCTTCTCTTTTCTCCATACACTTGCCACACGCCACTCACCACTTGTCTTCCAAAGAGAGAACGCTACTGTTTAGCTGGGGGATTGGGGAGGGGGCCTTTGGCTTTGCTTTAGTGATACAATTCCTACATTTCCTGTTATGTATGAAGACATCATTGTAAAATTGAATTTCATTGATTTAAAATTAATGCAATTTTATTTCCAGACCTTTTGAGAAGACTCTCTAAATCGCAAAATACTGTGTTTTGTGGAAGAATTCAGCTGTTCCTTGCCCGCTTGTTTCCACTCTCTGAAAAATCTGGTGAGATGAAAGCAAAACTTGTTACAGGGGATGCTGGATGGAAGTCTTAAGTTAGCTCATTTTATTATGAAAGGGCTATAAATAAACATTATGTGTGTATAAATGTGTATGACCATTGTCCGTAAAAATGTTAAAGAAGTGGAATATAAAACTATGTAGAAGTCACCTTTCCCTGTAGAGGGCCTTTCCTATGTTTATTACTATTTTATTCTATTTGTGTGTACACTGAAGTGCCAAAAGTCATGGTATAGATGCCTAGTATCATGTAGGACCACCTCTGGCCCGGCGAAGTGCAGCAACTCAACGTGGCATCGATTCCACAAGTGGACGGAAAACCTCTGGAAAGATGTTGACCCTTGCCATCTGGATAGCTTCCCACAGAAGGACCTCTCCACCAAGTCCCATAAATGCTCGATTGGGTTCATGAGTGAAAATGGTGGTCACACAATTCGTCGGAGCTTTCCAGAATGCTCCTCAAACCAATTGCTGACAACTTGGGACCGATGATATGTTTCATTATCCTGCTGGAATATTCCATCGTTGTGGGGGTATATGAAGTCCATGGAGGGCTGCAAATGATCCTCAAGCAATGCAATGTAGCTGCCACCTGTTGATGACGTGTTGAAGTGGATCAGCGGACACAACCAATGACACGTGAACACACCCCACACCATTATGGAACCACCGCCAGCCTGCCTCACGGGGTCTGTGCCAAAAACGGACTCTACCATCAGCCTGAAACATCGGACCACGCCACATGTTGCCGGTTCTACAGTGTCCAATTAGTGAGGTCACGAGCCCAGGTGAGGCACTGTGACTAGTGACGTAGTGTTAACGGGCACTCTGGTGGGTCTTCTGCTCCTATATCACATGGAAGCTATAGAACACTGCACTGACCTGCCCAGATATGAGTCTGGTATCTCCTGCATTGAATGTGGATATGATGTCAGAGTCGGTTGTCTGTTATCACGGGCAATTCTGGTGAGTTGCCGCTGGTCACGATCATTAAGCACCCATGGTCGGCCAATGCGCTGTCCAAAGTGGGTGGTAATGCCTTCCATTAAGCATCCCGGTACACACGTTTATATACTGTATATACAGTACACACTGTATATCGAGGACTGTAGAATGTCCACACAATTTTGGAAATTAAATGGCCCATCTGTTGGGCATCCACTACTTTTCCCTGTTTGAACTTCAATAATTCACATTGCATTGCCATGAGCAGCCTAGTCGGTGTTTAAACTGACTCACGAGGTGTCAGATTACAACTTATTCAGGTCTGGGCATTTCCAAGAAGCCACAGTATGGTGACGCCACCTACCATTATCTTTACATATCGATTTTGCACAGCAGTTAGTCTTCCTTGTGCAGAGCTTAATTCACCACTCCTAGGATATAGGGATTCCCTTTCACAGTCAGTAACTGCCTGTTACTGATTCCTCCCACTGTGTTGTGGGCGTTACGCTGCCACCACCAGACTCCTACACCGTCACTTGGAGCTGCCTCTCCCAGGCTCCTACTACTGGCACATGGAACCACTTCTGGGTATGTGTGTGGTCACACTACTGCAACATCTCCTGGTTGGTGTAGCTAATTTCCCACTGGTCACTATCTATGGACTTTGATCCCAGTTTCACCAAATTCAAGCCCCCTGGGAACTACAAAGTCAGGACAACCAGAAACTGTTAATAGTTTGGCTCTTAACTGGTGGTAACAGGACACAAGCACTCAGCTAGATATTTGTCTCCTAATGGACAGAGGAGAGTGTACATCCTCTCTGTTCTTGAGAACCACCTCCGGTTCAGAGGAAGGCAACCAAACCCTGGAGCAAGTGTCTCCTTGCTACCAAGTTGGAGGTCCAGATCCCCTCTAGACCACCAGGATAAGTACAACACATTTTTATTTAAATACATTAAACAGGTTACATTTAGAACATTATATATACATTTGTTAAATCTCTGTGCTGGAACTTTAACCATTACATCTCTGGCAGTTTCAGGAGCTATCTTCCTGCTCCCAGCATACTTTGGTACACAGAGTGCCAGGCAGTCAAAGCTGGGCTCTCCCTTCTGTAGACCTGCAACGTGGATCTCGCTTACTGCGCTGCAGGTTAACGCTGATACTCTTGCTTTGCAGCAGCTATCAGACTTAACATAAAAATACTTTTTGTGTGTGTGTATATATAATATATATATATATATACACATACACACACAGTGATCGAGGGGTTAATTTCTTTTTCTTCTGCGTTCCCAACCGTCCCCTGGCGTGTGCCGCAGTGGTCATTTTGTTATACGTGGGGGAGCTGGCTTTGGGATGGAGATCCGGCCACATGGTGTTTTTTTTTGTGTATAAATGTGTCAGGTATTGTTTGGTTTTGCACCTTCCAAGCACTTGCCTGATATTTCTTTATCTTGAATGATCATATCTGTGGGAGATACACAGCTAGATTTGATCTCCCTGTAAGCTAGCATGCACAAATCATTTCATAAATAGTCTCCTTGGAGACAGCTCTTTGAGCATTGTAGATAAATAAGACCATGTAAAGTGCACCACCAATGCTGCATATGGCTAAAATCAACCCAAACTACTTGCATATTGCTGTTTTTACATTTCCAACACGTAGTGTTCATTCTAGCGCCCTGCACCTGTCACAACCCCGTGCAGTTCCTCTATCCTGCCAGGGGTGTCGCTCTCTGCTCTGGTGCTTATAGCACACAAACTGCTTAATCTCCGCAGTTTGTTGCATCAGTGGAGTGTGAAAGAAGCACCAGAGCAGAGAGCGACACCCCTGGCAGGATAGAGGAACTGCACAGGGTTGTGACAGGAGCAGGGTGCTCGAATGAAGACTAAGGAAAACCCATGTGCATCTTGGGAGTTACGTGCAGATCTCGCTGCCAAGGGACCTACGTAAAATAAAGGCTATGGGCCTGATTCAGCAAGGAATGCAGCTGCTAATGCGCACACAACCGTTCGATTGTTGCGTTCTGCGCATGCATCGTAGTGCGCGTGCGTGAACTAGCAATTGCGATCAGAACAGAGATTGCAATGGCTATGCAGACCCATATCAGAGTGATGGACAGAAAGTGCCATTTGTAGGTGTTGATGGGGGGGGGAGTGTCGGGCGAAAGCAGAATTGCCAGTACGTTTCAACGCAGTTGCAGGGGCATGCATAAATTATCAACTGCATGACCATAAGCAGCCATAGCACTGATAGCGTGTGTGGCTGTTAGGTCTGGGCTTGTGTAAGTGTGAATATGGGTCCGATGTTACCGATTGTTTCGCTAGGTTGCCCTAGTATACGGAGTCGGTCTGCGATCACAATGTGAACATTTAGCGCCGCTGATGTTAGCAACTGCGTTGCGTGCGTATTGGCAGAATAGCGATCTTTGTTGAATCAGGCCCTATATTAATAGTAATCTCTAGCAAGCTTTAGCTAATAAGACTGTTTAATAAAAAAAAACAATGTGAAAAAATAGGTTGGAATTCTCTTTAAAGTGTCATCATAGAAAATGTTCAATAAATATTAACGGCAGAACAATTTTCAACACGACGACGCTGTTTAGAGCTATGATATGTACAGTACTCTTCCATAAGATTTATCTTGTTTTGTTAAAGGTTTGAATCTGCAAAGTCAGTTTAACTTGGAAAATGTCACCGTGTTCAATGTCAATGAGCAGGAGAGCACTCTGGGGCAGAAAGTAAGTGTTGTCCTTTGTCTTTATTCAATGGAGTTCAAGGAAAATAACACTGTCTTCTAGTCCAGTCATGTAAATGTAACCTTTTATTTTTTATAATGTCGGTTTTTATTTGCAGCAAGTGGAGGATAGGGATGATGGAATGGAGATCGAGGAAGGTGAAATGGGAGATGATGAAGCACCGAACAGTTCGTAAGTATGATTATGTGTAACAGATGTGTACCTTGGCCTTGAATATCCTCTGTGATTGTACAGATAGTTACAGGCTTGCCCCTCACCTCTCGTTTTGGTCATGCCTTCCTCTGATGGGTACATTGCATTTGGTGGTCTCATCTATATTACTATTTAGAAATCTCCTATGTAAGGAAAATGCAAGGTTTGCTATAACCCTGAAACCAATGGCAGAGAATCAGAGGCCAATGCTTGGTTTGTATCTGATTTGTAGGTTCAGGAACAGCTGATGGCTGTTGAATTGAGTTTATGTGACTATTTGTTCAGATCTTTACACTACTCTTCAAACTGAACACTGCTTTTTTATCTTTAGTTCAATTCCTATAGATTACAACCTGTATAGGAAATTCTGGGCACTACAAGACTACTTCAGGAATCCTGTGCAGTGCTATGACAAAAACTCCTGGAAAACCTTCCTGAAGGTAAATGTCCCCCTTACAGGACTTACATCACCATTCAGTAGTAGACGGAGTTACAAATGTTTATTGTTTCACTGCTTTTTCTAAAAATCCTTTTTGTTACTAGAATAACACACCTCAATATAGAGCAAAGAAGGACAACACAAAGATAGTTCAGACATTCAGTGCTTTATAGTGCACATAATCCATCATAACGCATTAGACCTGTTGTGCTCCTGGACACTTTTTGACACCCAGCTCCCCAACTGTCAAACTGTCCCTCACAACTAACATTACAATATATTAGGTGTATAGCATGTCTTCCAGCTGTCCATAGTCAGGAAGTAGTGATGGACAGTGGAAGGGCCCTGAGCGATGTGGTGTCGATAATCGCCAGAAACGTATATATTGGTGTATCGTTAACAACTGCCCAAGTGACTGGCTGCAGAACACTGCAGTGCAAAAGAATCATGACACAATGGGGGGCTATTCAATTCGGCCCGAATTGAATAGCGACGGGAGGGAGCTCCCGAAGTTATCCAATTCAGCATGATGTTTGCTCCAACGGGAAGTAGTTAAGTCAGGGAATCCTGGTTCTCGTGACTAATCCTGGTTGTTTAGTCACGAGAAGCGGCATTCTCCAAATAAAGTGCCGGCCACGAGGCTGTTAGCGCCGCACTAAGCCGGATATCAGCCTCGCAGCCGGCACTTAGTCGGATTTCGCCTCGGACCCTCAGGAGAGTGCAAGGAGAAATCATTACTCCGACTAAACAGCGCTCTGAATTGAATAGATGTGGGAGCTCCCTCCTGGCGCTATTCAATTCACACTGAATGAAATCACCCCCAAAGACTGCATGATGCTATTACTATGTGAGGCAGATTGTATTCCTGACATTTTTGTTGGAAAGAGGCAGGAAAAGTGTGGTTGATGTAAAATATTTAATAATATAGGGCCGAGTTCTGTAACAGTGTAAGCTGAGCCTCCCTGACTACGTAATGTCTTGCAGTACAGAAAGCTGTTTGCAGTGCTGTCCTCCAATGGACTGCAATTCCCACAGTGCATACAGAGAGAAAGCAAACTAGTAAATTGGTGCTGTGTACGCTGCCCTCCCAAAATAGTTATACATCCACACTCATCACTACACTCCGTTATACATCCACACTCATCACTACACTCCGTTATACGTCCACACTCATCACTACACTCCGTTATACGTCCACACTCATCACTACACTCCGTTATACGTCCACACTCATCACTACACTCCGTTATACGTCCACACTCATCACTACACTCCGTTATACGTCCACACTCATCACTACACTCCGTTATACGTCCACACCCATCACTACACTCCGTTATACGTCCACACCCATCACTACACTCCGTTATACGTCCACACTCATCACTACACTCCACGCTGTCAAACACCTTATTAGTCTAATGCCAATAAGATAGCTCATAATGGTAGTCTGGTCTGCTGAGCAGTTGGGTAACAAGCTGAAATTAGAATGACAAGTTGTGAAACAAGATCGATGTGTATATATCTCGTGGTCAAACTATTTATTCAGTCAATATTTCAGATCAATTGTATCGATGTGGGATCAGGTTGATATAGAACAAAAATTGTATTTGATTAATTGATTTCTGATATTCGAATAGCATTGCCCCACCCCCTGCATTACCCCCTTTCCGCAGCCTGCCATGTCAGGTGCTATATCTGTTAGAGTTGGATTGTACAGCTATGCAATGCAGATGTCACATCATGTCGTCAGTATTAGAGATTGAATCTGAAGTTTATTTTATTTAAAAGACCATTTAAACAGCTAAAAGTACTACTTTTACTTACGTCAGTTCCCGTGAGACTCGGCTGGCGCCAAGCATCTTCTTTGCGTCTTAGTAGCAATCGGATGTGACATACACGAGACTGCACTGATTATTTTTTCTTCCTCCACTAACTGGGTACAAGGACAACGCTGGGTATAGCCTGGAGAGGACGGTCTGGGCACCAAAGAGTTAAATACAAATACCCGCAAAGCCCAGGATTCTCTTCTCTATATGCTGCCCCCAGGCAGAGTCCCTTCAGTTTTAAGTTTGCTGTTAGGCAGGAGCTAGGCACCAGGTTTTGAGGGGGCTACTTTAAATGGTCCCCTAAGATTTTATTTTACTTAGTTTGAGTGTGCAGTGGAAGGCATCCTATAGGACGCCCCCCCCACTGCTACTCCACCACTGCAGCACCAACAACTGGGCCAGTGACTTCGACCGCGGTCTCCTCTACGCCGAAGCCGCAGCTGGCGCTCTCCGGCGACAAGGTAAACAGTGGCTCCCTGCGTTACTCCTGGTATTTACTGTCTTTGTCATAATGCCCCAGCTGCCCGTGGTGAGCCACCCTGGATGCAAACTTTTGCAGTCAGTACAGGGGTTGGCTCAGGTATCCACATCCTTTCAACAGATGCTTGATAAGGATAAAGGTCCTAGGCGTAGGCTTGCCCCTCGCAAAAGCTTCACTCCGCTATCTGGCGGAGTTTCGGAGTCTGAAGTCTCTTCTGATGGCGAGGCTAGTCTTCTATTACGTCCAATGTGGAAATGTTTTCTGTTCCTGAGAATGCAATGTCTCCAGTAGACGTAGAGGCTCTTATAGCACACAGAAGCTATCCTTCTGGTGGAAGACTCGAAGCTGCCTCCGAGATTTAAGGCACCTTTCCTTAAGAGATAAAAGAAGACAGTGGCGGAATTTCCGACATCAACACAGCTAGAAGACCTACTAGCGGAGACATGGACTCACCCTAGCAAGCGCTTTCAAATTTCCAATCGTATTGCTACCTTTTACCCTCTCCCTGGAGTCTCCTTCCCTGGTGGATGCCCATATTACTAGGCTGATTAGATCATCCCTCCTACCTATTCCTAACACTGCATCTCTTAAGATCCCATGGACAGGAAGCTGGAAAATTTCCTAAAGACAATTTATGTTAACGCAGGTGCTCTTGCTCGTCCAGCCCTTGCATCAGCTTGGGTGGCTAAAGCTGTTGGCCACTGGGCAGACGTTTTGGAAGGTCTTACCTCGGGTGCACACCGAAGTGAGTTAGTTTCTATGGTAACAAACGTGAGAGAGGCAGCTTCTTATCTCTCCGAAACTGACATAGTTTCGGGGGTTTTAACTTCTAAAATTTCTGCTTCAGTGGTTGCGTCAAGAAGAGCACTCTGGCTGCGCACCTGGAAGGATGGACACGGAATCTAAGAAGGCCCTTGAAGCTCTCCCCTATTCTGGTGATGTTTTGTTTGGTCCAGAATTGGACAAGATGGCGACTACACTAGCAGCTTCTAGGTTTATGTTCTTGCCATCGGTTACCACCCCAAGATCCAGAACTTGTGCGTCTCGTTTCTTTCATCCTCAAGGCAAGTCCAGAGGTCAGCCCTTTCCCAGGAACCAGGTTTCTTCTAAAAACTCTAAGCCCTGAGGTAAGCAACCATGGTCCACTAGACGTCCAGCCGCCAAGCCGGCAGACAAGCCTGCCGCATGATGGGGCGGGCCTCCTTCTGGGGGACCTCTGAGTGGGAGGCCGGCATCGTTTTTCGGCGGTGTGGATGCAGACAACAACAGATGCATGGGTCAGTGGAGTCGTGTCTCAAGGCTATGCCCTCACCTTTCTTCAGCGTCCACCTTCCGGTTCTTCCCCACCAGCCTGCCTACACAGCCAGAAAAAATAAAAGCTCTCGAGGCATCGGTTCGCTCTCTCTTAGCCTCAGGGGTCATCATTCCAGTTCCCCCATCCCAGAGAGGGGTAGGTTTTTACGCCAATCTTTTTCTGGTTCAGAATCTGGGACGGCTCCTTCCTACCCTTTCTCAACTTGAAACATCTGAACAAGTTTCTTCGGGTTCCCGAATTCCGAATGGAGTCCCTTCGGTCCATCATTCTGCATTGGAACTGAGGAGACTATATGGCATCGTTGCATATACAGGATGCATATTTCCATATCCCCTATACGAGATAATTTACTACCAATTTCTCAGGTTTGCTATTAAAACCAGTCACTACCAGATTTAAGCTTTGGTCTGTCCACAGCCCCTCGTGTGTTCACGAAGTTCATGGCAGTGATTGCTGCACACCTGCGCCGACGGGGCGTCAGAATTTTACAATACTTGGACGACTTGCTGCTACTGGCTCAATCTACGACCATTCTCAAAGAACACATCCATCTGACGGTAGAGCTCACACAGTCTCACGGATGGATAATTAATTGGAAGAAGTCCACACTAGCACCGTCCCAGGAGTTGCTCCACCTAGGAGCAGTGTTGGATTCCGGATCTCAGCGAGTACTTGTTCCTCCGGAAAAGATTTTGGCTTTACAGACTAAATTACGGAATTTTCTCAGTCAGCGTCGAGTGTCCATACACTCGTGCATGCAGGATCTAGGGTCGTTGGTCTCAACGTTCGATATGGTGGAGTACGGTCAGTACCACTCACGGCCTCTCCAGCGTATTATTATTCTGAAACGATGGAGCAAGTCTCGCCCAAACTCAAGACTCAGACTGTAATTCTTCCTCAGGTACGTCTCTCCCTGCTGTGGTGGCTCCAGCGCTCACATCTGGACAGGGACACCCATTTTGGATCCAGGACCGGGTCATTCTCACCACCGATGCCAGTCTTCGAGGGTGGGGTGCAGTCACTTGTCACCTTTCATTTCAAGGACGTTGGATGTCAAGAGAGTCCACTGTCTAGCTACATTCTGGAACTGTGTGCTGTGTACAGAGCCCTGTGTCAGGCACAACTCCTCCTTCGGGGATGTCCGGTGAAGTTTCCGTCAGACAATGCCATGGCGGTGGCCTACATAAACCACCAGGGCGGCACTCGAAGTCCAGGAGCCATGCTGGAAGTCGGCCAAATTCTTCATTGAGCAG
Source organism: Taudactylus pleione (assembly GCA_031769625.1). Lineage (NCBI taxonomy): Eukaryota > Metazoa > Chordata > Amphibia > Anura > Myobatrachidae > Taudactylus > Taudactylus pleione. The sequence goes on along the minus strand of JAUIMM010000092.1, from coordinate 26,772,540 downwards.
AGCATCATCTTCCGGCACTGCCCACCTTATTCATCCCGGGCGTCCAAAATTGGGAAGCAGACCTCCTAAGTTGGCAGGACGTCCATGCAGGTGAGTGGGCACTGCATCCAGACGTCTTCCCACTATTGGTTTGTTGTGTGGGCCTACCGGACATCGACTTCATTGCATCTCACTACAACAACCATCAACTTCCTCGGTATTGCTCCCGCACCAGGGATCCGAACACTCTCCTGGTGGATGTGCTAACTGTTCCTTGGACCTTCCGTCTGACTTATGTCTTTCTCCCGATATCGATGATTCCTCGGGTCCACCGCAAATTCAAGCGGGAAGGAGGCACTCTGATCCGGTGGCTCCGGATTGGCATCAACGTGTGTGGTATGCAGATCTCCTGGGCCTCTCCGTAGACGCCCCTCTACAGCTACGACTGGATTTGCTCTCTCGGGGTCCATGTTTCCATCTTGACCTTGGCAGACTCGCTTTGATGGGGTGGCTCTTGAGACATCCATCCTAAGAGCAAAGGGATTCTCTAGAAGAGTGGTTAGGATGCTATAGGCTAGAAAGCCTTCTTTGGCGCGTGTTTATCACAGGATTTGGGGTACCTACTTTGCCTGGTGTTCAACCAGGGGTCTTAATCCCAGGTCTTTTCGTCTTACCCAGATCCTTTCTTTTCTACAGACAGGTCTGGACTTGGGCCTACAGCTCTCGTCCTTGAAGGTCCAGGTTTCAGCCTTGTCTGTCCTCTTCCAAAGGAAGCCACCATTCGTGTCTCCTGTGGCTCTTTGGGACCTTTCTTTGGTTTTCCGAGCCTTGCAGGTAGCTCCCTTTGAGCCATTACAGTCGGTGGATTTGCGCTGACTCACGTGGAAGATGGTTTTTCTACTGGCCATCGCATCTACCCAGCAGTTATTGGATTTGAGCGCTCTTTCTTGTCGCTCCCCATTTCCATCCTGATAGGGCTGTGCTACGGACACGCCTGAGCTACCTTCCTAAAGTGGTATCCCGTTTCCACATTAATCAGGAGATTGTTGTTCCTTCATTCCAGCTTATGGATTCTGGTCATCTGCTCATACCTTCATCAGGTTTTATGTATTGGATACCTTTGCGTCCTCGGACGCCGCATTCGTGCGTTCTATGCTCACTGCAGCTCAGGAGTGTCCCTGCCCATAGGGGACAGCTTTAGGAGGTCCCAGAGTCATCCCTGTGCCCCCTAGTGGAGGAAAAAGAAAAGGAGACTTATGTCTTACCTGTTAAGTCTTTTTCTTCAACTCCATAGGGGGCACAGGGTGCCTGCTCTGGCAGACCTGTCTGCCAGAGGGTGTTTTCTTGGTGACCGGTCTGGCTGTACTTTTCATGGCATGTATGGTTCTGTATGTATGCTGACCTTCCTTCTCTGCCTCGCTCCTGCCGTGGGCTTGCAAACTAAACGGCGTTCCCAGTGGCTGGCGGTGGAGTATAGAGGAGAGTAGCCTGTGCTTTGTGGGTATTTGTATTTAACCGTTTGGTGCCTAGACTCTCCTCTCCAGGCTATACCCAGCGTTATCCCTATGCCCCTTATGGAGTTGAAGAAAAAGACTTAACAGGTAAGACATAAGTCTCATTTTTGATATGCACCACTTGTATATCTGTGTGTGACCGAATCTGTATATAAAGCGCTAAGTGCAAGCAGAGTTGCGCGGGACCTGGCGTTCCGAGAAGGGCTGTTCGGCACGACTGCAGCAATAGTCTATGAGGACACATCTGTGTATACTAGTAACTGGTAAGGCGGAATAGTTCATTGCTGCTCAGTTACTCTAAAGCCACGGAAGATTTTGTTTGGGTTTCTGTCTGTGTCACAAACCATTCTCCGTTGCTTGGGTATCTGTGTAATAGCGTTATTTCAAAGATTATAGTCCAGTTTGAGTTTTAAATAAGAGTTTCTCCATTCTCTAGTTCTCCGATGAAGTACTGACCGTATTTAAGAGCTACAAGCTGGATGATACACAGGCATCACGGAAAAAAATTGAAGAGCTGAAATCTGGAGGGGAACATGTATACTTTGCAAAGTTCCTGACAAGTGAGAAGGTGATGCCTAATTACATATCCCCACTAAAGCTTTACCATAGGGTTATGTTTAGATCAAACAACTTGTATTCCTGCTTCATTGTCTGAGTCACACCACATTTGTGTCATTTCACTGCTTACATAAACTATAAATGTATGTTTGTTTTTGTTTACTTATTAGTTAATGGACTTACAGCTAAGCGACAGCAACTTTCGCCGCCATATTTTGTTGCAGTACCTTATATTGTTCCAGTACTTGAAAGGTCAAGTTAAATTTAAAAGGTAATCTTTATATTGGTAGCCAATATTATTATTATTATTATTAGCCACAAGGGTTCAGCAGCACATTACAAAGTACATAAAAGAAATGAGCGTACAAGAGAACAGTGACTTACAGTACAAAACAATGCAGGACAAGGACATGGTTTATAAACATTGCTGCATTAACGATCATAACTCTGAAATAAGCAGCAGAGCGTTGGGTATCTGTATGTGTCATATATACCAGCTAAGTGTATATAACCCTATGGCCACATACTACTTATCCCACTCCCTGCAATTTCTGTGTGATATGTTTTGTTTAAAGTGCATATGAAATGTATTGCTGGATTAGTACACCTGGTATATAAACAAGCAGGAATATACATAATCTTTAAAAAATGTTTTCCCAATGTTAATAATAGAAAATGTGTGTCTAATAGTAAGATACCTACACCTGGTGTGTTTTTGTGTGCTGGGAATTGTAGAATGCAGCACTGGGAACTCCATACAAAGTTTGCATGAACCCTCCAGGAGCAAGTGGGTGACTGGGGAACGGCAGTATTTAGGCTGCTGGAACCCAGTTCCCCACATGGGCAGTAGAGGAACCCTTTCATTAATACTGAAGAGTTTCTAATTAATCTTGAGGCTCCGGGAGAGCAGGCACCCTAGCCGACCTAGCTGTTTGGCGAACTGGGAAGCAAGGTAACAAGGCAAGCAAGAGCCGTCACAGAGGCAATAAGCAACTGGTCCATATTCCAAAATACTACAGATTTTTAAAATGCCCCCAAATGTGGGAACGAGTACCAAGGTTATCGCCATTATCGCCAACACAGGTAAGTGGTTTCCCTATCATTTGGCCGGTAGATACGGAGTCGCTCTATCGGAGAAGGGTTACGGAAGGAGGGGACAGCAGGAAGGGAGGAGCATACAAGTTTCGAAGGAGGGTCTAGTCAAAGAGCTTCTGCTGCAGCTACACACACTGCCCAAAAGCAAGCGGTTACTACTGGAGGCCAAGTAGCACCACCAGTAGGAATGCTCCATAACAATAGGCTACTCATAGTAACAGGAACTTCGACAATTCTTTAAAAGAAGATTTAACATACTGTACTAAGCAATGTGATAATTACATGCGGCTTTTCTCGTAGACCAACTCAGCATATCAGAGTTACTCAGGAGAGAGACACACCAGATGCATTACTTCAGCCACATGAACATGGAGCAGCTCAAAGCCAAATGGCAGGAAATGGGAATTAACATCTCTTCGTCAGCATTCATTAAGATGACTGAGACACTAGGGAGATGCACAGAAAGAATCTCGGAGGACAGTTACCATACCTAATGTAAAACGCCACCTTCAGTAGAAACCTGCAAATCACCCCCAAAAGCTAACTACGTCACATGTAAATTGGTCTTTCCCCCAGTTGAAATTATTTGCTTTGAAGTTTGCTAAGGATGCAGCTTGCGGCTTTAGGAGATTAAGCATCTGCAGGGGAATAAATGTTTGGTCTTCACTCTGGAAAAAAATAGGTGGTAACACAACTGTTCCCAGAGGGCTGCAAGTTGACAGCTGCTGAACCCAGATTGGCATTTTTTGGCTTTACTGACTTTGAGGTTGGTGTTGGGGCATTGATGGACCTTTGTGGAAATTTAGGATGACTGAAAACTCCATGATTGTTCTAAGAGGGATTGGGTGAAATACTTGGTCCCCTCACTATAAGCAGGAGCAGTGGAGGGCTATTTTGGATTGGATACCAAGAAAACTGTGCAGACTAGAAGATATTTAAAGGGACCCACCTTAAACATTTTGTCATTACAATGAGATGTAGCTGCAAAGTTTTTGGAACTTGTCCGAGTGTTGCATCATCACTCATGAGAAGTTTGACCATCAGATGTGGCAGTTCCTGTTGAGATAGATGGACAGGCAGACCCCACAGCTTGTGATTGGTATGAGGTAATGAACTTGATTTGCCAAGAGCTGTTTTATTGTTAATGTGCACCAGACATTAAGGAAAGGGTGCTGACTGGGAGTCTGATTGGAAAACTGGTATTTGACTGCCCTTCCACACTGGCAGCCAGCCCCTAAGGACTGCATGGTCAGGGGGAACACCCCTCTTCTGACACACAACCAATTAATGGTGACTACTATGCAAACGTCCTGAAGACCCATTTGTGTGGAGCCATGAGGAAGAAGAGACCACATTTGCTGAAGAAACAATGCTTTTTGCTCCAATACAATGCCTGACCACATGTTGCTGCTGTTGCATTGGCAGCACTGACTGACATTAATGGCACAGCACCGGAACACCATCTATACAGCCTGGACTTAGCGCCCTGTCATTTCTGGGCATTCCCAACCCTGAAAAAACAATTGCGCGGAAAGATGTTCTCAACAGATGATGAAGTGAAAAATGCCACAGCTGCAACACTAAGTGATGCAAAACAGTCTCCTGTACGTCTTTGAATCGTTGTTGAAACGCTGCAAAAAATGTATTGAATGTGAAGGACGCTACTTGGAAAAGGAAAAATGTTCAGATCCCATGGAATCATCTAAATCTGAATAAATAAATCAGTATCATTACTATTCAATTAGCCCTAGTACCAATGTAGACGGATGATTCTAGTGATCTACCACACTGCTCTGTTCCTGCAAGCTTACGGATACCACATAAACCCATTCTAGAGAGAAAGTGTTATGGCTGCGGGTGGATCTGTCACCTAAGGATGACCCCAGACTTCTGAGATAAGTGTTCCTACCCCAGCCAGCTGAGTGGAGTGTGGCATTGAAATAATTGTCTTATTGTAGAGTCACTTGAATGGCAAAAAGGCCACATCCAAGTGGGAGATCTGCAGGAAGAAGAGCTGAGAGACTCGGTACCTCAACCACTGTCAGACCTCCCTGCAGAAAATTCAGTCACTACATAGGATAGACGAGTGTCCAATGTCAGAGGTGCAGCACACTGGGGTGAGGATGCGTTAGACTAAAATCTGAGATGGCAGAGACTGGCCCCAGCCCACAACCCAACCACAGGTGCCATCATTCTTAGACACTGCAGGATATCGCAGACCATTTTTACTTAACTTTGGTAGCATAACCAAGCCCCTGACAAACCTCGCCAAAACTAACACACAAGCAAGGAAAGTATCACAGCAATGTGACTGTGCTGTCCTTGCAGGAGGTGCTGAATCCCCTGGGTATAAGAGAGACCGAGGAAGTCACATTGTGGGAGACAGTCCTACTAATGACCCACATGGATGGGGTTCCCTTACACCTCCGTGCAGGACAAATATCATTTAAAGTGCTTATAGCATTGTATATCAGCTGCAGTACTTCTACATTATAATACATAACTCATTCATACATTACGGAGTTATTTGTGAGCAATCAATTTCACGATTTCTAGAGATCCTGTTCTGTTCCTGCAAGATTCCTGTACCTGCTGTATTCTTGTGACTTATAGATAATAGACTCATCCATTGTCCTGCTGAGTCAGTGCTCTGCATGTCGACCAGTAGCTCCGATCCAAATTAAGCGGTCTGGAGGACAACTCTTGTGCACAGTACTGCATAAAGCTTTATATGCATTATAGAAAAACTGCTCACATTTGTGTATGGAATTTTTTATATGTATTTCAGCTCTAATTATGTCCTACAAGATGAGCAGTCTACCTGGATTGAGGATACCACCAAACAGGTCCATCAGGTTTGTACACACGCAAAAGGTTACTGTATTGTACTTATATTAATCTGTGAGACCCAAGATAGACCCTCTTCTTTTCTTTATTGTAGTTACTTTGTGAAACACCTCCCACTGGAGACAAGTTTTCGAAAATGGTGGAGGTAAGTCTTATTGCATAGCACATTATTAGTGTAAATCAGGCATGTCAAACTCAAAATACCAACCGGGCCGAATATTCAAGGTCTATGAGTGTGTGGACCGCAACAAAAAAAAAGTCTTATATGCAATTTTGAAAGGTTTATTATTAATAAAAACCAATTCAGTGCCCCCTGTAGTAGTGCCCCTTATGCAATTCTACCCTGTATTTCAGCCCCTTTTGCAATGCCCCCTAAATTTGCGCCCCTTATGCATTGCCCTAGTAGTGCCCAGTATGCAGTGCCCCAGTACTGCTCCTTATGTTGTGCTCTCAGTAATGTCCTTAGTGCCCCTTATGTTGTGCCCCCAGTAATGCCCCTTAAGTTGTGCCCCCAGTAATGCCCCTTATGTTGTACCCCCAGTAATGCCCCTTATGTTGTACCCCCAGTAATGCCCCTTATGTTGTACCCCCAGTAAAGCCCCTTATGTTGTACCCCCAGTAAAGCCCCTTATGTTGTACCCCCAGTAAAGCCCCTTATGTTGTACCCCCAGTAAAGCCCCTTATGTTGTACCCCCAGTAATGCCCCTTATGTTGTACCCCCAGTAAAGCCCCTTATGTTGTACCCCCAGTAATGCCCCTTATGTTGTACCCCCAGTAAAGCCCCTTATGTTGTACCCCCAGTAATGCCCCTTATGTTGTACCCCCAGTAATGCCCCTTATGTTGTACCCCCAGTAATGCCCCTTATGTTGTACCCCCAGTAAAGCCCCTTATGTTGTACCCCCAGTAATGCCCCTTATGTTGTACCCCCAGTAATGCCCCTTATGTTGTACCCCCAGTAATGCCCCTTATGTTGTACCCCCAGTAATGCCCCTTATGTTGTACCCCCAGTAATGCCCCTTATGTTGTACCCCCAGTAATGCCCCTTATGTTGTACCCCCAGTAATGCCCCTTATGTTGTACCCCCAGTAAAGCCCCTTATGTTGTACCCCCAGTAATACTCCTATATGCAGAGCCCCCAGTAATGCCCCTTTATGCAGAGCCCCCAGTAATTCCCTTAGTAGTGCCCCCAGTAATGCCCCTTTATGCTATGCAAAGCCCCCAGTAATTCCCTTAGTAGTGCCCCCATTAATGCCCCCTTAGTAGTGCCCCCAGTAATGCCCCTTTATGCAGAGCCCCCAGTAATGCCCCTTATGCAGAGCCCCCAGTAATGCCCTTAGTAATGCCCCTTTATGCAGAGACCCCAGTAATGCCCCTTATTCTGTGCCCCCAGTAATGCCCCTTATGCTGTGCCCCCTCCCAGTATAGAACAGGCCTAACTAGATCCAGCAGGGCAGGCACCTCACATAGCGAGTGACGTGGGTTGACGTCATGACGTCATCCGCGAACTGCATCTCTGAGAATGCTGGCCTCTGAAGCGGTCAGAGGCTTCTCTGATTGCTTCAGATACCAGCGTTCCAGCACAAATATTGTGGCCCAGTTGAGCTCCGATCGCGGCAGGGGTGACAGGGCCGCATAATATATGTATTTGGGCCCACATGGTTGGGCCACGTAAATAGCTTCTTTGGGCCGCAAATTTGACATCCCTGGTGTAAATGGATGGACCACATCACTGGACTTAACCTTGTGAAACCTTATTTTTCAGCATATACTTAACACAGAAGAAAACTGGAATTCATGGAAAAATGAGGGCTGTCCCAGTTTTGTGAAAGAAAGGTAAGTGCTTTTGCATACTTTTACTAATGAATAGCAGGTTCAGTGTTCATTTCTTGTACAGAATAAACCATGCAAACCTCTATAGGTTATACTGAGTTTATGCACATTTGCTTATATCTTTTGTTTTAATGTAGACAACCTGACAATAAACCACTGAAAGTAGCAAGGAAACGACAAGCCCCTGAGGACTTTCTGGGCAAAGGGGCAAACAAAAAGATCTTAATGGGAAAGTAAGATATTTATACTCTGTTTTGTACTCTAGATCTGTGTGTCTTATACCTTGCACCTTATGCAGTATATTGCCTGTATGCTCTATGTAATGCTTCCTTTACTAATCTTCCTGTTTGTTAAATATTGTCTGTCCCATAATGTTTTACTTTGCTACTCTTTTTCTTGTCCTTTCCAATACATTTTAGTCTATTTTCATTAATATTGCTGATCTCTGTAGCAGTATGTATGGAGCAGAGGTTACATGTGGATTTGTTAAGCTGCCCATCCACTAGGCGATTAAACCTAGCGATTGAGCGATAACAACCGTCGTTATCGCTCAATTGATTTGTAATCGGCCGCAAATCGGGCAGTAAAATGTTAAAAACGTCCAGCGATGCGCGTGCCCGCTGGTCGTTTTTAACATCTATCATCGCCCGAACGTGACGGTCAACTTGCCATGTTTGGGGATGATTGATCTGCATACACTGGACGTCTGAACGTTCAGTGTATGGACTTCACCCCTAGGGGGACGACGGCGCAATTACTATGTCGTAATCGTGCTGTCGTCCCCGCATCTAGTAGTGGATGGGCAGCATAAATGTGTCTGTTTCTAGATGAGCCTAAAGTGCTCTTTTTGGACTTAAATATGGTACTGGAAGTGTCTGTTTTCCTGTTGCTGATGCTAGTTGTGCTCATTTTACCCAACCAAGATGGATAGATTGCCTGTTTTTATAACTTGAATTTTGTCTTTTCAGTGAAGAGTTAACACGGCTGTGGAATCTATGTCCTGACAACATAGAAGCATGCAAATCTGAGACCAGGTGAGCTGGGACACACTGCTAACTTTCTTCCTATCTTTGTGGTGTATCACATTGACCTAGTGCTCCTAAGACCTTCCTTACCGGGACATTGTTGCAGACATTGTAGTAGACATGGTACTGTATGTGGAGTCCACATACTGCATTGATCTCCTGTGATTAGTAAAGATTACTCATTTCAGGAAGAGGTAAATTGTGAGGAATTAAGGAGGGATTTGTAGAAAAAGTGTATAGTAAAAAGAAGTCTAAAGGTGCGTACACACGGGACATTTTTTTTTAAAGATTGGTCGTTAACGATATTGTTCAGTCGTTCAAAAAATCGTTCAGTTTCTGGGCCAAAACGATGAACGACAACTACCAATATAGTTGGTAGTTATCGATCTTCACCCGAATCTCCTGTCCAACCTGACGATATTGTCAGGTTGAACATGTTCGGCGATGAGGGAGGGAGCCCGGCACTGAACGTAATCGTTATTGATTTCGTCCTGTGTGTCCCCGGCAGGGGTGTGGCCAGTGTTGTTAACAACACTGAGCACACCCCTGCCGGGGACACACAGGACGATTTCGTTCAGAGAGAAAATCGTCAATTCAGAAGAGTAAGGGTGTATACCAAACTTGGGGGTTTATGCACTACGCCTTGGATGGATATATAGTACCAACCAATCAGCTCCTAACTGTTATTCTTCAAATACATAGCCTGTAAAGAGACAGTTACTGTAGGAGCTGGTTGGTTTGTACTTTATCTCCAGTGCGTATGCACTTGCCGCATGCCGAGTCCTGTCGCCTGGAACGTCGGGCTGGGTACACATGGTCTGATGTGTACCCAGTTTTTGTCCTTTACAGTAGGATAAAAAATGTCTTTGTTGCTACTGCAGTTCTCTTAAAAAGCAAAATGATGCGAGAAGTCAAAATAGACAGGGGATTGCTGAAGGGATATGGGCTCTCTAATTGGATTAAATTACACACTTTATAAGGATCCACCACTTCAAGACCTAACCTTGTCTTTTACCTATTGTATGTATGTTGTAGGGAGTTTATGCCTACATTGGAACAATTCTTTGAAGAAGCAATTGAACAAGCGGTTCCTGAAAACATGGTTGAAAAGGAATACAAGTACGTTACTTGTTATGTTGTGTATATATTCATGGCAAAAGCTGCGTAAAACAACCACATGACAGCTAAACATTTTATCCTTGGTCACAGAATCTAATACCAGAGTTAGAAATTTCCTAAGTACAAAATGCTTCCTTACCAAGTAACTAGGGGTAAATTTACTAAAGTGAGCGTTTTTAGAAGTGAGTTTTAGAAGAGATGTTGCCCATAGCAACCAATCAGATTCTAGCTATTATCTTCTAGAAGGTGCTAGTTAAATGTTAAGTAGAATATGATTGGTTGCTATGGGCAACATCTCTTCTAAAACTCACTTCTAAAAACTCTCACTTTAGTAAATTTAGCCCCTACAATCCAGGTCAGGACTACACTTGATGCTGATATCTACCATTTCCTCCTTTTATATACAATAATGATTCATGGTGTAGACTCTACATTTCATATTAACCCAGGATATTACTTTATCATCTTTTTGCCCACAGTCGGGACGTAGCAAAGAGAAAAATGATGCATTCTCTGGATTTAGAAGATGGTTGCTGTGTATTTAACTCAGACAAAGGAGGAGAGATGGCTCAAACCTTAGAGATATATAAATGGGTAAGTTGCTGATAGCAACCAATCAGCTTCTAACTGTCTTAGACTGTGCTAGATAAATTATAGATAGAAGTTGATTGGTTGTTATGGGCAACTTTCTCTTTCATCCATGGGGGACACTGGGTATAGTAGGTGCTGGAGGAGTCTGGGGTCTAACAGTATAACAGTATAGGCTCCTATCTTTTTATACCCCTACTCCCTGCCTCCACATTTTTATGAGCTGCCATAGCGGCTTACCTTTTATATAATTGTTATACTTTCAGGACAGGCTGCTGAGCTTCCCCCACCCCAACCCTCCTAGCCTAACAGCACCCTTCTATTTAACCAGTGCTTTCGGTGGTGATGAGGTTCCATTCCTTTAAATCCTGGCTTTTTGGTGGTAAAGCTCCACAGCTAGGCGCGTTTCAAGGCCTGGGCTATATCATGATGGTGTCTACCATTAAATGAGGACAGTGCATTTCTTTAGAGAACACTTTGTGCTGATAGCAAGGTCTTGTTCCAAGTTCCATTAGAACATTGTCATCAGCATAAGCCAGAGACCAAAAAGGTTGGGTGCATCAAACAGACTGTTGCCAGGTGGATTACTGCCCAGGCTTGTGTATAGAGAGCCTGTTCCTCAGAATGCTGGGACACATCACACCAACTTGGGCACCGGGGCACTTATGCCGAGCATCTGTGCCAGGCTGCCTCCTGATTTCTGGTATACATTCATAATATAATTATTCAATTTTACAGATTCATTCGTTTTGCATCCAATTACCGGGTTTTGAACATAAACTCCTTTTACTGACAACCTAAGGATGTCTCGAGTGTATCCATTTTGCCCCATAAGATGAGAAATATGTGATTTTGTTCTTGTGGCAAATCCTTTTCTCTGAGTACTTTTTTGATTTTGTTAACCCCTTCACTGCTAAGAAAGTGTGTTACTCATCCTAAGCACTGTAGGGATTCAAATTGAAAGGGAGGACCTAAAATTTGCTTGGACCTGGGAGGGAGGAGCGATGAGGTCATTATGCACTATCCCATACAGCATAAACTTTGGAGACATTTTTACAGTTAGGCAGTAGGGATAAGTGCTTTAAAAGTGCTCTATCTCCGCTATCCTGACAGTAAGGGTTACCCTGGTTTGCAATAGGTGATTCCACTGTTTGAAATAATGTGACCCATGAAAATGTATTATCTGGTGATCATGTGCACTCACCAGATAACTCCCCTGACTTCCTGTTTTCCATAAACTCAGGGAAACCCTTATTTAGAGAATCCCCTCTTCAAATGATGTGATCCCTTAGTGGTTATTGGGGCAGATGTATGAAGATATGGAAAGTGATAAAGTGCAGAGTGATAAATGACCAACCAATCCGTTCCCACCTCTCATTTTTCAAACACAGCCTGTAACATGACAGTTGTGAGCTGATTGGTTGGTTGTTTATCACTCTGCACTTTATCACTTTCCAGAGCTTTATACATCTGCCCCATTGTCTGCTGCTCACCATACAATATCAATCTGCAACTATACTAGCAGAGCATGCGAATGGCTTTTAACATGCATGATTTCCCCTATTGCGGCACCTATCCACTCAGGCACCATGATTTGGAAGAGGAGAGTTTCTTTTTGTACTCTTCCCAGGTCTATCCAGGTTTTTAATTGACTGGTAATGAATAATCCATTAGAGGTTTAGCTTTGTAACATGTAATCATATTACTAATGTCTGTGTTCTGTGTGAACTGCAGAAAAGTTAATGTGAAGTATAAATTACATAAATGCAGTTTTCACTAGCTTACTGTTTCAGTGATAACTAAATGTTCATTTCCAGAGTGGTGAACAACTCTAATTATGGCTGGAGAGCACTAAGGTTATTGGCTCGTAGAAGTCCCCACTTTTTCCAACCTACCAACCAACAGTTTAGGAGTCTACCAGAATACCTAGAGAACATGGTCATCAAGTTAGCAAAGGAATTACCGGTAAGTAAGCCTTTTTCCAACATTGTTTATTTTATATCCCTACAACAAGGATGGACTTCCCTCAAGTAACATTTTCCATGTGTGGGTCAGCCATTTTTTTGGAGCTCAGCTGAGCTTTTTGTTAGGGTTTATTCAGAGGAGTGTTTAATGAGCATTTGTTAAAAATCTGTACATGTTGCCGGAAACGCACGTGGAACAAATCACCCGGGTGAACCCCAGAGCTCAGAATGCTAAACATTGTGTATGCTTGGTATTCCTTCCATGAGGAACTGGTATTGATGATCTCGATGCTATTCACAGGAAATTTATCACATTATGGGGGAGATGTAATATAGCAGCACATATCGTGCACTAACGATTAGATGCATTAACATCTCATCGGCTGGAGCAGGGGAGTGAAAACTCCCCCCTCCGGCGATCCCTGCTAGAGCACACAGCTCATCAGCCTAGTGCTGATGTGCTATGTCTCACTCCCGGCCGGCTCCACTGAAGATGCGCGGAATCTCGTAAGCATCGCGAGATTCCTGCGTGCAGCCCTTGAGCCAGCATCCACCGCTGCCGGGACAGTGCTGTCCCTGCTGTGGGGATACGGCATCGCCAAGCTGTAGCTGTCGATATCGATAGCTGCAGCTGGCAGAACGGTCAGGTGAATTGACCGTTCATACATTTCCCTGCCTATCGGTGCTGCTATCTTGTAGATAGCAGCGCCGATAATGACAGGGGCACATAGTGCCCCTGTCATTTACCGCCCAGACCCCCAATTATACATGGGGGAGAAGCGGTATCAGCTCACATAACGTGCGATGATGCCGCTTCAGTGGTTATTACATCTGCCCCTAGGTCCTCTCTGCAACATGTGCTCCATTTGTGGTATTTCATTAGGGATGCAATCAGCATCCCAACAGTCAGGATGCCGACTGTCAGAATACAGACAGATTACAGAGGTAAGTATTAGGGTAAGGCTGCGGGAGGGGAGGGTAACGGTTATAATACTTACAGAAATCTGTCTGGATTCTGACTGTCTGGATACCGCTGTCTGTATTCTGACCGCTAGGATACCGTACCCAACCCTTTCATTTAATGCGTGAAGACTTGTTAGCTTTTGGATATCTTTCTCACACTACATTAAAGATCTTCTGATGCATTTTGTTATTTCTACTTCAGGGTCCATATCCACAGGATACCTTGGGGTATAGGTGATGATGTCAGGCACGGACACCACAGAGTTAAATTTTCAGCCTCCCAGGATGCACCATGGTCCCTCTCCTATACCCCACCCCCAAGCCAAGGCAATTCAGTTTTCGTGGGTGTCCGGCCAGAGGTCGGATCACATTCACAGAGGAGGCTGTAATAGCCCCAGAAGATTTTTTCAGAGTGCAGCTGTGTCTGCACAAGATGAGCCTTACAGCATGGACAGTCAGTACTGACGTCCATGCTGTCGCTCCTACACCCCGCCGGTACCAGAACGCCGATACCGATCCGGGGATGCTGGTAGATAGCTGGGGTCACAGCTATCGGTGACCCTGGCTACCTGGACTGTGGCCGGATGTACGGGGGACAAGGTAAGCGGCGGGGTCCCGCGGTGGGCACCCGCCGGTAACAGTCCTTTTTGGTCCCCAGGCAGGGGGCCCCCTGGGGACCGGCTGCGCGTGGGGCCAGGTACTGATCATGCGCCTTCCACTAGACCACCAGGGACAGCGGACCGCAGCATGTGCGGTACAGTACGGCGTCCCAGGGGTTAATAGCAGGCCAGGGAAGAACGCCTTCCCTGTCTCACAGCCAGCGTCTCCCCCGCTGCACAGTGCCATTCCACAGCGGTCTGAGCGGGCTGTGTCAGCGCTCCTCCCCCGGGCCCGCCTCCTCTCTGCTCCTCGGTGGCCATTTTCTCTCTGCATGTGCTGGGGATGGCAAACGCTGCTGGAAGCTGATACAGGTGCCATTGCGGTCCAGGTCCCCCGCATACCTCTCCTTCAATTAAGGTCAGTGTATGCAGCACTGTTTCCTACCAGGCTCTAGTCTGTGTAGTTGATCGCAGTGCTTGTAATGCAGGATGTTATCTGTGCATTGTATGTGACTTAAATGCTAGCGCTGTTTGCCTGTACTTTCATTTCTGACTGTCAGCCATTTTCCTATCCCTGTTCTTCTTCTGCTACAGCCCTTGCGGTGCGGTGTTGCAGGGTGTTTATTACCTCACAGTAAACGTGGTTTTTCTGTGTGGGAAGTCACATACGCTCCGTTCACACTCCTCATGTCGGAAAGTGAACGAGGATATCCTCTTCCAGCTATAATGTGCTGATATAATGTGCAGTTAGCGGAGGGATATGTAGACGCTGAGGGTTTATGGAGAGCATGTTGCATTATATATCACGCCCCATTTCTGTCACTGTGCCTGCACAAAAATGGACAGCCCCTTGTGGACAACGCTCCCTGTGTTTCCCCATAGGGGTTATCGCAGCGAGTGGTGGTCTCATCACATGCAGGGATCCCTGGGCAGTTGATGGTACCCCAGTGTATCCTGTTTTTCGCCCCCCCAGGTATCGCAGGAGCCTGTGTGTGAATTTATTGTCCAAATGGTATAGCACCTGATGGACGTTTTACAGGGGGAGTCACCATTTCGGCCTTCTAAACGGCCTTTCGGGTCTCAGACGGCTAAGGATCATGACGTCTGATGACGGTGACATAATTTACTTTTTCAGAAACGAGCCCCTTAGTGCAAAGGAGGCGTAGTCTGGGTCTAAAGTTTATATACCTGGCCTTATACGGGCAGTCCGTGCGGCTTTGGTTATTACATATCCCCCGTGGCTAAATCCAAATATGCCTTCTTTAAGGATAAGGGTGTTGCCACTGTAATTCCTCTATCTGGTCAGGTGGATCATTTAGAATAGGCGTGGAAAATCCGGGTGAGCGGTTCCAGCCTCAAAGACGGTTGACCTTTTGGTGAGGAGTGCTACGTTGCCCTTGCCCTCCAGGTCCTCCTTGAAGGAGGTTACAGATTGCAAGGTGCAAATATATCTAAAATCCAATTATTCCCTTGCTGGAGGGGCGTCCAGGCCGGCTATGGCCGTGTGCTGGGGGGCCAGAGCCATGGAGCGCTGGGTAGGTAACTGGATCTCTGCACACTGTCTCTCCAGCAGAGCAGGTGGATAGTGGCAAATTCTCAGAGACTTAGCCACGTTCATAATGAGACAGTCTTACATATAGCCTGCTCCTTTCCAGAATCTCCTCGGCAGCAGTGGCGGCTCGCCGCTCCCTGTGGTTGCGCTCTTGGAAAGCGGACACAGATTCCGTTTGGAATGCTTTGCCTTTTACGGGACAGGTCCTGTTTGGCCCTCATCTGGACACAATTGTGGCCCCGCAGGCAGTAGCTACGTCTGCGTGTCTGCCATCGGCTACAGTCCCATCGGGGTCTGGGGCTTCGTCTTTTCGTCCCTGTGAGGCCAGGGTAAGTCTAAAATACAGCTTTCCAAGACAGTCAGTAGCCAGGAAATCTGCTCAGCCATTAGAACAGGCTTGGAGTACAAGACGTCCTACTCCCAAGTTGGACTATAAGCCTTCAGCCTCACGGGACGGGCCTCCTCTCAGGGAACCCCAGAGTTGGAGGCCGGTTTCTCCAGTTCGCCCAGTCCTGGTGTCTGACCACCACGGACACCGGGGTAAGGGAAGTATTTTCTTGAAGGTATGTCCTCTCCTCCCGGTAAAGGCCTCCCAGCCGGTTTTCCGTTACAGGTCTTCTGTCAATTCAAGACAAGGCCCAGTAATTTTTGAGGGTGTTACACTCTATGCTCCAGGCAGGAGTTATAGTACCTATTCCTTTGCCCCAAAGGGGAACGGGGTATTACTCCATCCTCTTTCTGGTACAGAAACCCAATGGGTCTTACCAGGACATCCTCAACCTCGAATCCTTCAACAAATTCTTAAGGGTTCCTCGGTTCAGGAGGGGGACCCTGCATTCCATCAGTCAATGGAGTCTGGGAATTTTGTGGTGTCGTTGGGTATATTCAGGGTGACTACCTGAATATCCCTATTTTCTTAGCACACCAGTGTTTTCCTCAGGTTTGCAGTGGTCGATAAGCATTTCCAGTTTCTGGCAATGCCCCTTGGTCTGGCCTCCGCGCCTCACGGTTTACCAGGGTCATGGCACCCCACCTGCGGATGCAGGGGGTCCGCTTGTTACCCTATCCGGGTGACCACCTGTTGTTACCAGGGTCTAAAGAGATACTTCAGTGCCATCTGCAACGGACAATATCTGTGTTGCTACGTTATGGCTGACTAATAAACTGGAAATGGTCCTCTCTGATTCCTCACAGAGGATGCTCCATATCCCAACATCTGAGGATCTTTGTGATTGAGGAAAAGTTCTCTGCATTACAGGCAAAGGTACGCAGTTGCCTGCAGAGTCGCCGAGTGTCTATTCACTCGGCAATGTGGTGTGGGTTGCCCCATAGGATAAAGTCAATAGTGCTTTCCCCGGAGGTTTGTCTCTCTCTGGCCTGGTGGCTGCGGAAAGCTCACCTAAACAAGGGGCACCCCCTTTGGGATTGCGGACAGGGTCCTTCTGATGACGGACGCCAGTATCCATGGCTGGGAAGCAGTGACGGGTCCACACTTGTTCTAGGGCAGGTGGACACCAGCAGATTATGCGCTTCCCATAAACTTCTGAGAATTCTGAGCAGTATTCAAGGTTCTCCAGCATGCAGGACAGGTCCTCCACGGAAATACCGTGCAGGTACAGTCTGACAACGCCATCATGATGGCTTATGTAAACCACCTAGGAGGTTCCCGAAGTCAGACGACACTAACAGTGTTGTCCCGAATTCTGGCTTGGGTGGAAGGCTATATCCCTGCCATCATCGGCAGTGTTCATTCAGGAATCCTCAGATGGAAAGCAGGCTTTCTTAGCCCTCAAGACGTGCATTCAGGGAAATGTACGCTTCATCCGGAGGTGTTCAATCTTCTGGTGAACAAGTGGAGCCTTTCAGAGATGAGACTCTTCTGGTAGACATATGTAGGTCCAGTGGACCTTCCAAGTTGTGTACTTCGTCCCTCCATTATCCCTTCTTCCTCCAGTAATAGCAAGAAGAAGGCACGCTGCTGCTGATAGCTCCAGCGTGGGCCAAACGGCACTATTACTCAGATCTTCGGAGCCTCTCAGTTAACACTCCAAAGCTGTTGCCTCTACGCCCGGACCGGTTGTCTCAGGATCCTGGCTGATACCCGGACCTAGGTTGTCTGTCCTTGACGGTGTGGCGGTGGAGACTGCTCTCTTAAGGTCTAGGGGTTTTCCTGCTCTATAGTTAACAGGGGCTCTATCCATGCTAAGAGCTTGGAAGCTTTTATCTGCAAGAATTTACCATCAGGTATGGCATACTTTCTTTCAGTTGTGTCGCCCTAGAGCAGGGGTCTTCAAACTTGGCCCTCCAGCTGCTGTGGAACTACACATCCCAGCATGCACTGCCACCTTTTTGATATAACAGCATGCTAAAACTATGTGCAGTGCATGCTGGGATGTGTAGTTCCACAGCATCTGGAGGGCCAAGTTTGAAGACCCCTGCCCTAGAGGCTATGCTCCTCGGGTATTCCGGATATCCAGAGTGTTGGCTTTCCTACAGGTGGGCTTAGATAACGGTCTTTGCCTTGCTAACCTGAGGGTGCAGGTTTCTGCCCTGTTAGTATGGTTTCATCGTAGGATTGCTACTCTTCCTGGGGTCCCCGCACCTTTGTGCAAGGTGTACGTTATATTCAGCATCCCTTTGTTCCACCGGTGGCTCCTTGGGATTTGGCTGTGGTCCTTAGGGCTCTCAGGGGACCGCCATTTGATCCACTGGGCTCAGTGGATTTCAAATGACTTACAGCTAGGACTGTATTCCTTCTGGCCATTGATTTGGCCAGTAGGATCGCAGAATGGGGGGCTCTGTCATGTAGACCTCCCTTTTCTCATCTTTCCTAGGAACAGGACAGTGCTTCGCACTTGCCCTGGTTTTTTACCTACAGTGGTGTCTAGTTTCCTCATCAATGAGAAAATTATAGTACCGGCCTTTACTTCCCCAGTCCTGTCTGCTGGTGTGGCCTCCTTGGATGTGGTACTGGCTCTACGAATTTAAGTTGACCGTACCAGTCCATTTAAGAAATCAGACTCTCGGTTTTGTCCTTTCTGGTTTCCATAAAAAGGGTTGGCCTGCCACTACGCTAACTTTGGCAGGATGGATTCACAGGTCTTCCTGTTCCATCCTCTGTTAAAGTTCTTCTACTAGGTCTGTGGGTCTTTCGTGGGAAGCTCGACGTGGCACCTCAGCGGTGATTGGCAGCCACGTGGTCATCTGTCCATATTTTTGTAAGGTATTATGCTTTTGATACCTTCGCCTCTCAGAATGCTTCCTTCGGGCGGCGGATTCTCCTTACAGCACAGGAGCGTCCCCACCCTTAAAGGATACTGCTTTGGGACATCCCCAAGGTATCCTGTGGATACCCTATGGACCCTGAAGTAGAAAATATGAGATATGGTAAGAACTTACCCTTGTTATCTCTATTTCTACGAAGTCCATAGGGTTCCACAGGACTCCCGCCCTGTCGCACCTGTACTGCAGATGGGCTTTGATCTGGTCACCGGTTTCTCCGTCTCCTTCTGGTGAGAATGTGATTCTTGTGTGTTCCAGACTTTCTTCTCTCATTTTGTTCTCCTCCTCCAGCCTATGGCTTGTTACGAAACTGAATTGCCTTGGCTTGAGGGTGGGGTATAGGAGAGGGACCCTGGTGCATCCTGGGAGGCTGAAAATTTAACTCTGTGGTGTCCGTGCCTGACGTCATCACCTATACCCCAAGGTATCCTGTGGAACCTTATGGACTTCGTAGAAATAGAGATAACAAGGGTAAGTTCTTACCATATCTCATATTTTTTCACTGTCTAATTACTTAGTTGATAATAAGGTATTCACAATTCTTTGTTAATGGTTGAAAACCATTTCAACTTAGCAGCACAAAGGGTTGACTGCTTCTGAATCATTTTTCAACAAGGTTCTATTTGATAGTAAGTAATAGTTACCAGGAAATAATGAGAAGTCCAGTGATCATTTTGTTGTTTTGCATACCCCTGAGGACAAGTTCATGTGATAGAATAAGTTTGCATAATCAGTATATGAATTCTGTATAATCTCCCCATCTCATATGAGACAAAGAAGGCTGCTGTCCCTCATCTGTGGAAGTTATAGACTGGTAATATCCTAGGCACCACATTTTGGTTTTCTGATAGGAGCTGCCATTTAGAACATATGTACATATTGTATATCTACACTAGTTTTCATCATAATAATCCACTTCTTATGTTATTAGCCCCCATCAGAGGAAATAAAAACCGAAGACGAGGTGGAAGAGGATGATGAAGATAATGAATCTTTACTAAAGGAAAACACTGAAAGTAAGAATTTGTGCACTTATTGGTTGTAGATATATTTAGTTACCCCATTATTGTCCTCCTTAATTTTCCATGATGGCTAAAGCAAGCAGTGTCCACATGTTCTAGATTGTAATAGGTCATTCTACATTCAAATATCATTGTTTCGGAATAAAACATGAAAAACACACTGAGGGATATGTATGGAAAGTGGCAAACATTTGTCTTTTTTTAATTTGGCAACACAAATCAATCTCTCATCATTGCCCATGTTTTAAGTTGCATTCGACCTTATTGTATAGCACTGATGAATATGTTTGTCCTTCAGAAATAAAGGATAACATCAATAGGAAATCTAGTAATAATACAGTTGGGAGATAAATGTATACTGCACCTTTGTGATTCACTTTGATGCACAATATTTATGATTTATAGTCACAACTTCCCCCATGCACCACATTGTGACCATATTCACGGACTATCATTGAAGACATTATGTAATAATGAATGTTATTTGTCTTAGGTCCTAAAACATTGATTCACAAATTAGTGTTCATCGTCGCTCTATTCTTGGGAATACATATAAAAATATATATAGGGTTCTTTTCGCTTTTAATACATTTTTCTTTAATGTAAAATTGATCTGTAGATGAACCATTTTTAAAGTAAAACCTAAAACCATACACCTTGCGTAATATTCCAGGTCCAGAAATCCTGCAACAGAAGCCAGTCACTGGTGAACTGATTGAGTCACTTGCCAGCAAACTGGGAGAGCACTGGAAGATACTGGCCCCTCACTTAGAGATAAAAGACTTAAACATTAAAACGATTGAATCTGACAGCGAGGATGTGAAGATGAGGGCCAAACTTCTGTTAGTGGCTTGGCAAGATCAAGAGGGAGCTCACGCAACTGCTGAGCATCTGATAGCCGCTTTGAATCAAGCTCAGCTTGGCGAGCTTGCAGAAAACTTTACCATTGACCCTGAAATCGTGACTTAAGACCACTTGGATCTGCATGTTATAAGGCGACTGAAGGGAATTTAGGCAATTCCTCACTGGTAACACAATGCAGTGTTCTTGCTTCAGGCCGTGTAGATTATTTTGTAGAATTTTATTTTTTTTTGTTTGTTTTTTAATGAAAGTACTGTTCATGGGTTGATATGGATATAATAAAGAATCTTCCCACATTTGTCATCTTCTATATTTTAGTCTTCGAATGTGTTTTTCTTCTTCGGTGTCCATAGGGTCCACAGGAATTACCTTGGGGTATGTGGTTGGAGTGATCCAGGCACCAAACAGTTACAAGCTTTAGCTCCCAGGATGCACTGGGTCCTCCTTCATATATACCCCACCCCTGGCTACAGGCATTGTTTTTTGTTTAGTGCACCTGGTGAACAGGGGACTGCTTCAGCAGTCCTAAGCAAGTTTTTTTTTTTTGCCCTATGAGTAAGCAGCACTATGCATCCGAATGGACGCCCGTGCTGCTGCTCCGTCTACCCTCGCCGGCGCCACAACACCAGTGAGGGAACTGGTGATTTCGGTGGGAGTGAGCGCTGAGCCCAGGACATGCTGCCGGAGACATAAGGGATGCAGGTAAGGTGGCTCCCCGCGGGCCGCTGACAGCGGGGAACTAATGTGGCAGTTGGTACCTCTGGCGGTGGAGACATTCCGGAGGCCGCTGTTAAACTGCTTCCCCCAACTAGACCACCAGGACATGAGATTCTCCTGACAGACGGGGATGATAATGGCGACGGCCATGTATAAGTCAGTGAGCCCGGTGGATCCATACAGCATAGGGGAAGTACGCTCTCCCGGGCGGCCCCTCTCCCTACCCAGACTCTGGTCCAGAGATGAGGTTTCCTCTGCCTGGGTTTGCTTCTACCTGCCTCCCTGTTATATTAGATGACAGAGACCACTCTCAGGTGCTCTCGGTGGCTGTATACCTCTCCTTGGATGGCCAGGTTATACAGAGCTCAATATCCTACTCAGCCTTGTGTGCTGTTCGTTGTTGACTAAGAGCTTATTGCATATATATATTCTATATTTTTGCATTGTATGTGACTTGTGTAAGTCTGCTGTGTGTTATACTGCCTTTTTTATTCCTGAATAACTGTCAGTTATAACTATCACTGCTGTTTCTCCTCATAAGCCCTCTGCTATAGGTGTGTGGGTTATTTTGGGTGTGAAACACTGTCACATTGTATTGTATTATATTACTTTGCATAACATTAGGGATATTGTTATATCCGAAGAAAACGAGAAGCAGGAGGAGAAAGCCGCTGTGCTGGTTTCATGTATGGCATGTCAGATGGGTTGTCACCTCAGGATTTCATACAGAATAGATTATGTGGTCACTTTTACAAGGAGTCACCACATTAGTCCAGCCTACCAGCTCCTGGGCAGGAACCCCCTTGGGCTTCTTTTTCCCAGATCATGGCCCTGTATGCCTGTCCTTTGGTGGCCAGGTTATACAGAGCTCAATATCCTACTTAAACGGTTTGTGCTTTTTGTAGTTGATTGCCTATTGCAAATATATTGCTTAAATGTATTAAGTTTTGCTGTGTATTATACTGCCTTTATTTTTCTGAAAAAACTGTCAGTTATAACTGTACTTCACATTTACTAGATATTTGTGAAGGTGGTCACATTACATTGTTGCCTTTATATGACTAAGGGAAGTGCTCCAATTAACCCCCAGCTGCAGATGAGGGGTTAAATTGTACTTCACATATACTTGCTCAGTGCTGGCTGAGGGGAGATTTGGTCTATCTCTGAATATACCTTTTTCCTAGGAAGGTATATAGCACTGCAATCCTACCAACTTTTAGCGCTTTTGATTCAATGCCTATTTGTATGCATTGCACTTATATCCTACCAACTGATGTTTAGGTAGTTGATTTTAATGCCCTATTGCAAATATATTTATATATCTACCAAACTGATTTGTGTTTAGGTAATTGATTTTAATGCCCTTTTGCAAAGATTTTGTGAGACTTATGCTACTGTTGAAAATTTTTTTACTGTTTGGTTCTTCCTAACCCCCAAACTGCCGGTGTAAGGAGTTAGAGAGTACTTTACATTTATTTTTTCTGTGAAGGGGGGGTCACTTGGCATTGTTAACCCTACACTTGTTGTAGGCTACTTGCAAATATTTCCCAGGTCTAGGAAATTAGGAGACTCTTGTCCCTGGGCTGTTTCATGTAAATCCTGTGCAGTAGTCCTCTCAGGTTTTCATACAGGATGGACTGTGTGTTGATTGTTATACACCACAACAGTCCACCTTGCCAGCACCTGTTCAGGGGTCACCTTGAATGCTCCCCTAGAGACAGTGGACCGCTTATCAGCTCCCACTTGGGATTCCCACAGTGATTACAGCCTGCTATGTTTCCTCCTCTCATACATCCCTCCTGAATGGAGGGTTATGTCCACTCAGTTCAGAATTTGTTTTTTTTAGCATCTACCTATCTGCAGATGTTAAAGGCGAATAAGGCATCAGCATTTTAAGCATATAAATGGACTGCACCATCCTCTCAATCCACCCTGCTTTCAGAGTCTGATATAAATATAATCTGAGGAGGCTGAGGATACATAAGTTTATCTCCGAGAGGAGGAGCATCATTCCTCAGTGGATGTTCCTCTCTAGCAGGGGCGGTTGATTCAATCCTCATTATAGAAGATAAATTATCGGCTCCTAAAAACCTAATAAATCTGGTGATCAGACACCAGAAGGTGATTTAGGATGGATTACCTCAATCTGTACAACTCACTTATGGGGGAAGCATGGAACATTCCAGATAAACTGTTCCAGATTCCAAGGAGACTAGTGTCTGTTTACCCTCTCCCACAGGGAGAGTGCATTAGGTGGGAAATCCCCCTCCCTACTGGAGATTTTTATGTGACACCTCCCTAAAGGGTTACTTCCCAGAAGGTTGTTAACACAACTCCCCCCATCAGATTCCAATTAGGCCCTTGCTCTCTAGTAGACCATTTAGTCTTCTAAATTCACAGGTGATAATCCCGATTCCTTTGGTTTACAAGGAAGGATATTACTCAGATTGGTGTTTGATTCAGAAGCTTGAGGAGTCTCATCGCTCTATTCTGAATCGGAATTCCCTCAACAGGTTTGTCCAAGTGCCCAAGTTCCGTATGTACACCCTACGGTCAATTATTCTGGCATTGGAACCTAGGGATTCATGCCCCTGGGCATACAGGATGCATATCTGCATGTACCTATTGCCAGGGGTTTCTGAGTTTTGCTGTTCTGTTCCTGTTCACAAGCTCCTCTGGGGTTTACCAAGATAATGGCAGTCATGGCTACTCTTCTCAGAAGGAGTCAGGATACTGCCATACTTGTCGACCTCCGGATATTGGCGCAGTCTCCGGAGATTTTACAACGTCATCTCCAGCTGACCATTGACTGCCTATAGGAGCACGGCTGGATAGTCAATTGGAAAAGATCTTTTTTGTCTCCAGTAAAACTGATGGTACATATGGGGGCGCTACTAGGATTCCCTGGTACAAAGGATCTTTCTACCAGGGGACAGGATTGCTGCGTTACAATTGTGGGTGCGCAAATTGCTCCTCTATGAAAGAGTGTCAGTTCACTCAGCAATGCAGGTCCTGGGGTCCATGGCATCCACCTTCGAACATGGTATATGTCCAGGCCCCTGCAGGGATGGAATCTGTCTCGGTGGGACGGTCAGTATCATCTGGTAAGGTCTCGAACGATCCTCATCTCGCCAGAAGTTCGGCTCTCCCTCTCATGGTGACTGCAGACAGCTCATTGGAACAGGGGTCGTCCCTTCTGGATTCCAGATTGGGTGCTCCTCACTACTGATGCCAGCCTCCACGGATGAAGCGCAGTGATGGGTCGTCACACCTTTTAGGAAAGATGGACAACCAAGGAGAGGGTCTCCTATCTACTTACAGGTCCAGAACCAGGGATCCCTCAGCTGATTTTGGGGGACGCTCTAGCAGTGAAGTGGGACTTCAAGCTAGCATCTCTCTCTCCTCCGATCTCCCTCCTCCCAAGGGTCATCAGGAAATTCAAGCAGGAGAACAGCACAGTAATACTGATAGCCCCTGCTTGGTCCAGACGTCATTGGTTCACCAACCGTTAGATTCTCTCCATAGACACCCCATGGCCTCTTCTCTAAGGTCGGACCTGTTAACACAGGGTCCCTGCCTGCATCCGGACCTTCCTCGTCTGTCTTTGACGACGTGGCTCTTGAATCTTTCCATCTTAAGAGTGAAGGGTTTTACTAATTCTGTAATTCTTACGATGCTTAGGGCATGGAATCCTTCCTCTGCCCGCATTTATTACAGGATTTGGCACTCGTATTTTCAATGGTGTAAGCATAGAAAATATGATGCTGAAGTTTTGGGTCTCTCGAGTGCTTGCTTTTCTCCATGTTGGGTTAGACCAGGGTCTCTGCCTGGCCACCCTGAGTGTTCAGGCATCTGCACTCTCAATTGGGTTTCATCGAAGGATTGCCCTGCTGCCTGATGTTAGGATATTTTTTCAAGGGGTTCTGAGGGTTCATCCACCCTTTGTCCCTCCGGTAGCTCTGCAGGATTTGTCTTTTTTCTCAGGGCTCTACAGGCTCCCCCTTTCGAATCCCTGAAATCAGTAGACCTTAAGTGGTTGACAGTGAAGAGATTTTCTTCTTGCCATCTCCTCTGCCCGCAGGGTCTCTGATTTGGCAGCCCTTTCTTGTCGCTCTCCCTTTTTGATTTTTCATCAGGATAGAGCTGTTCTTCGTACCAGGGCGGGTTACCTTCCTAAGGTTTTATCCTGCTTTCATGTAAATGAAGAAATTGTAGTTCCAGCCTTCAGACCTCTCTGTAGGTGAAGCTTCTCTGGATGTTGTACGCACCCTACATATCTACATGGATTGCACCAACTCCATTAGGAAATCGGATTCTCTTTTTGTGTGGTGTGGCTGTCATAAGCGAGGCTGACCAGTTAACAAACAGACTCTGGCTAGGTGGCTTCGTTTGATGATTTTTCAAGCTTACACGCAAGCTGGTCTCTCTGTACCAAACACAGTGACAGCACATTCTACTCGATCCGTGGGACCATCGTGGGCGTTACTGAACAATGGTGCAAGGCAGTCACGTGGTCTTCCGTCCACACTTTTCTCAAATTTTATGCATTTGATACATTTGCCTCTCAGGATGCTTCCTTTGGGCGTCGGATTCTCCTTTCTACTAAACAGGAGCGTTCCCACCCTTAAGGGAACTGCTTTGGGATATCCCCAAGGTAATTCCTATGGACCCTGAAGAAGAAAATAAGAGTTATGGTATACTTTTTTTTTTTTTCGAGGTCCACAGGGCACCCATCCTAATGCATCTGGTTTTTATTGGGAATTTTTTTTTCTTTTGTATTTCTATGATTCCCTCTTCTTAGAGAGTGTGTTTCTGAGGTACAATTGTCCTTCCTTCTCATCTGTCCTTCTGCCTTGGGCTTGGTAACAAACTGAATGCCTGTAGCCAGGGGCGGGGTATATATGGAGGAGGACCCAGTGTATCCTTTTTTTTATTATTATTTCTTATTGTATCTCTTATAATTTTCTGATCATTTTTTTTTATTTTATCAGAGATTAATTTTCAAACAAAAGTTAAGTTATTGAAAGTAGATTTTAACTGCTGTGTACAAATTAATAATAGGATGCCCTGTCACTTTTAGCACATACAGCATTTGTATGGCCTATTCGCCTGTAATTGCGTTGTACAGACATCATATTTTTATGTGGTATTGATGTCTGTTGTGGCATGAAAACTACAGCCGTGGCCAAAAGTTTTGAGAATGACACAAGTATTGGTTTTAACAAAGTCTGCTGCTTCAGTTTTTATGATGGCAATTTGCATATACTCCGGAATGTCATGAAGAGTGATCAGATGAATTGCAATTAATTGCAAAATCCCTCTTTACCATGACAATGAACTTTATCCCAAAAAACATTTCGATTGCATTTCAGCCCTGCCTCAAAAGGACCAGCTGACGACATATCAGTGATTTTCTCGTTAAGACAGGTGAGCGTGTTGACGAGGACAAGGCTGGAGATCACTCTCTCATGATTATTGAGTTAGAATAAGAGACTGGAAGCTTTAAAAGGAGGGTGGAGCTTGAAATCCTTGTTAACCATGGTTACCTTCAAGGAAACGTGCAGTCATCACTGCTTTGAACAAAAAGGGCTTCACAGGCAAGGATATTGCTGCTAGTAAGATTGCGCCTAAATCAACCATTTATCGGATCAGCAAACACTTCAAGGAGAGTGGTTCAATAGTTGTGAAGAAGGCTTCAGGGCACCTAAGAACATCCAGCAAGCGCCAGGACCATCTCCTAAAGTTGATTCAGCTGCGGGATTGGGCCACCACCAGTGCAGAGCTTGCTCAGGAATGGCAGCAAGCATGTGTGAGTGCATCTTCACGCACAGTGAGGCGAAGAATTTTGGAGGATGGCCTGGTGTCAAGAAGGGCAGCAAAGAAGCCACTTCTCTCCAGGCAAAAACATCAGGGACAGACTGATATTCTGCAAAAGGTACAGGGATTGGACTGGTGAGGACTGGGTTAAAGTTATTTTCTCTGATGAATCCCCTTTCAGATTGTTTGGGGCATCTGGAAAAACGCTTGTCCGGAGAAGGAAAGGTGAGCGCTACCATCAGTCCTGTGTCATGCCAATAGTAAAGCATCCTGAGACCATTCATGTGTGGGGTTGCTTCTCAGCCAAGGGAGTGGGATCACTCACAATTTTGCCTAAGAACACAGCCATGAATAAAGAATGGTACCAAAACATCCTCCAAGAGCAACTTCTCCCAACCATCCAAGAAAGTTTGGTGATGAATAATGCCTTTTTTAGCATAATGGAGCACCTTGCCATAAGGCAAAAGTAATAACTAAGTGGCTTGGGGAACAAAACATCGTAATTTTGGGTCCATGCCCAGGAAACTTTCCTTTGGAAACTTGTTGTCAATCCTCAAGAGGCGGGTGGACAAACAAAAGCCCACAAATTCGGTCAAACCCCAAGCATTGATTAGGCAAAAATGGGCGGCCATCAGTCAGTATGTGGCCCAGAAGTTGATTGACAGCTTGCCAGGGCGAATTTCAGAGGTCTTGAAAAAGAAGGGTCAACACTGCAAATAATTGACTCTCTGCATAGACTTGGAATTGTCAATAAAAGCCTTTGACACTTATGAAATGCTTGTAATTTTACTTCAGTATACCATAGGAATATCTGACAAAAAAGTCTAAAAAGACTGAAGCAGCAAACTTTTTGTGAAAACCAACACTTGTCATTCTCATAACTTTTGGCCTTTGCTGTAGTGCTTCCTTGTTGAAATGATGGAGTGCTTTGTGAAAACAAGAATTTGCTGGTTAAAATAAACAAAAGAAGCAATATTATATGTACTGTAAACCACAATGAGCTAAAACTGAGAACCAGTGGGTGGCAGTGTCATGCAAGAAAAGAAGATGATGATGTGACATTTTTTGTTTAACCATTAAGGTGATTAATTACAGAATGGAGATTATAATACATTTGATGGAAAGGTGCAACAACAACCTGTTTCCTCTGCCATTCATGCTTGGGGACACTGGCAATGACATTTTGTATAGTGGCTGGCTGAGGAGTTCAGGCACTAAAAGGTTAAGTGTTAGGCTCCGCTCCCAAACTCCCGGGTTTTTATTTGTTTATCTTTTAGAATTTATTTTTAATTTTCCCTAACTTTACATGCACCTCAGTGTGCCTGCCAGAGGGGGACATCTAGGTGGATGTGCGGTCCTCTCCCTCAGTTACCTGCATGGAGAGCCACCACTTCACTACCTGAGTGCCTGGTGCTCTCCCGCCATGGTCCACCCTGACTGAAGCTGTGGGGTCTGGTGAGCAGCCTGACCGCTTCGATAGCCCTGGCCTGTGACCTCAATTCACTGACCCCCCCCATCCCCCCCGCAACGCATTTAGGGTATCCGTGTGACCAGGGTGCTGCTGCCACTCTATTTGTGGCTGTGCTGCCGTGGACGGTGCTGGAAGGAGAGGTTTCACCTCTACCCTCCCAGAGATGCTCAGAGGTTGGTTCCTTCCCCTCCCTCCTAGCACAGTGCTTGGAGATAAGCACAGGTGCTCTGATGCACAATCTGAAGCAGGAGTCAATAGTCAGACCTGCTGACGCTGGAACCAGAAACTGGTAGAATACAAATTGTACTGACACTGTGCTAGTGCACGTGAGTTTAAATAGAGCGCTCTGCATGGTGGTTGGAAGATCAGATCATGTGGGAAGAAATAGGTCAGCGATTGGATCCGCAGGAGTCAGCTGACCAAAAGTGGAGTGGCACCCCTGCCGTAAAGGGCCACCCTCCAGGATCAATGCTTGTCACAGCATGTGTGACTTGGAAAAGCCTGGTGTGGTAAGTGGGTCTTGGCGTCTGCTGCGTGACAGAGCATTTCTAGCAGTAGCTATATTGTGTATGACTAGGACAACTTACAAAGGTTAAAAACAGGCTTGAAGAAACTACACACAAAATGTACAAATAACAGGATGGAAAATGCAATTGAATGAAACTTGATAGTTTTACAATCAAGCCCATAGGATGAGTGGGATATTTCTATTTGTCTTTGGTATGTGCATATAACCACTTTTTCTTTTTCCTCCAGTAGGTGGCACAGGGATGACCCTGGGGGTATGGCCTGGAGAGGAGTGTCTGGGCACCAAACTGTTAATGAAATGTACCCACAAGCACAGGCCCGCCCCCAGCCACTGGGACCTCAGTTTTTAGTTTGGTGCCAAGGCAGGAGCTGGACACCATTTTCAAGGGGGATGTGTTACATGTCCCCCCGTAATTTAATTTTATTTACTTTTATTCTACTATAGAGTGGGCACTGTAAGGCATCCTTTAGGACGTCCCCACTGCCGCTCCTGCGCCGATGGCTGCAGCACTGGTAACTGGGTCAGTGACTTTGGCTGTGGTCTCCTTCACACCCGGAGCCACAGATGGGGAGAAGGTAAGGTGACTCCCTGTATGCTCTCCCTACTATGTCTCTCCCTACTATGGTGGCTCCAGCGTTCTCATCTGGACAAAGCACCACCCCCACCACCTTTTTGGATCCAGGACTGGGTCCTACTCACTACCAATGCAGGCTGTAACTTGTCAGCCAACCTTTCAGGGCTGTTGGATGCATTAAGAATCAGCGTTCCATCAACACCTGGAACTACGTGCAGTGTACAGGGCTTTGTGTCAGGCACAGCACCTCCTTGGGGATGGCCGGTGAAGATACAGTTGGACAACACTACCGCGGTGGCCTACATTAATTACCAGGATGGCACTAACAGTCTGGAAGTCATGCAAGAAGTTGGCAGAATTCTTCGCTGTCCACAGTCTTCATCCCGGGCATTCAAAATTGGGCAGCGGACTTCCTAGGACAAGAAGTCCATGCAGGTGAGTAGGCTTACATCTGGATGTCTTCCAGCTATTAGTCCGTCACTGGGGCCTTCCGGACATCGACATGAGGGCATCTTGCTACATCAGCTTCTGAGCCATTGCTCCTGCACAGGGATCTGGAAGCGTTCCTGGTAGAGGCACTAGCGGTTCCTTGGACCTTCCCTCTAATTTATATCTCCACGTTCAGCCACCATTAGTTTCTTCCGTGGCTCCCTGGGATCTTTCTTTTAGTTCTCCGAGCTCTCCAGTCAGCTCCATTTCACCCGTTACAGATGGTGGAATTACGTTGAATTACGTGGAACACTTTGTTTCTTCTAGCCATCGCGTCAGCCCGGAGGGTGTCTGAGCGCCCTCTTGTGTTCCCTTTGGACGTGGCTGTTTTGAGGACTTGCCTGGGCTACCTTCCAGGGTGGTATACCACTTCCATATTCATAAAGAAATAGTACATCCTGCATTTCAGACTACAGATCCATCTCAGCCGGAGGCTTCGTTGGATGTGGTGTGGGCTCTCCAGCTTTATGTCAAGAGGACCAGAGAGATCCGCAATTCGGACTCTGTTTGTCTTATATGATATTCATATGTGTGGCTGGCTGGCTATTAGGCAGACCTTGGCCAGCTAGCTTTGCTTTACCATTCACCAAGCTTTCTCTTTGGCGAACCTTTATATCCCTACCCTGGCGATGGCCCATTCCACCTGGTCAGTGGGGACTTTGTGGGCAGCATGCTGTGGGGATCCTACTGATCAGCTTGTATGGCTGCCTCATGGTCTTGATACTTTTGCATCCTCTGACGCCGCATTCGGGCTTTCTATGCTCACTGTAGCTCAGGAGTGTCCCCGCCCATAGGGGACAGCTTTAGGAGGTCCCAGAGTCATCCCTGTGCACCCTAGTGGAGGAAGAAGAAAAGGAGACTTATGTCTTACCTGTTAAGTCTTTTTCTTCGACTCCATAGGGGGCACAGGGTGCCCGCTCTGACACACCTGTCTGCCAGGGGGTGTTTTCTTGGTGACCGGTCTGGCTGTACTTTTCATGGCATGTATGGTTCTGTATGTATGCCGACCTTCCTTCTCTGCCTCGCTCCTGCTGTGGGCTTGCAAACTAAATGGAGTTCCCAGTGGCTGGGGGTGGGGTATAGAGGAGAGGAGCCTGCGCTTTGTGGGTATTTGTGTTTTAACCATTTGGTGCCCAGACTCTCCTCTCCAGGCTACACCCCCAGAGTCATCCCTATGCCCTCTATGGAGTCAAATAAAAAGACTTAACAGGTAAGACTTAATCTCCTTATTACTAGAAGATATTTCACCATTGGGCACCCCTTCTTCTTTTATTTCTACAATAAGACCAGATTTAATTTCTGATCATTTATAATCTAACACTGGGAGACCAGTTCCTGTGCCACTTCTTGGGGTTGTTTCTTAAACAGAGTTGAGAACACTGCTATGATCAGAAGATCATCCAAATATAGGATAATTTTTACACTCTCAGACATCAAAAGAGCAGCTCTACCCTCAGAACATGCGCCAGACCAAATAGAAAAGCCCAAAACTGAAAGTAATGGAACTGAACTACAAGTATGAGAAGTCAGAGCTGACTCTTACTCCCAGATTTGAACACATTTGTAAAACACCTTGAGGTTCATAGACACCAGGATCTCATTCCGTTCCATGATATTGATAATCTCAATAATTACATCTTGAACCTGTCCAACCAAATAGGCGTTCAGAGACTTGCAATACAAAATGGGACAAAAACAACCCATTTGTGTTTGGGACCAAATTAAATTAAATCTATATCTCTGAATCCATCTGGGAGACATTACTCACCATGAGGTTACTTGAGGGGACTGAAGGATCAGCACTTAATACAAACACTAGCTTTAAGACAGAAGCTGTTTCCCTCTGTAACCCAAGTAAAAGTTTTTAAAGGAAGCCCAAAACCGAGGGGCAACAAAAGAGCGTAAATAGCAATATTACAAGAAATAAACAATGCAGTATCCCCCAAATGGATTCTGCGAAAAGGATTTATTCGTAAGTAGAAAAATCCAGTTTTCTCATTCATCTGATCTGGGAAACACTGCTGACCATGGGACATCAAAATGGAGGCTGCACTCATACAACCTGAATGCAAAAACTGTCAGACCAAAATTACTGTAGCATCCATGGATGAAAACACCGTAAATCAAAGTTTGTGAACGTGTGGACAGAGAACCAGGCCGGCACCAGCACAAGCTGTTCCCAAAGGAGGGCCACAACTTGCAAAGAGTGAGTCTAATAGGATCGAAAACCAACTTGTGTGAGAGAAGCAGGGATCCCACATGCCAAGGAGCACCACACACCGAAGAACTACCCATAGAATAAAGGAACATCCATAAAGCTTGCATGACCTACCAAAAAGATGCCCACTAACCTGAGAAAACAGAAACTGGGCTGCTGAAAATCCAGCAAAATAAGGTGCTCAACACCTGAGTTGAAGAAATATGGTCAAGAATCCAGAGAAACCACCCTAGAGGTTAATAACAGAGCAATAGACCAAACTATCAGTCACCACACAGGATGTTGAAACTGCGCATTCCCCTGACTGAAGTTCTAAAATGAGGCAACCAATTTGAAAAGCGGGAACCATGGGTTCTGAACACCACACCTATCTGCCAAAGCAATAGAAAAGCAAACAGCCCAAACAAGTCCATACTAATTCAACTGTTTTAAAGGGACTCAAGGAAATAACTACTAAGACTCAGCTAAAGGAGTCATGGAACAAAACCACTCACTGTTCAGAATACGGTCCCTGATAATGAGACATTAGAGAGTCCCAAAACATATAGGAGCTGAAAGACTTGCGTGCGTGTCCATTAATAGAGATTCAACCCAGTATGGCTCGGACCAAGTCCTCGTATAGCATAAGTTAATGATATACACACTGAGCCATCAAGGCTCCTATGGCACAGCAAAAGGCAGTTGAATGGCATAAATTCCCTCCTAAAATGACAACAGAAAAAAATTGAATCATAGTAAAAAGACCTCTGGTCCTTTATGCTATCTACACCCCAATACACCTTATGTTTGAGGCAAATTGTAGAGTAGCTGAGACTCTGGGCTCTAGAATACCAGCATGCTTTATACTGATTGCAGGTGCCATTTAAATTTTCACCTACAACTCGCTGGGAAGCGGCAGCTTACAAAAGCCGAAATAAAGCCCTATAAGTACTGATGTACACACTTGGATCAGGGTCTGTACTAAGGCAACATAGAGAGTGTTGAGACTTTGCCAAGAGTTTCTGGTTCTGGAATCAAAGATGGACTAACACAGATGGGCCTTCCAGACAACATTGTGAGTCCCAGAACACAGCAGTCACAACAAGGCCACCTGAATGATAGACTTCAGAAAACCAAGGCTTGCTCCACTCCAGAGA
Source organism: Taudactylus pleione (assembly GCA_031769625.1). Taxonomy (NCBI): domain Eukaryota; kingdom Metazoa; phylum Chordata; class Amphibia; order Anura; family Myobatrachidae; genus Taudactylus; species Taudactylus pleione. Next base: position 26,738,790 of record JAUIMM010000092.1, on the reverse strand, counting down.
GCAGCCCAGAGACTGAACTAGGAGAATGGACACCAGAAGAATAGCTACCAATCACTGTTGCTGGAGAGAAGCCCCAGGAAGCCAACCACTATAAGCAGAGTGTAGCATACAGGGTGAACCACAGAAAAGCAAGATCTGAAGGGGGAACAAGCACACAGAGGAGCTGCAGGATGGATAGCTCTAACGAAAGCCCAACAAAGAAACTGACACGATGATAGATATTGACCCAGACACCCTATTCAGCTTCCCTGCCAAATGGCCACCTAGAAGCTCTAAAGGAAAGGATGTTGCAGGTTTCTCATCAGAACTCATGGGTCCCCTGGAAACACAAACACACCACAATAAACTGGTGCAGCAAAGCAGGCTAGAGTCCCCAAAGAAGCATATGTAGCAAAAAACAAAACATGCACCATCCTTAGATTAATGAAATGCACAGGAGGGGCAGATGAGTAGCGGCAATGCCGTAGCCAAATCTAATCCATAATGCAGGATGTAGACAACAACTGTGAACTTGTGGTGCTAAGACCGCCACTGAGGACTCAAGACCACTGCCAGGAATAACATAGCAGCACCCCCACACCACCGCCATCCCCACAAAGGTGGAAAACTCCAAAATCAAAGTTTCGGGCAGAGTCTAAGCACATGTAGCAAACGAACAATGGTCCCTAAAGGACGATAATAGCGAACAGCTCAGGCTACATAACCAAGGATGTAGACATGGCTCAAAACAGAACATAGTAAGAGAGGTGAAAGGAGCTCTTGTCTGTGCAGGGCAGCTCCAACTCCAGAGCCTGGGTCCAGTGCTATAATCCTTGAGACACCACATCAGTGGTCACTGAAAAGTCACCACATCAGTGGTCACTGAAAAGTCAAAGACAAACACCCCTGCGACTCAAAGACCAGCCCTGGACAATGCTACTCCTCCTGCCCCATGACAGAGACAGCGTGAGCAGTCTAAATCAATGCTGAAGTAGGAAAAAACACATGTCAGAAAGAAAGTAAGTAAGACTAACCTCCTGGCACTTGCACCCAGGCACTCTGTGTAGAATACAGATGCACCCATGATCACTGTGGCTGATCACGACATGGTATGCTATGGCGCGTCCCCGGTCGCTGGAGTGCATCTCCATTCTAACCTATAGAGACAATAATCCGCATCTCCGATCGTGGGAGTCTGTCTTGCGCCACGGACAACAATCTAGCTGGGCATATCTGTACACTCAGTCATGCCTGAATAAAAGGAAAGGCCCCACGATACTGGTCCTCACAAATTTGTGGGTTTGAAACCTAAGCTCTTCCTGCAAATGACAGAATGTCACAATAAAATCTTGCCCAACGTGTGAAAGACACAGTAGGGAATCTAAAAGATATCCCTGAAATTATTTACTGGTCCATCACAGTGGCTGAATTGTGGGGAGGCCCTACTATCACCATATAGAAGCAGGGACAATGATGCATCCCTCAGTACAAATAAACAGAAACATTACAAATAAAACAAATATAATGCTAAAGAAGGAGCTGTACAGCAGCCCCAGCAAGGAAGCTAAGCTCCCATGAGGACTTAAAGAAAACTGTAGGCCAGGGGTTGAGCAGCTTCTGTCTTAAAGCTATTTGTATTTATTTCTCCTTCAGTCACCTCAAGCAACCCCATGGTTAGTAGTGTCCCCAGATTGGATGAATAAGAAAGATTTGAATAGAACCCTGCCCCCATATTTTAATACACTTGAATGGAAAAATAAGAGTTATGGTAGACTTACCTTTGCTAACTCTTTCTTCAAAATTATTATCCACTGGCTGCTGCCTGCACGTGTTCCCAGCCATTCATGGGAACAGCGGAGTCTGAATTAGCCACCTTGCAGTAGTGGAGAAATTCCGAGGCCGACGCGATCACTGGAGGCATCACAGTGCCTGGACATCTGTGCCGCATACCACCTATGGGCAAGTAGCTGAGTTCCAACAGACTGCCCTGCAAGAGTATGGAGCTTCTGAGCCGGTCATAATTACCGGCGGTGACACAGACTTCAGTGCCGCCTATCACTTTCAGACGAACAGTGGCAGCAACATCACACTCAGCCTACATAAGGTGATTGAGTTGACCGCAACTATATAACAGCCGAGAGGACACCATCAGTACTACTTGCGGCATTTATTTTCACAGCTGTACCGGACTACTCGCTCCATGTATTATAAATTATAACCATTTTTCAGAAAGGGACATACGTTTGAATTTATCCTATTCAATATGCATCTTATTTAAACATTTCATTGGTTATAATATATTTGAGAGTGTGGAATTTACACAAAGTGCAACCTGCACATTTCATCTGTGCGGATAGTAACTATTTTTGGAATCTGTATGAATTGCCGCCGGACCGAAGCTCGGCCGACGAAATATAGATGAAGATCCTGACTGAGGTAAGACTCCTAACTCTCCCTTAGGGGTGTTTAACCATAACCCCCCCTCCTCGCACCCTAACCTTCCCGGGGGGAGGTGCCTGGACCTAACCTCCCCTCGGTGGTGCCTGACGCTAACCCCCCCCTTTCCCTTAGCCTTACCCTCCCATGGGGGGTGCCTAACCCTAAGTCCCCCTGGGAGTCCCTAAACGTATCCCCCCCACGGCTATCAGCTCCCGACGCCAGGCTTACCTACATTTGGTATGATGGGCGTCGGGATTTCAGCGTGGAGCTAATGATAGGCGTTGGTATTTAGACGCCTATCATTAGTCCCAAGCCGGAATGACTACATCCCGTTGCAATCATTTGTTACACTTTATCTTCTCCCAGCTTACCATCAGGAAAGTGGATGTTATATAGGGACAAAGATTTTTTTACTTTTTTTTTTTTTTTTACATAAATCATGCAATTTATAATATCACTATAGAGAATTGTATACAATTTTTATGTATATGTGCAATATTTAATGTGTTATTGTGTTTTATTTTGATAATATAAATAAATTTATTTTATTAAAATTTGTACTTTATTTTCTTTGTATGATTTGAATGCGCAGTCACCTCTTGTTGCTTTTATATTGTCTTTCTTCGAAGTCCACAGGGAGACAATGGGGTGTAGGTGGTGGATAAGGAGGACCAGTTAAGCTTTTACTATCTCAGGATGCTCCAGTCTTTTCCCTCCCTATACTCCGCCCACAGCCTGAGGCAATTCATTTTGTCAACAAGCCCAAGGCAGGAGCAGGATAGGAGAGAAGGAAGAATCACACACTCTCACAACAGAGAAGGAAACTGGTGACCAAAAGAAGAAACCCATAGAAGCCAGGTGCATCAGGGCGGGTGCCCTGTAGACCCTATGGACTTCGAAGAAAGAGCTAACAAGGGTAAGTCTACCATAACTCTCCTTTTCCTCTTCAGGGTCCATAGGGTTGGGATGCGCCTGAGCTGAGAGGCAAATGTATCAAAGGCATAGCACCTAAGAAAGGTGTGGACAGAAGACCACGTGGCCGCCTTGCACAGTTGTTCAGCAGACACGCCACGGCGGGCTGCCCGTGAGGAACCCACAGAGAGAGTACAATGAGCAGAGACCGTAGCCAGCACAGGAAGATCAGCATGCGAGTAAGCCTGTGAGATAGTCATGCAAAGCCATCTGGCCAAAGTCTGTTTATTAACTGGCCATCTCTTCTTGTGAAATCCATATAGGACAAAGAGGGAATCCATTTTCCTGATGGTATTCGTATGGTCCACATAGATCCTCAGAGCATGGACCACATCCAACGAGGCCTCACCTGCTGAGAGGTCTGTTGATAGCAAGGCTGGAACTACAATTTCCTCATTAAAGTGGAAACGAGAAACCACCTTGGAAAGGAAGCCAGGGCGAGTCCGAAGAACAGCCCTGAAAGAACAGCCCAAGGTCTGCATTGCTGAGTGAATTGACACTCGGCGACTGTGGAGTAACCTGCGCACTTGTTGTTGCAGGGCGGCGATCTTGTCTGCTGTCATGAAAATTCTCTGAGCCTGAGAATCCAGCAGAGCTCCCAGATGTACCATCCTTTGTACAGGGGTCAGGGAAGATGTTTTCCAGTTGATCAACCAGCTGTGCCTCTGTAAAAAGGCGATGGTTACCTGAAGATGGCGGTGAAGGACCTCTGGAGAGCGTGCTAAGAGCAAGAGGTCGTCCAAGTATGGGAGTAGCCTGATTCCCTGATGACGCAGGTGGGCTGCCATAACCCGCAGAGCTGTAGAAAGCCCAAAGGGCAGTGCCTGAAATTAGAAATGTTGTTGTAGGACCGCAAACCGGAGATACTGCTGATGGGAGGGTACTATAGGTACATGTAGATAAGCGTCCTGAATGTCCAGAGTTACCAAGTCCCCAGGTTCCATAGCTAGGACAATAGAGCGGAGGGTTTCCATATGAAACCTGGGCACCCTAATAAACTTGTTCACAGACTTGAGGTTGAGGATAGGCCGATGAGACCCAATGGGCTTCTGATCAAAGAAAAGGGTGGAATAATAAACATTCCCATGCTGTGATGATGGGACTGGAATTATTACCCCCGCGTGCAGCAAAGAATGAATGGCCTTCTGGAGGAGCAGGGCTTTGCTCGGGTCTGATGGAGGGCCTGTGTAATAGAACTGCTGGGGGGGGTGGGGGAACGTCTCAGGAATGAGAGGGTGTACCTGTGAGAGACTACTTCTTGTACCCAGGCATCTGTGGTGGTATGATACCAGAATTGGCCTGTCCCGTCAGGCTGAAGGTTTGTCCTCGGATTTAGTAGCTGGATGTCTGGTGGCCCAGGCCTGCTTGGTCCTGGGCTTGGAGGCCTTTGTAGATGCCGACTGCCAAGGAAAGGACTGCCTTTAGCTTTTCCCTGGGGACTAAAGGACCTAAAGGATGACATCTGAGGCCTCGGTGTAGATTCTGTGGGCAGAAAAGCAATCTTCAAAGCCGCTAAGGTAGCAAATCTTGTCCAACTCTGGGCCAAACAGGATCTCCCCAGTGTAAGGCAGTGATTCCAAGGCCTTCTTAGAGTCTGTGTTGGCCTTCCATGAACGAAGCCAAATGATAAGGTGGGCTACCACCGAAGTAACAGATGCCTTGGAAGCCAGGAGACCAGTATTCAAAGTCGCTTCTCTGTCACTGTGCAACAATTATTGAAAAGCTGTAGAAGTAGCCGCTAGACTTTGCACTGAGGTAGAAAACAGGTCTACCCCTAGAAGAGAAATAGGAGGTACAGGTATCACCTGTACCTGTTGTGGCAACCCCATAGGAGGAATTACTGCCAGGACTGCTAGGCGGTCCGCAATTGTAGCTAACACCTGTGAGAAGGAAGCCCAGGGGGGTTCCTGAGCAGGGGCTGGCTGGCCTGGTGTATAACAAGTTACACATAGTCCATCCTGAATTAAATCATCCTGGGTTAAGCCTGCTGAACAGGACCTGCAAGAGAGCAGTATAGGTGCAGCAGTCTGCTTGCTACCCTTGCCTTTGCTAGACATAGCTGCAGGATAGTACAGCACACAATATGGTATTTGGCAATGTGTAATCACACAGTAAGTGACAGCCTTCACAAATACAAGTAGATGTGAAGTACAGGGAACCCCTTATACATTGGTATTCCATGGTTACTGTGAAAGAAAAGGGAATGCACAAGCTGACAGTAAAGTGAGAAAACCACAGACAGCAGTGCTAGCATAGGTCACATACAATACAGAAAAAAAATATATGGCCGCTGGAGGTCTCTGAGGGGACGGGGGGAGGATGAGCAGCTCAGAGGCAGCAAGACCGCAGTGAAATGGTGCTCTGAGCTGGGAGAGGAGCCTCAGAAATAGAGCTGACCTCCCCTAAGCTGACATTACCCACCGGTTCCCTAGCCTCTTCCGCCAGTAACGTTAGCCCTGGTGGTCTAGTGGAGTCCCGGATGGACCAGTGTCCACATCAGCACCTCCAGTCTATCTCCAGAGACCGGAGGTATAACTGCGCTAGACGCAGATTCCCGCGAGCGGGAACCCACCTAACCTGTTCCCATGTCCTGGCTGTAGTCTGAGCTCTGCCCGAAGAGCCCGCTAGCAAGGCTCCCTGGTGCCCCGCCGCAAGTACCAAGCCGAGGGCTGGAGTTGCAGCACCGCTAAGGGGTGATGGAGCAGCAGCACAGATGTCTGAAGGACTGTCTAGTGCTGCTTGCTCTGTCTTGAAGTTAAAAGAAATAAAACACCAAGACAAACTGATTGCCTCAGGCTGTGGGTGGAGTATAGGGGAGAAGGACTACAGCATCCTGGGATAGCAAAAGCTTTTTGGTGTCCTATCCACCACCTACACCCCATTGTCTCCCTGTGCAGCCCTATGGAGCCTTAAGAAGAAAAATCTTATTTTAATCTGCAGGAAACTGGTTGCAAGAAAAACATACAATAATGGTGGAGAACTGAGATCAATGAAATAACCTCATACATCTTACCCAAGAATCTAATGATAAACTGTACAAGTGGTCCTGGTAAAAAAGCAGACATGCTCCTAACCAGACTGTAGGCTTGGTTGCCAGTTTCTTTGTATTCATCTGGATTGCCATCATTGTGGAGCAGTGAACTTAAACCTCAGCATCTTTTTTTTGTCCCCTATTGGGGGTTTGTAAACAAGTACCATGCTGATAGTCAGCTTACAGTCAGGAAGGAACTCTTCCAACCCATCACTTGACAGGAGGTTTTATTGGCCCCAAATTTGATAAAATCACCCAAAAAGGCAACGATTTCAAAGTCATCCTAGACACCGTGTCCACATCCCCTTCTGAATAGATACCACCAGAGCTGAAATTCTGGGTCCAATTAGATAAGTGGTTCTCAACTCAAGTACCTCAACAGGTTATGTTTTCAGGATATCTATGGAAACAGGTGCGATAATTAGTGAACTAATAAAATAATGAACTCACCTGTGCATGATTAAAGAAATCCAAAAACATGACTTGTTGGGGAAACTTGAGAACCACTTAATTAGACCAACATACACAGCTGCATCCTTCAAATACACAACTAACTCCCGGATGTGGTCAACCAAGTCCACTTCTCCAGACCTAGGGATTTATTAATGAAGCAGCCAGTGTTTCCAGGCGGGTTGCAGGTGAAAATGTAAAAGCATGCCGGGTTTTACACTGAATGCATGTGCCGTTTTCAATTCTCACCTGCAACCCACCGGGAAGCAGTGGCTTACAAAAACCACTATTTTGTAAATAAAGCCCCTAAACTTTGCAGACTGCAAACCTTCCCAAAGTTGTACTCAGCATTTGCAATGGCCTTATTGACCCACACCAAATCAGAAATAAGTTTCCGAGACACCAGCCACTTCATACTGTATATTTCAGGACTTTTAAATTTTTCAGTATTCCCTTTTAATAATGTCTAAATAGGCTGTAAACTGCGAGAAACCTGAAGCTTCCTTTCTGATTTGGTCCTGGCTTCAATTTCTTCACTGTGGCAAAGGAAGATAACAAAGAAAGTTTATTTTATAAACCAGCACATAGACTCTCCTGATTCAGTGCCAGCCAGCCAAAGTGCCTGCACTAAATAGCCTAAGAAAATCCAAGTGATCCTACAAGTGAGATTCCTCAACTAACTCACCTTCCTGTTATGAAAAACTGTCAGAATTAGATGCTCCCCCCTTGCTAGAGCTAAGGCTGGACTGAGACAGCTTGTGAGGATTTTGTTAGATTCTTCTTGATGGTGAAGCACTCACCAGCACTTGAACTGAATAGTATGAAGGTATTCTTGCTGTACCAAATGACACCTATCCAAGGGCACTTGGATGCAAGGAGTCAGATGCTGCAGGGAGTTACCATAGTTTACCAATATATAGAAACTGCATAAACTCTGCAACACACTGTGCCAGGGATATAGCCTGTCAGTGGCAGCTCGCATGGGTATCTGCATTAGCCGGCTGTCAGCTTTGCATACTGTGCATAAGGCAATTGAACCTGACAATTTTGCATGACCTTTAAGATGCCACCCACTTGAAATTACTCCCATTTTCAGATATGACAGATGCAATAAATAAAAGGCAGATACAGGGTACACACTGTATTTTCTTTTTTTTTTTTTTTTCTAACATACACTACTTACTGTATGCTGTATAGTGTTCACTCTTTATCAAAGTCCCCTAAGCAATCCCACCCAAGCTAAATAATAATGGCTTTAGAGGTTGGGTATACAGATGAGGAGGGAGCAGTAGGGATGGCAATCAGTGATTTGCTAATAATGTTCAATGATTTTGCCATCATCGGAAAGAGCCGATGGTTCTCCACCATCAATAGCAGGAAAGGTGGCATTTCTTTTTCCCTGGTGCTAGGGATTGGAGCTTAGTCCTGCCTCAGCAGTCCATAAAGCTGCACCCCTTTCCCTGATTGTCCCACCACCAGTCTTTCACCACAGCAGAAACGGACATTGGTAAGTGCAAAGCTTTGATGATTCAGTCAATGGTTTCATGCCATTGAAGTGCACCACTGATGGCCAAGCCTAGGGAGCAGTAGCTGTGGAATAAACCTGCTGCATTTGGCTACACTGCAGCACATGCACACACTTTCTGAGGAGTCAGGGTGGAAGAGAACTACACCTGCCCTAGGGACCCAGCATGTACCAGACACTGGGGGAGATATAGAACACCTTCTAAAGAGTAGAGTGGATGAGTTGACAGTAGCAACCAATCAGCTTCTACCAGTTTATAGAATGTACTTGATCAATGCCAACTAGTAGCAGATTTGTTGCTATGGACAACTTTTTTACTCTACAGTATATGTGGTTTGATACATTTCACCCAGTCCCTGTAAGGACAACACCATATAGGCTAGTCCCTGCCTCCAGGCATTACCCATTTTAAGACCCCCTTCCCCACTCAAATCTCACAGGTTGACTGTAGCCACCCACCATAACCTGAACCAACCCCTTGGTCCAGAAAGGAGAACTTACCTTTCACCGTACTCCAGGCTGGAGCTGCAGGTGTCAGAAAGCAGCTGGTCAGGGTGAGGTTCCCAGTCTCTGCCTGCAGCATAAAGGATCCCTTTCCGGGAAACTACTGCTAATGCTCTCTTCCCTCACTGAGGGCCTGCCAGCACTAAATCATTTTTGTGTAGCTTACACTGCAATATTATTATTATTTTGAAAATCAACCCTCCCCTCAACAGTCACCTTTTCTTTGGGTTTTCAGGATCATATACAATTAGAGATGCACTAATAATAATATTTTTGACTCATCAACCGCTGGCTTGTTAGCCTTGGTCAATTTTTTCCTCCTCTGTTACCCTGTCTCTTTCTTCTCCCCCCCCCCCCCCCATCTTTTTGTCTCTGTCTCCCTCTTATCTCATCTCTCTTCTCTCTCCCTTTTCTGTATCCTTTTAGATCTGTCATTGTAAAACTCTGCATGTATTTATTATCTGCACTGTATTGTGATGACATCTTAACTCCAGTACATATGCTGCAAATACCAGCTATGGCCCCTGCAGGATCTGTATGCACAGATATGATGGAGCCCTGGTTATATGAATTAGGTGGCGGAGACAGACAATGGTGTAACTCCAGACACTCAACAGGGTCTAAAACAGAGGTTCCCAAACGCTGCTCTGGGAAATGTAGTTCTTCAATCACCAGGCCAAGACCTTCGGCACTGATCTGAGCACCTGGGTCAGACTACAGCTCCCATTATACCCCTGCATGGTGATAGATCCGAAATCTGAAAGTTCTGTCTGAACTACTATGTGATTCTACCCCTTGCCCAAAGGTGCCACCACCGGAAGGTGCCCCTGGTGAGTACAATCCTGGCCAAGCGGTGGATATGCTTGTTATCAAGTTGAATTCAGAAAATTATGCATTTTCCTCAGCCATCCACTCTGGGGGACACTGCAGACTGTGGGTTAGAGGGGCTAGGAGAGTAGTAGGCACTAACACATAAACGAGAATAATTGCACCCTCCTACCTTATTTTTCAAAGCACCTTAGTCCCTGTTTACAGGGCTGTGTGCCTCAGAGCGGGATCTTAGTTGGTTAAGTGCTGCTGGAGAGAAGAGCATGAAAGTGCTGGATCCTGCACTGCTCCCGGCTCAGGAGAGGTGCCTGGGACCTCTGTTATCACGGTCGCATCACTGGACGCTGTCAGCTATAGAGGGACAGTAAGGCAGCCAACAGCCTACCTCCTAGTAATGCTGGGCTGCAAGTAAGATTTTCTGGCAAACATCGCTGCTCAGTATGGACCGTGACATCATAAGGCGAGCAGTTTATATAGCTACAATGCAGCCTTCAATATATGCAGGCTGCTGCTATAACAGCTGGCTGGAAGAAAAAGAGGCTGTTGGAAGCTTCCCTTATATTATTGGAGGCAGGCCGGGAAGGAGAAGGCGGTAGCTCCCTTTCCTCTCAGCATTGCATTACAATAGGGTCATCCCTCGTCCAAAGTTTGGTGGTCTTCTCTAACGGATGGAGACGCTGAGGCACCATTTCTACAGAGGGGCAAACAGGACTCAGGAGGCTGCTTGGCCTCTCAGTCTTCTGCCATAGACTCTCTAGCTTTTGGGCTCAGGCTTAGGGCCCGATTTCAGCTAAACAGGGCTCTTAGCCTTTATTATAGCGAATTGTAGGCTAGATCTAGGTTGTGTGTTTTACAGGCTGTTGCTATTTTTAAGGTGTCCTTCACTGTCTTCTTTAGGCAGGCTTATCCTTATGACATCATTTTAAGCCATTTTGTTATTCTTGCACCATTTCCTTAGGCTATGTCATTATCTTGTAATATAGGTTTATGAATATACTCTGTTAGATATTCTTGTGTGATTTCTCCTGCACTATTTCCTTAGGGTTCAAAGGCAGAATTATTACTGTGCCTTTGTCATATTTTATATGTTTATAGATCTGCTCGGTTATTTTCTGGAAACTATGTCCTGTGTTTTTCTTTGCACTTTTCATTAGGGACTTTAGGCAGGTTTTCCACTGTGCAAATTTATATCCCCTCATTCTTGTGTCTGTCACTCACACACAACATGGCAGGAAAGGGAGAATAGCCTTCCAAAGCAAGTTCTTCCTCCACATTGTTTTATGCATGTTCCAAATCCGGACGGAAAATTATCAAAAGGTTAGACACAGAGCCAGGGACCTAATCCCACCTTTAGTTACTAGGGGTCCTCTTAAATCAGGTATGGGGATGTCTGGGTTCAGTGCATACCGGCATTCTGTTCAGTGGGTACATCCTTTTTGGTAGTCCCCAGTCCCAGAAGATTTTGCACAACTCCTCTTCCCCGAGACCCCATCAGGTGGACGGATCTTCTTGGTGCTGTTTGTTCTCCTTTAGATTCCAGTGTCATTGCTTTGGTTCCAGTCAAGCAGCAGGGGTTGGAGTTAGTAAGCAAACCAGATGGTTCCCGCTGTCTGATCTTGAAATTAAAACTGCTGAATCCCCATCTCTCTGGTACATCTCAAGATAGAGTCCCTGCTCTCTGTTATCGGTGCAATGGAGGGAGGGGAATTTCTGGCGTCCCGAGACAAAAAGGACGTCTATCTTCATGTACAGTGCATCCGGAAAGTATTCACAGTGCTCCACTTTTTCCACATTTTGTTATGTTACAGCCTAATTTCAAAATGGAATAAATTCATTTTTGTCCTCAAAATTCTACACACAATACCCCATAATGACAACATGTAAAGTTTTTTTTTTTAGATTTTTGCAAATCTAATTAAAAAAAAAACAACAACTAAGAAATCACATGTACATAAGTATTCACAGCCTTTGCCATGAAGCTCAAAATTGAGCTCATGTGCATCCTGTTTCCACTGATCATCCTTGAGATATTCCTACAGCTTAATTGGAGTCTACCTGTGGTAAATTCAGTTGTTAGGTGTATGCCTTTCAAAATCATGTCCAGTCTATATAAGGTCCCACACTTGACAGTGCATGTCAGAGCACAAACCAAGCATGAAGTCCAAGGAATTGTCTGTAGACCTCCGAGACAGGATTGTCTCGAGGCACAAATCTGGGGAAGGGTACAGAAAAATATCTGCTGCTGTAAAGGTCCCAATGAGCACAGTGGCCTCTATCATCCGTAGATGGAAGAAGTTCGGAACTCTTCCTAGAGTTGACTGGCCGTCTAAACTGAGCAATCATGGGAGAAGGACCCTAGTCAGGTAGGTGACCAAGAACCCGATGGTCACTCTGTCAGAGCTACAGCATTCCTCTGTGGAGAAAACCTTCCAGAAAGACAACCATCTCTGCAGCAATCCACCAATCAGGCCTGTATGGTAGAGTGGCCAGATGGAAGCCACTCCTTAGTAAAAAGCACATGGCAGCCCGCATGGTGTTTGCCAAATGCACCTGAAAGACTCTCAGACCATGAGAAAAAAACATTCTCTGGTCTGAGGAGACAAAGATTGAACTCTTTGGCGTGAATGCGAGGCGTTATGTTTGGAGGAAACCAGGCACCGCTCATCACCAGGCCAATACCATCGATACAGTGAAGCATGGTGGTGGCAGCATCATGCTGTAGGGATATTTTTCAGTGGCAGGAACTGGGAGACTAGTCAGAAAATATGAATGCAGCAATGTACAGAGACATCCTGGATGAAAACCTGCTCCAGAGCGCTCTTGACCTCAAACTGGAGTGACAGTTTATCTTTCAGCAGGACAACAACCCTAAGCATACAGCCAAGATATCAAAGGAGTGGCTTCAGAACAACTCTGTGAATGTCCTTGAGTGGCCCAGCCAGAAGTCTTTGTTTCTGCCATCTACATTCTAGAGGTGGACAATTGGGTGGTGGACTTTCTTAGTCGCCACACTGTCCATCCCAGGGAATGGGAACTACAAAAGGAAGCCTTCCAGTTGAGTTTTAATTGGTTGGGGTTTCATAGACCCCATGGCTTCCCAACTGAAAAAAAAGCTGCACATGTCCAGAGCACAGTTCTTTGGTCTTTCCATTTGGACTAAATTTTTCCACTACTGTCCATGGTGATTCAGTGAGAGGGTTTGCAAATCAACCTCATTGCAGAAACCTTGTCCTTAGAGCATACTTTTACAAAATTTTACAAGTTCCATACTCTTGGGTTCTGTGGTGCTAGTTTTGGGGGCTGGGTTTACGTGCTGCTTTGACAAATGTTGGCCTGTTAGACTTCTTTTGTGAAATCCCACAGTTTGAAGTGTTCTCCAGATTAGATGGCTAAGGAAATCATATTGTACTCACTGTAAAATCCCTTCCTTGTAATACATCGGGAGGATGCTGCATTCCCTCAGTCTTGCTTGTTCTCATTTTGGCTTATCCTGTTTAGTAGTTTCTTTTTTTTTTCTCCCATGCAGCTTTATTAGCTAAAAGAAAAAAACCTGTGGTTCGGTGTCCCTCAGATTGGATGGCTGAGAAAATAGTATTTCTCCTTTATCCACTAGGGGACACTGCAGCTAAGACTAGGGTATAGACATGGGTCGAGAAGAGTCTGGCACTTTAAGAATTCCTAAAAGGTGTGACTGGCTCTTCCCCCCTCCATACCCCAGTTTTTAAAATGGGCCTGAGGTAAGCCGAAGCACTTGGGGCTGTCTCCAGCCCTTTTTGGAATCTATTTTATTCATGATTTTGATGAGGACAGGCAGGCTCTTTTCTGTGACAATCTGCCTGCTATGAGGGAGTCGCTGGGGAGGGCAAAGCCACGGCTACTGCTGCCAGTGTACAGTGCCTGATAAAGGAAACTACAGAAACATTGATTTCAGTGAGGCCCGCCACAGCATACTTGTGCCTGGGTCCTCACATTCCTTAAAACCCAGCCACAGCAGAATTGCGAGTATAAGCACCACTCCTGACTAGCAGGAGCAGTGTTAAGTCTGGGCTGTTCAGTGTGGCACTCAGTGCCTGCACTGACAGGTAGCGACAGCTCTCCTCCCGGGGCTATGGAGGGGAGAGGGGGCAGCTGTTAGCCGTCATTCTCTGCACCCACATACGTGCTGGCAGGGGAGAGCGAGTGTACCGAGCAGAGCGTAAGTCCAGTTTCGGGAGTGGTGTAACGAGATTCCGCTCCATCACTGAGGGCCTGATTCAGAGCAGGACGCTATTTGCGAACAGTCGTTCAGAAAAAGGGCCCGGTTATTTAAATTGAGCGCTCGCTCTTTGCGGTCTGTTGACGCCTCTGTCTGAGCGAGCGAACAAAACATGCGCTTGCTATTTTGTAAAGACGCCCCCTGGCCGTTCACATCATACGTCATCTCCGCTATTAGATTAATCGAGTACATCGAAAGGCGTTCTGAATTCCACTCCCCGTTTTCAAGCACCTTCCCCTGTTACCACCCACAAACTCATTCTGTCACTCAAATTAGCAGGCCCTCGCTGTTTTGCGAGCGCACGATTTCCGACCGCAATGACTGGTTGGTGCATGCGCATTATGACCCATATGCACGCGCAGATGTGCGAACCGCTCTGAGCGAACGAGCAGCCGCTTGCGAGCGGCTCTGAATCAGGCCCTGAGTGCAAGTCCCGCTTTGCCCAATCCGGGACTAGTGATGGACATCGATGTTTCTCTTCCAATGTTAGTGTTTTTTAACCATTCAATGGCAGCATTCCGATGTTTGTCACTATCGAATGGTAATCATTCAATGGTGGCTTCTTTTCTTTAATTCCTAAAAGCTATGCCTCCCCTGACTGCTGTGTACTGTGTCTGTGCCTCTAATCTTCCTGGTTCATGCTGCTGGGATCGTTGGAGGCTGTTTCTCACTGCCTCAGACCTGGCCCACAACCCCAGCCCTCGCTCTGCTAGCTCTGATTGGCTCTCTGAGACAATCAGTGTGCAGCCAAGGCCTTGCAGAAGCAGTCACTCACAGACACACACATGGGCGGATTGGAAGGTATTTTCTGCGGGAAAATTCCCGGTGGGCCGATTGGATGTGGGGCCGCTTTTCTGTTGAGGGCCCGCCCCCTTATTTGGGGCGGGGGGGGGGGGGGGGGGGGGGGGGGGGGCTCATTTTGTGCTAAGGGGAGATATTTTGTGGAGGGGGCTGCAATACTGAGATGATCTGTCTGGGGTGGGGTGGGCTCATTTTGTTCTAAGGGGACATATTTCTGTGGGGGGGTCTGCTATACTAGGGGGGATGATTTGTCTGTGGGGAGGGGGCTCTACTACTCTAGGGGTGGGGGAGATGATGACCTGTTGTGGGGAGAGGGCTCTGGTATGCTAGGGGTGGGGGAGATGATGACCTGTCTGTGGGGACGGGGGTCTGCTATATTAGGTGCAGGGGTGATGATTATCTGTCTGGGGGAGGGGGCTCTGGTATACTAAGGGTGGGGGAGATGATCTGTCTGTAGGGGAGGGGGAGTGTGCTATATTAGGGGCAGGGGAGATAATCTGTGGGGAGGGGGGTATTCTGTGATAAGGGTTGATGACCTGAGTGTGATAAAGAAGGGCTATTCTGTACTAGGGCAGGAGGATGCCACTGAGGAGACGCAGGATGATGGCGCCTGGGAGATGCAGGAGGATGGCACTGTGGGGAGACACATTTGGATGGTGCCAGAGAGAATTGGGGGTGGCACTGGAGAGGCGCAGGGGATAGCACTGAAGAAACACATGAGAGGAGATAGGCTGGAGACACACCAAGGCGATGGTGTTGGAGACACACATATAGGATGGTAGGAACGCTGGTACTATTAGAAGAAAACACTGGGGCACAGTAATCTTCAGTTAGATAACAATTCTAATGAAACCATATTCTAATGAACATGGTACCAAATGAGCAAATATATTTTATTAATGTTAAATTGTTCAATATAGGAAACTCCCATCTTGTCCTGCCCCAAAACTTCTGTTACAATGTATTATCTGGTTGAACCTCTGTTGCATGATGATGACATTGGCTTTATTGCTACGCAAACAGGCAGGTTCCGGACCATGTGATCTCAGCATGAATAGTGATCACCGACTCAAGAAACTGCCTGTCCAAGAAGGATCAATAAGCTGTGCTTATTCACTGGAGAGAGGGATTGGGGGCATGGCTATCATCTCCTGAAGCGGTGGGCATGCCCCCTTCATGAAAAAAATGGGGGGAGTGGCTTGTGGGCATAGCATTTCTCATTAGGCCACATCCCTTGTAATTAGGCCCCACCCACTTTCAGGCGCGCGCCTGCGGTGCACGCACTTAGGGCCTCCTCCACATTTTTTTTCCCACGGCCACTTTACAGTCCCAATCCGCCCCTGAACACACACAGAGTGACAGCTAACAACGTTTACACCTGCAGAGATGGGGAGTGATTTCTCTGCTGGTGCTGTAAGAGGTTATAAGTATATTTAATACTTAAGTGCCCACAGCATCAGCAGCGTGGCAGTGACAGTGTTTCTCATTCTCCTCCTCGTCCTCAGTCAGCTCTGCCTGTCTGGCTCAGCTGTGGGTTTTTTTTTTTGTCAAAATATTTTATTGGTAAACTGCACATTTTAATAGAACATATGTAATGTATCACAATTATATGTATAAACAGATAAATATATGTATTTTATTGATAATACATAATGTAACAAATTATCACAAATAAACAGTTTGAGAGAGCCGCACGTATCACTAACAAACACTTTAATTCAATCGAATCAATATGTTAAAAAGGTGGATTTCCTGTTGAAATAACTTCTAAGTTGTACCAAGTAGTTAACCTCACTGCTTTGCGTAGATTATCTCTTGTCTCAGAAGGTAACGTACAAATATATGGTAACCATATCTCAAAAAGATTTTTGGCCTGTTTTTCTTTGTTAATTAACATTTCAAGCCAATCCATGTGGAACAAGTAAGGAATGTGGGGTATTAATAGAGGTAATGCCAAGGTGTCTGTGGATATCCACTGAGACAGGATTGTCTTCTTTCCTGCTGCTGCAATTTTAGCTAATAAAATTCATTGTCGCAGTGGAGGTTTAAGTAGGTTCTGATCTAGATATATGTCCCATAGGGCCCATTCAGGAGAGATATTAATAGATATACCTAAAACAATATAAATTTGAATTATAGATCAAAATGTTTGAACTTCAGGACAGTTCCACATACAGTGATAAAGATCGGCTTCCAGAGCATGACATTTGAAACATTTAGAGTCACTGGAGGCCCCCATCAAAAAGCGTAACTTGGGTGTGTAATAAGCACGGTGTAACAGTTTATAATGCATTTCTGTGTAAGAAGCAGAGATAAGTGTTTTATTAAGACGAATAAAAGCCTGAAGAATGTCATTAAGTGAAATGTCAGGAAAATCAGTCTTCCACTTAGCGATACCAGATTGCAATTTTTCCAAATCTATAGATCGTTTAATTTGAGAGTACAAATATGAGGTAGAGCAACTTCTTCCTGAGCAACTACGTAACACTCCATCCAACATATGTGTTTTATCAGATTCTATTAGTTTGGAAAGTATGCTAGTCACATAACTTCGAAGTTGATAGTATGTAAATAGAGGAATAGTTATTTGAGGGAATATTTCCTGTAATTTTTCATATGTAAGAATTGTAAGTGTCTGTTCTTCCAAGACTTGATAAACCAGTCTTGGACCCCCTGAACCCCAAGAACATGTTAAAGTATGATGTAAAGCAGAGAGTCTTTGAGACCCTGTATTATGATGTATAGATAAAAAAAATAGTGTTATGTGTTGATATACCCATTTTACGTCTGGATAGATGCCAGGCTGTACATGTGGTGGTTAGCAACAGATTATTAGCAGCCGAGATAGGAAAATCTGTGGGTCTCCTATGTAATAGACTAGAGAGTGCAATGTCAGGACAAAAGGCTTGTTCTAGACTAGTATTAGGAAATTCTTCAGAATTCTGTAACCAATCAACTGCATAACGATAGTTTGCAGCTAGAGTATAACTTTTTATACAAGGAAGGTTAATACCTCCCAATTGTGGGGCTTGACTTAATTTTAATAAGGATATTCTTGTTTTTTTTATCCACCCAAATAAACTTGCTCATGGCTTTATTCAATAACTTTAAATCTGAATCTTTTAAAAGTAGGGGTAGCATTTGTGTTGGGTATAGCAACCTGGGGAAATAAATCATTTTTATCAGATGGCATCTACCTATGTAAGACAATGGTAGGTGTTTCCAAGCTTGAAAGTCAGCAATAATATGGGAGATTACAGTAGGGAAATTAACCACATAAAGATCAGAGGGGTTGATAGGTATATGTAAACCTAAATAACTCAATGAGGTATTCGCCCATCTAAAGGGAAAGGAACCACTCCAGTCAGCCTGGGCTCCATCATGCAAGGCTAAAGCTTCTGTCTTAGATTTAGTAACCACAAACCCAGATACAATTGCAAAGTCATGTAAAAGTTGCATAAAACCTGGGAAAGCTACTTGCAGGTTAGCAAAATATAATAGCAAGTCATCAGCATATGCAGACACTTTTAATACTTGGCCTCCAATTTGAATCCCTCTCCATTCGCTTTGCAAATAAAAGTGTCGGATAAGGGGATCTAATGCTAAATTAAAAAGGAGGGGAGATAAAGGACACCCTTGCCTTGTTCCGCAATATAGTTGAAAGCTCTCCGTATTTAAACCATTAATGATGTATGATGTATGATGTATGCTGTAAGGGATATTATATGAGTTGAAAAATCGAAAGAAACTTGGGCCAAAATTTTGGAAATGAAAAACGCGTAATAAGTGTGTTCAAGACACACGGTCAAATGCTTTGTCAGCATCACAACTGACCAAGAGAAACATACCCCCTGAATTTTTTGATGATTGTGTTATAGCTGCTGACGAATGTTGTGTACCGACAATCTATTCTTCACAAAGCCGGTTTGTAATATATGGAGTAATTTGGGTAAAAGAATCTGCAATCTTTGTGCCATAATAGAGGATAATAACTTTAAACCATGATTTAATAGGAATATAGGGCGATAAGACTGAACCAATGGTGGATCCTTGCCCGGTTTAGGTAACATTATTATTATACGGGCTTCATTAAAGGCAGATGGACCGGCTGCGCCGGAAAGAAAAGAATTTAACAATTTTAATAAATGAGGAGTAAGCGATGGGGATAATAATTTATAGTATTCTGCATTAAGCCCATCTGGCCCCGGAGCTTTGCCAATTGCCAAACGCCCAATAGCTGCTAAGATTTCTTGCTCAGAAATGAAATCAGTCAGTATATCTCGTTCCTCCTCAGTTAATATAGGTGAGCCTGCCGACTGTAGGAAGTCCATACCTAAAATCGGATTATCTGGCGGTGCAGTGTATAATTTTTTAAATTATTCCAAAAAGGAATTTGTTATATCAGAGGTAGAGATCAGGACATGAGTTTCTGAGATAATTTTTGAAATGTTAACCTGAGGACGTTGATTTCTAACCACGTTAGCTAACAGTTCCCCTGCCTTATTTCCCCACTTAAAATAACGGTGTTTTTGGTAATCTAAGGAACATTGAGCCTTTTCTGTGCATAAGGTATCATATAAATTCTTGGTGTCAATATAAATCTGATTAGTTTCTTGGGTATTAAACCTTAATAAATTTGTATAAGATGTAGAAAGTGCTATACTAATATCTTGAAATTTTTTAGAGTTTTTCTTACATTTTCCGGCAACATAAGCTATGATAGAACCACGTAAAACTGGCTTAGATGCTGGCCAAAATAAATTGATATCTTCAATATGTTGATTATTGTCTTTGACATAATTCCCATAGTGTTGTTCCAAGTATTGTTTAAAATCAGGACAATTATATAAATAGGAGGGGAATCTCCAATTAAAGGAGGAGGGTTTTGGAGTAGGAAGGGATATGGAGAACCATGTTGGGGCGTGATCAGAAATAGCTATGTTTTCCACTTTAGAATCATAAACTTTAGTAAGAAGGTTTGTAGGAAGAAGCCAATAGTCAATCCTGGAGGATGTGGGTGTGAATAAAATGTATAATCACGATCCACCGGATGTTGATACCTCCAGGGGTCAGAGAGTTGAAGAGAAGATATAAGAAAATTTAAAGCCGTAGGTACAGTGCCCCTTCCCCCATCACCTGACCTGTCTAATAGTGGGTTGAGAGTAGTATTGAAATCCCCCCCTAAAATAATAGTCCCCTCGACCCATTCCTGCAATTGAACATATAAATCCATTAAAAAAAACACTATTAGGGCAAGTTGGTGCATATATGGTAACAATAGTATACAAAACCCCTTCCAACTGTATTTTAACAAATAGAAATCTACCCTCAGGGTCACACAATTTATCAAGTATAGTGTAAGGGACTTGTGTAGAAGAAGAGCCACCCAACTTTGTTTGGAAGTATATGAAACTGGTATGTATTCATTCAACCAATTACGTATTTAGATCCCCCTCCCTCCAGTGCGTTTCCTGGAGCACAGCCACATCTGGTTTAAGCCTCAGTAGGTGTTGTAATACCTTCCGCCATTTAAGCGGTGGATTAAGACCTTCTACATTCCAAGTGAGGAATTTTATACAATCTTTATAGTTTACAGGTGTATCCAAGGAATTTAAATTATCAACCAATACCTTGTTTCATAAAGATACTAATTTGTTGAAAAACATTTAACATAGCATCCCATGTCCCAGCGAGTAGGGACGCCATTACTATTATAAACGTGCGGTCTCTCAATCCTATTAACATTACATTTAACCAAATATGTATACACCAAAATGATGCAGTTCTACCATTTTGTGTTTTTCTAAGAACCCAAACGTAAGGCCTCTGTGGCTAATAACAACCAATATCTATTTTCCAAATATGAAAAAATAAAAGAAAAAATTTCAAAATCAAAACAAATAAAAAAGGGCAATTTACGGAAAACAGAATCTATCAGAAAAATAATAAAAGGGGAAATTGGATCACTAATAATAAATATACAAAATACGCAAAAACATATGAGAATCAATTTCTCATTAACGAATAACAATGGCATAACGAAATATATGCGAATTATATAATACTTGCGATTCAAACATTAACTCAATATTCATCAGCAGATGAGGGTACACTGGATTCCGAAAAAGAGAGGCAACGAATGTCTTTGCCGTGGACACCGAATCAAAACAAATATTGTTTGCCATCATGTTGTACTCAAAGCTTAGCTGGATAGAGAAGAGCAAACCTGATTCCAGCATCAAAAAGCGACTTGCACACCGGTGAAAATTCTCTTCCTTTCATTGCCACTTGATAAGAAAAATCTTGAAAGAGGAGTAACCTTTCCCCTTTATAGGATAGATTTTGAAATTTACGATAAGCCTCCATCATTCTGACTTTATCCATATAATTGAGGAATTTGAAAATGACAGGTCTAGGTCTGCGGTGATCTGCTTGACGATCCGCACCAATTCTGTGTGCATGCTCGATCAATATAGTGCCTGACGTAGGGTTGCAACCCAACTCTTGAGTAAGCCAGGTGGAAACTAAGGCCCTCATTCAGAGCCGGACGCTCTGAGCAGAGCGCTCACTCTGAATGAGGGCCGTCCTCCATAAAAATGGAGCGTCCTCCTGGACGCTCGTATAGCTGTGGGTCACCACCCACAGCTCATACGAGCGTGCAGGATGATGGTCGCGATGGTCTTGACCATCGCCACTGCGACCAGAAGCCTGTGGTCGGGGTTTTCGACCACAAGCCCTGGAGTGATTTTGGCTCTATCAGAGCCAAAATCACTCCCACTGACATCACTAGTGATGTCAGTGGGGCCGGCTTCTGATGGTAGGCGTTCCCTTGGGAACGCCTCCGTCTGGGAGGCACGCCCACCAAAGGGGGCATGCTGTCAATAAACATCGACAGCACGCCCCCTTTGATTAGACACAACGAGCAAAGGAAAGTCCATCGCTCGTCGCGTCTGGCGCATGCGCACGACGGAGCTCCCTCCGTCGTGCGCATGCGCAGTGCACACCATCGACCCACTTGCGAGCGGACAGCCGCTTGCGAGTGGGTCTGAATGAGGCCCTAAGTTCCCGTTGTTTGACAGATTCAGGTAAGCCAAACAGGCGCAAATTATGCGTTGCTCTGCTTCATCAAACCGCACACCATGCTCACTAAGTTGAGCTACAGTCGCACCTATTGCCTCTTTCAGACCAGCCAACTTTTTAACAAACAATGGCGAAAGAAGATCAGCACTAAATTTGGAGGGATCTGGCACGCCATCCATGACATCATCTCCAGCCGGGGAAGTAGCATGACTAGAGGTGGCAGATGCTGTGGTTCTGGTCTCTCTGTTTTTGACACTTGAACCTCCCCTACCACCCTTCTGTATTTTAGTCACGTGTTTATCCATGTATGAATCTCAGATATTATATTTTGTTTTGCACAGGCAAAACGGAAAAGACAATTCCGTTTGTGGGGCACTCTTATAGTATTATTTATAGCAACATGACAAAATTATAAATTTTAAAACATAACTTTTAATAAGAACATACCTTATAAAAAATATGTATGTGAATCATGATAATTATCGTAAATGGCAATAACAAATATAATGTCTCAATACATGTAATAAAAACATCTATAGGTGAAAATATTGAAGAAAAGCAGTTATAATTATTAAATACACTGCCAGATATATAGACACTGTACCAATGTGAAAAGGAAGCACACGCAGTTAATTCATGTATGAAATTCTAGCATACCCTGTCCCAGGCAATTTCATCAGAGGTACTGGTACATTTGTTGCACATAAACATATTAGATCAGTATTGTAATGATCTCACAGCTTGTTTGAGAATAGATCCACACCAATTAATAAATGAAATAAATAATGGTTAATTGACCACAAAACACACTTCTCCCAATGACTGTGACATAGATCTAGGATTTAGTTGTGCACACAAATCCGTATGATAAAATCACATGGATTAAAATATACATGTATTAGAAATTAATGCCAATATTAGTGCAATGTGTACCACTATTTGAATAGTTTTGACCTTTCAATCTATCAATCCTCCTTAAAGCAAGGACACAAAAAGAAATATCTAGATTTCACCAGATATATAATATGTCAACAAGGCAGATAACTTGTTATTCATATAAGTATCTCATAATAATCATCAGCATGTGTTCCTCAATATAATTGATTCTAGGCATAGATAATTCAATAAAGTACAGGATTTACTTATAGAATAAGTTAGAGTAGGACATCTAGATGTCCCCCACTTCTACTTTCACTTGTTGTACCTTCTGCCTGGCATTGGACAGGTGATGAGAGAGTAGGGGGCTGGTATCCATAGAGCATAAAGAGTAACGGTTGGTTGTTAAAGATCCATATGTCGGGAGTTAAGTGATCTCTGATGCCAAATGGTATAGCAGAAATCAAGTGCACCCGGATCAGTCAGGTCGCCACCTTAGAAAATGAAAAGATAGTACCTGTACAAGGCCCAGTCTATTCACATTGATGCAGTGTTAAGTTTCCAAGTGTCCGCGTCTGCTGCCTGTCAGCTGTAATCAGCTGTGTCTCTCCAGTCCCCTGCACGTGCTGGGAAATGACTCACTGCCGTCCGTATCGGCTCCTGTGAGACCCCGTCTGAGGCAGTGGGAATGGGAGACTGTTAGTGGTCAGCTTGAACGGCTCCGTGGTCAGAGATATAACGGGTTGGTTATTGACGTGCGTTTCGCCAAATGGGCTTGCTCACAACGAGACACCTAAGCAAACAGGTCTCACTATCTTGTTTTAACCCTTGCTGTAACCAATAAGAAATCACTTAGAAGCAATTGACATAACATGGAGCCTATCATAGCATACATATGTCAGAACCAATCATCAGTCTGGATAAATGATTGACATCTCTCAGCCAATCCAACAATGATCAGCAGGAATAAGTTGGTAATCCTGCATGTATAGTATTGTAGAAATGGTAGAGGAGTTAGGAATAAATATGCAGAGTAAAATCCAATTAATGATTATAGAATATAAATTATCTTGACATAAAAAGAATTTGGGAAATATACATATAAATTTTTAATGTGAAAATAATAGTAATAATTTTCAAAGACCTCCTTTATATCTTTATGATAGATTCTAATATACGGTGCTGTGTATATCAAATAATGAGTTCAGTTAATTATATTATTCTAAATGAGGTGTATTATAATAATATACCTCCAGCTCCTATCATCCTAAACTAGATAATATAAACGTAAATAAGGCTGAATAAACTTTTGTTTGGGTCAGGATAGTTAAAAATTAGCTATTTTCCAGAATAGTAGTAACAGAAACCAGAAAACGTGTAATCAGAAATCACAAAACTTATTCATATAAAGGCACTAAAATTCATATTTTCATTCATCCCGTTGGGGGCAATACTGCCCAATCTGAATGTCCAATAGCTTCTTTTTTCAGTAGTTCCTTCATAACGTCTCCCCCTCTGATGCCCAAATTCAAAACTTCTAGGCCACATACTCTAAGATCTTTGATTGAAGTGCCATGTTTAGAATAAAAATGTCTGGCTACTGTGGTAAGCTGTTTCATCTTGGCCCTATCTGATTCTGCATGTCTAATATGGCCAATATGCTCAAGTATTCTTTATTTCAATATACGTGATGTTATACCTACGTATTTCATACCACAAGAGCATAAAATACAGTAGACTACATTTTTACTACGACAATTCAAATAGTGTTTTAAATGGACTTCCTCTCCAAACTTATCTTTGAAGTTTTTGATATTACTGATATGGTCACAAATTTTACAACTCCCACTGGGATAAGTTCCTATCACTGCTGATTTCTTGGTAGGGTACTTTGTATAATGACTCCTAACTAAGTGATCTTTTAGATTCATGGATCTTCTCCAGCTCATGGCAACTGTTTTGTCCAACTTGGCTGCGAGATCCGAATCAGAGAGAAAGATAGACCAATGTTTTTGTATCTAATTTTTTATTTCTTTCCAATTTTTTCAAAAGTTGCCAACAAATCTAATTTTATCAGATTTTACTTTCTTTGTTTTCTCATAGATCAGACTATCTCTTTTGGTATGGGATGCAAAATCACGAGCTTTCTTAATAGTTTTGCAACTATATCCCCTCTCTTAAATGTTTGACCAGGTCTAAACTTTTGGTTTGACTATGTACTGTTGTCTGAACAGTTTCTCCTAAGTCTTAAGAATTTCCCTTCAAAACTATTCAAATAGTGGTACACATTGCACTAATATTGGCATTAATTTCTAATACATGTATATTTTAATCCATGTGATTTTATCATATGGATTTGTGTGCACAACTAAATCCTAGATCTATGTCACAGTCATTGGGAGAAGTGTGTTTTGTGGTCAATTAATCATTATTTATTTCATTTATTAATTGGTGTGGATCTATTCTCAAACAAGCTGTGAGATCATTACAATACTGATCTAATATGTTTATGTGCAATAAATGTACCAGTTCCTCTGATGAAATTGCCTGGGACAGGGTATGCTAGAATTTCATACATGAATTAACTGCGTGTGCTTCCTTTTCACACTGGTACAGTGTCTATATATCTGGCAGTGTATTTAATAATTATAACTGCTTTTCTTCAATAATTTCGCCTATAGATGTTTTTATTACATGTATTGAGACATTATATTTGTTATTGCCATTTACGATAATTATCATGATTCACATACATATTTTTTATAAGGTATGTTCTTATTAAAAGTTGTTTTAAAATGTATCATTTTGTCATATTGCTATAAATAATACTATGAGTGCCCCACAAACGGAATTGTCTTTTCCGTTTTGCCTGTGCAAAACAAAATATATTATAGTAATATATTTGTTCCGGGGAGCACCACCAACTCTGTAATTTATCTGATAGAGAGATTTCTTTAACTTATGATTTCATTTATATTGTTGGTATACCACAATTATTTACTAAATTAAGCTATAATAGATCCAGTGCATTTAATTTTTCCCAAAATTCCCCTTTCTCCCCCCTTTTTTTTGATCATGAATCTCAGATAGCAGACTTTGCTGGAAGGGCTGATTATATTTAATGTAACAAGGACTGAGCTATCCTGACCAGCAGGGGGAGCTGATATAGATATGGTATCTGTAATGCAAGGAATGAGAGATTCAATCTTTAGATAACTGTTTCTACAGCAGTCCTTTTTATGTGCAGATCCATTCTGGAGATTCAGATACCACTCAAATGTGGCTCTGTATACTAGAATACAGCAGGGAAAGCAGAGACAGAGCCCTGCCAAACCCAAGATGGCGGCCGTGGGTTAGTGTGCTGCACTGCCCACTCTACAGCACCCATGCAACACCTGTGTCGCAAGGGGCCTGGTGAAGCCCGAGAGGTAGGTGGCTTCTTTAGTATTATACTTGTGGGGGGAGGCAACAGGGAAGGCAGCTGCGCAGCCCAGCCAAACCCAAGATGGCGGCCGCGGTTATTGGTGCTGTGTAGCGCACCTGAATTCCGGCGGTGTGTTGATGGTGGGGAGCCGGGGAGTAGACCCGCTTGCCCGGTGACCACTCTGAACTCTGCGTGTCACTGCTCTCGGCAATGGCGGTGTTCTGTCAGCGCTGCTGTGTGGAGGGAGCGAGAACTCTCTAAAAAGCAGCCATCTCCAGGGTCCGCCCACTGAAAGACCAGCTTTTTTTTTTTATTGCTTCATGTCCGAGCCCCTCTCCCAACCCCGCCCCTTTACTATTCATATGAATAGTTTTTACCATTGAATTCTTTTGACGAGATGGTTAGTTACCATTGCATCGAAAGATTCAATGGTGGAAGCACTGCCATCATATGATGGTGGGCTTCCCATGTCCATTCCTTCCCAGGACATGGAGATTTATATTTCTACTTCAGGGTCCACAGGGTTGACCTTGGTGTATAGCTGGATCTGGATCCACGGGCACCACACAGTTAAAGATTTAGCTCCCAGGATGCACTGGGTCCATCCTCCCCTATACCCCGCCCCCGAGCCACAGGCACCTCAGTTTTAGTTAGTGCCTGCCCGGAGTTGGGTCACCGTTTGCACAGGGGGGCTGCTTAGCAGCCCCTAAGCTTATATTATTTTTTTTAGTTTTTAGTTTTATTTTTAACTTAACACTCAGAGTGGCAGCGTCGGACTGTCCAGTGGACGTCCAGGCTGCTGCTCCTACACCCCGCCGGCGCCAGTACAGATCTGGGGATCATGGCGGGACCCCAGAGTCTGTACTAGCCGGGCTCTGGGGGATCCCTGGACTCTGGCCGGATCGACGGGGATCAGTTAAGACGCGCGGGTCGGCGCTGCGGTGACCCGCGTGTACAGTCTGCAGTCCTCAGCCTTCCGTCTCTGGGGACAGACCGGAGGCACTGGTGGTGGGCTCCCACTCTTCACAGAAATGGCCCGCACGTCCACTAGACCACCAGGGAAATATGGCGGTAAGTGGGAACCGGCGTCCCAGGGGTTAATGTCCAGCCAGGGGAGGCAGCCTTCCCAGTTTAGCGGCTCCTCCCCTTAGCGCGCCTTTCAGCATTTGTCTGGCGACGCTGAGCTGCTTCCTCCTACGGCCACACCTCCAGTGAGTTGTCCGACGGCCATCTTCCCTGGCACATCGCAGATCTCTCGGGCAGCGCGTGGACCGGTCCCCCTGTGTACCTCTCCCTTTATGACAGCGTACACAGCACTATAGCCCTCCCAGACACTGACTCTGGGCAGGTTGAATGTAGTGGTAAAGGTGCAGTGAATATTAACTTTCTGCATTGTATGTGACTTTTGCTAGTGCTGACTGCCTGTGGATTATTTCTACTTACTGTCAGTCTATACCTATCCCTTTTCTTCTCCTACAGCCCTGGCAGGTATGTGTGGGAAAGGCTTTTCTCGGATCTCACTTATATAAATTCATGTATTTGTGAGGTCGGTCACATACAGTTGTGTGCTACACGGGTCCATATCTGTGGGCTTGTGTGCTGCTTTCCTGTCGTGTTGATATATATCTGTATATATATTTTTTCATGTCTGATGAGGAAGTTGAGTGCTCTGCGCCTCCCACTCTGCTCTCCTGCAGTCGCTGCGCTGCAGGGGTAAATATGGAGGCTTTATCACAGGATGGGATGTGTGTCAGGTGCTGTCAGTTACCTGGTCCCTCTATCCCCCAAATTCAGGACAGGATCCTCCTTGGGCGGTGTTTTCTCAGGTACTGGCTTCCATCGCGGACCGTCTAGCGGTCCCGACTGCTCTCCCCCATAGGGGGTTACCCCAGACAGCCATCCTCCCCTTCTCAGGGTATACCGCAATTACTGCATTCCTCCCTGGGCCTCAGACTGCTAATCCATATATGGGTTTACCTATATATTTTCAGTCTTCTCCGTTGACGCAGCAGTCAGTCATTCCCTTCCAGGGTCTCCCGCAGGCGGGTCAACCACCATGAGTGGATGTGTTCTCCAGTTCAGTCCAGTTTGGCAGCCTCATCTTCTGCCTTTCAAACTATGTTACGGAGTGACAAGCCTCAGAAGGCGTCTAAACGCCCTGTTAGTTGCACAGACTGAGATGACCTAACAGACTCAGATGCGTCCTCGGATGAGGGGGAATTGCCTAAGGATTCTGACTCGGATTCCCATGTCCAAGAAGTGGAAACAAATTCTTCCATTAATGTATTGGTAAGAGCAGTGCGGTCCATTCTAGATATAGAGGATGACGCACCGGCCCCCAAGTCCAAGTATCCAAATTTTAAGCAGGCAAAAGTGACTTTGGATGTTTTTCCTCCATCTGACCAGCTCTCTGATCATATGGTGGAGGCCTGGCAGTCGCCTAGTAAGAGGTTCCAGCCGCAGAAATGTTTAGCATGTAGTTATGTTTCCTGCAAGTCATTGCAAAAAGTGGGAAATCCCGCCTGCAGTGGATTCTCATGTTACTCGATTAATCAAGAGTGCTACCTTGCCTATACCTTCCATTTCATCCCTAAAGGATCCCACAGACAGGAATGTGGAGACTTGTTTAAAATCCATTTATTCTCTCTCAGGGGCGGTGGCCCTTCTGTCCATGGCTATCTCTTGGGTGGCTAAAGCCATTGAGAGTTGGGCCAATGTCATCGAAGATACTTTTCCTGAGGATGCTCCGGAGGTTCAGAGAGCTTTAGTGGGACAGATGAGATGCAGCTTCCTATATTGAAGCGTCTTTGGATGCCAGTCTTCTGACTTCCAGAGTTTTGGCGGCAGCAGTCTCTGCTCGCTGGTCTTTGTGGCTCCGTTCTTGGAGATCGGATGCAGATTCCAAGAAGGGCCTAAACGCCTTACCTGGACAAAGTTGTTAATACCCTGGCAAAGTCTAAGTCTGCGTTTCTGCCATCAGCAGCTGCGCCTTCTAAAGCTAGGACCTTGGCCTTTCAAACTCAGGGTAAGTCCAAGGGTCTGTCCTTCCGAAGGCAGTCGTCATCCAAGGCTGCCCCTAAATCAAAGAAGCAGGCCTGGAACACTAGACGCCCTGCTTCCAAGCCAAAGGATAAGCCTTCAGCCTGATGGGACGGGTCTCTCTCTGGGGGATCCCAGAGTGGGATGCCGACTTCTTCAATTCGCCCAGTGCTGGTGCAATACCACCATGGATGCTTGGGTATGAGAAGTGGTCTCTCAGGGGTAAGCCCTTTTCTTTAGTCACAGACCCCCCCCAACCGTTCTTCTGCATGATTCTCTCAGGACAAGACCAAGGCCTTGCAGATTCAGGGAGCCATAGAGTCCTTGCAGATTCAGGGAGCCATAGAGTCATTGTTCCCGTTCCGCTTTCTCAACGCGGGACGGGTTACTACTCTTCTCGGTTTCTTGTTCCGAAACCCAATGGGTCTCATCGGCCTCTCCTCAACCTGAAGTCGCTGAACAAGTTCCTTGGAGTGCCCAAATTCAGGATGGAAACTTTGCGTTCCATCATTCTGGCTATGGAACCGGGGGATTATATGGTCTCCCTGGATGTCCAGGATGCCTACCTCCATGTTCCTATGGCACCTTCACACCAGCAGTATGAGGTTTGCTATATGCCAGCTTCACTTCCAATTTCAGGCTCTGCACTTTGGCCCTTCCACGGTTAGAAGGGTGTTCACCAAAACTGAGGCTGTCATGGCTGCCCATCTACGCAGCCAGGGTATACGGCTTCTGCCGTATCCGGACGACCTCCTATTGCTGGCAGGCTCTCCGGAAATACTTCTACAACATCTGCACCTGACTATCGCTTTTCTGCAAGTGCACAGGTGGCTGATAAACTGGAAAAAGTCCTCCCTGATGCCATCACAAAGGATGGTTCATTTGGGAGCCCTTCTGGACTCTCGTCAGCAATGGATCTTTCTGACTCCAGAAAAGATTTCCTCCCTACAACTACGAGTGAGCAGTTGTCTGAAGAGTTCCCAGGTGTCGGTTCACTCGGCAATGAGGGTTCTGGGGTCCATGGTGTCGGAATTCGACATGGTGGAGTATGCCCAGTTTCATTCCAGGCTCCTGCAGGGGCTAATTATATCCAAATGGAATGGGTTAACACACCGAATTAGGACTCAGATGCTGGTGTTGACTCCGGAGGTGCGCCTGTCACTGGCTTCAGACGTCACATCTCAACAAGGGTCACTCCTTTTGGATACAAGACTGGGTTCTGCTCACGACAGATGCCAGTCTCCGGGGTTGGGGTGCAGTGACGGGTCCACTTGCACTTCAGGGCCGTTGGACGGCGGAAGAAGCGGTTCTTCCTATTAACATTCTGGAACTTCAGGCCGTGTACAGGGCCTTCCAGTTGTCCGGTCACGTTCTTCAAGGAAGAGCCATGCAAATTCAATGCAACACCACCACAGTGGCGTACATCAACCGTCAAGGGGGGACTCACAGTCGAGCAGCGATGTTGGAGGTGTCATGCATCCTGTCTTGGGCGGAGTGTCACCTTCCGGCCATCTCGGCAGTCATCATTCCAGGAGTCCTCAATTGGGAGGCGGTCTTCCTCAGCCATCACGACATGCATCCTGGGGAATGGTCGCTTCACCCACAGGTATTTCAACTACCCGTCACAATCAGAAGCTGCCCGTGTACGGGTCCAGGACAAGAGATGCCGGCACAGGCCTGGTCGATGCGCTGTCAGTGAAATGGACGTTTCAACTGGCATATCTATTCCCTCCGATATCCCTGCTGCCTCGGGTCCTCTGGAAAATCAAACAGGACAGCGGCACGCTTCTGCTGGTGGCTCTGGCTAGGCCCAGACGTCCTTGGAACTCCGATCATCGGAGCCTCTCCATCGACCCTCCATTCCTTCTGCCTCAGCGTCGGGACCTGTCGTCTCAGGGGCCCTGCCTTTACCTGATTCTGGGTAGTCAGTCTTTGACGTTGTGGCTCGAGACATCAGTCTTAAGGTCCCGGGGTTTTTCCAGCTCCATCATCAGCACGATGCTCCAGGTGCGCAAGCCTGCTTCCGCCAGCATTTACCAGAGTGTGGCATACTTATTTTCAGTGGTGAGAGTCCAGAAACTACGATCCGCAGGCGTTTCGAGTTTCTAGGATTTTGGCAATCCTTCAGTCTGGTTTGGAACTAGGCTTACACCTAGCTTCTTTGAAAGTTTATGTGTCTGCACTATCAGTGTGGCTCCAGCGTAGGATCGCTACTCTACCAAATGTCAGCACCTTTTTCCAAGGGGTTGTCAGGATTCAGCCTCCCTTTGATCCCCCTGTGGCTCCTTGGGATTTGGCGGTGGTGTTTCGGGCCCTACAGGGTCCTCCATTTGAACCTCTTGAGTCAGTGGAACTCAAGTGGTTGACACTTAAAACGGTTTTTCTCCTGGCTATTGCTTCTGCCAGGAGGGTGTCAGAATTGGGGGCACTTTCCTGACGTTCTCCTTTACTGATTTTTCACCAGGACAGGGCGGTGCTTCGCACTCACCCGGGTTTTCTTCCTAAGGTGGTCTCTAAGTTCCACATTAATCAGGAAATTGTTGTGCCGGCATTTCAGTTACCTGATCTCTCGGCTGGTGAGGCTTCCTTGGATGTGGTCCGTGCTCTCAAAGTTTATGTGGACCGGACTAGTTCCATTCAGAAGTCTGATTCCTTGTTCATCCTCTTTGGTTTTCACAAGAGGGGTTGGCCTGCCAACAAACAAACTTTAGTCCGTTGCCTTCATTAGGTTATTTATGAGGCTTATGAACAGGAGGGTTTGCCTGTTCCAGCCTCTGTTAAGGCTCATTCTACTCGGTCTTTGGGTCCCTCGTGGGCTGCTAGCCGTGGCGCCTCAGCTGCTCAGCTATGTAAGGTGGCCACATGGTCTTCCATCCAGACTTTTCTAAAGGTTCTGTGCGTGTGACACTTTCGCCTATCAGGATGCATCCTTCAGGCGCCGGGTTCTCCTTTCAGCACAGGAGCGTCCCCGCTCTTAGTTTAACTGCTTTGGGACATCCCCAAGGTCAACCCTGTGAACCCCCTATGGACCCTGAAGTAGAAAACAAGAGATATGGTAAGAACTTACCTTTATCATCTCTGTCCATAGGGTCCACAGGGCGCCCACTCTGACGCACCTGGCTTCATATGGGCTATGTGGCTGGTTACCGGTTTTCCGTCTCCCTGTGAGGATAGTTCTTGTGTGTTCCAGACTGCCTTCTGTTTTTTCTCTTCTGACTTTGGCTACTTACCAACTGAGGTACCTGTGGCTCAGGGTATAGGGGAGGATGGACCCAGTGCATCCTGGGAGCTAAAGCTTTAACTGTGTGGTGCCCGTGGATCCAGCTATACCCCAAGGACAACCCTGCGGACCCTATGGACTTCGTAGAAACAGAGATAACAAAGGTAAGTTCTTACCATCTCTCTTGTTATTGTGGACCCAGGTCAGAATATTTGCCAATAGCCTGGGGAGATGGGTTGGAGGGGGTGGAGCTTTACAGGGGAGCTCTGAGATAGTAAGCGCCGCCCTTCTTCTCTCGGCGCGCTAGGCACGGAGCAGCACTAGTATCCCTGCCATTACAGAGACCTCTAAAGATGCCAGAGCTGCAGGCTGTTGTGTAGGGGGTAAGCCATATAAGGTGGGAGCCTGTCTGTGACTTTGCACCTCTCCTATTTCTGTTTCCTCAATCCAACTGTAGCTTATGGCTGGTCGTTGTCTGGGTGAGTTAGCTGTATACAAGATGGCAGCTAAAACAGCAGAGAAAACATTTGCTTGCTCTAAATGCAAGAAGTTTACTCATGCATGCTCAGAGGGCTCTTTCCTCTGTGAAGTATATCATACAGAACCCTCTATTGGATGCAAGCTTTTACAGGGGTTAGGGTGGAATTAACTTCCGAGTTAGCCATCTCTAGAAGGGAAAGGGAAGCTGCTCGGGAGTGTCCCAGTAATTCCCATCCCCCATTTGCAACTAGTGAATGGGCACAGGGGTTATCCCATTTTGTCTACAGTCTGGTTCAGATGAGAAGTGCCACTTCCAGAACGTTGAATGCCGGCATTAGCCGACAGCCCAAGAAAAGTGCTTTACCTGCAGTTCTCCAATCAGAGGGAAATGATTCTTCACAAGAGGAAGGCGATACACGCGAGGACCGCTCTGGGTCTCACACCAAAGGAGGCGTGCTCTCGATGTTGAGTGACAGCACGCCCCCTTTGGTGGGCATGCCAGGGGTGTGGCTGCCAGACAGAGGCGTTCCCATGGGTACGCCTACCGTCTGAAGCCGGCCCCACTGACATCACTAGTGATGTCAGTCGGAGTGATTTTGGCTCTGATAGAGCCAAAATCAGTCCAGGGCTTGCGGCAGCGAGACCCTACTGCAGGGTCTCCGTCGCAAGCCCGATGGTCGCGATGGTCTTGATCATCGCGACCATCATGGACGCTCGCTATTGTTGTGGGTAATAACCCACAGCTATGCGAGCGTCCATAAGGCCGCTCCATTTTCATGTAGGAGGGCCCTGATTCAGAGCAAGCGCTCTGGTCAGAGCGTGCGGCTCTGAATCAGGCCCTCAGATCCTGTTAACTTTCCAATTTCCCTTATATTAGACGAACAGATGGCGGATGCATGGAAGCATCCTGATTGGAAGTTTCAACTTCCACGCTGTTTTTGATCTCTGTATCCCTTTCCTCTAGATAATTTTAGTAGATGGGAAAATCCTCCGCCAGTGGATTTTTCAGTCTCTCATCTTTCAAAGAAGACTACCCTTCTGGTACCAGGAGTCTTTAGGAGGACCTTCCTTTCGTTCCTTTCACTCTTCCGCAAAATTCCAGGGTATACCCAGGGGTGCCTCCACGGCTACCAGAGGTAGTCGTGTTAGAGGATGCCAAGCTGTCAGCTCTCGTCGCCCCGATCCCAAGCCTGCCAACAACCCTGTCACATGAGCCCCAAGGTGGGGAGCCCAAGGTGGGTGTTAGTCTTCGGTGGTTTGCAGAGGTCTGGATAAAGACATGTTCGGATTCTTGGGTTCGCAGTTTGGTCCATCACGGCTACAGGATCGACTTTGCCTTTTCTCCCCCGGCTCAGTTTTTCAACACAGGACTTCCTGTTGACCCAGAGAAGTGTCTTGTCCTTTAGCAGGCAATCGACAAGATTTTTGGCTCCAGAGGTCCTGGTTCCAGTTCTGACTTCTCAAAGGACCCAGGGCTTCTATTTAACTTTCGTAGTCTCCAAACCAGATTGTTTGGTTCGCCCCATCTTGAACCTCAAATCTTTATCTGTCATATCAGATTCAAGATGGAACCCCTCCATTCGGTGATAGCGAGATTAGAAGAGGCAGAATATCTGGACTCATTAGACATGAAGGATGCGTATATGCACATACCCATTTGGGAGCCGCATCAAGCATTTCTGCTCTTTGTGAATCGGAATTCCCATTACCAGTTTCAGGCACTGCCGTTTGGCCTATTATCGGCTCCCAGGTTCTTCACCAAGGTAATGGTGGTGATGATTGTCAATCTTCGCTCACAAGGAGTGAACATTGTTCCATACTTGGATGATATAATAAAAGCTTCGTCGAGAGAACATCTAGTGGAACACGTAGCTCCGACACACCAGTTCCTCATTCAACAAGGCTGGATCAATTTCCAGAAGTCCCAGTTGATACCATCTCAACAGCTTCAGTTTCTGGAGATGATTCGGGACACCGTTTTACTGTGAATTTTCCTTCCTATGGACAAGAAAAGGGCTATCCAGGAATTGGTACGTTTAGTCCTCAAGCCCAAACGTGTTTCAATCCACCTTTGCATCAGACTCCTAAGAAGGATGGTGGGCTCTGCCTCCAGACGGTGAGATCTATCACCAATTACCTCTGAATTGCTTCAGGAGAGATCCTAAAGCAGTAGGAGCAGACGCTCTGTCTCTGCCCTGGTCAAACGATCTCGTGTATCAGTTTCCTCCATTCCCTTTAATTCAACCTCCTTTGATTCCTCCTATATCACCATAGGATCTTAACTTGGTTCTTCCTTCTCTTCAGTACGCGCTTTTTTAGCCTTTGGACGAAATTGATTTGAAATGTCTTACCTGGAAGCTGATCCTGTTGCTGGCCTCTGCCAAAAGAGTTTTGGAATTGGGTGCCCTTTCCTTATTTGGCATTTCATGATAATAGAGAGGTTCTGTGTACCTGCCCTTCATTCTTGCCAAAGGTGGCGTCGGCTTTCCACATAAACCAGCCTACTGTGGTTCTGGCAATGGAGGATTAGTCGAGAGCTTTGCACCCTCTGGATGTGGTGCGTGTTCTCCAAATTTGTGTCTCGCACTGAGGGGATCCGTAATTCGGATGCTCTTTTTGTCATTTTATGATGCGACCAAGCGGGGTTGGGCGGCGTCAAAACAAACTTTCTTCTTCAGGGTCCACAGGGATACCATGGGGATATTATGGTTGGAGAGATCCAGACACCAGTTAAAGCTTCAGCTCCTAGGATGCCTCAGGCCCTCCTTCATATATACCCCGCCTCTAGCCATAGTCCTTCAGTTGTTCGTATGGTGCAACAGGATCAAGACACACCTTTGTAAGAGGGGACCTCTCAGGCAGTCCTAAACTTTTATTAATTTTTGGGTTGGCAGTACTAAGTGTCTGAATTAAGACGCATATATTGCGACTCCATCTACATCCGCCAGGCCGCAACATCAGTAACTGGGCTAATGATTTCGGAGGGTCGTGGCTGAACATGCTAGCAGCAATGCTGCGACCTAGACTGCAACGATGCACGGAGATGTCAGGTAAGGCGATTCGCTTACAGGGATTCACGCCCGGCAGTCCTTGCTTCTGGTGTCAGTAACACACCAGAAGCCGCTGCAGTCAGGGCCCGGGATTGTTCACATCTTCACTATACCACCAGGGCCTTATCTGACATCGAGGAGCATCTGCTGCAATGAGGCCAGCGTACCCAGCTGGTTAACGCAGCTTAAGGGAGGTAGGCGCTCCTCCCCCACCCCTACGAAGGGTTTTGCGCATCTGGGTTGCTCCACCTACCATCCATGTGTGTATGAGACACCCACAGTCCACGCTTCCTGCACTCTGTAGCTGTTGGTCTCAGGAGGGTTTTGGTCAGTTTCCCTGTATACCTCTCCCTTGGTTAAAGTATATAGTGCTCTATATGCTACCATTCCATTGTGTAGTTGATTTAGAGTTGATTGTAATTATATTACATATGCATTGTATGTGACTGTTTGCTAACTGCTGTATTGACGCCGTCTTATTTCTTTCAATTATAACTCAGTTTTTTCTCTCATTCCTCTTGGGGTGGAGGTTTTTTTCAGTACTTCACATTCATTAAGATTTTGTGAAAGCTGTCACATAACATTGCAATTATTGCCTTTATTGAACATGTCAAAAGATAAAAGGCATACAGGAAGGGGATCCTTCTGTGCTGGTTTCATGTAAATCATGACATTAAGGATGGTTTGTGTGTTGTCAGTTATAAAGACCCACCTCACCAGTCCAGTTTACCTGTCCCTGGACAAGAGCCATCTTGGGTATCCTCTTGGTCCTAGGTAATGAAGCAGTTTGTGGATCGTATAGCTGCTCCCACTATGCCTCCTTGGATGCCATGTTTGCGCCTCCTATGCATCCTTCCTGGAAGGATGTTTATGGCCATTCTAGTCAGAGAATTGCACTAATGTTGGTAGCAGACCAGTAGTTACTAAAGCGCCTAAGCACAAGTTATTTTGTCTGCCCAACATATGGATTCAGACGCATCATCAGAGGAATCAGATGATATGCAAGGTTCCGCTGCAGGGTCTAGCTCGGGGGGAGGAGGACCATCCGTCCACAGTGGATGTTTCTTCTTTGGTGAAGGTGGTTAAATCAATCCTAGATATTCAGGATGATGCACCGGCTCCAGTGTTTAGTCACCACCAGAAGGTGGTCAAAATGGAGTGTCCTGTATCTGAA
This sequence comes from Taudactylus pleione, assembly GCA_031769625.1. Classification (NCBI taxonomy): domain Eukaryota; kingdom Metazoa; phylum Chordata; class Amphibia; order Anura; family Myobatrachidae; genus Taudactylus; species Taudactylus pleione. Next base: position 26,701,663 of record JAUIMM010000092.1, on the reverse strand, counting down.
CAGCTCACTGAGCTTATGGATGAGGCATGGGGTAACCATGACAAACGTTTTTATGTGAATAAGAGAATAACATCATTGTATCCTTTCACGGCTTCTGTATGTACTAAGCAGGAACTACCTCCTCTACTGTGGATGCTCATGTGACTTATTTAATCAGAAATGCTACATTGCCTATTCAGTCAGCATGTTCCCTGAAGGATTCCATGGATAGAAAAATTGAAGCATGTCTTAAAACAATATTTTTATCATCTGGAGCCGTTACTCGTCCAGCTATGGCTGCAGCCTGGGTAGCCAAAGCTGTTGAAGAATGGACGGGAGCTTTGAAAGATTCTCTACAAACTACTACTAGAGAACAGATGTATATCCCCATTCGAGAAGCTGCTTCCTAGCTGGGAGAAGCTGCTGTAGATGCTACAATTTTAGCTTCTAAAGTATCAGCAGCTTCAATTGTGGCACACAGGGCCTTTTGGTTACCATCCTGGAAAGCCGATACAGGATCAATGAAGGCACTGGAAGTTTTACCTTTCTATGGGAAAATACTTTTTGGAGCAGAGTTTGATAAAATAATAGCTACTCTGGCAGTTTCAAAGTCAGCAGGTCTGCCATCTACAGCAACTATTAAGTCTAGGCAGGTTTCTTTTCGGTCCTTCAATCCCCGGGGGTTTGCCCTCACTTTCAGGAGGCATCCTCCACAGAAGTTTTATTTTTTTCAACAGATCCTCCATCAGATGCGGTCAAAGCTTTTGTCGCAACAGGGAAGGGGTTATTATTCCAATCTATTTCTGGTTCAGAAACCGAATGGGTTTCATTGCCCTGTACTAAATCTAAAAACCAGGAACAGGTTTATCCATGTACCGAAGTTTTGTATGGAAACTCTCAAATCAATTATTTTGGCAATGGAGTCGGGGATTGCATGGTTTCCCTGGATATTCAGGATGCATATCTGCATGTTCCTATTATACCATCCCAACAACAATTTTTACAGTTTGCGGTCCTTCAGTAACATTACCAATTTCAGGCTCTACATTTTGGCCCATCTACGGATCCCCTGGTATTTACCAAAATAATGGCAGTTATGACGGCCTCAGACGTCAGAGTCAGAATTCTGCCATATCTGGACGACCTTCTGATATTGGCATGGACTGCGGTTGTTTTACAAAACCATCTTCAACTGACCATAGTCTGCTTACAAAAGCACGGCTGGATCATCAATTGGAGAAAGTGATTTCTTCCAACACAGCAGATTTTACATCTGGGAGCTCTTCTGGATTCTCGGGCACAGTGCTTCTGCCAGAGGACCAAGATTGTGGCCCTAACCATTGCGAATACACAAGCAAAGGGTATCCATTCGGTTAGCAATGCAGGTTCTGGGATCCAACTTCGACATGGTGGGGTATGCTCAGTTCCATTCCAGGCCTCTGCAAAAATTGATTCTCTCCAAGTGAAATGGACAGAGTCATCTAATAAGGTCCCAGAGGATCCTTCTTACTCCTGAGATTCGTCACTCCCTCCTGTGGTGGCGGAGAAAGGATCATCTGAACAATGGGCTCCCATTCTGGATTCCAAATTGGGTGCTTCTCACCACAGACTCCAGTCTCCGAGAATGGGAAGCAGTGACAGGTCATCACGCCTTTCAGGGAAGATGGACAAATCAGGAAAGTCATCTCCCAATAAACATTCTGGTACTGCGAGCAGTAAACAAGCACTTGTCATGGCACAGGAGCTGCTGCAGGGCAAGCCAGTTCAGATCCAGTCCGACAATGCGACAACAGTGGCCTACCTCAATCATCAGGGAGGCACAAGTTACGCAGCCATGAAAGAAGTGACAAGGGTTCTGATGTGGGCAGAACGTCATGTTACGGCTATCTCGGCAATATTCATATTCATTCGGGAGCTCTCAATTGGGAAGCAGACTTCCTAAGTCGCCAGGACATACACACCGGAGAGTGGTCTTTCCATCCGGGAGTGTTGCAGCTCTACCAGAGATAGATCTCAGAGTCACGTCACAACCACAAGGTCCCCAAGTACGGGTCCAGGTCCAGAGACCCATCAGCAGCCTTCGTGGATGCACTGGCAGTAAGATGGAACTTGAAGCTGTTGTATCTCTGTCCTCCGATGAGCCTCCTCCCAGGAGTTCTCAGGAAATTCAAGCAGGAAGGTGCAACAGTAATACTGGTGGCTCCGGCTTGGTCCAGATGTCATTGGTTCACCGACATACAGAATCTGTCAATAGACAGTCCGTATCCTCTTCCTCTTTAGCAGGATCTGCTAACGCAGGGTCCCTGTCGGCATACAGACTTACCTCGTCTGGTTTTGAAGGCGTAGCTCTTTAATCTTCCATCCTAAGAGCGGAAGGTTTTTCCAGTTCTGTAATTCAAACGATACTTAGGGCAGGGAAGCCTTCCTCTGCCCGCATCTATTACAGAGTTTGGCATTCTTTTGGTCAATGGTGTTCCCATAGGAAGTATGATCCTAAGGTGTTTAGGATTTCCAGGGTACTGGCTTTTCTCCAGGTGGGTATAGACCAGTGTTGGCTAACCTTGACACTCCAGCTGTTGTGGAACTATATATCCCAGCATGCCCTGCCACAGTTTTAGCATGCCCTAATAGCAAAACTGTAGCAGTGCATGCTGGGTTATGTAGTTCCATAACAGCTGGAGTGTCAAGGTTAGCCAACACTGGTATAGACCATGGTCTCCGCCTGGCACCTTTGATAGTGCAGGTTTGTGCACGGTCAGTCTGGTTCCAAAGAAAAATTGCCTCATTACCAGATGTTCAAATTTTTTTTCCCAAGGAGTTCTGAGAGTTCAGCCTCCTTTTGTTTCACCGGTAGCACCATGGGATTTGTCTTTGATTCTTAAAGGGCTACAAGCTCCCCCATTTGAACCTCTGGACTCTGTAGATTTGAAATGGTTGCCAGCGAAGACACTTTCTCCTCACTATCTCTTCTGCACAGACTCTCTAATTTGCCAGCACTTTTTTGTCGCTCCCCATTTTTAAATCGATAAAGCTGTTCTTCATACAAAGGAGGGTTACCTTCCTAAGGTAGTGTCCAGTTTTCATGTAAATTAAGAAATTGTAGTTCCAGCTTTTCAGGCTCCAGATCTTTCTGTAGTTGAAGCCTCCCTGGATGTAGTTAGTGTTCTCCGTACCTATGTGGAGTGCACAAACTGTTAGAAAATCAGATGCTCTTTATGTATTATATGGTTTTTACAAACGAGGATGCCCAGCTAATAAGCATACTGACGAGATGGCTACGCACGACTATCTCTCAGGTGTACACACAGGCTGATCTCCCTGTCCCAAGCACTGTGACAGCACATTCTACTCGGTCTGTAGGGCCATCGTGGGCATTTAATCGTAGTGACTCTGCTGAACAATTTTACAAGGCAGCCACGTGGTCTTCTGTCCACACTTTTCTTAGGTTCTATGCCTTTGATACTTTTGCCTCTCAGGATGCTTCCTTTGGGCGACGAGTTCTCCTTTCTGCTCAGGAACGTCCCCCACCCTAGGGAAATTGCTTTAGGACATCCCCATGGCATCCCTGTGGACCCTGAAGAAGAAAATTAAAAAGTTATGGTAGACTTACCTAGATAACTCCTTGTCTTTGAGGTCCATAGGGTCCACAGGGCACCCACCCTGACTCACTAGCTGCATGGGTAATATTTTTTCTTTCAGTCACCAATTCCCTAATTTTGTGTAAGTGTTTCTGGTGTACGATTGCGCTTCCTTCTCCTGCCTTGAGGCTTCTTAACTAAACTGAAGGAATCCTAGGAGCTGAAGCTTTTACTGTTTGATGCCTGGATCTCTCCAACCAGAATATCCCCAGGGTATCTCTGTGAACCCTATGGACCACAAAGAGAAGGCGTTATCTAGGCAAGTCTACCATTACTCTAATTTTAGCTCGATAGATCTGCCTGACGTCAAGCTTACGTGTCAAATTCACCTGTTTCCATTGCTGCGCATTCTACGCGCTCCGTAGGTACTTCTTGGGCGGCGCGTAGAGGAGCTTCTGCTTCTCAACTTTGCAGAGCGGCTACGTGGTCCTCTCTACATACCTTTGTAAAACGTTACAGGTTTGATACCTTTGCGGCCTCGGATGCTAGTTTTGGCCGTAGGGTCCTGCAGGTTCCTCAGCGCTCTCTCTCATGATGGGAGATTTGGGACGACCTAGTGTCGTAGCTCCAGTGTCCCATAGTGATGAAGGAGAAAACAGGATTTTGGTACTTACCGGTAAATCTGTTTCTCCGATTCCACAGGGGACACTGGACGCCCTCCCAGTGCTGCTTCCCATCAGGTTTGCTTAACTTTCACTGTTGTGGTTTGTTTTCTTCTGCACTTTTTGCTGCAGTGTGTTGTGTTATGGTGTGACTGCTGTGTTTGGTTCACACCTGTGCTAATTTCTCCTTTTTTTTTTTTCTCCTTTCGTTATGTGCTTTCTCCGTATACTCTCGGGCTCAGTTTTATAACTGGGGCTGATGGGGTATGGAGGGGGAGGAGCAAGTCACACCTTTAAGGAATTCCTGAAGTGCCAGCTCTTCTCAACCCACGTCTATACCCGTGTCGTAGCTTGTGCATCCCCTGTGGAATCAGAGAAACAGATTTACTGGTAAGTACCAAAATCCTGTTTTTTGCACTCACTGTAAAATTTCTTCCTCATAATACATCTGGTGGACACTGGATACCATACCCTGTCTTGTTGTTGGTTTTGTTCTTGTTTTGGCTTATACTGTTTGGTAGGATTTGTTCTTTTTTTTTTTCCACATGCGACTTTGTTGAAGAAAAAAAAAAAAAAAAAAAGTAGGTAGAGGGGGCAGAGTTATTTTAGATAACCTTCTAGTGTCTACTCCTGTTCCAGCTCCTCAGTCAGCAGTGTCCCTCAGATGGATTACATGGTGAGTACATGTATTATATGGTGAGTATAAAAAGCCTATTTTTGCCACAATGGATTGAAGAATGTATGTATGTATGTATGTATGTATGTATGTATGTATGTATGTATACAGTGTACATTGAAGGTCCATATTCACTTACTACGTTGTTGGAACAAGTTTTACTAGACTACTTTACCTCAAAAGGACAACTTTCAAAAAGGTATAAAAATAAGTAACCAGATTGAGGTTGATGACAATTTTATTCTGAAGTCACCATGATGCCAGCAACAGTCTTGGACCAGTTAGATGAAGCTGGGCACGTGAATGTGGCCAAGTCTTAAATTATGGGAAGCAGCACTGTTACAATGAGGCAACATGTATCATTCCTCCTTCCTGGCAGCAATGTCACGTAAGGCAAGTACTGTGGTAAAAAAAAAAAAAAAAAAACATGCAACAGTAACAATGAATGGCATAGGTGTGCAATAAATATTTTGTCCTTGATTCCAAATACTAACATCTTTGTGTAAAAAAAAAAAAAAAAAAAAAAAGTAATTGGGGCAATATTTAGATTTGTTCCAATGTTAAAATTCAATAAAGAATTTATAAGAAAAGCTGCTTTCGCTTTACATAGATCTATGAATAGAAAGAATGTGGGTTCTCACAGCTTGCATGTAAAGGTGAATTAAACTACAAAATTAACACCTTCCTCTCTAGAACACAAAATTGTTCTGGAGTAGGAGATTCTAAATGTGGAACATTTATTTCACACCTGAGAAGGAAATAAAAAAAAAAAAAAAAAAAGACTAAAATGGTAAATGTCATCATTGTTCAGTCTCTTCTTCAGTAGCTGCAATTCGCCGGGGTCCATACAGAAGAACATAAGCTATGTGCCAGTCTCCTCCTCCTGACAACCTTAGTATGTCATCAGGAGATACAATGCTCACTTTGTCGTCATCAAATTTAATCCATTCATCTAGGTAGAAAATAAAATATTCATATTTAATGACATGTGTGACATAGGAACCACCCAGATTAAAACGGTCACTTAATGTACATAAAATCAAAAATGTAAAAAAAATCCCCCCTGCTCACTAAATTAGCACTTCTAAATGATCAAACCCTGGATTAACCAGAGCATCTCTTCAGTACCAGCCAATCAGAATACATTTTCCCTGCTGAGCACTTAGGAATGGCTGGCAGTGAAGTAGGATCACTTTGATCATTTAGCATCAGTCAGCGAGGCTGTATTCTTAAGTGAGAAATATTTTTGCGCCCCTGCCCCACAAAACATTTGGTCTGTGATAGATCAAAAATAAAGATTTTATTTTATTAGTTAATTAAGTGTTAAACAGGGCTGTTGCTGTGGACCTTAATTTAATTAAACTTTATAGTAAAATTAGGGTTGTTTTTTATTTTACTCTTAATATAAAAATGATAGGGTTCTGCTGGTAACTGATGTCCCAGGGCTACTGTTCACCACAGCCCGTTTGTGGTCTCAATTGCTAAATTTTGACGTGGCCCAGTATTTTTTTATTGATCAGTGGAGCAGCTGCAGTCTGTGAGGCAGTACCTTTTGCAATTCATCTGTCATTCAGGTGTTTGTACAGTATAAATAAATGTATTTTGGCAAAATGGGAAGATCATTTTACGAAGTGTGTGTTAGCATCGTTTAGGTCAGGCACCATACATTCTCCACACTGCTGGATAGTCAGTCATGTGATTTATTACTAATAGGAGGTTTAGCAACAGGGCAGGGTTTATTTAAAATAGGTTTAATATAGTTTAAAAGCGGTCATTTGTCTAGCAAAGGTATTGTAAAACCAACATTTTATTTTATGGTGTACAACATATGTGCCTGGGGCCCATTAAGAGGCAGCAAAAATACCAAACGAAACTGAAGGCCACATACCATCTTTTCTCTTCACCCATGAAACATAGTGTCCTGAAGAGCTGGATCTTCCCTGGTGAGTGAGAACTGCCTGCAGCTCATAATATCCACAATTATTAGAGCCGACGTCTAGAAGACAAGCAAGAAAGTAGATGCTGGATTGGTGTGGAGAACACGAACAAGGGCATTAAATACATGGACATGCTTAAGATAGTGCATTAAATACTAGGGTACATTTTTGCATAACAAGAAAAGGGTGGGAGCTGCAAAGTGGTGCAAAACCAGATCTATTGTGTCTGATTGTCTTGAAGTAACAAGCACCAATGTGAATGTTGATACAAGTCCAACAGTGCTGTGAGCACATTTCTCTCAAAGAAAAGTGATATTATTGATAAGCTCACTGATCTTATATCTAATACATCAGTCTAGCGCAAGAATAAGTAACGTGCAGCACTCCAGCTGCTGAGGCACTACATATCCCAGGTGTGGCAGGGCATGCTGGAGGGTGAAACGCTGGTCTAGAGGGCAACCAGAAGTTGAACTTATAATTCAGATCACAGCATTTTTATGAAACAAATGTTAAAAGTTTAATGGAAATAAATTTAATTAATACTATATTAGACCTAGTCCAGATACCTACTAAAATCTTCCTCCTCCAAAGGAAAAGGTAGAATTAAAAAGCAAACTGCAAGCCAAGATTGTTGCTGTTCTTAAGGTGTCCCTTTAAATGCAACATAATGGTTTATTTTCTCATCATAAATTCACCCATTAAATTGCTTATTTTTTGGGGAAAGGTCAACTATAAATCACAGACTTAATACGAGTCATCAGAAACAGAGATTGCACATTTCATGTACCGGCAACTAACAAAATAAAGCACCAATGGAATTCCTGCTAACATAAGCAAAAGAGCACTTTCCAGATGGTCACACAGAGGTCTCCTCATATACTATTGCTGACGTCACACCAAACAGACCTTCTCGGCACGCCAAGTCTCGCGTGACTCAGTTTGTGCTGAGCGTCTCTCGCCCAGAAAAAACGTTTCACGGGACTGTTCTGTTTAATTTGATACGTGACGCTTGTATATCTGTGTGCACCTGAGTCTCTGAATCTGTATACGAAGTGCTACAATGCAGCAGCAGCAGGTTCCATTGTGCTTCATATACAGACTCAGTTGCACACAGATATACAAGTGTCACATATCAAATTAATCAGAGCAGTCTTGTGAAGTGGTTTGTCACATCCGTTTGCAACTAATACACATTTCTGTGTTAAAAAGACACAAAAAAGATACTTGGTGCAAGCTGAGTCACACAAGACCTGGCAGTTCACTGGCGCCGAATGGCGTATTGAGGCTTGGTGGATGTGGACACATCTGTTTATTCAATAAGTGTCTGCAACTCCACAGGAGGACTTTGTGTTCCCATAAGGAATTGTGCCACTGAAATTTTGTTGATGATAGATGAACACAGCATGTCAGGCACAGCTCCAGAGTCTCTCTCATCTAAAGATGCCAACATCTGAAGAGTTCTCTCCATCAAACTGCCATGCCAACACTTTAGCCACTCTTCTTTGTGAGACATTTACAAGATGAGCTGTACAAAACAGTTTCGTTTGCCAACTGCGCACCAACATTCTCAGCTCCCTCAGAAGCATTGAGGTCTCTTCCTACAAACAACAAGAGATATGGTAAGAACTTACCTTTGTTATCTCTGTTTCTACGAAGTCCATAGGGTCCACAGGGTTGACCTTGGGGTATAGGTTGGGAACCAAATCCGGGCACCACGCAGTTAAAGCTTTTAGCTCCCAGGATGCACTTGGGTCCACTCTCCCTATAACCCCACCCCCCAGCCAGAGGCACCTCAGTTTGTAAGTTGCGAAAGGCCGGAGGAGGAGAGAAAAAGAGAGAGAAAACTGGAACACTCTAGAACCATACTCACAGAAAAGGAGACGGGAAACCGGTGACCAGTAACACAGCCCATATGAAGCCAGGTGCGTCAGGGCGGGCGCCCTGTGGACCCTATGGACTTCGTAGAAACAGAGATAACAAAGGTAAGTTCTTACCATATCTCTTGTTTTCTACTTCAGGGTCCATAGGGGGTCCACAGGGTTGACCTTGGGGATGTCCCAAAGCAGTTCAACCAAGGGTGGGGACGCTCCTGTGCTGAGAGGAGAATCCGTCGCCAAAAAGGAAGCATCCTGAGAGGCAAAGGAAACCAATGCCTAGAACCTTAAAAAAAAGGTTTGGACAGAAGACCACGTGGACACCTAGTAAGGCAAAACAGCCGAGGCGCCACAACGAGCCGCCCACGAGGGTTACATGACCCGAGAAAAAACAAGCCTCAACGACAGAAATGCCTACCTATGGGTAGGCCCCTGAGGAAGACATACGAGGCCATCCAGCCAACATTTCATTATAGGCCGGCCATCGTTTCCTGTGAAAACCAGAAACCGCAGACCACCAATAAGGAGTCCGATTACCATAAGGAACTTGAACGGATCATATAAAGCCAAAGAGGCCGGACCACAGTCAATGAGGCCACACCAGCCGAGAAGACTGGGGACTGAATGGCCGTACCATAAGTTCCAGAATAATATGGAACCTAAAAACCACTCTAAGAAGAAATACAGGGCGAGAGCAACTCACACCCTGACATGATGCCCTCCAGAAGAGGGAGCCACATGAGAACGCTCCCAATTCAGACACTCTCCTGGTTGATTTAAACACCCTGAGAGAGAGAGAGCTTAAACAATAGACCATGTAATGGCTATCACAACCAGCAGTTCCATTGACTGTCCCCGGACGGAACAAAGAACCACTACTAATTCCCCAGGAGTCCCTAGGGAGGACAAGTGGAGGCATAATCCAGAAAACACTCCAAAGGATGAACTGGATACCAGAGCGGAGCAATTCCATATCTTAACCATACCGACAGTGTAGAGATCCGCACTGTCAGGAAGGCCAGGCCAAGGGTGAAACCCAAGCCAGCCGGAAGGAATGCCAGAATATCTGAAAATCCTGGACACCGGAGGATCGTATCGACAGGTACGATACCATAAGAATTATGTGTGCCACAGTCCGTGGCAGATCCCAGCAAAGTCTGGCCTATCTGCTCTAAACATCTCAATGAAGACAGAGCCAGGGAAGCCCTAGGACCACAGTAGGGGCGCAGTCAAAGACAAACGATCCAGGTCCAGGGAAAAACAAGGACCCTGAGACAACAGGTCCAGATAGTGAAGCAGTAGGAACGGAGTATCGATGAGGAGACTCCGAAAATCTCAGTACCAGTGATGTCTGGGACGAACTGGAGCCCCCAGAAGGAAAGCCCCTCCGTCTCGAATTAAACTTCCGAAGACCTCGAGGAAGAAGGGAGACCGGAGGATACAGGTACACAAAGTGGAAGGACCACTTCACTGACAAAGAGTCACTGAAGGTAGCTTCAGTACTCCTGGAGCTGGACTGTAACACCGGTAATGTGTGATCAAGTCAGAAGGCCATGAGGATCAATCCCCTCAGGGAGGCCCCCTCTGCTCACCAGGAGTTGAAACCTCTCTTGGAGAAGAGACTAGTCCCCGGGATGCACGTCGCAACAGCTGAGGAAGCCCGCTTCCCAATGGAGAGCTCCGGGAATAAACACTGCAGAGTTGGCCAGGAGAAGACCCTTGGACTATGCCAGAATGGATGACATACCTGACATTGCCACCCAACTACCAGTGTTGCCTAGATGGAAGTCACTGTTGTGACACTGTCGGACTGAACCTATTCAGGTTTACCGTGACATATGGGTTAGGCCAGAGTGAAGGTCCAAGACAGCCTAAAGTATCAACAAGTTAAGTGGCCGGACAGAAACGACAGACGTCCAACTGCCCCGAAACGAATGCGGACCAGACACTGTCTGTAGCAAAGAACACCCTGGACGAGATGGCCATAGCCACCCGGACAGAGACCAACTCGCCTCTGGAGAAAGTATCATCGTTCGAACATCGATCCGATGGGAAAAACTCGATCCATCTGGAGGGGAGTCAATTATGGCAAGGTCTGGAATGGAACTGAGCACATTCCACCCTACCAAAAGGTAGACACTCTGGTAGACCGCGCATCACAAAGAGTAATGACATATGTCGAATGCGTAGATATCCGCACACTCCAAGTTGAAGAGTGGAGATCTTGTCTTACGCCAGAAAAATTCTCAGAGTCTGAGAATCCAGCAGTGCTCCCAGATGAAGAAAACCCTGTGAGGGATGTAGGGAGGACTTTTTCTCCGTTGACTAATTATCTGTGCCGAGAAGAAGCCACGGTTATCCTGACCTGGCGGTAAAGTACCTTGGTGATCCTGCTAAAAGCAGGAGACCGTCCAGAGAAAGGAGCATTCGGATACCCTGAACAGGTGAACTGTCAGAAAATCCATATGGCTGGTAAACCCCGGTGGAGTTGAGGACAGTCCCAAAAGGCAGAGCCCGAAACTTACAAGTGTTGCTGTGGCACAGCAAACCTGAACCCCTGCTGATGAGATGGCTCTGTACGTACCCGTAGGTACGTATCCTGAATACTCAGATATACCCTAAAATCCCCAGGTTCCAAACGTCGGATGATGGAGCATGGACGATTCCACCTGAGTCCAGGCACCGTTGGAATCTGATTCAGGGATTTGAGACAGAGTATAGGCAAATGAGGACCAGTCGGTCACCGCCCCAGAAAGAAAGTAGAACAACCAGTCCCTCACTGAGATAGTGAGGTTGGCCGAAATAGCTCTGCTTACCACAAAGACTGTATAGCTTTCTGGGATTGTAAGGCCCTGATCAGGTCTGAAGAAGGGCCCGTGTAACAATGCCTGTGAGGAGGCTGCCTGAGCAATGAGAGGCCGTTGAGAATCAGTACCTCACTCTGGAAATTCCCCAGATGTAGACCTGTCCCGTCAGGCTGAGGGTATATCCTCAGGTGTAGAAACAGGGTCGTCCGGAAGTCCAGGACTGCTCGGTACTGGATATGGTGGCCCCCATGGAGGCCGACAGCCTAGGAAAAAACAGGCCTTTAGGCTGACCCTGAGGACAAAAAGACTTAACAGAGTTAGTCCGAATGTAGTGGGAGTAGCTAAAGACGGTATCTCCCCATTAGTGATACTGCCAATGATGCAACGATCTTGTCAAGGTCAGGACCAAACAAGATCTTCCCCATGGAAGGAGTGTGCACCTCTGCTTTCCCATAACGCAGCCATAGGGTACTGCGGCGGATACAGACGCCGCCGAAACCCTGAAAGTTAGAAGACAGGCATCCCATGAGGTAATCCCACATATGACCACTGCATATTTTATGTGAGCGGCAAAAGATATTTGAACCTCAGGACGTGTTGGAGGGGAAAAACGTCACAAAAGCATCACCATGCGATGGCCATGGTAGGACGGGCAACAGGCCCTGAAAACGAGTACATTGATTTCAGGCAAAGTTACCACCTACGGATCCGTAAAATCCGTCCAGGCCGGGATGGGAGGCGTATTAATGCCTGTAACCCGATGATTAACATACAAATCCATCCCAGAAGGGGATTTCCATTACTTGTGAGGACCCTCAGGGAATGGGAAACAGGAGGCCTTTGTGACTCCTCGTATCTGGCGACAGCCAGACTCCCGCTATGAGATCCACCCGCTGGGCAGAAAACGGGAGATGTACGATACAGGTGCAGGATCGACATTCTCTATATCCAGAATGAACCTGGCTACCAGCCCCAAAGCAGGGATAATAATACTTGAAATCGGCTCCCCCCATGCGAGAGGGAAAGAGCCGAATATACCATCCAGTTCACGGCAGAGCCACTGGTCAGTAACCACAGGGCATATATCACGCCAATTAGTATTTCTATAAAACAACATCCACCAGGGTGGCCGTTGTGGTAATCCCTGCAAGGGGAATGACAGACCGATGTGGTATCGGAGGTAATTCATGTTCTGTGAAAAACCCCGGCGGGGAGCGACAGTCTGTTGCACAGGGGTAAATTGCAAGAAATTGCGAGATACCCCGAGTTCAAAAGGGCAGTATGGTGAAGTAACTCCAAGCGAGTGACGACAATGGGGCCCGCCCGGCGATCCTCAAAGGAGAGGATCCTGAGAAATAAACCGCCCTTTAAGGGGGTCGTGCAAGGGGCCCCGCACCAGATGGTGCCGCATACATAAACCTTTCTGAGTTAAAATCCTCCGCACTAATTCCTGCAGGCTATGACTTGCAGGATCGCAATAATGGGTGCAGTATCGTGTGCAATCTCCTGGTCAGATATATCTGACTATCTTGACGGAAATATTAAGCAGCGCCATACCGGTCCTGACTGACGCTAAGATTAGCTGCAGGGACCCATTATCAGCGTATGCAACTCACAGTTCCATCTAAAATATGGCAACGTGCAGCACGCAACAGTATGTGACAAACCTCACAGATATTAACAAATATATATATGTGAGGTCTCAGAACCACCCCAGGTACACCTGTATTAGGGCAGATAAAGAAAAGGGATAGATATACACTGACAGGTGAGAGAAAAAGCAGACAGTCAGCACTAGCAAAAGTCACATACAATGCAGACATATATATATATACATACATTTGCATGACATATAATATACTGCACAATGTCGCTACATTCAACTGCCCAGATTCAGTGTCTGGGAAGGCTATAGCGCTGTGTACACTCACCCAAATGGCCAGGTACGCAGGGGGACTGGGCTCACTGACATCCTAAGAGTTCTGCAGCACCACAGAGAGAAAATGGCCACTGTAGACCTCAGAAGAAGCGTGGCCCGCGGAGGAAGCAGCTCAGCGACGCCAGACTGTATTATTGAAAGGCGCGCTGAGCTGAGGAGCTGCTAGACAGGGAAGGCTTCCTCCCCTGGCTAGCAATTAACCCCCCGGGATGCCGGCTCCCGCTGCCGCTATAATCCCTGGTGGGCTAGTGGACACGCGGGGTATGCCTCCATGGAGGGGGAGCCCGCCGCCACCGCTAGCGCCTCCGGTCTGTCCCCAGAGACCGGAGGCATAAGGCTGCATATTCACACGTGGATCACCGCAAGCGGTGACCACGCGACTTACCTGTCCCCGTCGATCCGGCAGCAGCCCAGGGATTCCTCCAGAGCCCGGCTAGTACAGACTCTGGGGTCCCGCTGCGATCCCCAGATCTGTACTGGCGTCGCAGCGCCGGCGGGGTGTAGGAGCGGCAGCTTAGACGTCCATTGGACAGTCTGATGCTGCCGCTCTGAAGAGTAGTAAAAAATAATAAAATAAAACTCTTTTAAGCTTAGGGGCTGCTAAGCAGCCCCCCTGCAGTAACGGTGACCCGACTCCGGCCGGGCACCAACTTAAACTGAGGTGCCTCTGGCTGGGGGGTGGGGTTATAGGGAGAGTGGACCCAAGTGCATCCTGGGAGCTAAAAGCTTTAACTGCGTGGTGCCCGGATTTGGTTCCCAACCTATACCCCAAGGTCAACCCTGTGGACCCCCTATGGACCCTGAAGTAGAAAGGTCACGATACACCTCTGTATATAATACTTGTATTCCTTGGTTAGTTAAGAACGGATATTATTTTGGTAGTTACCTGTATAAAAACACTCATTTACCTTTGGCATATGCAAGCAAAATTAAAAAACAAAAAAACAAAAAAAAACCCCTTCCTTTAATGTAGTTTATAAAATGCTTATTTTTGTGGTGGTGGGTTTGATTGTGTTTCTTCACTAATTTAAAAATACAAGTTGATCCAATTTGTAAGTAAATCTTCTAAATAATTCACAAATATGTTTTTTTCTGCAATGATAGAACAATGGATGTCTTACAGTGTTAACCTTTAGAATCAACAGCTTCAGATGGTTATTCTACTATTCTATATACTGTTTTATTGGAAATATCCTGAAAAATACTTCTGTTTGTGAAAGTTATCAGAATATTCACAAAATCTAATGACTACAGCTGATCCTAGCTTTTCCAGTTATATCCTCATTATGCTTGTTTATAATCACCAATCAATCAACACAATAGGTGCCCAGATGAAACAATTACACTTAAAATAACATTTGTAGGTCATTTCACTTTAACACGTACCATCAGAAAAGGCAAAAGGTTCATATTTAATGTCTTTTTTTGCCACTTGGATTACCTAAAATAAAGGATGGAAAAATGTACATTAGTATTAGTGTCATATTTTCTGTGCAAACACTGCAATAGCATGTAAATTACATTAACCAGGAAAAGCCAATAATTATTAGTAATGCAACAAAGCCGTCTTTCTTTATCTATTAGCAAAATAGAAATGGGAGCAGAACCACAAAGGTGTATTTGAATCTGCGATCTAAGGCTAAAGGGTCACCCAACTAGACCCTGGGGGTGTATGTAAAAAAGGAAAAGCACTCTCTGGTACTAATAGGAACAGTTTACAAATCCACCACAGATAGCATCTATGACACTGTAATGAGTAATTCTATTTGGGTTAATGTCCCTCCACATGAATGTGAGTCATTTATGAAAGTGATGTCCAAACAGAGGATACAAGTTGAAAAATTACAGTCAAGGAATTATACCTGGCTCTTTCTAATTAGCAAATGGTCATGGAAAGAAGTGTGCAAATATCACAAAATACACTCTTCTCGCTATTTCAGACAATACATTGCATCTAAACCGTTTTAAAAGAAACATTACCAATACGCCCGATAGGATAACTAGCCATTGTTGTGCAATAACACAATGTTTGTTGCCAGTGTCAATGAACCTGCATTTTAGACAAGATTGTAATTGTCCCATTCATTACTATTGTTTATCTAGTCCCACCATATTACAATGCTTTACACGCACACACGGAGGTTCAGTGTAAGAGGAACCCGGACTCCACCACTGTGCTGCCCATGAACGCATGTGAGGTTTAGAGTGTATAGCACAAAGGTTTATACTAGATTTCCAGGATATCGGTAAAAATAACCCGATTTTTAAACTTACCTTTGGTGCCTGATCTGATGCTTTCTTATCGTCCAAGTCCTTAAACTTTGATCGATAAGGGACCATCTTTTCCTGAAGTTCTGGTGTGCATAACTCATATATATCCAACATAAGGGGAAATTTCACATCCTGTGTAGTGAATAAGTGAATCATGTTATCATTTACAGGGTTATTTTTTAGATTGTCACACATTTAGCTCTTTTGCTGTAGCTGTTCCTGTAAGATGCTTTATTTTTAGGCTTACCATACTACCCCTTTAAACCGGGATACTCATGGATTACACAGGTTCTGTGTCTGATTAAAACCAGGTGAAATCCAGGCTTGAAGTCAGCCAGTCTCAAAACCTGTGTAATTCAGGAGTGTCCTGGTTTATAGGGGTAGCATGGCAAGCCTATTTATTTTCCAACCCTCTGCATTTTAAAGTGAGTCCTCCCACTGCAGCATCATACTTATGGGCTGCCAACTTGTATATTCCAGTTCTATCTGGAAAAATGGAACCCAGAAATAAATGTATTCCTATTAATGCACCAATTTGCAGAAAACAGGATTTTGGTACTTACCGTTAAATCCATTTCTCCGATTCCACAGGGGACACTGGAGCTTCATGACAGTGGGGTATAGACGGTGGGTTGAGTTGAGCCTGGCACTTTAAAAATCTACAAGTGTGACTGGCTCCTCCCCCTCTATGCCCCATCAACCCCAGTTTTAAAGAACTGAGCCCGAGAGGAGACGGAGAACAGACTGAAGAACAGAGAAGGAGAACAGGAAAAGAAACATCCAACATACTGACACACCGCAAGAACACAGCAGGCTGCAGTGATAAACAGTCACACAATAAAAACAGACCAAACTGCAACAGAACTGAAGCAGAACAAGCAACTGAGAACAGGCAAGAAGCACTGGGTGGGCGTCCAGTGTCCCCTGTGGAATCGGAGAAATGGATTTAACGGTAAGTACCAAAATCCTGTTTTCTCCTTCATCCACTAGGGGACACTGGAGCTTCATGACAGTGGGGACGTCCCAAAGCTACCCTCCTGGGGGGGAGAGTGCTGAACGCCCTGCAAGACACTACGACCAAAATTTGAAGCAGAAGCCGCAAAAGTGTCAAATCTATAGAAACGTACAAAAGTATGAACCGAAGACCACGTCGCTGCCCTACAAAGCTGTGTAGCCGAGACACCTCTACGTGCCGCCCAAGAAGTACCCACAGAGCGCGTAGAATGCGCAGAAATGGATACCGGCGGTGGTCGAGCAGAAGCAACATATGCCTGACGAATAGTCAGACGAATCCACCTGGCCAAAGTTTGTTTAGACGCAGGCCAGCCACGCCGATTAGCATCATAAAGGACGAATAGAGCCTCTGATTTACGTAGCCCCTCAGTACGGGACACATAAATGCGAAGTGCCCGAACCACATCCAAGGAGTGAGAATCCCCAGAAGAGTCCGACAACGCTGGCACTACAATCGGCTGATTCAGATGAAAACCCGAGACCACCTTGGGCAAAAAGGAAGGCCGGGTACGAAGTTAAGCCCGATCTTCATGAAAAATCAAGTAATGGGAACGGCAGGACAAGGCTCCAAGTTCAGACACACATCTGGCCGAAGCCAGGGCCAATAAAAGGATCATCTTCCAAGTCAAATACTTCAATTCCACCTCCTGCAAAGGCTCAAAGGTGGATGACTGAAGAAAAGATAAAACAAGATTCAGGTCCCAAGGAGCCGTGGGTGGCACAAAGGGGGGCTGAATTCTAAGTACCCCTTGAAAAAAGGTCTGAACCTCCGGAATCAGAGCCAGGCGACGCTGGAAGAAAATAGAAAGAACAGAAATCTGCACTTTAAGTGATCCCAAGCGTAACCCCGCATCGAGGCCTTTTTGAAGAAAAAGAAGAAGACGTGGTAAATGAAAAGAGGAAGTGGAGGATCCACGACCTTCACACCAGGAGATATAAGCCCTCCAAATGCGATGATAATGCGCTGATGTTACCGGTTTCCTAGCCCTAAGCATGGTAGGAATGACCGACCTAGGAACTCCATGGCTTCTTAGGATGGCGGTCTCAATAGCCACGCCGTTAAACGAAGCCGCCGTAAATCCGGGTACACACATGGACCCTGTTGTAGAAGGTCCGATCGTAGCGGAAGAGGCCAAGGTTCGTCTGCCAGAAGGAATACAAGATCGGAGTACCAAACCCGACGAGGCCAATCCGGAGCCACTAGGATGACGGCGGACGACTCTCGTTTGATCCGCTTGAGAATCCAAGGGAGGAGCGGAAACGGTGGGAACAGGTACACAAGGCTGTACGGCCAAGGGATCAGTAAAGCATCCGCTCCCACCGCTGCCGGATCCATGGTCCTGGAGCAGTAAAGGGGTAGTTGATGATTTATCCGAGATGCCATCAGGTCTATCTGTGGCTTCCCCCATCTGCAAACCAGTAGATGAAAGACCTCGGGATGAAGGGACCACTCCCCGGGATGAAGATCCTGACGACTGAGGTAGTCCGCTTCCCAGTTGTCGACCCCCGGAATAAACACTGCGGAAATGATCTCTACGTGTCTTTCTGCCCACAGAAGGATGCGACTGGCTTCTCTCATTGCCATCCGACTGCGGGTTCCCCCTTGGCGATTTATGTATGCCAC
The DNA here is from genome assembly GCA_031769625.1 of Taudactylus pleione. Taxonomy (NCBI): domain Eukaryota; kingdom Metazoa; phylum Chordata; class Amphibia; order Anura; family Myobatrachidae; genus Taudactylus; species Taudactylus pleione. The sequence goes on along the minus strand of JAUIMM010000092.1, from coordinate 26,683,302 downwards.
TGCCGTGGCGTTGTCGGATTGTATCCGAACCGGAAGTCCTCGTAACAGAGGAGCAGCCTGTATCAAAGCTCTGTAGAATGCCCGCAGTTCGAGAACATTGATTGGTAAGAGGGACTCCTGCTGCGACCAAAGCCCCTGGAAGCGATTGTCCAGAACCACCGCTCCCCATCCGCGGAGGCTGGCGTCCGTGGTGACCAAGGTCCAATTCCAAATTCCGAAGCGCCGACCCGCTAACAGATGCTCCGTCCGAAGCCACCAGAGCAAGGATATGCGGGTCAGGGGAGACAGACGCACCAGCCGATGCATCTGTAGGTGGGACCCGGACCACTGAGACAGAAGATCCAGTTGAAATATTCTGGAGTGAAATCTGCCGAATTGGATGGCCTCGAAGGAAGCCACCATTTTCCCCAGGAGACGGATGCAAAGATGCACAGATACTTTCCTGGGTCTGAGCACTAGACGAACCAGCTCCTGTATGGCTAGGGCCTTGTCCCTTGGCAAGAATATACGAAGCAGAACAGTGTCTAGAAATTCCTAGGAACTGAAGTCTCTGGGACGGCATCAACTGAGACTTCTGGGAGTTCACAATCCATCCATGTTGAATGAGAATCTGATGTGTAAGGGACACTTGGTGTAAAAGGACTTCTGCCGTCGGAGCCTTGATGAGTAAATCGTCTAGGTACGGAACTATCGTCACCCCCCGAGAGCGCAAGTGAGACACCATGACGGCCATCACTTTGGTGAATACCCTGGGAGCTGACGAGAGACCGAATGGCAGGGCCTGAAACTGGAAATGAGCTTCACTGATGGCAAATCTGAGGAAAGCCTGGTGAGGAACCCAAATTGGGACATGCAGATAGGCGTCCTTGATATCTATCGACACCAGAAACTCTTCTGCCTCTAGTCCCGCAATGACAGAATTGAGAGATTCCATCTTGAACCTGTGAAATTAAAGATACTGGTTCAAGGATTTCAGATTCAGAATGGGTCTGACTGACCCATCTGGTTTCGGAACCACAAAAAGGTTTGAGTAAAACCCTTGTTGTCTTTGTGCAGTGGGAACCGCCACAAGGACCTCGGCCAGCAAAAGTTTCTCGATCGCTTGACGCAAAATTAGTTGCTTCAAGGGATCGACGGGCAAACCTGTTGTAAAATAACGCCCAGGAGGAGTGAAAGCGAACTCGATCTTGTACCCTTGAGATACCAGATTTCGAACCCAAGTGTCTGGAGAAGTCCGTCTCCAAACCTCCGAGAAACGCTGGAGGCGAGCCCCCACCTTCGGATTTCCGAGATGGGATGGGAGCCCGTCATGCCACAGGCTTGTCTGCTGACTTGGGATCTGGACGGCGGCCAATATTTGCTTGACGTCCTCTAGCACGGCCTCCTCGCCCCGCTGAAGACGAACCTCGCGATCGTCCCTGAAATCTTGCCGATGCTCGAAAGGAACGAAAGGAAGGTCCCCTAAACGAGCGACGCGGAGGAGGTGCTGATGAAGGTAGAAAAGTACTCTTACCTCCAGTGGCCAGCGAGATCCATTTGTCCAGCTCTGGACCAAATAAAATATCGCCTGTGAAAGGAAGAGCTTCCACTGCTCTTTTTGACTCCGCATCCGCTTGCCAGGCACGAAGCCAAAGTGCCCGGCGAGCAGAGACCGCCGAAGCAGAAATCCTAGCGCCTACCTGGCCGATATCTCTGGAGGAGTCTCCTAAGTATACAGCAGACTCCTGAATATGTTCTGCCAAGGTAATCAGATCTGCCCGCGGAGTGCTGGATCTAAGACCCTCAGTCAATTGTTCCGCCCACTTTTCCACAGCCTTGTTGACCCAAGATCCTACCAAGGCCGGCCGGAGAAGTGCACCTGCGGCCGTATAAATGGATTTCAAAGTGGTTTCTAATCTCCGCTCTGAGGTTTCCTTCAATGTAGTAACTCCTGGAACAGGTAACGTGGTCTTCTTTGACAACCGAGAAACCGAAGAATCCACAGGTGGCGGGGTCTCCCACCTCTTCCTATTTTCCGCAGGAAATGGGTAAAGAGAGAAAAAGCGCTTAGGAATCTGGAATTTACGGTCCGGATTCTGCCAGGCTGCCGTCATCTGTTCGTCCAACTGGAGAGAAACAGGGAATGTGACGGCCATCTTCTGTGACCTGGCAAATAAGGAGTCTTCTAACGATTCTGGAGCTTCCTGGCCAGAAATCTTAAGAACTTCCCTTACCGCTAGAATGAGTGCGTCAATACCTTGCAATGCCTCAGGTTCTTGTGAGTAAGTCTCTACGTCTGATTCGTCCAGCATCTCCCCTTCCTCCTGAGACGAGTGATCCGCTGCCGAATCCTCATCCGACTGGAGAACCGCCGGAAGAGCCCTCTTTTTAGATGAGCGACTTACCGTAGCTTCAGGAGCTTTAGACGCAGAACCCATCGCTTGAGCAAGGCTATTCACCGAGCGGACTAAATTCTGAGCCCACGCTGGTTCTGCTAGAAAAGAAGGGTGAGATGTGCCAGGTAGATCTCTGGCAGACTCCCGTTCCCTACGGGAAGCGGCTAATTCAGAAGAAAGGTCCGCCATGACCCCGGCCAAACTATTTATGAAGGAGGGAGTGACAGACTGCGTGTTAGCACTGTCTGCTTCACACGTCTCGCACAGGGAAGACCCCTCGGAGCGAGCATGGGTAAATTTCTTCCTGCACTTAGTGCAGGCAAACAGCTTTTGTGATGCAGTTTTTTCTGCCCTGGATGTCATCATGTACTCACAGACAAGCACCACATACAATTCAGGAATGCAGAAGAAGTATAGGGAGAAGCAGAATTACAATAATAATGCTACTCAAGTATGGGAGCAGACAGAGCAATAAGGGAGGAGCAGAATTTCAATAATAATGCTACTCAAATTGCAGGCAGAGCAGTATAGGAGGAGCAGAATTTCAAGAATAATGCAACTCAGTAACAGGGGTAGACAGGCATATAAGGGAGGAGCAGTCAATAGGACCAGAAAGCAGTTAAAAACACCCTCTGTATTTACAGACCCCTGTAGAAGCTGTCCACTGCTCTCAGTTTTCTCCTCTCCCCCTCCGCTCAGTGCCTTCAGTGTCTCTGATGCGCCACTCCCGTTCAGAGCGCGCCAAACTAGTGGAGGAAGAGGAGGAGGGACCCATAAGCTCCTCCTCCTAATGGCCGCCGCTTTGTATGCGCGCGGCATACACTTATACAGTGGGGATCTCTGTGTCCCCGCACTGACAGCGGGGGCCAGCGGCACGACCGCCGCCAGTGATAACCGTGCCGGTGCCTTTTACACAAGCACCGGCACGCAGAGGTAGGAATGCTGCTCCGAGCCTACCTAACAGCCAGCGCCGGTGTTCTATCACAACACTAGCGTGGCACTGACAGCCGCGCGCTGTTACCAGACCCAGCCGTTATTTTCACCTCTCCTGCTAGTCAGGAGAGGTGTGCTACTCACCGGGCTGCTGCGGCCAGAGCGCTGGGCAGTGAGGGGAGAGCGGGGACCCGGACACAAGCCAGTGGTAGCTGTGGCGGGCCCCGCTGAGTCTGATGACTCCTTAACTGCCTAAAGCAGCCTCCCCTCCATAGGGTGACCGGACACAGGCTGCAGTAGCCGTGTGGTCCCCTCTCTGGCGGCTCCCACGATGCAGGCAGACTGTCACAGCTAACAGTCTGCCTGTCCTCTTGCTGATGACTCTTTGGTTCTTTTACATTTATATAAAAAATTAATATAAGGGCTGGAGACAGCCCCTGTGCACCGGCTCTACTCGGGCACATTCTAAAAACTGGGGTTGATGGGGCATAGAGGGGGAGGAGCCAGTCACACTTGTAGATTTTTAAAGTGCCAGGCTCAACTCAACCCACCGTCTATACCCCACTGTCATGAAGCTCCAGTGTCCCCTAGTGGATGAAGGAGAAATACAGATGTGTCCTCACTTGTCTGCAGTAGCGCCGAACCGCCCCTCTCAGCGCGCCTGGTCCCATGAAAATCTGCTAGCACCGGATGTCTTTATTGCCGAAAATGTATCTAACTCGCAATGCGATGTGACGAGAACGCACCAGGAGTCTGTGCTGATTCATTTGATATGTGACACCTATATGGAGGCTAGATGGCTAGATGAGTAAGGACACATCTGTAGTAACAGAAATAGATATCTATACTAACATAATAAAAACATTGTTTCTGTCTGTTCCAAGTTGGCGCAAAAATGACTAAAACCGGTTTTCATGAGAACAGAATCATTTTGTAGTGGAAACTTTTAGAAATAACCTGTTACATCTCGATCAGTCACGTTGAAAGCTGAGCAATAACAAAACCAAAATTTATTGACATCATCAATGCAAGAGATAGGTGTGGCACCATGCGTGTGGCTGGTAGGGGGTGAGGTGCTTTGGCCAATGTTCACTTGAATAAGATAGGCTACATAGCAGTCAGGGCACACAGTGACATTGGTGTGAGAAGGAGCTGCTGCAACCAGTCTGTATAGCGCTGCTGGTCACGTGGGCCACTCCTGTGGCTGGGCCCCTATACAAAGCATTACAACTAGAATACCTTAAATAAAATAAATGTTGGCAGAAGCAATTTCATCGTGGGCAATAGCTGGTACAGAATAAATTTACTTCACTGATATAAAAAGAAGTTGCAGGTTTCATCGACTGGACAATTCCATGGCAAAAAAGCTAGTATATCTGTTAATCCCACAAAGAGAACATGATTAAATAAAATTTAATATGGCAAAGTCCGTCACAATTCTTAAGATATGCAAAAACGTACCCCAGTATTTAATGCACTAACAAGAAAAGGGTAGGAGCTGCAAAGTGGTGCAAAACCAGATCTATTGTGTCTGATTGACTGGAAGTAACAAGCACCAATGTAAATGCTGATATTAGTCCAACAGAGCTGTGAGCACATTTCTCTCAAAGAAAAATATGAGATATGGTAAGAACTTACCCTTGTTATCTCTATTTCTACGAAGTCCATAGGGTTCCACAGGATACCTTGGGTATAGGTGTGACGTCAGTCGCAGGGCACCAAAGAGTTAAGCTTTCAGCCTCCCAGGATGCACTAGGTCCCCCTCCTATACCCCGCCCCCGGGCCAAGGCACCTCAGTTAGTTACCAAGCCATAGGCCGGAGGAGGAGAAGGAAGAGAGAGAACAAAGATCTGGACACATACAAGAATCACATTCTCACCAGAGGGAGACGGAAAACCGGTGACCAGAGCAAAGCCCATCTGCAGCACAGGTGCGACAGGGCGGGAGTCCTGTGGAACCCTATGGACTTCGTAGAAATAGAGATAACAAGGGTAAGTTCTTACCATATCTCATATTTTCTACTTCAGGGTCCATAGGGTATCCACAGGATACCTTGGGGATGTCCCAAAGCAGTATCCTTTAAGGGTGGGGACGCTCCTGTGCAGAAAGGAGAATCCGCCGCCCGAAGGAAGCATCCTGAGAGGCGAAGGTGTCAAACCTGTAGTACCTCACGAAGGTATGGACAGAAGACCACGTAGCAGCCTTGCAGATCTGAACTGCCGAGGCACCACGTCGAGCTGCCCACGAAGGACCCACAGACCTAGTGGAATGAGCCTTCAGAGAAGGAGGGACCGGTAGGCCTTCATGAAGATATGCTTCAGAAATAGCCATACGGATCCAGGCTGCCAAAGTTTGCTTTGAAGCAGGCCAACCCTTTTTACGGAAGCCATAGAGGACAAACAAAGCGTCCGACTTCCTAAACGAAGAAGTGCGGTCAACATAAGTCCTTAAGGCCCGCACAACATCCAAAGAGGCCTCACCCACGGAAAGACCCGGTGAGTTAAAGGCCGGAACAACTATTTCCTCGTTAACATGAACCTGGGAAACAACTTTGGGAAGAAACTCGGGCCGAGTGCGGAGTACTGCCCTGTTCCCATAAAAAACCAAGAAAGGGGGTCTACAAGAAAGAGCCCCTAACTCAGAAACACGTCTGGCCGAAGCAATGGCCAGAAGGAAAACAGTCTTAGCTGTTAGCCATTTAAGATCCACTGAGCCCAGTGGTTCAAACGGCGGTCCTTGGAGAGCCCTCAGGACCACAGCCAAATCCCAAGGCGCCACAGGTGGAACAAAGGGCGGCTGAATGCGGAGAACACCCTGCATAAAGGTGCGCACATCCGGGATTGTAGCAATCCTACGGTGAAACCAGACAGATAGGGCCGAAACCTGTACCTTCAAAGAAGCAAGGCGAAGCCCATGATCTAGTCCCGCTTGCAGGAAGGCGAGAATCCGAGACAGACGAAACTCCCGCGGTGCATAACCTCTCGGTCGACACCACTGGAAGAACGTATGCCACACGCGATGGTATATCCTCGCGGAAGACGGTTTCCGAGCTCGTAACATGGTACGCACCACAGAGCTGGAAAACCCCCGGGACCTCAGCATGGCCGTCTCAACAGCCACGCCGTCAAAGACAGCCGAGTCAGGTCCGGGTGAAGGCAAGGACCCCGAGACAGAAGGTCCGGTCGTAGCGGCAACCGCAGAGGACTGTCCACGGACAGACCCTGAAGGTCTGAGAACCAGTGCCGTCTGGGCCACGCGGGAGCTATCAACAGGAGCGTCCCTCCTTCCTGTTTGAATTTCCGGATTACCCGTGGAAGAAGGGAGACCGGAGGGAACAGGTATGCGAACCGGAACGTCCACCGGACGGACAGAGCATCCACCAGAGACGCCCCTTCGTCTCTTGTGCGAGACCCATACACCGGCAACTTGTTGTTGTGCCGGGACGCCATGAGGTCGATTTCTGGAAGACCCCACCTGTCCACCAGTAGTTGAAAAACGTCCGGGTGCAGGGACCATTCCCCCGGATGAACGTCCTGGCGACTTAGAAAGTCCGCCTCCCAATTGAGCACTCCCGGGATGAAGACCGCTGATATGGCCGGAAGATTGCGCTCCGCCCAAACCAGGATCCGAGAGACCTCTACGAGAGCCGCCCGACTGCGAGTTCCTCCTTGCCTGTTTATGTAGGCCACGGTGGTAGCGTTGTCCGACTGGACCTGCACCGGGCGACCCTGGAGAAACCGCTGTGCCTGCTGGAGAGCATTGAAGACCGCACGGAGTTCCAAGATATTTATTGGAAGCTCCGCTTCTGTCGGCGTCCACCTGCCCTGGAACAAGAGTGGACCCGAAACTGCTCCCCAGCCCCGAAGACTGGCGTCCGTTGTCAACAGGACCCAATTTGGAACCCAGAACGGACGTCCCTTGTTGAGGTGGGTCGTCTGTAACCACCACGCAAGGGACAGGCGAACCTCCTGGGTGAGCACAATCGTCTGGGACTTCAGAGACTGAGTCAGCCCGTTCCACTTGGACAGGATCAGGTGCTGCAGAGGTCTGGAGTGAAACTGGGCGTATTCCACCATGTCGAACACCGACACCATGGAGCCCAGTAACCTCATCGCCGAGTGTAAGGACACCCGGCGGCTGTGCAGGCAACTGCGCACCCTTGACTGTAAAGCAGAGATCTTGTCCTCCGTCACGAAGATCCTTTGCTATCCCGAGTCCAATAAGGCTCCAAGATGCAGAATCCTCCGAGACGGGATTAGAGTGGACTTCTGCCAGTTGATTAGCCAGCCGTGCCGTTGCAGCAGTGCAATGGTCAGGTCCAAGTGGCGTAACAGGAGCTCTGGAGATCCTGCCACCAATAACAGGTCGTCCAAATACGGTAACATGCGGACTCCCTGCAGCCGCAGAGAAGCCGCCATGACCGCCATCACCTTGGTGAAAACACGTGGTGCTGTTGCCAGGCCAAAAGGTAACGCCCGAAACTGGAAGTGGTCGCTGCGGATTGCAAACCTGAGGAACTGTTGATGGCGCAAAAGAATAGGGACATGCAGGTAAGCGTCCTGTATGTCCAATGACACCAAGTAGTCCCCAGGTTCCAGCGCCAGAATGATGGACCGTAGGGTCTCCATCCGAAACTTCGGGACCCGCAAAGACTTGTTGAGTGCTTTGAGGTTGAGAATCGGACGATATGACCCATTGGGTTTCTGTACCAAAAATAGATTTGAATAGAAACCCTGGCCCCTCTGGGAGAATGGAACAGGCACTATAACTCCAGCCTGGAGCATAGTGTGCAATACCTTCCGCAGCTCCGTAGCCTTGTTCCGGTCTGATGGGAGACCCGTGGTGAAGAAGCGAACCGGGGGTCTGTGCCAGAAGGAGAGGGCGTATCCGTGGGAAACCACCTCCAGAACCCAAGTGTCTGTCGTAGTGGTCGACCAACACTGGGCGAACTGTAGCAGGCGGCCTCCCACCCTGGGATCCCCCAAAGGGAGGCCCGGACCGTCAGGCCGCAGGCTTGTCATCTGGCTTGGGGGCCGGACGTCTGGTACTCCATGCCTGCTTCCGGGGCTTGACCGATTTCTTAGGGCCAGCCTGTCGAGGAAACGACTGTGGTTTGGGCCTGCCCTGGGCCCCAGATGACCGAAAGGACGATGGTCCCGAACCAGAAGGAGCAGCGGCCGACGGGAGACAAGCAGATTTGGCTGCCGCCAGCGTGGCCACAATCTTATCCAGATCCGGACCGAAGAGAACTTCTCCGGTAAACGGCAACGCTTCCAGACCTTTCTTGGAATCTGCGTCCGCCTTCCAGGATCGCAGCCACAAGGTGCGACGAGCAGCTACCGCTGCTGAAGAAATTCTAGACACCAGAGTACTAATGTTTAGAGCCGCCTCTTTGATGTAGGTGGCCGAATCACGGAGATTGCCAATCAACTCCGCCTGTTCGGCCGGACAGTCGGATTCAAAAGAAGCCTCTAATGAATCCGCCCAGCACTCCATCGCTCTGGCAACCCAGCAAATGGCCATAGCCGGCCGTGCTGCCCCCCCTGCAAGGGAATAAGCGGACTTCAGGCAGATTTCTACCTTGCGGTCCGTAGCATCCTTAAGGGAGGACATGGATGGCATCGGCAATGTGGCACTACGGACAAGACGGGTCACGTGAGAATCCACCTGTGGAGGGGATTCCCACTTAGCAAAATAAGTATCCGCGAACGGATAAGCCACCGCCAGGCGTCTCTGCGGCTGGTATCTTTTGCCAGGTTGTTTCCACGCCTCCTCTAAATGGTCCACCAACTGACCCGAAAGAGGAAAGACTGTGGCATCGCCCTTCACATCTTTGAAAAAGGCATACTTAGATTTAGCCGCTGGGGGAACTTCGTCCTCAATCACCAAGGCTGTGCGGACCGCCCGAATAAGTCCAGGAATATATACTTTGGACTTAGCATCAGCGTCCTTAGTATGGAGAGGTTCCTGATCGTAAGGATCCAGAATCTCCCCATCATCAGACGTCCCTTCGTCATCCTCATAAGGAGCGGACAGAGACGCCACCGGCCTTTTATGAGGCCGCATCACAGACTCCCCTTGCAACACATCCGACAAGTGCTGTACAGAACTCGTCAGGGAGTTAACCCACGCTGGCTCCTGAGAACCCGGGAGCGGGGAAATAGGGAGACTGTGGGGTACCACCAATTGTCGTGGGAACCCCTGCACGGGTGACGACACCACAGACTGCTGGGACAAACCCATCGGAGTAAACGCGGGCTGCGGAGCTAACTGGCCCACTAAAGCTGTTAACGCCTGAGCGAAACAAGCCCAGGGCGGCTCCTGTACCGGTGCTGTAACCGTAATAGGCCGCGCCATGGACAAACACTGCCGGCAAAGGCCCTCCGCGCTACCCTCCCCCTCCGCTAACGGTACTTTGCACGTGGTACACTGTAGCCGGAGGGGAAAATCACTTTCAGACATGATGGCACCACGTATGTGACCTCTCTCACCAATTAAGTATTAAATAGGCGAGAGACCACCCTGCAGCACCGCACCGCAAGGGCTTTAGCAGAAGAACAGGGACAGTAATAAAGCTGACAGTTTAGAGAAGAAAAGTTACAGGCAGCGCTAGCACAGTCACATACAATGCAGAGAAATAACAATTCCTGCACTAACAGCGCTGATTACTCAACTACACAGACACAGGGCCTGGTAGGACACAGAGCTGCATACACAGACCTGAGCCACAGCGGAGGAGAGGTATGCGGGGGGACCCAGACCACGATGCTTCCGTCCAGCGCTTCCAGCAGCGTTCACCATGCGTTCTGGAGAAGATGGCCGCCGAGGAGCAGAGAGGAGGCTGGCCTGGGGGAGGAGCGCTGCCACAGGACCAGTCGGCAGCATGCAGAGAGGGCTGTGTGCAGCGGGGGAGGCGCCGGCTGTGAGACAGGGAAGGCGCGCTCCCCTGGCATGCATTTAACCCCTGGGACGCCGCAGCGCTACCGCTCTGCTGCGGTCCGCTGTCCCAGGGGGTAGTGGAAGCGCAGGTTGGTCGCCTGGCTCCACGCTGCAGCCAGTCCCCAGGGAGCCCCCTGCCTGGGGACTTAGGACCATGTGATCAGCGGGGACCCGCCGCGGGACCCCGCTGCTTACCTCTGTCCCCCTTGAATCCGGCCATGGTCCGGAGCATCTGGGGTCACCGCTAGCTGTGACCCCAGACGCCCACCAGCATCCCCGGATCAGTACCGGCGTTCTGGTACCGGCGGGGTGTAGGGAAGACAGCATGGACGTCAGGACTGACTGTCCATGCTGTTCATCCAGATGTGCAGCCACAGCTGCATGAAGAAAAAGCTTCAGGGGCTCTTCTAGCCCCCACTCCAACAGGTGCACCCGACTCCGGCCGGGCACCAAACTAAACTGGGGTGCCTTGGCCCGGGGGCGGGGTATAGGAGGGGGACCTAGTGCATCCTGGGAGGCTGAAAGCTTAACTCTTTGGTGCCCTGCGACTGACGTCACACCTATACCCAAGGTATCCTGTGGATACCCTATGGACCCTGAAGTAGAAATTGTGGTGCTCAATATTTATAAATAGACAGAATCACTTTCTGCACATACAACAGTGGTGGAAAAAAACTCAAACCTTAAGAACTTTGGCATTCACAGACTCCTTCTCTTTATAAAAGAATCGGACCATCTGGATAGTCAGGTAGGCAGGTAAACGACTTATCCTGGACTGAGAAGAGGACACAAATAGCACGTGTTACACATTATAAATACACGTGTTACACATTATAAATGCATTTCTAGTAATAGAGGTAAAGGCTTCAAAATGCCAGAATTTTTTCTTTTTTAAATTTCAAAATAAAATCAGTTGTGTCAAAGACGGAGGCAATTCATTGCTACATCTATGAGTACTTGGTGATACTCAATAGTTTAGATGTGAGAGTTTGTGCACCACACAAGACAATATGATAAAGTTCATGTTGTAATCAAACAGCCACTTTCAGGAAGTATAAGTCATCAATAACAGTGTTCTCCCCAGAATTTTTCCCCAGCTGGGTGGCATCCAAAAGTAGCCGGGTGGGGGCCTTTGCAATTATGCGCGCACCAGGAAATGGGGTATCTCCCTTACCAATCCAGCCCGACAGGTCTCAGGCTGCTCCCCCACTGGCTTTCAGTGCCCATTATGCAGTGCCCCCTGTAGTTTTCCCCTTTATGCATTGCCCCCTGTAGTTTAACTTTGCCCTTATGCATTGCCCCCTGGCTGAAGTAGTGCCCCCAGGCTTAAATAGTGTCCCTTATGCAGCGCCCCCATGTTTAATAATGTCCCTTATGCAGTGCCCCCAGACTGGTCCTGGCCCCAGCCCAGTACTTACCTTTACTTGCTGGCTGCTCCCGCTGCCTCGCGCTGACTGGATCTAACTAGATCCAGCAGGCACACGGGGCAGGCCCCTCACATCACGGGTGACGACATGACGTCACCCGCGCAGTGCATCACTGGGAACGCTGGCCTCTGAAGCGATCGGAGGCTTTTTTAGCCTCCGGTCACTTCAGAGGCCAGCGTTCCACAGCGGGCAAAAGTGCCAGGTGGCAGGCTGTTTCTGCCAGGCGATGCGCCCGCAGAAAACAGCCTGGGGATAACACTGAATAACACAAGACACATTGATTAATGCATACACCCATACAATTTAAACAGGGTAAACTATATATGCATATTTATTAAATGCCAAGCATGCTGCAAACAAGTGTCAATCTCAAAAACCAGTAAACATTTCCACATCATACACTCAGCTGATGCAACAAAATGCTGAGATGCAGACCAGAGTGTGCTAGAAGCACCAGGGCAGAGAGAGACATCACAGGCAGGAAAGGGAACTGCACAGGTTATGAAAGGTGCAGGGTGCTAGAATGAACATGACATACGGTACTGTACAACTGACTAATATGGTTTTCTCTGACACACACAATCTTTTTAGAAAGGTGAATATAAGGCTTACACATACTTACAGTTTTGATATATAAAGCATTTCTTTGTAATGAAGGTGAATGTTTGGTTATTTCTTCTTGAAGGCGCTGAGAAAATAACAAGCTGGTGTTAAAACCTAAACAGTTACCATAAAAACTCACACTCATCCATTATTTTAGATTATGTTCAGTGTCATTTTTCACAGTTTACAGTAACTAAAGAAAATCTAAAGAAAAAAGTTGAATTGTCCCTATACATTGACAATACTGGTTAGAAACCTGCTGCATTGGGCTCCCACATCACCTTGTTCGATGGTGATGACTGTAAACTTAGTAAACCATTTTCTAGCTAGTAGCCTATGAAGGTGGAGTGACACTTGGTGCCGCTGCAGTGGCGTGGGAGGGTGGATGCAATGACACATGAATGTGGGCTGGAATGGCAAGGGAGGGGCTGGAGTGACACATGGAGGAGCTGAAGTGTATATTATGAGAATCTTGGCTTTTTCAATGTATTCTATGTGGATGTGGTTTTTAAAACATTTTATGTGGCCCTGGCTTTTTATGTGGTTTCGGCACGCGAATGCTATCGGCTCTTTAGCTTGACTGCAGATATTTTTGGGCTCTTTGCCTCTGACTAGTTGGCCACCACTACACTAAGAGATTTGAATTAAGTTGAAGACATTTTAAGAGATTTACTGTTTCATTTCTTAAAGGGTCAGCTATGTAGATTATACTGTTCTTATTTAACAGCCAATAGTAAAAGAGCTGTAGTTTCTTTTTGTTGTGATAACTAATCCCCTTATCTACAATTGTTACCAGAACAATCAACACCTTTATAGATCAGATGTATGCTGCACAGGGGGGAAAAGGCATATATCCACTGCAACCTTTTTTTTAGTTTTTGAGGCTGGCACCAGTGAGTCTTAAGCTAGGTATACCAGATATCAGATGATCTGGCCGATAATTGCGTACCAAATAGTGTTTATCTGATCTGCCGAGTGATCAGCGCAGCATGTACCTAGCTTTATTTGTACAGCATAAAGCTTTCTCTCTTTAAATTTCAAAGGAATAATGATCTGGCAGTGAGGGCAGGCAATGTACCCTTAGTCCCCATATATCATCAACCAACACAACAGCCAGTTAGTTAATTTTTGCTCATATCAGGCAAGAAGAAAAAAAGAAAACCTATATTAAAGCAGCAATCACACATATGGGGAATTCAATTCTCTTTATACGGGGGATGTAGCTCCCAGGTAAAGTGCTCAGAACTAATCAACTGCACGACTAGCGGATTTCTGCTCGCACCCTCATGAGGTGTTAGCAGAATCCATGCTAGCTAGTGCCTCATGGCTAGTCGCGGTGTTACAGTGTGCAGTAACAGCATTGCACCTGGCACGGGAGATGCAGTTTACGTCAACTAAGCTCCGGACAAGCTGCATCTCCCGGCTTAAGTGCCTGGTGCGATGCAGTCAACTGAAAAGCTCCATGCACTTAACCCGGGAGATACATCCCCGCGAAGAGAATAGAATTCCCCCCATAGTTCATGTTTCTTTAAATAGCAAGTTAAGTATGTTTTAAGAATGCATTTGATAGTCATGTTCTTCACTTTTCTGCTACATATCTCTTTTTCAGTACCCCTCTGGATGGGAAACAAACATGGCTACCACAGGCTCTCAGCATGTCATGTGATGGCAGAAGGGAGAGAAGTAAATGGAGGAGGGTGTTGCAAGTACAAGAGACAGGTGGTACCTGTGTGCAGCCAAAAGTAGATAATAAAAAAAGCTATACTTACTAGTTTGAGGCCTGTGAAGAGATATTTCACTTCTTGGTTAATAAAGCAGCTGAGCTGGAGCTGGTTTTCTTTGCTTTTCGTTACTTCTTCCTCTTCAGATTCAGTACATTTCATGCTTAGTTTATCATTAAGAAAAGCACTGTGAAAATGTGTATGACAGCTAAAAAGTGTTGGCGTTCATATAGTCAGAAATGCAGGCAATGCACTAACATGCAATTTTTAAACGAGATAACCGTGAGCAGTCACAGAATGTTTTCCACATATTGGCTTGACCCAAGAGATGCACGCAATGTCGATGTCGGACACAGTGGAGCAACATTTTGCTACTATGTATGCGCCAAAGCCGCACTGCACACGTGCAATGATTGGTTAGCGACGGCATTTGCAGAAAGGAATTATTCGCAAAGTGACATGTGGTCTGCGTTTGGGGGAGGTAACGAGGGGTGCCTAAAAAAGCACAGGCATGTTGGGACTGTTTTCTGGGCATGCCCTAGTGAGTCTCTACCAAATTTGTACACAGCTAGAGGGGGCCCAGGCATCTTAGGTGAGACGCTCTTTCTGAGACAGGCATGCTCAGATGCTTGATGTGCTACCAATGTTTCTGATGTTTTCACTTTTGTACGTAAGTGGCGCAAGTGAGACGCCGACAGTGGACGCCTCTGTGCACAAGATGGCAGCTGAGCCATCAGCATATTTTTGCAAGACCGCCATGTACGGGGATTGCAGCAGTGACGCGTGCATCTCTGAATAAGGTCAGTTTTTGGATCCACGGACAATCATCCAACGACTGCACCTACCGAAGGGGAAGAATATTCCCTCCATGAAAGACGTTCTCCTCAGCAGGTGTAAGGACAGCATCATTCATCCATGGCTGACCCTTGCCGACGTTCTGGCCTGTGAATGCCAGACCTGTGATGTAAAGTTCCGTTTTAAAGTCTACCACCCACAGCTACAGTTTTCAGAAGATATTTTTTCCAAGTGAAAGGGAGATTAAGGGGCCTATGTATCTAAGCTTGATGAGAGATAAAATTGTGTGGGAAAAAGTATTAACCAATCAGCTCCTAACGGTAATTTTTCAAACACAGCCTATAAAATGTAAGTTAGAAGCTGATTGGTTGGTGATTTATATCTCACAATTTTATCTCTTACCAAGCTTTGATACATAGGTCCCTAGGATGCTTAGAACCATCACTGGTGAATATCAAGCATGGTGGGTGTACCTGAAGTAATAAATTAAACTCCTAAACAGGCACAATAATTGAAAACTGTGCCTTGGTAGAGTACCAGTGTGTAATTGCTGACACATGCTTTAGATATCAGACATAAAAATAAGGAATCGGTATGAAATACAGATGGCCGAATAGCCGCAGGTTCATATACAGACGCCGGAAGCCCGAAGGGAGGATATCCTGACAGTCGCTGGTAAGTACTCTAACCCTCCCCTCCCCTAGGGGTGCCCAACCCTAAGTCCGCCCCCAGTGGTGACTAAACTGAACCTCCCCCCCTTCCCGCATCCTAAACCTAACCCTCCCGGGGGAGTGCCCAATTCTAAGCTCCCCCCCTGGGGGGGGGGCCTAACCCTAAATTCCCCCCCCCCCCTCCCTCCACGGCAACAAGCAAACTACCCCCGGCTTACCTAGTTCGGGATGCCAGGCGTCGGCATTTCGGCGTGGGGCTAAAGATAGGCGTCGCCATTTCAATGCCTATCTTTAGTCTCGGGTCGGCCTTCCACATATAGCACATGGTACTAAAGAAA